>JARUPY010000465.1:5450000-6050000 GCA_029817715.1 Melastoma dodecandrum | reverse complement strand
TCCCGGTGCCTTCTCGAGTTCTCCGGACATCTGTCACATTAGTCCACAGAAGCTCGGTTATTCGGTCGAACTCTCTCTGGATGCTTGCTTAGCCTCTTCCCGGACGAATGAGAAGAATCAAAATCCTACCGTTAGATTTTCATCGACATGTCAAACATTCAGCATGCCTGCTTCGCCTGAAAGTTCTTTCGAGCTTCCTCCACCACCCACGCGGGAGCATGATGGGATGACGGATATCTTTCGTCAGTCAACGGCTGGTTCCACCTGCACTAGCACAGTTGATACCAATGGATTAGTTGGAGACGGTGACTCTGAAGTAATGCTTCTGCTTGTTTCGTTCGTTTTCCATGTAAAATAGATAGCTTGATGAATACGTGGCGTCGATCCTTTCCTATTGAAGGAAGACGATGACAGCAAATTTGGAGAACTCCAAGAGGTACTCAAGGATTACAAGAATCAACGGAAAGAGCTAGCAAAGGCAAGGAAATTGACAGAAGAACTCAAAAGGGCGAATCAGCTTTTAACAAGAGAATGCCAGGAGGCTTGTAAGTCCCGAAAGGACCTTCAAGATGAGCTCATGCGCAAGTCGATGCATGTTGGTTCTCTTGGTATGACGGTTGACTCCTATACTCTTTCAAGTTGACATGGTTGGATCTTGCTTGCTGGGTTTTAAGTTGAGGTTCACATTTATTTCAACTCCTGCAGCATTCGCCATAGAAGGACAGGTAAAAGAGAAGAGCAAATGGTTCTCTTCTCTCCGAGATTTGACAAGAAAATTAAAGGTATGAATAAGTCCAAATGATTGGCTCATTTAATCTAACCCGAGCATTAGAAAGGCTATATTGGCTTAAGAGTTTTTGTTGCGTTAGATTACAAAGATGGAGCAAATTAAGCTATCAGAAGAGGCTTTGGCATACCGAAAATGCATTGCAGATTTCAGTGCCATGTCCGCCACTATCCAAGCCACAGGTAAACAAGTATTCTTAATCTTTGGTTAGCGGTTCAACAAAGCGTGTATGGTAGTTTTGAATGTGAGTTTGATTGGCTTACAGTGAAGCTTTCTTGTTTTTCTACAGTGAATCAACAAATTGAATCTTATGGAGATCTCAAAGTCAATTTTCTTGAAGCGGCTCGGCAGAAAAAAGATTTGTACAATAAGGTTCTGGAGTTGAAAGGTCAGTTGCTACTTGAGCATAATGCCACACATCAAAAGAAGTATTGAGGTAGACAGTGTGCCAAATCATGGTATAATTCATTGCTTTCAGGAAATATTAGGGTCTTTTGCCGCTGTAGGCCTCTCAATGCCCAGGAAATTGCTGCCGGAGCAACAATTGCTCTAGATTTTGAAAATGAAGGAGAACTAACTATCAAGTCAAATGGGGCTTGTAAGAGGACCTTCAAGTTTGATGCTGTTTTTGATCCTCAGTCTGATCAAGGTAGTTATTTGCTTAGCCATCATGGCGATTCATAGCTTCCTTTCCATTTTGGATTGATTTTCGGTGTTTTTCGTTACAGTTGATGTCTTTAGAGAAACAGCTCCTTTGGCAGCATCAGTTTTAGATGGATACAACGTTTGTATATTTGCTTATGGTCAAACTGGAACTGGAAAAACTTACACAATGGAGGGAACGGATGAGGCACGTGGAGTTAACTACCGGACTCTGCAGGAGTTTTTTCGTATTGTTGAGGAGCGTAAAAAGATATTGCACTATGATATTTCTGTAAGTGTTCTGGAAGTTTACAATGAGCAGATCAGAGATTTGCTTTCCGCTGGATCTCCAGCAGGATTACCAGCAAAGAGGTGAAGTGTTCTACTTCTTTGTCTAATGTAACAACGCAATAAGTCGCATTATATTTATGCTTTCTCCATTATTCCTCATTGGAAGTCTCATCTCCTCATGTAATAATTCACTTCCCGAAATTTTTGTGCTGCCAAGGAATATTGCGTCGATATAGCTGCACACGACTAGTCACTCTGTATGTATGTGAATATCTCAATTGTGGACTGCTCTGCTCTTTATATAGAACCATCAAACTACTTTTCTTTTTCTCTCACCTCATGCACCCACATTGCATTTTGAAGGGTGTAGAAACTTCCGCAATTTTCTTAGCTACTAACTTTTGGTGAATTAGACTTGAGATAAGGCAAGCTGGGGAAGGAATGCTTAACGTTCCTGGACTTGTTGAAGCACGTGTGAACAACATGAATGAAGTTTGGGAAGTTCTGCACACCGGAAATAATGCTCGAGCCGTTGGCTCCACCAATGCAAATGAACATAGTAGTCGATCTCACTGGTCAGTTTTCTTTTTTCTGTCTGGATTGTTGTTGCATCACATTCTTGAAAGTAATGCAATGTTTACTTTCAGTCTCCATTGTGTTATGGTCCGTGGCGAGAATTTGTTGAATGGAGAATGCCTAAGAAGCAAGCTGTGGTTGGTGGACTTAGCCGGCAGTGAACGCATCGCAAAAACAGATGTCCAGGGAGAAAGGCTCAAGGAAACTCAATATATTAATAGGTCTTTGTCTGCTCTTGGAGATGTAATATCTGCTCTTTCCACAAAGAGTCCTCATATTCCGTTTAGGTAATCGAATTACCTCTATGTTTAGGCTTTTCTACCTTGTTGATAATGCCAATATGTTTTAATTTTGATTTAATCTGCTTTGGTTGATCTGTGTAGGAATTCCAAGCTCACCCACTTGCTTCAAGATTCTTTAGGTACTTCATGAATCTTAACAGCCTGCCCTCTTTGAGTTCTTCAAAAAGCAGATACTGTGTGATTTCTGTTTCCTTGTGTAAAGGACACTGCTTGTGGCATGGAACCTTCCAAGTCTTACTCACTGATGGGAAATTGTTGACCATAAATAGGGTAAAATAATTCCCAATATAATTCTTAACTCTGTAGCTTTTACATGTAATTTTGCTTTCTCAGGAGGGGACTCGAAGGCTCTCATGTTTGTACAAATCAGTCCAAATGAAAACGACATGAGCGAGACAATTTGCTCATTGAACTTTGCAAGCAGGGTGAAAGGCGTTGAGTTGGGTCCAGCAAAGAAGCAACTTGATGCTGCCGAGTTCTCAAAGTATAAACAAATGGTAAATAGAACTGCCTCTAACTTTACTGTGAACTTCGGACAGAAATATACTGTAACCCGAGGCTTGATTTTATGTTACTGATCAGGTTGAGAGGACAAAGCTAGAAGTGAAGAGCAAAGACGTGCAGATTCGGAAGATGGAAGAAACTATGGCATCTCTGGATTCGAAAGTTAGAGACAAAGATCTCAAAAACAGGAGCCTGCAAGAAAAGGTAGCTTTCTGCTCTCTATGAAATGGCTCGCTTTTGCTGCACGAGTTGACTTAAAAAGGAAAGAAGAAATTTAGCTGAGGATTACGTCCAGATCTTTATCTTGCCGAGGAATGGATTTCTACAGGTGAAAGAGCTGGAATCACAACTTCTAGTGGAAAGGAAGCTTGCAAGGCAGCATGTGGATACCAAGATAGCGGAGCAGCAACAACAGCTGAAGCAACATGGGGATCAGAATGCAGAAATCAGACCACCCCTAGCAACATGCCAAATAATACGACCCTGCAAGGATTCTCTTGACACGGGATTTAGCAAAGACAGAACAAGAGTACAAGTCTGTAATGCTCCACCAGCTGCTCCTTCAGATGACTTCTTCGACTCCATAGAGAAGGAAAATAATCCTTTCCTTCTAGAAGGACCGTCGATCCCCATCGAGATAGGAAAAGCCTCCATATGTGAAACAGTCCAGCCAATACCAGCATTTCACGGTCTTAGACGAGAATCCACGGTTGCACTGCCGATCCCTAGGAGGACAGGAAGAGCATCCATAAGTGCTCCCCCTCGACAAATGCCCGTGATTCGAGCACTCAGAAGAAATTCCTTGATCCCTTTGCCGGTGGTGCCAAGTTTGGAGCGCCCCCTGAGGACTTTGTCACCGCTAAGAGAATGTAATCCTGAAACCAGGGAATGCCAGCAAGGATATGAAGCCGACAATTTGCCCCAAAAGGTTCCTTGCGAGAGTCCAAAAGCAACCAGAAGTGGGAATAAGAAGATGAACAGTGCTCTCAGATGGAGCTTAAGTAAGAAAATGCACGGGAAGTCCCCGATGCAGCAGCAGATGAGGAAAGGCGGCGTCATTGTCGGCACGGAGAAGGTCAGGGTGTCCATCGGAAGCCGAGGAAGGACAGCACATAGGGTGTTTCTCGGTACGAACAGAGTTGCGAGGATGAAGGACAGGCAGAACAAGTTAAGTCAGAAGGAGAAAGAGAGGGGATGGAACAGCAGCACCGCCGGGAAGACTGTTATCTGAAGTCTCTGTCGTCTCCGAATTGTTTATTCGTTATTTTTCTTTTATCCGGGTGAGGTTCGCCGGTGTGGTGATGCATCATCGTCACCCGGAGTTGTTCTGCCTGGGTTGGTTTTTAGCAACCGTGGTTTGCAGACGCTACTATCCGGCCAATCTCTTTCCGCAAGGGAGGCCCCCGGACAATCTCAGGCCCTTTGGAAGTCTGCTGGAGGTTTCTTCTGAGTTTGAATTTCCTCAACTGCCGGTAAAATTTGGAACCGCTGGAAATTGCTTTCAGATTCTACGTTAGAAACTGTTTGCATAAAAGAAACAAACACGTGTAATATAACCAGTAAATGAAAAAGAAAATGTGGTCGCCCTATAATTAACAAAATGTTACAAAATAAAAGAATACTAGATTACTTACCCTCATTAATTTAATCTGATTATAACGCTTTGAAGACAATTACACGTGATTGTATGTCATATTACGAACTATTCATATATATAAACAAAAAAAAAACAATTTTTTTATCATCTGGTCACATTCGACTGAACCATCATCCGTTAACTGTAATGTTTTCGTGATGTTGTTGGACAAACCAACCCCGTATCTCGCTTGTAATGTTTTCGTGACAGAATACTTTGTTTGTTGAGGGGAGTAGGGAGCGAAATGGGGTTGGCTCGAAGTGAATGTCATCAATCTTTAAACAATAATAATAATGCAAAATATAGCCTCAACTTTGAGCTAACCTTCTATTTTGTAATTAATTTATTTTGTTATATAATTTTGTCACCAACTTTTCTTTTTATTTTAATTCTGACGAAAGCCAAACAATGCCTTAATATAATCCAACCCGTGTCCTATAATAGTAGAGTTTTAACCTCACATTCATTTGCCTCGTAATCCACTTTACCCGTAATAGCAACCTTCTAATAGAACATTATCCGACCTTAATCGATTTTGCGTATTTTTGACAGCATCAGTAATTATTTTCTAACTACTGCTTCTAATTTACTTGATTTGTTCATCAAAATTTTAAAATAAAAAAATATACCAGAGGTTTCAATATTATTTCATATTTTTTGTATTTTTTTCTATTTTTTAGTCGATAAATGAAAATTATGGTCTGTTTGACTTACTCGCGATAAAATTCAAGATTGGTCAAAATCAAAATAAAAACAAAAATTCGTGACAAAATTATATAACAAACTAAGTTAATAACAAAATAAAAAATTCGCTTAAAATTAAGACTATAAAATAATATTTTGCCTAAATAATAATAATAATATCCGAAAGTTGGTCTGGCAGCACATCATCAACATCGTCGTCTCCTTCCATTCCAATCAACTTGTCACATTCATCATCCACCGCATTATACAATTTAAAAAAAAAAATGATCGTCGTTTGTAGTTTGGGAGTTACCGGACGGCCGCCCCCAAACTATGCCGGTGGGTTTTTGGATTGACAAGAAGCTTCGGCGCTGGACGAAATCAAGGAGCCCGTGATTTGTCATGTCAAAATATAAAGAATTTTCTCTCAATTTAGTAAGTTCCCAGAGTGCGAGGGGTCTACTACGCCTACAACACACACCATCGTCATCCTCGTTATTATTATTATTTTATTGGTCGAGGTAGTAGTAACGGGGATGACAATGATTGTTGGTTCCAACTTCCCTAAACTACAAGTGGGCCAAAATTTGTCCGATGATTGACAAAATATAAATACTATCAGAACACATCACCCTTTCTTTACTAAACCGAAAGGAAGAGGATTTAATATCATGGGTTAGTTTCTTTCTTTTCGATTTGTAAGTGTTTTGGTAAGAATAAGATAATGATGCACGTTCAGAATTTCGAAATCGGATCCCTATGATTATTGGCTAGATATCACCAAAGCGTTTGTTCTTCTGAGTGAACAATCGGATAATACCTGGGATTGGAGGTATTTTATCCAATTATCAGATCAGGACTGATCTACTGTCGAAATTCTCCAAATCCGGACATGCATAGGGGTAGGATACATTGAATTTGAACAATTGAGGTTATCAATAATTCGTAAGCCAAATACATAGCTCCCAAACCCTTCCACAATCAGTAAAAACGAACCAACCCCCCCGGTTGTCGTGCCAGGAAGGTCAACGCCTTTTTTGCTGAGGGCGAAGAAGAACAAACGAGAGGAATTAGTTGCGTGTCGAAACCACGTGCCTCACCACTTAAAATCTTGATATGATTAATGATGGTGTCTAACTAAGCTTCCCCATCCCAACAAACACGTGCTCACCAATTCAAACCCTTTCTTGGCATGGGAAAAATGGGGACAGGATTCACATTTCCCTTGTCCCAACCTCTCCCTCTCTCTCTCTATATATTTGTAGGAGAGGAGAAGAACATACCGACGATCGGAAGGAGGATGAGAAGCAAGTAAAATAATATATTTTAAACTCTTTCCGACAGCCCCCCCCCCCCCCACCCCCCCATTAATGATGTCCCTCCTCCCTCCCTGATCCTGACTTTTGCATTATTGCCCCCCACCCCCTCCCCTTCCCTTCTTCATCGAATTAGTTGAGTGGCCCACCTTCCACCATTTACTACTCACTTCTGCTAACCAAATTCATCGCCTCTTTCTTCTTTCCACTAATTTCTTTTTTTTTTTAATCCCCCACCCCCCGGTTGATCTGACATCATTTGGGTTGGGTGATATAATTGACTTGTTGTGAAGGAGGTATTAGTATTATTAGTAGCACCAGTAAGCGAGTTGGGGGTGGTGGTGGAACCCGACAATGTAGGGACGATGCTGACCACGTGGTAGACAGCATCCGCACCTCCCCCACCCCTACTGGTATGTTGTTGCCGCATATGCCCAGTTTCAATTGGTCCATCACATGCCTCCCCTCTCCCCCCCAACCCATCTTCTTCATGTGGAACATAAATTAAATAGCTACCCAAATATTTCGTACCATACTAAACCCGGGGATGTTTCGGTCGAGATCTCCCGTCACCTGACCAAGTCGAACAAACCGCGTGGATTGCATTCAGGGAGATGAATTGGGACGAAACCCCAGGTGAAGAAGGGAGGGTAGGTCGACTTGTTCTTGTCCCCGTTCGACAAATCAGGAATTTCCCCATTCTCACTCGTGCATTATGTTTGAATTGGTTGTCATCGATATATTCGTCTTCTGCCGTGATGCAATGCAATGGCATTGGCGGATTCAAATCAATCAGTTTGGGAAATGTAAAAAGATCAATAATTTAACAGAGAATTCCCTTAATTATTGGCAGGTCTACCCATCTACTAAACTTCAAAATCATAGGGTCGGGGGGAGGGTCGATTAGGTTTATATGCCTTGTTTTGGCTTGACAAGTCAAGGTTTTTTAGGTGAAAAGAAGGAAAAGTTCTCGCACCATTTGGGGGGCGAAAGCCCACGTGTCTATGTCATCTCGTTCGCACTTGAAAAAGTGTCTTCTTTTCCGTCTTTTTCAATAATAAAGATAAACCTGCAGTACTATGAGATGAGAACCTCATGCTGTAAAACCTATATTTGTGTTCTTTTTTATGTTTATTTTTTTTTTCTAGACCTGTCAATAATCATTTAACTGTGGCGACAGAGATCTGTTAATGGGACGAGTGGTGGGGGAAGGGGGGGGGGGGGTTTTGGGGCGTAGGAACCAGCATAGTTAGTTAAGATCGAGAGTTTACTAAAAAATTCGTGCGATTCTACGAGTACGGGTATTATTACGAGTTAAAAATAAATAAAAATCGTTTTTTTATAAAATTGTCACGTAATCTTAAAATCGAAAGTGTGATAGCGAAATACTATTTTCTACATGTACGATAATGTTCATTTTTCCAATTCAAATTCAAATCTTCTCTCTCCCCAACCCCTAATTTTTTTAACCAAAACCCTAAATCCCATCCGTCATTTGTTTCCCCATTACTTGTCACCGAAAAAACTTAGAGTGAAGTGAATTGAAGTGGCAGAAGAACGCGGTGAGAGAGAGAGGACAACTGCCGGTTAATGGGAAAGAAGAGGGAAGGGGGATGAAGAGTCGAGTGGGTTGGTAGAAGGGAACAAGTCCTTGCCCCGTCTCTTTCTCCTTTCAATCCAATCGCTCCTACGCTCTGCTATTCCTTGACATCCTCCCGAAGAGACACGTCGATTTTAGTCGTTTATTATTATTATTATTATAAATCTATTTTACTAAAACACTATAGTTAAGTAAAATATTCGACTACAAATTTAGTATAGGTAAAATTTTATTAAGAAAAGAGAGTATGAGAATGAATTATTCAACTGCGTAAATTTACTCGTACAAAAGTTCATTTCAAATAAAATAAATTTTGCATGATATGTTTTTAGATCAAGATCAATTTTTTTAGTAATTTTTTTATGTAAAAAATTGCTAGATTTTTTACTAAAATAATCAATAATTTTTTTATTTTTTTACAATTTTATTAAAATCGACTTAAATCAAAGTAAATTTTTACCACGAGTCATATTATGATAACAAAATATTTAGATTTTCATAATATAATTATTATGGATGTATATATAGATATATGTATTAAATTATAATTTTATATATTCAAATTATAATTTTATAAATTCTTCTAATTTCACTTTAAAATTCTACTAGTTAAGATTTCACGGAATCTCGTGTTAAGTGGTGGGATCTCGATTTTGACGAACTTTCTCTGCACCACCCCAACTTTTTTACTTTTCATCCCCGCTGGGAGAAGTCAACCTCATCACCTGGAACACACAAGGGATTCTTCTCTTTTTGGAAATTGAAGCAATCCCGACCTTTTCTTCTGGAACAACACCTTTTTGAACTCGTTGAGTTGAAAAAAAAGGGTTAAAAGTGGAGGCTGGGGTCTGGGGGGATCCACACCCACCCGCCATTCCATTCTCCCCCTTTCGTGTCTGACCGACTCTTTGATACGTTATTTCCGCCACCTTTTTCTTTGTTTTTATAGTACTTATATATATATGTATGTATATACTACACACGAGAGTAACCAGAGTAGCCCAGGCAAACGCCCACAGACGAAAGGCAATGGAGGAAGCAAGAGACAACCTCGCCCTCCCTACTCTTTTCTCCGATCCCGACCTCCTCGACTTCAGCTTCAACTCCTCCTCCGCCTTAACTGCTACTACTACTACTGCCTCCTCCTCCGCCCGCTCCAGCCTCGCCCATTCCAGCCTAGCCCTCAGCCTCAACGACCGCCTCTCCACCTCCTCCTCTTCCCCCGCCCCCGCCCCTACCACCTTCTACTCTTCTTCCCTACACCACCGTCGCTCCGACCCCCACTGGTCCGCCATCAAGGCCGCCACCTCCCTCTCCTCCTCCCCTTCTCTTGGCCTCGGTCACCTCAAGCTCCTCCGCCTACTCGGCTCTGGAAACCTCGGCCGCGTCTTTCTCTGCCGCCTTCGTGATTCTGACCCTTCCCCTGACTCCCTCCACACACTCTTCGCCCTCAAGGTCGTCGACACCCGCTCCCTCTCCTCTAAGAAGCTTGCCCATGCCCGTACAGAGGCCGAGATCCTCTCCTCCCTCGACCACCCCTTCCTCCCCACCCTCTACGCCCACATCAACGTCTCCCACTACTCCTGCCTCCTCATCGACTACTGCCCCGGTGGCGATCTCCACTCCCTTCTACGAAAGGAGCCCCACAACCGCCTCCCGGTTCAGGCAGTCAGGTTCTTCGCGGCGGAAGTGCTGGTGGCCCTCGAGTACCTGCACGCCCTCGGCGTTATCTACCGGGATCTGAAGCCAGAGAACATTCTGTTACGCGAGGACGGCCACATAATGCTGTCGGATTTCGACTTGTGCTTCAAAGCCGACGTGGTGCCCTCGTTCCAATCGAGAGCAAGAGTAGGGTCCACGAGAAGGAGCAGGGGATGCTTCCGGGCGGTCCAGTGCAGTGAAGGGGAAGTGGAGGCCGAATTTAGAGCCGAGCCAACCACAGCTTTCTCGAGGTCCTGTGTCGGCACCCATGAGTATCTTGCGCCGGAGCTGGTCATGGGTGATGGCCATGGCAACGGGGTCGACTGGTGGGCATTTGGGGTGTTGTTGTACGAGTTACTGTATGGTGTGACGCCGTTCAAAGGAGGCAGCAAGGAGAGCACCCTACGCAACATCGCATCGTCAAGTCAAGTGAGGTTACCGATGGTAGCCGAGGGTGAGGAGGAGGATCCAGGGATGAGAGAAGCGAGAGATCTCATAAGCAGGCTCCTGGTGAAGGATGCAAGGAGGCGGCTGGGGTGTGGGGGTGGTGGGACCGATATCAAAAGGCACCCGTTCTTCAGCGGCATCAAGTGGCCATTGATCAGGTGTTATAGGCCGCCGGAGCTACATGGGCTCATGAGGAAGCCGGCCTCGCACACAACCCATCACATGGCGACTATGATTCGTCACAAGAGGAGGAGATGGTGGTGGAGAGGCCTGGAGTACTTGTTTGTGAAGAAGAACAAAGGGTCGCCTAAGTACTATGCCAGGAGTGTCAATCACAGTAACGGAAACTATTATCAGTATTATGTCAAGGACATGGTCAGGAAGAGCGATTAGCATCGGCGCTGGGTAGTTGCCAGAGTCAGTTTTAGGCTTTTTAAGTTCTCTTTTTATGTATATACGAAAGCTATGACTTCGGCCTTGGATGCAGGTGTTGGCTTCTTCGTGCTTGTATACAAGTTAAATCCAGATTCACGAGAAATGTTGAAGTTGGGACGCAGACTGAACTCTACTCTCTTAAGACAAGTGAACTTCAGTTAAGATCGAGCTTTAGGCTCCTTTTGTTAATAATCATGAGGAGAGAGTCGCTTTCCCCACTAAACAGCAGAAGCCCTGATAGAACATACAGTTGTACTAACATGTTTAAGAGACGTGTTGTTCGTCTGAGGGGTCTCTGATGTTGGGGTTAAAGGACAGCTGCCCGCAGCCTCCCTGGCGTCGACCATCATCGCAACCACCTCTTTCGTGGTTGGCCTGGTGGCCACGGATGTACTGGTGCAGAACAACGTGATCTTGAGGAGCAGGCTCATCTCAGGAGGTTCCTCCTATCACTTAAGTCCAGCCTTTTATCAAACGGTTCCATCGTTGGCATCCCATCACAGACACGTCTTTTAATCCATGAGACTAGGTCGCCTCCCCATTCGATGGGTTGGAAGGATGTTTCTCCAGTTAGGAGCTCCAACAGTACGATGCCAAAACTGTATACGTCGGACTTCTCAGTGACCTTCATCGTGTAAGCGTAATTTTCGGCGATGGAGCCATATGAACCTGCCACTGCCAACATGGACTTGGAGTTGGGCAAGTCAATCAACTTGGGGGATGTTTCCCGACAACTTATTTGACCCAAGACTGAGGAAACTCAAGGTCTAGTACTTGCATAGATGCTCGGGAATCCCACCAACAAACTTGTTCGAGGAGATGTCCAGTATTGATAGTTTGCTGTTGGCTTGCCTCCAACGAGGGGAGGGATCGTTCCACCGAAATGATAGTCAAACAACAGCAAATTAACTAGACTTGTCTGGTTCTGGAGTGCTACAGGAATGGTGCCGGTCAGGTTATTGATCGACAGGTCTAAATTCTGCAACAGGTTTAGCTGGCCCAGCTCTTTTGGAAAACTTCCTTTCAGGGAAGTCTCGAAAAGGTGCAGCGGGTTGAGGTTGAGGTTTATCACCGAGTCTCTTCAAATTCCCGATGGAGTCTGTGATCGCTCCGGTCAGGTTGTTGCTGTAAATTACAAGCTCTTCGAGCATGGCCAATCATCCCAAGTCCTGTGGCACCGAACCAGAGAGATAAGTCTCGCAGCTGGAAAGCTTGAGGGTGCTGATGTGGAAGAGTGAAACAGGTATATTTCCCTGGAACTTGTTAGATCAAGCACCTCTAGGATACTACAGCTAGCTATGCCTGGGGGTATTGTGCCCGAAAGCAGGTTCTTAGAAATGTTTAGCTCAACTTACCGGGAGAGATGGGAGACGATTGGAGACAAAGAACCAGAGAAGCTAAGATGATGAAGATTGAAGGATATTACCCGGTGATCGTAGCATGATACTCCAGTCTAATTGCAAGGAGTGGAATATATGGGATTCCAGTTCCGGAGACTCTTCCAGGAGAAAGGTGACCTCCTCATCGGCCGAATAAGTGGCACGACAGTGATTGCAGAGAACGAGCGCCAGGCAGAACATGATCCTAAGGAAATGGTAAATAACTGAAATGTAGTTATAGGCACATTTTGGAGTTAATAAATACTAGTTGTTGGGCATTTTAGTTAGTTACTTTGTTTTCTTTCGTTTTGTGTTATTCCTATCATCATCTGATGTGTATCTTGAGGATGAAGGCCATGTAGAAGTTGTGAAAGAACAAGAAAATGACCGAAGTTTGATAAAGAGTTGGTGCAGCTGCACCAGATTTCATTGCAGCTACGCCACTGAGTCAGAAAGTTCTCAGAGAGAGAATTCGTTGCACCTGCGCTAGTGGGTTAGAAGGTGGACATAGTAGATGGTTCAGCTACACCCGAGGAAAGAAATATTTTCTTTCCAAGATTTTCTCTACCCTCTGGATTTTGAATGATTTTCTAGGTTAATCCTAGGGATTAAAAGGGACGTTCTACCCTATGAAGAGAGGGAGAGAGATTGGAGATCACGCGAAGACACGTACGGAGACGAAGACCTTTCCGTCAAGGCTTCGTGCGATGTTTCGGATGATTTCAATTTCTTCTTCCGTTTTGTGTTTGCTTATTTCCAGCATGAACTAAATCCTTTTGCTAGGATTGATGAACTCGGTTGTGTAATTACATTTCTTAGTGGATTCGACTATAATTTATGGCTTGCTAGTCGACACATAGGCATCCCATGAAAATGACCCAATGTCTAGTTCCCCCCTTGTTCTGAAAAAAAATCATTTGCAATTAGTCACAATAGAAAATTTGGATGGATTTATGCCAATCGACACGTTTCCAAACTAATCGATTGATGCCATGTCCACTTGTCTCCGTAAGTTGTCGCTGGATGTGAATAGATGCTTTTGAGACAGCTATTGTACTAAGTGTTCCTGTTTTAGTCATTGGTGTCGTGAGAGATGGTATAATTCTTTTTCAATGAGCTCATCAGCTGCTTATGATTGATTACTTCTGGCGATAAGGTAGGATGGTCAAGTCTTTGGATGTTATTGACACTATGATTCTTTCCCGACATGATTGAGCTTGTAGGAATATATTAATATTCTTTAACGAAGTTTGATCCCAGAGAAGCAGTTTAATTATAGAATTATACTGTAATTAGTTTCTTGGCCCTGGAAGAATGAAGCTGCAATGTCATCTGCAATATCCTAAGAAGCAGAAAATGACTGTAAATGATTGAAGATTCTGGTGAGTGTTTGCTGTATTGTCAATAAAGTAAGTTGTTGGTCCCCAAAGACTGTTTCTACGCTGTGTTGCATAACTTAACCTCATTTTATTTATTTTCTAGTTTTGGAAGCTTCCGACTATACATGCTTCCCATGACACTTGAATATTTCCTGAAAATTACCACCAGTATTGTGGACTGAAACAATGAATTTGTCACCTGAAATTGTTAATTGAAGTAGGCGAAGGTACCCGACAAAAATTTGAATGATGGAACAGAACGAATAGCCCACAACCATCATCATTTTGTTGTTAGGGTCCCCCCTTTAAAGTTCCCCTTTTGCATTCTTTTGATTGGGTCATATAAATGTATGGACCTCATTCATTCGGCTGAAATGTGACAGGTGACAATCACAGCAAATGGTTCCTTTACCATTGTAACTTACAAATTACGCTCCAATCATAGACTGGTCGAAACTACTAGCTTCCCACTTGTTTTTGTGATTTATTTGATAGTTCTCTTCACCAATATGTATGGTGAAATCTGCTACGATGGTTTAATGGGTCCTTTTAATCATTCTCATGCAATAAATGTTTGTGAGATATTCTAAGTGGAAGTGTCATTTTTAGTATTTCCTGTGTCCTCTTGGCTAGCTGTGTTGCATGTATAATTTGTTGGGATTGTTATCGATAAAAGAACTTGACCAATGGAAATATAGTAGTCAGTTCTTGCGCATCTGTTCTTGGAAATTTCTAACGATTTGATTGCTTAAGGTATGATATGTAGTGCTTATGAAGCCGCCATAATTAATCAGTCATCTTTTTATGAGTAACTGGCGTTCGGTCTATATGTGTATAGTCTTCTGTCTATTGTTATGTGGGGAAGTCCTTACCTGCCGCTGGGTGTGTCTGGATGTTGTTGACCTTTGCAAGTGTAGAGAGTGAGAGTGTGACTTGAGGATGGCGAAGAAATTGGCAGTGTATGAACATGTCCTGCTCGTTGTAATTGGTAACAAATTCACCTATCATGACAATAACCATTTTGCTTCTCAATATTTCTAAAGCTGGACCATGATTGAGACGCATAATCTCTTTTTAGCTGGAATGAGTTGTCCCTTGAAACAAGTTGGATTGGGAAGCCAAGTAATGCCTAAATGACTTTTAGAGTGATTCGTTCCAACTTGCATTGGCACTCCTGGCAATTCCTTGTCATGTAGGATTTTGAAAGTGTTTTCAGCTACAATAGAGAAAAAAATTGCATCTTCCTCTTCATTTGAAAAGAAATTTTGTCCATCAGCACTGTTTCGTGGGGGAGTGGGCAATAATTGATACTTTTCTAGTGCTCTTGTTGTGCTTCCTTTACACTTATATTCACTAAAAGAAAATATTCATGAAGGGGCAAGGTGTTCTCATCCAATGAAGGATGGTTGCCACATGAAGGACTCATTATTTCCTAAGTTTAGCGAACTCTTTGAGGTTTGGTTAAAGTAGGTGATTTAACAATACCTAAAGAATGCAACTAGGTATGCCGTTTTTTGAAGGTCCCACTCATTTGGTATGCTGTTTGCTTAAAATATGACAGCATGGTATAAGTATGACAGCATGGCAGATGAACTTAAAAGTATGGAAACGCCACCAATCAGATATTCATGCCATTGACATTGTTTGCAACACAACCAGGGCGGTTAGTTATGATTCAACGCTCTTTCTTGATTTGACATATCTGGGATATAGCATTAAGACATAGTTTGAAAGGAGGATCTTGTTAAAAGAAATGCCTTTGTAAAATCGTGTGCGAGCTTTGTTTAATTGAACATATGCTTGAATTTCATGAGTGTGCTTTGCTACATAAATAATTGTGTTTTTATTATTTTGGGATTTTTAATAAGTTCCCTATTACTCACAAGAAGACCTGAATATAAAATTCTTTTGAACACTTCTACTGAGCTGGTATTTTGCTTATTAGTTTTACTTGTGCCAAATGCTAAATGATGTTCTCTGTTTTACTTCTGAAAACCCTTGACGAGATATTAGGAAAGCGGAGTAGGAGGAATAACGAAACAAAGTCTTTACAGCTAAAAAAGATAGCATTATATCATACTAGAATCTATGCAGAACAATCTCATTTAGAAGAGAGGTTATACACCATGTGATTATTTGGCATTTCTATACATATGCGCCGTCTTATGCACGTACAAATAGGGAAAAGTAGAGACTCGCTGAGCTTCAATACTACCTGCAGCTAAAAGCTACAAACCAGTCCCTTGAATTCTCCCCCTTAAACAAGAAGCCAAACAAACCAATGTAAACTATAAACATAACCCAACTATAAGTAAATGTATCTCAAGAGGAGATTCCGGGGATGTATCTACAACAATCCCTCAGGAAAATCTCTTGTTCACCTGTCTGCTGTGTTTATTCTATATCATCTACTACTATACTATGCCTGGTTCTCTAGTTCCTTGGAGCTCACAAAGGTTCCGTGGAAGCCATACGGCACCCGTGATGGAAGCTCAACTGAGGCTTCCAGCTGCAGATTCATGGCGTTAACAATTTGTAGCTCAGACTTCCATTCCTTCTCATCATGGACAAAAGCCAGAATGTAGCCATCGTCTTCTCTTTCTGTATCTGGGCTTCTTGGAAGAAAAAGAGGCTCACCTCCATACTTCTGTTCTCCGTAGATGTACTTCTTCATCTCTCCCGTGGACAGGTCTACTTTGGCAAATCCAGACACTTTAGGCCATGGCTCAGCAAGGGCCAAGTAAGCACATTGGGTTTTCCTCCCTAGTTTATTCCTGTTCACCATTCCAGCCTCCAAGTTCACCTGCTTTGCTTCAGAACCAATTGGGCGGCATGTTGACTTTCCAGTCTTGAGGTTCAATCTTATCTCAGATAGGACACTATTCAGACTCTCCTCGGACTCGTTAAAGATTGAGTCCGCAGGAGTCATGCAAGAGCCCACCACCACCACTTCATCACTTTCTGGCTCCTCCCAAGTATTCCACAGATGAAAGCAGAAGCAATCTGGAACTTCTATCCACTTCATCCCTGAAGCATCTTTAGCATTCTTGTCCAGAATCCCAAACCTAGAAACCTTGTTCTTATCGTAAACTACAGGGGAGCCGCCACGAATCATCTCCAGCAGTTTGAATACCACTTGTTGGTCTGGGATGACCACATAGTTCTCGGTTATTCCAAAGTCATGCATCATGGTAGGCTCTGCCAGAGGGATTTCAACATCGGGTGATTTCCTTCCATCAGGCGAGAAGCGGAAATACCTGAGATAAGGTTTCTGAACAACATCGTAACTGAGAGCGAACAACTCCCTGGTTACTGGATCAACTTTAGGGTGAGCAATCATTGGGCATTTCAGTTGGCCGTCGAAGTTGTACCGTCCCGCTGTTTTGAGGTCACCACTTGACGTAATTCTGACATGGTAGGGTAAGTCGTCTTCGGACATGGCGAGGAGGTGGTTGTTGAAGTAGACCAGACCTGCATTAGCTACTCCCATCCCCTTTTTGTGGTCAACAAGGCCGAAAATTCCACGTGCATAGAAAAGGAGGAGCCTTGCTATGCCTGAGTGACCATGAAGCTCGCCAATGGCCTTTGGAAAAACAGGACGACCCAGAGCACGCTCCTGGGTGAGACGGTGCGTCTCTGTGAACCTGCAAGCATAGCTAGCCGAGCCATTTTTCAACTGTACGGCATGAATCATGCCATCGCCATCAAATAGGTGATGACCTGCTACTGGCTGGTGTAGAGGGTTGGCTCCATTCCGAAGGTATACGCCTTGAACGCATGCTGGGATTTTTCCAGTCACTGGCAGGGAGTGCTGGACGGGTTGCTCCAGAACAGGGGCGAAATTGCCTGCGATCTGGACCTGTGGATCAGCAGTTTTTGGAAGAGGGTGTTGCCTCTCATGCAACACCAAAGCATTCTCTGCAGCGTCCAGTGCCATAGCTGCAGCTTTCTGCAGGATGTTCCAGTTGTGAGGTGGCGATGGCTTGTCGGCTACTTGGGAGTTATTTTTCTGCTTTGTTTGTCTAGTGGCAGGTGGTGAAGGTGTGGTTAGGTGTTTGTGATATGCTGGAGATTGTTTTGGTAAGTGAAGTACGGCAGAAGGTGTTTGGAGAGAGCATTTAATGGTAGGCTTTAGCCTTGTCGTGCTCAAGGCAGAACAAGTCCCTAGCTCAACCAGTGAGGATGCATGTTGAGGAGGGGTGACACCTGACTTCATCCATGAGCATGTTGGTGCTCCTGCTGTAGACCAAACCATGCTTGCCTATTTCTGAGGAAGGATGAAGCAAGAGGACGGTGGTTTAGGATACGCAGGGGGGGGGATGGTAATTTTGGCTCCTGTCTTTTTGGAGATTGATCCAGGTAGATTTCCTGAAGATTTTTAAGGAGATGGAGGGAGAAGAGATGAGTCTCTTTTTGAGTTTTGAGGTGGTTATGGAAGCAGAGTGATGGAGATCACACGCACATATATATATAGATTATATATGCGTGAAGAGGGTTCCGGGGGGGGGGCTCAAAGCAACCAATTGAAGCCCACGTGTTCCATTCGATAGAAAAGAACTTTGGTGGAGACAAAACTCGCGGTTAAGTATCAAATAACATGGCTTTGCCATCATCAGTTTCTCTCGAGTATATACCTTACATGCAAAAGCCGAAGGGTAGGAGCCACGGATTCATGAAGGGGGTCATTGGGTTGGGGGAGGAAAGGGACCAGCTCGAACAGGGGAACGATGAGCTGTGCGTCATTGGTCATATTATTTGTTTTTCTTGTTTTGTTTCTTGAAGGGTGGTCGGAAAGGGGCTTGTCGGGAGATGGCCGGTCGGTCCCCCCTGCGCGTCCTCGCCATTGTCTATCCGTCTTGAATACAATCATCTCTAGACACGTGGCTAACCTAACCGGTCTTGTTTGTCACTTTGTCCCTCTTGACGAAAATCTGGGTACGCATTAGGAGGGGGGGCCCCACACGGTTGCTCCCTTATTCCTGGTTTTGCGATTCATCACGCCTTCTTCTCTCCAGGAAATTCTAAACATTTTTTTTTTAGTTTGGGCATTCTAGAGGTTTTGGGCATTTATTTATTCCCCTTGGCGTGTGCTGCTGATGATGATGGGTCTATCGATTTTTCCTTTTTGTTTTATTTTCTTCTATTTTGTTTCCCTCTCTTCTACTTATCTTGCTGAAGAGATATTGTGTACGCTAATATAGAATGCCTGCCCCCTCAACGCAAAATTTGAAATTTTCATTAAAAGCTGGGTTAGTTGGAGTTATTACCTTGGGTTGTTTGGTAGAAGGGCTCCCGTAAGAAATAGGAGTCGGATAAGGACATGAGACCAGGATCTTATCGTGAGAGTAAAGGGAGGGGTTTCACCTCCAATGTGCTCAGTCCAAACATTTGGACCAAAAAGAGAGGAAAAAAAAAAGAAAAAACAAACACCCTTTGTGCAAACCATTTTAAACAAATTTATCCTCTTTGAGTGGAGTTCCCATTCTAAAGTCATGGATGACCTTCAATCACCATACCCGCCACTATAGCAGGATTAGGCATACGTAAATCTACACCGACAAACGGATCCGGGACGTTCTAAACCACATATGCCGTCCGTATTCCGTGTTCTATATGGAATGGCATTTCCCATTTCCCTGTTTCCCATCATATTTAAATAGCGAGTGATGACGAAGGTTATCCTTTTTTTGTTTATGCGCACATTCTCTCCCTGGCTTTCTGTCTTTCCTTACTAGTTTGCCTTTAGAGAAAGGAAAATATGGCTTATATATAATTGCTTATTATGTGGTTAAGGTGACTTAGGCATACAGGAACAAAACCCAGCAACTTGTACTAGTGCTGCTGATGCACAATTTCTTCTGGGATTAAGATAAAAAAAAGCCAAGTTAAATTTAAGTTATCCAACTCTTCCCCTAGGATTTGTTTTATTAAGGTTGCTCCACTTCCTAAAAAGCATACATTATATATGGGTCATTGTTGTTGTTTTTTTTTTAAAAAAAAAAAATAATTAACGAGATGAGGTTATGGGGTCACACTCTGGCATTACCTTAAAAATAATTATTATTATAAAAAAAAATAAAGGTGCCGTTGACTCCTCCCTAAAAAAAGTCGCCAAATCTCGAGTAAATTATTAGGACCGTGATATGCGTCATTCAGCAATGTTAGGAACACGAAGGCTAAATGGTTAGCCTTTTGGATTGGTGCAGAATGCACCTTGGTCACGACTGACCGAGATGCTAAGCTTTGTTGATTCTTGCCCCCACCCCCACTTTTCCACAAGCAAAGTAAAAGATTTAAGACCGTCTGTAAACCATGTCCCGTTACTTGTTCAGAAGAAGAGGAGGAGGAAGAAGAAGATTTAGTTTCAAATCAAGAACTCATAATCAGCACATGGTTGCTGGCGACAAGTCCAAGAACGTGCACGATTTAGTCCAGAATAATTGGCTATGCAATCCTGGGTTTGATCTTCTCACCCCTCCTCGTTTTCCCACGCTTTGGCACATGCTTTCTTTTTTGGCCACCCTAACCTCTTCGTCATGTCCCGAGTGAACTAATAATTGGGATTTGCGGCCCTAAATTGTCGTGTCACTTTCAAGCAACGTTTACGTTGGCTTGTAACGATACCCCTCGAAAGTTCTCTTTTCTTTTTTGCAAAATTCAGCCGCCCATGGTGCTTTTGGGTTTTCTTACTTTTTCTAATTAATCCCCCACTGCCCCGAGACTTCAGAAGGAGGGGGGGGGTACTTGGAACGTGGCGGTGATGATTAATATCTTAAGAAACACATCGTGATCTTGTGAACTATTTAGCTGCACGAGATTATGTTGAGATTCGATTGCGTGTTCCATGTGTTGGAGGTTGTGCCCCCCTGATCGCCCCTTTGGTCGCATGCCCTGTCACATGATTGTCGGCGCCAAAAATGTTTAATTTGTGTATCAAAAGGGTTTGGTTGACACGCCACACAGTTCGGGGGTCCATCACAACCACCCCTCGATGTTAGTGTTTCCTTTGAGTTTTACAAACGATATTGTTATGATTAACTTTGCCGCCGTCTTTTTAGTTTAATTTGCTTGTCCACTGGGCATCTTTTGTTTCCTTTTGCCGACATTCAGGGAGCAATATATGAGTTAGTTTTATGGGGTCGTAACGTCCGAGTATTTAAGCGTTGAAAACCTATATTGCAATGTTGACATAACATAATATAATATAATGTCGTTTTACTTACTAATGATTATGATTCCGATATCGACCGACCTTTACCTGAAAAAGCTGCCGATGTAAAAGGAACCCTATCCAAGCTCATGGGTTGTCTCCTGCTGTGCACACTTTGGAGGCTACGATCTCCAAGAAACCAAATACAAGAGATCATTATAGTGTGTCCATATCTATCTGTCGTCCATCAGAATGACTTACCATATCAAGATACAGGTGACTGGGGAGGTGGGTAGGGTTGATACGAACGCACTTTTGGAGCCTTAGGCAAAATGTTGGCTGGGGTTGGATTAAAAATGTCACAGCACACCCTTCCTTAGACATGTCCGCTGACGGTTTTTCTAGAATATCCATGCTCTTCAACTTGATGTGGTTTGCTATCTGATCTCCTCAGTCGTGTTCGTTGGGTAATATTGAGGATTGGGATTAGATCTAACTAAGAAACGTATTGGTTTAATATTGAGGATTGGGATTAGACCTAACTAAGAAACGTATTGGTTTTCAATTTGCGGAGTTAGGAAAAGGGGGGGGGGGGGGGGGTAATAGATGTGTATGAATTGTTTTACTGTAGCCAGGGAAGGGAGACAGTGAGTCGGATAGATATAACCGACCCCCCTTGACGTTCAATGTTGGTTTTCAAGCTTCGATGGAGCCCCCCCAGCGTTTTCATACCATTTTTCCAAAAGGAAAACATCGAATACATTTGGCTTGTCATCATTTTGTCGCATTTCATTCGCTGGAACGACGTCCCGTGGGCCGTAGTTGGAGGGAGGGGTGGGGTCGAGTCGGTGTCGTGTCCCCCCTCCTCCATTATTCTTTACGCCCCACCTTTTCATTTATCCTAAAAAAAATATATATATAGTATTTGCATTGCATCGTTTCTTTCGAAATTAGGGAGTTTAGTGAATTGATTCTCGATTAACCGAGCAAAGCCTGTCCGTCTCCAAGGATTTTCCAAAGTGTTGTGTAAGGGCGCGTTGCTGTCATGGCTGTCCAGTCCAATCAAAGCCGAACAAAGCGGAAAGGAAAATGAGGGGAAAGATCATTCAACACTTGGCAACTCCTGGATGGCAAAGATGCATGGACTACTAGCCTTCATGGAAGTGCCCCTGGATGTCCCACCCATGAGAAAAAGCTGGGGGGGTCCTAAAAGCTTTTGTTGTTTATGGATGTCTCTACCCTTTTGGCAACCCTCCAATTCCAACAAATAATGGGCCAAAAAAAAACAGAGAATCTTTTTTTTTTTGCCCTTTTTCCACCCGGCAAAGCCTAATTGTCACCAATAACAACTCGGCTAACTTCTGGGAACCATCTCTTCCTCTCCTCCACTTTTTGAAGTCTCCCTCTTTAACCTTTTGCCAGCATAGTTTCTTTTTTGGGGGGGTTTTTTAAACCGTTCTTTATAATGTGGGAGGGGCATCTTCCTTCGGATTTTTACACGCGTCCCTTGATTTGGGACATATTTGTCTACAAGCAAGTGTCCTACGTTATTACAAGCTTGTCGATCAAAACAAACGTGGTTCTCCATCCACCCTGGACCCTTGTATACTTGCTTGCTCAATCGTTGTTTAATCGAAGGTGACGAAAGGAATGGCATCATATTGGACGGGACACTGGATGGGGAGATCAAGTGAATCACTTGCTTGCGGTGGCTCTCTACTTCGTCAGCATTATTCACGTTTAGCTTCGCCTGATACGTGCACCAACTCATTCACACGCGTGCATGTACGCCACACGAGCCGCACGATGCTTTAGTTTTTATTCAATTGAAACAGAAGAAACAAAAGAAGAGCTGTGGAATGCAGAGGAGTTTGCTATCAATGCTGGTGCACAACAAGGAGAATTGGAGAATGGGCTTAAGTAAAGTGGCCTTAGCCTTATATTCTGTAAAAATGTAACGAAAGCCCAAACGTTACTGTGGGATGTTATAACAAACAATGCAACACCATGTGACAGAATACAAAAAAAAAAATAACAAACACAAAGTTTTCTTCTCTCTCTTTTCTGTTTGCTTCTCCGGTGAGATGAGTGGTGGCCGGGGTTGCTGGCGCTGACACCTTCGTCAGCATTATTCACGTTTAGCTTCGCCTGATACGTGCACCAACCCATCCACACGCGTGCATGTACGTCACACGAGCCGCACGATGCTTTAGTTTCTATTCAATTGAAACAGAAGAAACAAAAGAAGAGCTGTGGAATGCAGAGGAGTTTGCTATCAATGCTGGTGCACAAGAAGGAGAATTGGAGAATGGGCTTAAGTAAAGTGGCCTTAGCCTTATATTCTGTAAAAATGTAACGAAAGCCCAAACGTTACTGTGGGGATGTTATAACAAACACCGCAACACCACGTTACAGAATACAAAAAAAAAAAAAAAATAGCAAACACAAAGTTTTCTTCTCTCTCTTTTCCGTTTGCTTCTCCGGTGAGATGAGTGGTGGCAATGGTTGCTGGCGCTGACACCTTCGTCAGCATTATTCACGTTTAGCTTCGCCTGATACGTGCACCAACTCATTCACACGCGTGCATGTACGCCACACGAGCCGCACGATGCTTTAGTTTTTATTCAATTGAAACAGAAGAAACAAAAGAAGAGCTGTGGAATGCAGAGGAGTTTGCTATCAATGCTGGTGCACAACAAGGAGAATTGGAGAATGGGCTTAAGTAAAGTGGCCTTAGCCTTATATTCTGTAAAAATGTAACGAAAGCCCAAACGTTACTGTGGGGATGTTATAACAAACACCGCAACACCACGTTACAGAATACAACAAAAAAGATAACAAACACAAAGTTTTCTTCTATCTCTTTTCTGTTTGCTTCTCCGGTGAGATGAGTGACGGAGGTGGCCGGGGTTGCTGGCGCTGACACCTTCGTCAGCATTATTCAGGTTTAGCTTCGCCTGATACGTGCACCAACCCATCCACACGCGTGCATGTACGTCACACGAGCCGCACGATGCTTTAGTTTCTATTCAATTGAAACAGAAGAAACAAAAGAAGAGCTGCGGGATGCAGAGGAGTTTGCTATTAATGCTGGTGCACAAGAAGGAGAATTGGAGAATGGGCTTAAGTAAAGTGGCCTTAGCCTTATATTCTGTAAAAATATAACGAAAGCCCAAACGTTACTGTGGGGATGTTATAACAAACACTACAACACCATGTGACAGAATACAACAAAAAAAATAACAAACACAAAGTTTTCTTCTCTCTCTTTTCTGTTTGCTTCTCCGGTGAGATGAGTGACGGAGGTGGCCAGGGTTGCTGGCACTAACATGGTATCAGAGCGGCAAACGTTTGCTGCGGTTGTTGCAGGAAAACGAGAGCGCCAACATTCGAGAGGAGAAAACTCAGGCTCAGAAGAAATAGTCGAGATGTAGGGAGCATGGGCGGTTCAGGGTGCTGGTTTTGTAGATGACCAGACGTCGTCGTATTACATACAACAGACTGACAATCTTGGGTCTATAATCGTAACCCCATTGCTCAATGGTTTTAATTATCATACTTAGAGTAGATCTTTTGAAATGACCTTAGTGTTCTGAAACAAGCTGGGTTTCGTTGATGGTAGTATACCTATGCCGAGTGAGGATCAGGAAATATATGTGGCTTGGAAGCGTTGTAATACGCTTGTCATTGCTTGGCTGCTTAAGTCTATGAATGAGACCATAGCCAGTAACGTGTTCTATATTAATACTGTTGTTGAAATCCGGAAGACCTTGAAAAGGAGGTTTGGACAACCTGATAGAACTAAGGTGTGGAAGCTGCAGGCCATGCTAACAGCAGCAACACAAGGAACAAAGTCAATTGATGAATACTATACTGAATTAAATGGTTTATGGGAAGAATTAAAGCATGTAAGGCCATTACCCCATTGTGAGTGTGGGAAGTGTGATGAAAAATGTTTTGAAAAGTTTGTTGTGTATATATGGAAGACCATATATACAGATTTTTGTATGGGCTGAATGACAGTTATCATTCCTTGAAAATGAAGATACTAGCAATGAAGCCATTCCCTGTTTTAGATGAAATTTACAGTCCAGTGCTGCAGGAAGAGTCCTATAACAATGAAAGAGAAGGTAGAGAAATATGGCCAGATTTGAAGATGGAATCAATGACTTTTGTTGCACCCAACAACTCACACTTTGAATTTAAGAAGAAGCAACAACAGAGGCGTGGAGAGATTTACTGTGAGCATTGTGGTAAGAGGAGACATGCTAAGGATAAGTGCTTCCAGCTTATTGGATGCCCAGGTGCAACTGGAATCAGGAGAGGGAGATTTGCAGCACGTAGAACAATAGCAGTAACGTCTGATGAGAGCTCAGTCAAGGCTTCAGGTCAACAAGACCTTGATGAAGTAAAGATGCAAGTTCAGCAGCTAATGGCAATGCTTAGTGTTCAGAATGAGCAGCCTAAACTTGCTGCAACCTCGTTTTCTGCACCTCCTTCATCTTCTGCTGAACCAGAAACTTTAAACTTTTTTTTCTAATGTAGCAGGTAACTCAAATAAGCTTGTTCTTTCTGTAAAGTGGATTGTTGATACTGGAGCAACAAACCACATTGTCAGCAGCTTAAATTTCTTTTCAAAACATTTCTCTGTTAAAAATCTGTCTATTTACTTGCCAAATGGACAGAAAGCTCAGGTCACTCATGTTGGCGAAGTGACAATTCATCCTAATTTTGTTCTCGCAAATGTCTTACTCATACCAACATTTCATATGAACTTGATCTCTGTAAGTCAGTTGATGAAATCCAGCTAGTGTTGTGTTCTTTTCCTTAAAAATTTTTGCTTCATACAAGCCTTATCCACATGGAGGATGATTAGACTTGCTAAGGAAGTGGGAGGACTGTACATCTTGCAGGAAAGTTGGAGAGATCCTCTTGTCGACCACATGTTGCATCTGTAGTACATGACACCACTTTAGATACCTTTGATGTTTGGCATTTTAGACTTGGACATCCATCTTTTGAAAAACTGAAGTTCATTCACTCTTGTAATGGATTACAACCTGCATTGAGTGATCAAACCTTATGTTCAGTTTGTTATTATGCAAAACAAAAGAAATTGCCATTCCCAATGCATGTCCAATCCTCCAAACACACATTTGACCTCATACACTGATATATGGAGCCCCGTTTCTGCCTTATCAATAGGTGGACATAAGTATTTTTTAACAATTGTGGATGATTATAGTAGAGTGACTTGGGTATATCTGTTGTAAATTAAATCAGAGGTTTCCACATATATACAACAGTTTTGTACCTTAGTAGAAATACAATATCGATCATGTGTTAAAATAATTAGGAGTGACAATTGGAAGAGTTCATGATGACATAATTTTATAAAAGCAAAGGTATCCTGCATCATACAATTTGTATAGCAACTCCTCAACAAAATGACATTGTTGAGAGAAAACATCAACACATTCTCAATGTTGCAAGGGCTCTTTTATTTCAGTCTAACCTACCTTTGAAATTCTGGACAGATGCAATACAAACAGCGGTTCATATCATTAACACCTGTTTTGAAGCACAAAAGTCCTATTGAGTTATTACTCGGCACTAGACCAGTCTACACACATCTGAGAGTTTTTGGATGCTTATGTTTTGCCTCTACACTATAGCATGGTAGGTTAAAGTTTGAATCTAGAGCAATAAGATGTGTCTTTATTGGATATCAAGTAGGTATAAAAGGTTATAGACTTTATGATATGAAAGAAAACATAATTCTTGTTTCTCGAGATGTCATATTTTATGAGCATGTATTTCCTTAAAGTACAGCTAATGTAGTAAGATCTTCTGATATATTTCCTCATACTTTCAATCTTTCTTTACCTCATTCTGAACCTTCTGTCATAATGCCAGGACATATCATTTCTTTAAATCATGACATTACATCAGTATCTCAATCATTTGTTGCATCAAAGGAAAATCCTCATTCTCATTTGTTATCTGACACACATCATGATAATTCTATCTCTTTAAGAACGAGTGGTAGATAGAGGAAACCTCCCACTTACTTGCAAGATTACAATTGTTTCCTTGCCACGACCTTAGAAGGTTTACATCATTCTCCTTGCAGGTCTGTCACTTTACCAATCTCTTCTACCAAATATGATTTTTGCAATGTTCTTTCCTATTCACATCTTTCTGATAACTATAAAACAATGGTTGTTAACCTCATGATGTCCACTGACCCTCTTTCTTTCTCTGAGGCTGCTTGTTCTGAGCATTTGTGCAAAGCTATAACTGCAGAACTAGATGCATTAGCTGAAAATCAAGCCTGGGTTTTGACCGAGTTACCTGATGGAAAGATCCCTATTGGCAGTAAGTGGATTTTCAAAACCAAGTACAATGCAGATAGGAGTGTTAGCAAGTATAAGGCTAGGTTAGTAGCTAAAGGCTATACACAACGTGAGGGGATTGACTATACAGATACATTCAGCCCAGTAGCTAAACACACGACCGTTAGAATGTTTCTAGCATTGGCTGCACGTTTCAATTGGCATCTTTGTCAAATGGACATCAATAATACTTTTATTAATGGTGATTTGGATGAAGAAGTATCCATGTCACTTCCTCCTGGTCTTCAAGTCAATCCTTTGCAGTTTAAGGGGGAGAAAAGGGTTGTGTGTAAACTGCAAAAGGCATTATATGGATTAAAACAGGCTTCAAGAAAATGGAACTCTAAATTTGTAGCTGCCTTACTAAACTATGGGTTTGTGCAATCAAAATCAGAAGGGAAAGGAGGATCTGAATTCATAGCATTGCTTGTGTATGTGGATGACATAGCAGTTAGGGGACCGAATTTGGTTGAAATTGAGAAGTTCAAGCAATACTTAAGCAGTGTGTTCAAGTTGAAAGATCTATGAAGTCTTAAGTTCTTCCTTGGTCTTGAAGTGGGTAGATCAAAGAAAGGTATTGTACTCTCTCAAAGAAAATATACTCTAGAAACGTTACAGGACCATGGACTGTTGGGAAGCAAACCAGTTGTAGTGCCAATTTCACCTAATCACAAGTTGTCTAAAGAAGGGGGAGTGGAGCTAAAGGATCCTATGGAGTATAGGCAGCTGGTTGGGAAGTTGTTGTACCTTACACTCACACGGCATGATGATTAGTGACCAGACGAGCAGGCTCGACAAAACCCTTGTAGGGCTTCTTCGATATTAGTTATGCTGAATGGCATTTTGTTCAAGAGATTCATAAAGCAAAGAATCCGGTATTCCACGAGAGAACAAAGCTGAATGGCATTTTGTTCGAGAGAAGATACAGAATAGCACAGTGAAGCTAAAATATCTGGCCACAAAGCAACAAGTGGCTGACATATTCACCAAGGCATTACCAGGACCCATATATAATTGGTTGAAAGGCAAGATGAGCATGAAGGATATCTATGCTCCTCTTGAGGGGGAGTGTCAAGAAAAGAAGAGTTTCTATTCAATTGAAACAGAAGAAACAAAAGAAGAGTTGCGGGATGCAGATGAGTTTGCTATCAATGCTGGCACACAAGAAGGAGAATTGGAGAATGGGCTTAAGTAAAGTGGCCGTAGCCTTATATTATGTAAAAATGTAACGAAAGCCCAAACATTACTATGGGGATGTAATAACAAACACTGCAACACCATGTGACACAATACAACAAAAAAATAACAAACACAAAGTTTTCTTCTCTCTTTTCTGTTTGCTTCTCCGGTGAGATGAGTGACGGAGGTGGCCGGGGTTGCTGGCGCTGACACCTTCGTCGGCATTATTCAGGTTTAGCTTCGCCTGATACGTGCACAAACCCATCCACACGCGTGCATGTACGTCACACGAGCCGCACGACGCTTTAGTTAGGTAAGCAGCATAGGAGAGTCCGATTTTCTCCTGGTTCGATCCAAGTATCGAAATGGTAAACTGACATCCTGCTTCGGGGGATGTAGAGGTTAGGCTGTCTCTGATCAAAGGGCGTTGCTTGCTTATGCGACTTTGGAAATATTCCAAAAAAATAATAATGCGTTTATGAAGCATTTTTTTTTCTATGCAAGCGACATTGTTCGGCCCATTTCTTTTTTTTTTCCTTTTCTTTAGGCCCTCCCAAACTTAACATGTCTGTTTCAGGCTGTTTGAAGGATCGAAAATCAAGTCAACTTACAACGAGTCTTTACACTTTTGTTTACAACGAGTGCTGTTGTTTTTTATTTTTATCACGATTTGTTTTTGTAATTCGTTCATCGTGTATCGAGTAAAACGTAACCAATCTACACTCGACACGCTAATCCTCGCTTTTATCCCGATGAGAAAACTCAAACCTAATCCCGCGTCTTATTTCTTTTAGGCAAGAAAGAAACGTTCGAGGAATTACCGACTTTCTTGTCCAAATAAAATGTCGAGACATTTGAATTAGTCAAGACAGATTGTCGTTCCCATTGCCTCCTCCTCTCCTATCTCAGATGGTGATTGCATATTTTTCTTCGCCTTTTCCGAAACCAAACCGACCGCACTAAAAATGATCTCCGACTTACGCGTCAAATTCCAAAAAACAAAAAAGCAGTGGTGGGTGCATGCATTGGCATTCCTTTTCTGTCGGTTCGGCTTTGTCCATTAGGGATTGGATCTTTCCAAAGTCTACAATGATATCGATTGACCAACAGACAAGAAGATGCCCACAACTTCACCCTGGGGGGTCTCTTTGGCCACATTTCTCAAAGCTGAAGAAATGGTAAGAAAAAAAAAAACAAAGTAATCAACAGTTGAAGCCCGGTCGGCACTCACTATACTCTTTTAATCCTCCACGGAATTTCAGCTTGTGGTTTGTTTGACAAAGATTGTCCGGGAGGTCGTCATTGTTTCCTCCCTAGGGCTTGTCATCGGGTAATTTCCCACTCGAAGAGACGAATCGGAGGGGAAAAACATTTCTTCCCTGACGAAATTTCACCACACGCAGGCCTCAGGGGAGGAGTTTGGAGAAAACTGGACTCTTTGGAGGTGGGCGACAATTGGGATTGCCTGCCGTGTAGGGAAGACTAGTTAGTGTTGCAATGATTTTATCACGTGGGGAACTGTTTTTAGACAGACCGAGGGGTCCCCACCACCCCACGACCAACCTTTCCCCCAAAAAATTTCGTCCTTGTGCATCTCGACAATGGCAGGGTTAGATAATGCATGTGATTTTTGTAGGATTTTCTTTTCTTGGAGCAGAAGGGTAGTGACTACTGTTCGTGCCCGGAACGAAAATGTATATTCAACGATGGAGGGTAGAATCGTATGTTCTGACCAAGTTATTCCTTGGTGTAGTGTGGCCTCCCAAGATACATGACCATTTCCCCCTTCTTACTTTTCTTTCTTCTGTTTGTTTGCCAAGGTGGTGATGGGGGTGATCATTAAGATTACCATCAGATGCTCAAGGACCTCCACTCCTTTGAGAGGTGTCCCCTTTCTTATCTCGTCCAAAAGGTGCAAAACGAATAGGATCACTCATTCCAAACGAGCCAGATGATGATGCCATCTTGTGGGGCACAGAGTATCATGGTTCTAGGTAGAACTCGGATCCCCCCCGGATCATCAGGCCCTCAGGCATCGTGTCTGTGGCTCATCAAGGGCGATCCTCATCTCGCACATATATTCGGCGTGGGTCTGAGATTTGGATACCGCATCGAAAAAAACCCATATGTTTTTGGGCCTAAACGAGAGACAAACGGCATCACCTCCATCTCGGGTATTCTTCCTAACCAAGGGTTCGGCGTTGTTGGATTAGAAAATGAAATCTTGGGATGGTGAAAGAAGATGAGAATCAGATGCCGCGCTGCATATAAGAAAAAGTAAACGGTTATGATGGGTGTGATACACTACTTCACAGTTGTGTTATTGTTTTCTGCCACTAAAATCTTGAGGAAGCATCAACCAAAAGGAAGCCAACCCCAGGAATCAGTTTCCCCTCTCTTTTCTTTTTCAGTTTTGTTGATGCCGAATTGGGCCAGACAAAGGTCGATGTCCCAAAGCCCACCCAACTTACTGATATCCAACCTCACCCATCATCAGCCTTTACTCTTATTTTGGTTTAAGATCACAAGCATTATCCTCATGGCTCGATATTTAGTCATCTCGTAAGGTTCTTTTCCGGGTGAATTTTTGGGTTAGGGTGGTGGTGGGACTGGGGAGAGTGCTAAAACGTGGCCCTATACCCCCTCTTCCCCAAAACTAAATTTGTCCAAAATGTGGTCCAAAGAAATTAAAAAGGAGGCGTTAGTATAGTAGTGATATGATGGTCCCCCCCCTCCTCGGCCTCTACTCCTACCTTTACGGTGTACTCTTAACTTCTACTCCGATTAAAAGCCTACCTCTACTTTCGTGGGGTGCTTAATATTCCTTTGCCAAACTCAACCCCCCCCCCCCCACCCCAACAAAAAAGAAAATCATTCAAGTGGTAGGATTAGATATTTGATTGGAATATGTCCTCCATCCTCCTCCTCCATATTTCATTTCCCCTTTTTCGCTGATTTAGCAAAAGGCGCATCACGTTCCCGGGATCCACCCCCCAAGTGTGATTGCTCTTTCCTTTCTTGGGTCTACTAACTACTCATTGTATGAGGTAATAGTAATGAAGCACCTGTCACACACAACAAAAGAAAAGTGGGAAATAGTTTTAAAATTAATCTATCGATATTTTTAACACCAAATTTAACTGACTTTTACGATATTCTACCATTTATTTCTGTGAAAATATTTGTTCGCAGGGGGGAAATACGGCTCGCACATTAACACCAGTGCTGTGTGTTCTACCCTGCTCTGCCGCCCCCCAAACACTCATTCTCTTTCATTCTTTGCGTCGGTGCTTTTCTTTTCCTGCGATCATCAACTTTTAGTCGTTTCCTCCTTCGTAAACTGTTGCATTCCCGGACACCCCGAGATATTATTTCCCCAAAAACAAGTTCCAAACTTTTCCCCATTCCTCAAAATCTCATCTTTTTCCCCTTGTTTTTCTCGGGGGTTGGAGTGGGGGTGTTTTTATGGCCGCCATTGCCTGGATCGCCGCCAATGACACGGCCCCAGCAGCTGGGGCCACCGTCAGTCCCAACCAAGGGACGACTGAATCCACCATGCAGAAGCTGGTCGACATGTTCACCAAGCTCAACCCCTGTGCCAAGGAGTTCTTCCCTTCTCATCCCTCCTCCTACATCACCCACCACCCCAATCCCACCTTCCCTCTGAATCCCGGTTTCCCTCAGTCCAGAGATTCTTCCGGGATCGACTTCTTCCCAGCTTATCGTAAGGTGATGATGCCCCCCCCCCCCTCTCTGTCATTTGATTTTGGTCGCTTGGGTTCATGAAAGCGCCTTTTTAGTCCTGATTTCTGCTCCAGTCCCCTCCGCCCTCTACGATGGAATTGTTTATTATGGCATAGTGGAAGCTGAATTGTGAATGTGAGATGATGGGTTTATAGTGGGCGACACTGATGATGCATTTGTCTGAGATTCTTGTCTCGTCGTCCATCTTGTGTGGTGTCTGTTTTACTCTGCTTTGTCCTGGCCGTTGTCATTATTGTCTGAAAGAACAATTTTTCTGAATGCAGAAGAGGGGCAACTTCAATCAGGGCCGAATGAGGTTCGGCGGTAGAGCATCCAGAGCCCAACGAGAGTACAACATCCGACGAACTGTTTATGTTTCTGACATCGACCAGCTTGTGAGTGACATTAACTACTGACGTGCCGATTTGCTTGTTTATTTTCAATTTCTCATGGTTGAGTGTGTTCCTTTGGATTAATTAGGTCACTGAAGAGCAGCTAGCTAACTTGTTCAGTGCCTGTGGACAGGTGAGTATCAATTTGCCCAAAATTCTGAATTGGCGCTTATCATGAAAGTTCTCCTTCCCTTGATGATTTCTCTCGTGAAAAATTCCGTTTGAATTCTTCAATTCACTTTGGGTTGCCGACCTGAACGATACTGCAAAAGAGAAGCGTCACGACTATGTGATGCTGGTGGAGTTATTCTGGATGTTCTCGTCCCTTAGTCGTCTCACTGGCCTGCTTTCCTTTGTAAACACTTGAAAGGTTCTTGATTGCCGGATCTGTGGGGACCCACATTCAGTTCTTCGGTTTGCCTTTGTTGAGTTTGCAGATGAGTGTAAGATATCATTCTTGCCCGCCTATTTCTGTCTTCCCTTTCGGTAAATAAAACGATTGAAACTTGAGATTTTCAATTTCTTTTTCTCATGATGACAGATGGCGCTAGGGCTGCTTTGAGCCTCAGCGGAATGATGCTTGGTTTCTACCCAGTCCGAGTGTTACCTTCCAAGACAGCAATACTTCCTGTAAATCCCAGTTATCTCCCTAGGGTATGTATTATAGTTATACTTTAATTTTCAGCGTGGAGCATCATTTTCCACTGGTCATCTTGGTTTCCATGTTTGCATAATGGTCAAGCAGTGGCTTTGCGTAGTTGGGTTTCCGACGATGAATGTTAATAACCTCTGTCATCAGTAGAGTAGTTTTCGTGGTTTTAACCGTTTTCTTTGCAGTCTCAAGATGAACGGGAGATGTGTGCAAGGACTGTTTACTGCACAAACATCGACAAAGCGGTAAGTCTATCAGTTAAGATGCTTATCTCTAAAATGATGTGATCGCCTTTGCTTTTCCCACCCCCTCTCTTGCAACTTGCTGTATAATTTAATCGACTGGAAAGGGCAACCATTTAAGGTATTCAAAGTATCCATGCTTGCTGAAAGGTTTCTTAGCAATAGACCTTTGCAGATTCCTCAAGCTGATGTACAGAACTTCCTTGAAACATCTTGCGGGAAGGTGAGAAATATTGGATCACAGCAAGTTTAATTTAAACTGTTTCTTCTTTCTTCATAGCAGAGATTAATTTTCCCACGACACATCCAAAGAACATAGTGCATCGTGAACCTTCAGGTTACTCGCTTAAGGCTGCTGGGAGACCATGTTCATTCTACTCGCATTGCGTTTGTTGAATTTGCTGCGGTAAGCTCATATTAAGACTGCTACCAGTAACAATTGTTGAATTGTTCTTGTCTTTAACTGCTTTAACTTCTTTTCTCCAGGCTGAGAGTGCAACCGCCGCTCTTAGTTGCAGTGGAATGGTTCTTGGAACTCAACCGATCAGGTTCCGTTTCTCAACGATCCCGAGCAGTCAGTTGATTAATCTTTAATAAACATGTTGGCTTGAATTCCTTTTTTTTTTACCATATATACAGGGTAAGTGCTTCGAAGACACCAGTGAGGCCGCGAGTTGTTCGTTCATCAGAAAACTGATGATCTGTTCTTCGACGAGAGATGAAATAGGAACATTGTTAAAGAAGACATGCATAGGTTGGTCCTCTTCTCACAATTTCGGATCCAGTCGCAGCTGCAACATTAGTTGATCTTGCTTCGCCTTGAAGTTTTTAAGGATCAACCTTGATTTCCGTTTATCATCGAACCATTGTCTGTGTTAAGACAATTTCTGGACAATCTTATGGCAATTATCTGGTGGGGACTCATTCTTGAAAAGGAAGCAATAATTGGCAGAGCTGTGCAGAAGAGCACTAATTTTTAGTAAAGGTAAGGAAGGGCTTTGGCACCCCTTAATACTACCAAATCGCCTGTCTATTATTATTAAGACTACAAGAACACCTTAAAACATATCATCGGGCCACATGTGAGAGGATCCCTCCACGAACCAGTCTTTTCCGCCCACATTGTCGTTCCCGAGTCCGACCAGGGACTGATGCAGCGCAGACTCCCGTTTCGTGACCTCGTCGAGCTTGACCGCCACCCCATTCACCAGCTTCTCCAAAGAATCGTGGAAGAACTCGAGTTCTTCCGACCCCAAGTCCTCTATCCTCTGCTCCCACCAATGGAGCTGCACACTCTGCCTCTCGTGTGTAGGCTTGTGTCCCGACTTCTCGACGCCCAACTGCCTCGTCGTCTCCCGGAACCGGCGCTCCGACTCGTTGGTCGCGTGAGCATAAACATCTGCCAAGTCGATCGGGTAACCCCCGCCGCCGCCGAAGATCCCGCCACAGCGGCCACTCAAGTACTCCTCGAGGAGCGCGTCGGTGTCCGGGTGAGCAAAGCAGAAGGCCTTCCTGCCCTCGGAGAAAGTGATGATGACGACCCTGACGCCGCAAAGCACACATAACTCGGCAGCCTTCTCGAAGAGCCCTGTACGACGCTTGGTGAAGGTGACACGGCGGTCGTCGATGCTGTCCCTCCTCCTGATCTCGATCTTCTGCCTCCCACGGCTGGTCTTCTGGCTGGGCTGGCTTCTGGATGTCATGGGTGGTGTAGTAAGTAGGTTTTTCCCAAAGTAGCCGGTGGAAGATGCCAACCCGTGGCGGCAAACCGAGGGTGGTGTTTGTAATAAATATAGGACTTAGGAGAATACAAAAGGATATATATTATTTTATTACACATCCCCCTCTTCAATATTTGTTGCCATTTTTACAATTACCCCCCCCCCCTGTCTGTCTTAATCCAAAATCTAAAGACTATATAATATAGCGATTTTATTTAGAATAATATCTCAACAGCTCTCGGATATATTTGGGAAGAATGGCAAATGGGGTGTTATCACAATAATATCTTTATGTCTCATTATCGCCGACCCAAAATCTCACTCTCATAATTTTGTCTCATCTACACTAAAATATTCTTTCCAGATTTATCAAAGCTTTCGACTAATTTTTCATATCCATATTGATCGGTGGGGAGATTAATAATCATCAGGAAGAAACCCCCCTTCGTCGTGTGGAAATGATAAGTGTGAATGCAAAAGAGAAAAAATCAGGAAGCAGTTTTTGGTTGAAAGAGAGCTAATAAGCTCAGCCGAATCTAATTACATCATCGACGACGTTCCCTGGGAATTAAATGCGACCGCAAGTTGCCTCAATTAGAAAAGTAGGCAAAACAATTATAAGAAAAGGAATGAGCGAGCGTGTAGTTTCGTGTCGTGGTTCGGGCCATGGACAAATCAAACAAACGAGGATGCTTTTGTTGGGGGAGGGGGGGTTGACCGATGACGGGTCTTTCTAGACTTCCCCTGTCTTCTTGGCTCGTTTTCTTACGACAACATGGTCAACCCCATCGGCTGTCCAATCCCTCCCCGCCCCCTCTATATATATCTACGATGACGAACGGTAGTTCCTTACGATAGTCGTACCAATATATCGCCCTTCGACTTCTTTCTTCTTCTTCTTCTTAAGCAGCGATGTCATCATCAGCCCCACAGGACAAATCAATGTCCGGTGGAAGAAGAGATGCGATCAAGGTTGTCCTCATCGACACTCAGTACGTCCAGACCGATGCCTCCAGCTTCAAGTCTGTCGTCCAGAAGCTCACCGGCAAGGACTCGGAGGTTCCCAACTCCCCCAATCCCTCCGGCGACCACCGGGCGTCGAGAACGGGCGGCAGAAAGGGGACCAGATTGTCCGGGTCGAGTTCAGAGGTCGAACCCCCCACCGATGGGACGGGGATCCTGACGCCTATGGCATTGGAGAGGTTGATAAAGGAGATGCCAAGCATTGAAGATCCTGATTACTTGTGGACCGGCTGATAAATATACAAACACCCCGGAAAAGTAAAAGGGAAGTAAATATGGAGGAGGGTATGATCATTGTAAGAATGAGAGCATTCGGGGTTTGTTCTCGTTGCTTTCTTTTTCTTTTTCTTTTTTTATTTTACCGATTTTGTAAACGAACAATGAGATGTTTACGTAGGTGAACTCCTTTTCTTTTGCTTCGTGTTGGGGGGGGGGGGGGTTATGATACATAATGGGCCGATCTTTTATCTGGGTCTGTGCTTTTTGAGATAATGGGCCGAACTTAATGGGCTTTGGTTGGATCTTGATCGAACCCAAAGAAACTACACTGTTTCCCCGGTAATCTCTAACCAAACCAAACCTGTTGTTTTATTACAATGTAGTAGTAATAATGATGTATTATTCGATTTATCATCATTAACGCACAAAGGAGGAAAGGAAGAAGAAATGAAACAAGAGAAGATAAGATGAAAGAAAGGCACGTTGCCTTTTATCAATCAGTCATGTCTTGTTTCTGTTTTGGGTCCATTTTTATCGTTGATCAATTGTGTTTTGTTCAATGTATCCCTATTGCCGGCATTCCTTGTCTCCGAGGTAAGTACGTCCAGCACGTCCTCGGATTCTCGACCAGCAAGGTTATTTTGCTTCCCGATGCCTGTACTTGTCATGTCCCTCATGGTAGCGACAGGGAGGCCGTGTGGATGACCGTGAGGTTGTTGCAAATGTTCGTCTTCTTTCGCTCTCTTGTGAATGGGGAGTAAGCTAGGTAAGGAAGGAGGCAGGTGGTGGATGACAAACCACACCAGGCCCCAGTGGCTTTACAATCATAAGGATGTCGATATCAAGAAGCTCCGTGTAAGTTTGGATCAAGCAAACTGGAGATGGAGAGGTGACCATAAGCATAAAAGTATTTCTTATCTTCAATGAAATCATCGTACAAATAAAGGAAGTCAAAATTACACAAAAAAAAAGTAACAAAAAATCACCTCAGAATTTCACATTCCCTCAAGATGCGTGAATATATATTTCTAAGACACATCTTTCCCGATAAAAATAAAAATTGCATAGGAAATAAGGACTTGGTAAGAATATCTGTCATTTGTAATTGCAATGCCACGTGCTCTCATGCAATCGCTCCTTCAACGAATTTTAACTCGAACAAAGTGATGATTTTTTTCAGTATGTTTTGTGCGCTCATTAAATATTGGATGGTTCACAAGCTATAATGTAAATTTGTTGTCGGATAAAAATGTGATATTATCGGCGTGATATACTCCAAAATCCTGCAACAGAGAAGTTAACCAAACAAATTCACATGATATAGAAGTTTTAGCTCTAACATTTTGCTTCTTTGATGTCCAATTTACTAATGAACCACCAAGAAGTACACACACTCCAATTACTGATCGACATGGGGAAGCATAACTCCCCCAATCACTATCATGATATATTGATAAACCAAGGTCTGAAACATCATGAAAGAATAGTCATCGTCTTGATGTCCGTTTTACATATCGAAGTGCTTGGTGATCAACGTTTAATTTTAAAGAGACTAACTACAACAGCTCCTAAAGACGAAATTTCCCTTAGTCCATGCGACCATCATTACATGTTTCAATTGAAGTCTGCCTTCGAGCCAACATACCTTTAGTCGATTGTGAGTCTGAACTATCATTCAACTGAGTATTTTCCTTCTTTTAGGAGAGCTTTTCTCTTGCTGCTTCGACTTGCAAGACTTGAACTTGGTCATCAACTTTCCTTTGTCAACCTTCGACTTTAGCCAACAGTTGTTCTACTTTGACCATCAACTATCGTCCTTCAACTCTCGACCTTCGACTGCTAACCTTTATCTCGTCTGTCGCCTCTCAATTTGCATCGTTTAATGTTCGATTACTAGTCTTCATCTTTAACAAGGGCAACCACTTCGCTATCTGTTGACATGGCAAATAATTTTGGGCCTGGGCTTAGAACAGAAACCCAGTAATCGCTCAAGCCACACTCCGAGTCAGCCCAAGATACAGTCGACTCACGACGAAGTCGATTAGGTCGACCCATGACGAAGTCGACTAAGTCGATTTATGAACGGAGTCGACCAGGTCGACTCACGACGAAGGAATATGGTAATCAAAGTCAACTAAGATGACTCGACAGTACCTAAGTCTACTAGTAGGGTCAAGTCGACGGATTCTGGATAAGTCGACCAAGTCGGTCGTAGTCCGTACAGATCAGTCAAGTCGACAAGGTTGGAATAAATTTATTTCTGTTAAAGATCGTAACTGATCCTAATATCCGGGAACGTGATCCCATATATCAAGGAGGTTGTTGAGACACTCCCACGATATTAGGGATCACGATCTATAACACGATCTGCAACACGATCTATCCGTTACGTGTTAAACACGTACAAGTCCTCTATAAATAGCAGAGGAATTTTTCAAGAAAAAGTACGACCATACATAGCCAAAACTCTGAAGTTTGTTCGTCAACCTTAGGAATTAGATACCTTGACCCGGTTTATAGGTCAACTACCCTTCCACCGACAGAGTGAGCTCGTAGGGCCTTTGCCGTCAACCCCCCGCCAGCGACACCACCGACGGAGTGAGCTCGTAGGGCCTTCGTCACAGCCTCCCGCCAGCGACCATCACCGACGGAGCGAGCTTCCAAGGCCTTCGTCACAAGTTCTCCGCCGTCACAGGATTCCACATCGCTGTCACTACTTCCTCCTTTTTCGTTATTTTATGGCTGTAAGCCCCTGTTCTTAATTTGTCAAGATTGTAAGACTTGCATTCTGTTTTTGAATAAAATTGTGCATCTTCTTACTGGCGACCACAATCCAATTCCTGTGAGTCCTTTGCCAAATATTTCCGACGTGATCCGTTCTATACGCGAACACTATCATATTCGACTACAACAAATCAAATGAGTGGCACATTCGACTGTGATAACTTATGGGCTCAAGCCCATTGACAAAGAAAGAATCAATTTATTGTGTAAACATAGAGTTATAGCAAGAAGCGGATTGATGGACAAGCATTTGAACGATGTCTTTGAGATGTACGTTGTTGGATACGCCAGTTACATAGGATCGCCGACATATGACATGGATGACGGTTATGGAGGAGGCGGCGAACGGTATTGAGATAGTCCTGTGCTTTCAGGCACTTGTTCTGCTTTCTCAGGATCGCAGATTGTAGCAACCGTTTGTTGCTTCGAGCAATTTCTGGATTGTTTTAAGTCAGCTTGTTGTTTAGCTTTTGTTCAAAAGAAAGCAAGAAACTGAAGGAGTTTCAGCATTGCTCCGGAACAACTAAAATTTTCTCCGACAGAGGTGACAAGTTCCATCATTTCCAGGTCCCTGTAGACTTATCCTGATACCTGAGCGACTGGCTTGTTCGGTCCCGTCCAATGTTTCTGTGTCTTGTGGTCAGTAAGTTACCAGCAAGTCTTGTGTGTCGAGGGAAAGCACAACAGTGCTTCAGGGATGAAACAGGTTTGGGCAACGCCCAGCAATCTGCTCGACTTTGGGCCTACCCTCTGACGATCCAACAAAATGTACAAAACTTCAACTTGTTATCTCAAATAGTGCTCTGGGTGAACAGTCATGTCGGCCCCGACAATACTCACTCCTTTGGTTTGGGCCACACTAACTTTTACCTTGTAACACCCCATCCCCACCCGGAAGGTTTGAACCTACGAGAAAGTTGCCTATGGGATAATAACATCATGTCCAAGAGGTGGAGCTCCCCTTGGTCGGGTAGGGAACAGCTCCATTGATGGTTAGAGCTCACCTAAGGTTGTGCGTGCCCAATGAAGCACATGACGGGAATCCATGTACTACATTGGGATGGTGGTTGGTACATGCTCGCTCGGGGGATTTAGGACCGTCAGAGGGAGGGAGGGATGGAGACACCCCGGAAAAATGTCCAATGGAACAGTAAGGTCATGTGGGCAACACTGGTGACATTTACGCCCCTCGAAACTGGCCGAGGGGAAGCTTCTTGAGACGAGAGAGGGAGAGGGAGAGGTGTGTCTTTGTGGGGGCATAAACCAAAAACCCGAGAGTCCAAAAAGGCATGGGCAGAAGGTCGAGTCATTGTCGATCCCCATCTCCCTCTCTCGCTCACTCTCCCCTAATGACATGGACACGATCTTCCCCCCAACCCCCATCCCCTCCCTCGGTTGAAAGTGACGTCCCGGCTCTGTTTGCCGCTAACAAAAAAATGTGTTAGTGATGGCAAAGGGGTGTGGTCCACATCTGAACCAAAACTTCTCTTATCCACACCATGTTAGTGGGAAAACGATCCGGGTCTCCTTCCTAAACCGTGTACGCGTATGCATCGAATTATTTCCGAGTCCTAGGTTTGACCTGACGAGGAGGACGCACGTGTTGGTCTTAACCAGTCGTCCTTACTTGTTATCAGAATGTGAAGGAGGAATGGTAATTGATTATGGTACCATGCCGACCCAAAATCAAAACCCATTAAAGCAAAAAAAAGAAGCATAATTTATTGTTAAACTATATAATATAAATTTATTCTCGCGCTTAAGCTTTTAGATGGTAAGGTTTTTACGTTCGTAAGAGGTGGTTAAAGATATCCCTGTTCCATGATTATGAAATTTCCCCAACATTCGAAGGGATGATGTAGTTGGAGTGTCAAATTAGGTTGGTATTTATTTTACTGTTTGAAGGGAACAAGCTCTGTTCCCCTGCTTGCTTGGGACTCTCTGGACGAATCTTGAAAGCGATGCAAGCAAAAGACACCAGAATCTGCCTGCGAACTCAAACCCTTTCCCCTTCTCAACCTTCCTTTTCAGAGCCAGCTTTTGCAGAGTGTGTGTGACCCCCAACTTAACATTAAGTTATAGCAAATATGGAACATGACCTCCCCGTCGGTCGATACATTTCACTTCAAAAGTAGTGGGTAAAACCCACAAAAAAGCTTAGTCTTTTGGTCCGTTGTTTGATCCATCATAGTCAGGAAGAGGCAGCTTGGACTTGCTGAAAGTTCTCGAGCCTGTTGTCCGCCAACCTGGAATTGTAGGCAGAGCTCTTGTACTCGAACCATGTGAACTCCTTGTACAGGCTGCTCTCCTTTCCTTTCATCAGCAGCGACGGCAGCGGTGCTATCTTCTCGCTGAGTGGTGGCCCTCCAAAGTATATTGTCGACAGTCGAGATTCCCTTCCGTTGGTCACCACCCTGTGTCTCACGCTCTTAAACCTCCCGTTCGTCATCACCTGTTTTCATTAACCAAAAGAAAGATCACACGTCAGACTCAAATTAGCATATTCGACATACTAATACGTTTCCGCGTCTGCCGTATAGAAAATGGGTGTTAGGCCAGGTTTTATAATTTAATGTACGACGAATGCGACCACGCCATACACGTGGCCGATGCAAATTCTTTAGGGGGAAGAGTCTGCTGTCTTCCATTTCCTTTTCCCTTCGTTGGAAAGGCCGGTCTTGTGGGGAATGCAATTTAACACTGACTTATCCATCCCTTGAGAAGGATTGACACTTCGATAGGGAATGGCCATCGGTGGTGAATCTCTTCTCCCCAGTTTTTGTATTTTAAAGAAATATCTTTTCCAGGGTCGTCGAGGTCGTAGCAACAGAGGGTGTGGGAAGAAATTATTAATGACGAGGAGAAAGTGTCGACAATGTGATGTACCGACCTGTAGAGAGTCACCCACGTTGATAAAGAAGGAGTCCTGATCGGGAGGAACGGTGATCCAGGTGCCATCCTTGAGGGATATCTGGAGGCCAGGGGTGCTATTGGATCGAAGGACGGATATGATCTGGGGGTCAGTATGCTCTCCGAAACGGATCAGTTGTCCCTCCTCCAGGTCATCATCATAGGACTGGTTCTCTAGGCAAGGCGGGTAGTGGTTTATCCTGAAAACAGAGTCGCTCTGTTCGTCCATCAAGAGCTTGCTCAGTGTCTCCTTGGGCTGTATCTTAAGACCATCTGCCATCAGCTCCAGAATGTCGCACGCCATGCTCCTTACCGCAGATATGTATTCCTTCATGGCAGAGCTGCCAGGAGACATCATCGCCCGTTAGGAAGACATAAGGCCACACGACATAAAACACGCACGCAAGGGAGGAAGCCATGGATGTTGTCACACACCAGAACTTGCCAGCGGTCAACGGGAAGTTCTGAAAATGGGAGTCGGCAGAGAGGAGGAGGTACTCGACCTGACCGATATCCCCGTTACGCCCAATCCACTTGTTGCCGTAGCCAAAGGGGGAAGGGGGAGCGGCAGCCTCCTTCAGGGAAGGATGTAAGGAGAAGAAGGCGGAGGCCTCGGCCTCGAGTTCGTAAAAGAGTCGGGAGGGGACGCCATGGTTGACGACCTTGAAGAATCCAAAGTCCTCGCAGGCCTTGATAATGAGGGACTTGGCGTCGGGTGTGGAGAGGTCGACGAGAGGGATTTGGGGACGGGGGGCGTTCATGTCGGCCTCACCGGGGCAAGAGAAGCGGTCGGTGGTTGTTGCTGTTGGTGGCGGCGGCGGTTTGGACAGGACAACCATTTCCCGCTGCTCTGTTTGGGTTTAATTCCGAGGAGGGAAAGGAAAAGAAAGGACAGACTATTTTTTCCCTGATGACGAGAGAGGAAACGAAGAGGAGGTCGCGATTGAAGATGCGGGGGGGAGGGTGCTGCGGCTATTTATAATGCGGAGATGAACGAATGAATGAATGATTGTACAAAGGGAAATTATCCCCTCCCGACACGGAATAAATAAATAGGGAAAGAAAGAAATCATTTGGAGAATAAGCAACGTCCCTCTTGAACTCTCCTCCACCACCCACCCAATTATTTATCGCTAACTACTTATACGATTGTTAAGGGAGAGTTGGGTGATATGATGTATTTGATCATTATGCGCCTTTCTGTGGAACATTAAGATGTGTGGATTGGATTCCACTTTCTCCTTTTCTTTCCCTAACCCAAGACGGTATTTGTGGTGTGTTTTTTTCTTTCTTTCTATCTAAAAACAAATTCCTTAAACCCAACTTCTCAAAAGGAAAGTGTCAAATCACGGGGATTCCATCGATATTATTATTATTATTGAAAATGTAAAATGAAATATCATGGCCGAAGCTTTACTAACACCATAAAACTTAGCCCTGGAGAAATAATCTAAAAAAAAAAAAGGAATCGGGCATGTGTTGGGAGTGTGGTGATGGTGCTTCCCAACTACAAAAACTGATATTCGATTTGGGTCCTCCTTTTTCGGAAGCGGCTAACAGTACGTGCACGTAATCGTTACGTTGTTTACTAAAATCGACTTTTTTTTAATAAACTTTACTAAAAATCGACGTTTTTTAGTAAAATATTTAGTAAAAGTTATAAAAAAATTAGTAACTGTTACTAATTTTTCACTGTTTGAGATTTCGGAAAGTTACAAAACTACGTTTAGTAAATCGGAGGACAAATTTACTAAAAAGTTTAGTAACCGGTTACTAAAAATATCGGTGATTTCGCATTTTTTTTAGTAACCGTTACTAAAATTTCACTGTTCAAGTTTAGTAAACGGTTACTAAACTTTTTAGTAAATTTAACCTCCGATTTACTAAACGTAGTTTTGTAACTTTCCGAAAACTCAAACAGTGAAAAATTAGTAACAGTTACTAATTTTTTTAGTAAAATTTTCTATTTTTAGTAATTTTCTCGGTTAGCCGTCGAACGATTTTAGTAATGCTTTACTAATTTTATAACCGAAATTAGTAAATTACTGTGTAACATAGTAAAATCGTTAGTAAATTACTAAAGTCGTCATTTTTTTTCGTAATCATTTACTATTTTCTGAGCTAAATGTGCTGAAAATTTAATAATCGATTTCTAAACTTTTTAGTAATTTACTAAACAGAACAGTACATGCCGAACCTAAAACCGAACCTATTTTCAGTATGAAATTACCATTTTACCCCTGCGGTAAAATTACTAAATCGTTTCCCAATTTCCAGTTGTCCCCCTCTATGGTCTTCGTCCTCGTCGTTTCTCTTCGTCCTTCGTCTACCTTACTCCTCCCTGGTCCCGACGAAATCGTCCTTGAGGAGCCGCATTCCTCCGTGCTTCCGATCTGAACCTCCCCTCCGATCGGTGACTCCAACTCCCTCCTTGTTCACACAATGACGTGAATTGCGATTCCCGTTTACTCCACCCGCTTCGATATGCCGTGCGCGAACTCAGCCTTACGGATCCATCGAGAATCCTGACAACTGGTGCTCCTTTTTCATTCATTGTTTTCCACTGAATGTCCGATAACCCATTCCTCCCAGAACCACAGTGAATGCCGGACTGGACATATGAGAAAGCAGAAGGCAGTCTTCTCTGGTGGGAGAAAGCCTCGCAAACTAGGTATATTCTGATAAAGCAGAATCGTTTGCCCATTACATTCTGTGGAAGCAGGAGTCTTTGCCCATTACAATCTCGGCATTACGGGATACCATCTCTGTCCTATGTTCTTCGAAGAAATGGATATTGTCTTCAACTAGCAGCACCCACGATTTGATGAGGTTCCGTGTCCTCGCTTTTTCCATGTTTTTGCCCCCTATTCTGCAACGAAATCTGTCCAGCGTGACGTGATATATGTGATTGTAGGTGAGCAGGATACGAATGACTTCTTCAATATACTAACGGACATGAATGACGAACAGTTGTTGAGTATGTCATTTGGTACTTTTGAAGAAGTGGCAGAGTTCATTAAAATGTATGCGACGGTACATGGCTTTTCAGTTACGAGAAGAGATCGTCAAAAGCTTCGAAACGGTGAATGCGTTATGAGAAAGTGGGTTTGCTCAAGGGAAGGTGAATGTTCTGATTCCTATGTGTTGACGGAAAATAGTCGGGTTAGGACGTCTGTGAAGACAGGTTGCAGTTGTTTCTTCAAAGCTAGAGTCGAGATTAATGGACAATAGAATTTGGTTGCTGTTAAGTTGGAACACAATCATGAAATGGTGAGTAATGGTTTGTCATATTTCATGCGAGAAAGGCGCAAAATTTTCGACCAAGATATGACATTTGTTCGCCGAATGCTCGATGTTGGATTTAGGCAGTGTGATATTATGCGACTACTTGTACACATATCCGGTGGACACTCATATGTTGGTTTCCTGATGAAGGACCTCAATAACAGAAAACTGAAGGAAGAGTCAGCTGGGGATAAAGGTAGTTGTGATTCCGTCATTACTTACCTCCTTTCTATGAAGAGTAGTGCGACTGGTATGACCTTTGAAACTTCTGTTGAAAAAGACCAAGTCAGTCGCATATATTGTGCTGATAGTACATCCATAGCTGATTACCAGGCTTTCGGCGATGTTATAGCTCTAGACTCTACGTTCAAGACGAACAAATATGGAATGCAAATGGTCATCATCGTGGGAGTTAATCATCATCATCAAACTACTGTATTTGGTGCTGCCTTGATGACTTCTGAAACAATTGATGACAACACTTGGCTCCTGCGTACTCATACGTAGGTAATGGGAGGGAAACATCCGATTAGCGTTGTCACGGACGCCGACCGAGCGATGATTGCTTATGTGAGAGAAGTTTGGCCATCTGCAAGACACAGGTTATGTCTATGGCATTTCAGCCGGAACATTGCCCGTCGCGTACAAGATTCGGGATTGCGAGCCCGTATATTGTCCTTCATGTACAGCAGTAGACCATCTGAACAAGTTGAAGAGGAGTGGTCGACTTTGGTGACAAATACAGGATCGGTAAGCATTAGATGGCTGCAAAAGATTTATGCATGCAGACATATGTAGTGGCAAACGTATTTACATGGTCATTTTTGGGCTGAGCTTAGAAGCACTCAACGTTGCGAACGAATGCATCGGTTTATGAAGGGATATGTGAATGCGAAAAACAAACTCCACGATTTTGTGCATAACTTTGAGCGTGCAGTAGTTGATCTTCGTCACAAGGAATATCAGCAGGACTTCAACTCATCGCAGAAGGCGTTCAGGCCAATTACGATGTTGCGTCGACTTGAGGAGGATGCACGTCGCGTGTACACCATGACCTCGTTTCGTAAGGTTCAAACTGAGATACAAAAGGAATCGAGATTTTACGTCGAAAATCTACTCGACGGGAACATCGCGAGGGTCTACATACTTTCATGTTACGACGGTGAGCATAGGTGCGTGCAAGTATCATCTTCAAATACTGCAGTCCAACTTAGTTGCAGCTGCTTACATTTCGAAACCTTTGGATATCCGTGTTCTCATATATTCCACGTAGCGAAAGTAGAAGGATTCATGACCATACCAATTCATCTTGTCAAGAAAAGGTGGACAAGGACAACCAAATGTATTTACTCTGAAGGATTTACAAGCCAGGAATATTCGGTTGATGTTGCAGATCTGCGGCAGGGTATTCTCATGGCAGCTTGCAAACGTATGTGTTTTTTGGCCGGGAAGACGGATGAATCATTTCATCAACTGCAGAAAACAGTTAAAAATTTGACAACGGAGCCGGAGCAAAGTTGCGGAACAGAGGAGTTGAAGATAAAGGATGAGGTTCGTGTTAATGTTAATTTCGGAAATGAGGCGCGACGGAAGTTGCAAGTTCAGTCTGTTAATGGGGAACGTAATTTCGGCAGCACTCAACGGCATGAACTGTCTACTGTGGACTGCAGAAAGGTAGGCAACGCTTGCAACGAAAGTACTTCGGACACGCATGATAATGTAATTTACGAGGATAACTCTGTTTATGGACAGCTAAATGTGTATCCTTAAGATAATAGAGTGTCAGCAAGTCTGTAATGCTACTTTTTATAATGGCGTGGTAAACTGTACATTACAAAATATTAACTGTCCAGGTAGTTCAGGCAAACTGCAGCCTCTGGACAAATCTTACATAAATACCACCCTACATTTCCACCAACTAACTCCGCCACTTTCATGCCCCCACAAGTACCACAAATAGGTTAGCCAAAAAAGGATCTCTGTACATGCATCACCAGCTTGTAGTCAGGTATGCAGAATTGCCCAAAATGGAGCTTTACAAATCGCTCAGAAAAAGTTGGTCATCACACGCGTATTGCAGGGATAGGCGTAGTTGAATCACTGTCCTCCATTCGCTTCCTCTTGGTCTTGTCATCATCCTTCACCTTCTGCAGTATAATTATCCTAATGTGATTCTCAGACCATTTGATAAGACTTATCACCAGCTTCAACCTGTCAACATCACCTACAATCTGAAAATACAAGATTCCAGTTAACGGCATGAAGTCCAGAATGTCCAGTTACGCCATCAGTCAACATATCAACATCAACTACAACCAACAAGCAGTTAGGGACTACGGCCAGCTAAACTACCCAATGTCCAGAATGTCCAGTTTCCACTTCCAGGTACCACAACGGCTAAACTATCAATCAGACTTAAACCATCACTTCATAACAATCAGGTATGTAACCGGACGAATGTGGTTCCATTCCACTTTCTCAGCCCCTTTTGGGGGTTCAGGTAAAGACATGAACTTCATGACATAGATTTCACATTCGTTCCTACATACCACCAATACATAGGAGGATCATGGTAAGTATTTTATCATTCTGAAAGCAACAGGTAGTGGTTTTTGAACGTACAAATTTCCTGCGTCCATTTGGTGTGGGACATTTGCGGGGTATGTAATGCTCCATGAACAGATGTCGGGTATTTCATAACCTTTAGCCTTGGACTTCACTTTATTCTCTTTCATGATCACGCTCACCAGCTTCACAACACGGCGATGAAGGTCTACCCTCCCTTGGAAGTTGCTCAGTGAGTCGTGAAGTGCGTCCATGTGATATTATTTGCAATACCCAATGTGACTCCGCAACGCATACCGAAATTAAAATCTGCAGTCATTACCGTAGTTTTAACTAAAACCTTAACCAGTTATCCGTTACCAATAAGTAATTTTGAACGGAAAATTAGTAAAATTGTTAGTACAGGGGCATGAGGGATTACTTACCTGCTGCACTTCATGATTCTTCCCGATGTGGGACTTATAGTGAGAATATAGAGAAGCCGCATCAGCTTTTGTGATGACGGGGATTTTGGCTTCACTATACTGGTTTGCGGCTAGATTCTGGTATTTGTTTGTTTGATTAGTAAAACATAAAAATAGATTTACAAATCAATATTTGATGCAAATGAGACCAACCCCTATCCAACTTGTGGGGTACCATATCCTTTTCTTTTATGAATCCACATTGGTCTGTAGCATCATGGTATGAAAGTCTATGATCTGCATTATGGTATCACATATAAATAATGAAATGTGTTAAGGTATATGCCTAATGTGAGTTGAAAGAAATTCTTACATCATTGTTAATCTATCTATCAGGTCTGAGAGACAGCATAGCATGCCTATTAACATTGACAGATTCGGTGACACAAAGACATTCACTACACAATCAAGATTTAAACAAAGTTACATACACTAATGGTCAACTGAAGGGATAACATTCCAATACAATAACCAGGAATGTGACACTAACCTATGATCCAGGTCCTCATTCCAGGCATACTTTAAGATATTCCACTGAGCCACTATAAACATTTTCAGCTCACTTAAGGGGAAATCCTCTGAAATGATTTTTTGAAGTGCCTATATACGAAAAAACAAACTACCGCAGATCAACAACCACTACGGAATGCTCTTCAACGTCGCTTCATGTTATATCTCAGGTATCTTTTCACAACCACGCTTCCTTGTTCGCGTTACTGGCTGTGGTGGTACGAATGGGGAGCTCTTGAATGTGGATGGCTTCCTCTTGGCAGTACGACGAGTATGCCTTCTGTTGAACACATTTGTAGTAGACGATCCGCTTTCCTGTTGCATTTCACAATATAACAATTATTAAACCATCTATTTCGTATAGTTAAACAACTCAGCATTTCGCGTCACCTTTATCTGAACATCTGTTTCTTCTGCCACCTTCTTCTTCCCGATGACTGTGGCGACAGCCTCCTATTGAACAACAACTGGATCATCATACATATCCTTCACAACCCCTTTGGGAACAACATCCTCTTGACTACCATCATCATCTTCTACTTCAATCCCCTGTTTTCCTTTGTCAGTGGCCTTCACATCCTCTGGCTGTCCAACTGCAGCTCCTTCTCCAATCTTCCCCTTCCCTTTATCCCGCTTGAATAAAGACTTGATGCCTTCCTCGGACTTTGTCATTTCAAACTCAGATTCACTCTCCGCATTTCCTCCATGACCAACTGTCGTGCCCACGAATGCGCCAATCTTATTAAGGGCTCGAGCCAGTTGTACCTCACGAGGATCCGAATACTCATCCGGACCCTCAGGAAGTGGCTGCGCTGCTGCAGTAGGGTAGTACGGCACTAAGCTTCTTTCAGAAACCATGGTGGAACCCACCTTACACACGGGTTCACTGACGCCCACGTCCGGCGGAACTGGTTCGCAGGTTGGAGAGTCAGGAGACTGCTGGACATGGCCAGGCTCTTTCACTGGATCAACATACTCTTTGACTCCATCCTCACCATGATTCACATTACCTTCATTACCATCATTTCCTTGGGTTTCTCCACAGTCGGGTTTCTTCATCGGAATGCCTTCATCACCTCTCACTCTTCGGACTTCGGTGAGAATCAAGGACAACTTACGTAGTATGTGTTCATTGCTGTCTTGGAGTCTTCTTACCGAAAATTCCACAGTCTGTTCATGCATGAATGTCTTAAAATGCTAAATTTGTAATCTATGTGATATGCAAATTATAGACAATTATAGTGCACTGCGATGATAAGTTACCTTCAACCGACGCATAACCATTTGCATCTGGCTTGACTCGTTCGCACACTCTACTTCTTCCTCTGGAATACTCTCGAATTCTCCGACATCCTGTTAATGGAAGTAAGAACAATAAATAATGTAGCTACATTCCAATACATTCGAGATGTGCATCACATCATGGACCACACTTACAATATCCGCAACATCCACACTTGTGGCTTTGAAAAACGATCTCAGCCGATCGTCGTCCCACTCTCGACACAACGGTATGTTCCGATTGCTCCTTGATAAATTACCACCAGCCTTTGCACTTTTACAAGCATAGAATAACTGCAGCATACACAAGAACAAGGCAGGCAGAATGTAATAACATGAATCATTCAATATATTAACCAAGAGGACAGTAAAAACCCTCACCGAAAGTAGATGCACACAGCCGCCTATGTATTTCGATTCATGTCTTTGATATGTCTTGACATGCGTACACAAACTATCAAGAACATGAGTAGCCCAATCAAATTTTCGTATTGCCTCAACATCCCGCGTAGCAAGAAGATAGTCTTTGTCGATATCAAAGGCAGTAGTTGGGCACAAGTAGCTGCCTATGATGAAAATGATTGCCTCAACTCTCCATAACTCGTCCGGAACATCTCTGGAAAGGATCTCTTTATGTGCTCCTTTATCTCATCCCTTACTATCTCCATATGTCCGCTAAATGGGACACCAACTTTGCTAGTTGGTATCCCGAGTATGGCTTCCACATCAGAGGAGAGCAATGGTTGTTCGAGTCCATCGATGTTCATCACCCTCTTAACTGGATCGAACGCCCTTAAGCACAGCTTGACGACGTTGTGATTTACATACTTACTCAAGAGATGAAGCAGGCTATCAAATCCAAGTTCTGCTAGGGCGAATCTCTTAGCCTCGTTAAAGGTGTTCAAGACTGAAAATAACTTCTTCGGACTACAGCGGGTATAGAGGTAATCCTGTAACAATACAACGAACAAAAGCTCAATCCATTAATGACAATTACTACAAGCAACCAACAAAGTTCATTATGCGCTTTACCTGGGCAACACGCAAAGCCTTCCCCTTTTTCTTTTTCGACGTATTTGGGGTATTTGTATTGCCGCCACTAATGTTGGTTTGACCAGCTTCAATCTCTATTCCTTCAATGTCTACTCCATCCATCTCTGCATATATCACAAAACTATTTACCGTAAACCCAAAATCAAACTATCAGCTGCGATCTAGCCAAAGCCAAACTATCGGCTGCGATATAACCATTGCCAACCCTTCAACTACAATCTGCAGAAACCCAAAACCATAACATTGACACTATAATCTACAGACACCCAAAACCATAAAATTGATAGAAACCCAGAACCATACACCTACAATCTGCGATCTAACCAGAAACATACACTGAGAGTCTGCGATCTAACCTATAAACCTAAACCAACATGGACCAACTGACCACCGACCAAACTGACCCCCTAAAGCAAAAACGACTGACCACAAGGGAGAAAGACGGATAACGCTTTTGGGTTGTCGGACGACGAAGAAAAATGAAGCCGACGAACCACAAGGGGGGAAGACAGATTAGGGTTTGGGTTGTCGGACGGCGAAAGGCAAATGAACACGACGAACGACAAGGGGGGAACACGGATTAGGGTTTGGCTTCTAGGACGGCGAAAGGAAAAAGCAAGACGAAGAACGACAAGGGGGAAACACGGATTAGGGTTTGTCGGGTCGGACGCCGAAAGGAAAATAAAGACGAAGATCGAGAAGGGGATCGTACCTGAAGTCCATAAGCTATCCGGAGGGGACGATCGTAGGGGAGAACCGGGGGAGATGACGGAGACGACATAGGGGACGATCGGAGGATCGGAGGGGAGGACCGTGACGACGTTGTAGGCAAAAGGAACACAACATTACAACTGAAAATTGGGAAACGATTTAGTAATTTTACCGCAGGGGTAAAATGGTAATTTCACACTGAAAATATGTTCGGTTTTAGCTTCGGAATGTACTGTTCTGTTTAGTAAATTACTAAAAAATTTAGTAATCGATTACTAAATTTTCAGCACATTCAGCTCAAAAAATAGTAAACGATTACGAAATATCGACTTTAGTAATTTACTAACGATTTTACTATGTTACACAGTAATTTACTAATTTCGCTTATAAAATTAGCAAAGCATTATTAAAATCGTTCGACGGCGAACCGGGAAAATTACTAAAAATAGAAATTTTACAAAAAAAAATTAGTAATTGTCACTAATTTTTCACTGTTTGAGTTTTTAGAAAGTTACTAAACTACGTTTAGTAAATCGGAGGCCAAATTTACTAAAAAGTTTAGTAACCGTTTACTAAACTTGAACAGTGAAATTTTAGTAACGGTTACTAAAAAAAGGCGAAATCACCGATATTTTTAGTAACCGGTTACTAAAATTTTTAGTAAATTTGTCCTCCGATTTACTAAACGTAGTTTAGTAACTTTCCGAAATCTCAAACAGTAAAAAATTAGTAATGGTTACTAATTTTTTACAATTTTTTACAATTTTTTACTAAAAATTTTACTAAAAAATGTCGAGTAAGTCAATTTTAGTAAGCAACGTAACGGTTACGTGCACGTACCGTTAGCCGCTTCCTCCTTTTTATCGGGCAAAGGTTGCGGGGAACATTTTTGGGTTGACAAGAATAGATATATTTTGCCAGAAGTTGGATTGGATGGAAAACACAGAGACACGCTCGATGTCTAAGGCCAAAACGATGATGGGACATGAGAAGAAAAATATTCGTGGGGAGTGAGGTAAAGTCGATGATATGTGGTTAACTGGAAGTGAGAGGGGTTTTGGTAGAGGAACAGGATCGCACGTTTTCCTCCGAAGGGTCAGCCTCCAAACTCTCACCAAACACATAAACACAAGAACACGGTTTGGAGTCTGAAAAGTTTTCTTTTCTTTGACTGTGGGAACTGTGGGGAAGATATGGATGGACACGGAAAACACCACACCACCCTCTCCTTGGATGAGTAGCGTTCTGTGTTGTTGTCGGCCCAACAGTCCGATTCTAGTCGACACGTTCAGTGTCCGTACCAAAAAACAACGTTGTTTGACCCCCCCCCCCCCCCCCCACCTCACATTTTATAATTAAAAAGAAAAGAGAGAACGGCGACCGACTTACCAGATGATGGCGACGGGGAGCATCAAATAACTGAGAGTGTTTGACGGCAAGGCGCGGCTGGGAAAAAAAAAATGAAAGAATAGGGTAAGAACAATCATGGATAATAAGTAGATTCGGATATTCTCGTACAATTCACTTATATAAGCTTATCACCGTGAAAGATAATGAGGACGATAAATAACGCTAACGATATAGATACATTACCACCGTTTAGCGCACTCAAACTCGATTATTCTCGAAATGAATCTCCAAATCCATCAAGCGAATAAGAGGGATAGATACAAAGTCTTAGAAAAGGTTTCTTAAACTTCCTATCTAATAATCATTTTAGAAGGTGGATTTCTCAACTAGACAAAAATAATTAAAATATTTTCAGAAACTCGTTGTCTGTGATCGCCATTTCCCTATCTGAAAAAGTCTTCATCATGTGTGAGGGAATAAGGAAGACTGAAAAATTCTTCAGAATTATTGATGGCCACCATTGCCTGCAAGCTGGGGTCAAAATGCCTCCGAACTTGAAGTATTTGTCCTGGTGGAGCTCAATCCATGTTCGCCATTGACTCAGTGGGGCGAACCAAGAGAGTATCTCTGCTAAGTGAGCATGAGGTCTTCTGTATGGAGTATACGTCATACGATTAGATTCGCGCTATCTTTATTAATGAAAAAAAATATTAAGAATATTTTTGGAAACAATATATTCCCTTTCTCTGTCCGCATCTCGGACGAAGAACGACTGAATTTCCTAAATTTTGAATTTTAGGCGATCGACTGAAATTACACTCGTTGAATGTGAGAAGGGTGACTTCTTCTTGATTAGACTTGGGTTGCCATGTCTTGAGATGGATCTTCTTCATATCATCCTCCCTTTGTTGAGAGAAGTTTATCCTCAAATTCGGAGTCTTCGTCATCAGTAGATAAAACAAGATCCTGGTCGTTGAATGTAAGCGGAGACTCCATAATCACTGACAGATCGATCTTGTAGGCATTGTTATTAATGCATTCGAGAACCTTGAATGGGTCTTCCGTTTCAAGCCATGCGTTCTTCCTCTTGGCAATGAATTTTTCTTTCCTTAGATGAATCCACAACAAATTTTTAAATTGAAAGATCTTTTTCGACGTCCTCGATTGGCCTTTTTTAATAGCATTGATTAGCCTTTTCGATCTAGACACGGGTCATTTCATGAAATAGTGTTATCTCCTTAGCACACTCCTCTATCGATGGTGGAGTTTTCTTCAAGACAGTCGACTAGAGTGTCGACTACAAACTACTCATCTTGTTGAAAGGCGGAGCCTTCACAAATGGTTGAGAGATCGGTCTCCTTGCATGTTAGTACTCGATCTTATGGGTGAGTACTCGAACATCATCATACGTCCAATACTGTTGAAGTTCGACTACTTAAAATATATGTGGCTTTAGCCTATAAGATATCGAGCGATCATCTGCTTAAGAGTTTCTTGGGCGTCACGTTGCATGGAAATCCACTTGGTCATAGTCATCTTCATCTTCAACCAACATCGGATCTTGTCTCTGCCTTCTCGACGATGTTGACGGTTGATGTTCTCCCGCCATATGTTGGCTACTTTAACAGCTTCAGGATAACTATCTTGACCATCTTGTATTTAGGCACATCTTCATGTGTTAAAGTTTCCTTCGAACTCCGGAATTTGGACACTCGTCAATGGGGCTCTCTATTCCTGGCGATGATACACTGGTGGCGACTACCTTCGAATCTCTTCTCGCCATGAGTTGTCCTTCACGTCATTGTCATGTCGACTGTGGGCCGACAACGCTTCATGAGTTCCCATCTCTAGTAGTTTGTGTTAGAGATCATCGGTCCATTGCTCTATAAGAACGACATGCGCTTCGTCTAAAGACGTTCTAGCGCAATATCTTTTGTTCATTGAATAAATGTGTGCTGTAATACCAAAAATAATACTGGGACAATGTGAAAATGATGACATGATATGGTCGGAAAGGTGTGTTGGATCATTCAGGAATACTAAGAGGGGGGTGAATTAGTGTTTATAACTTTTTCGCCCTTTTCTCAGTGTAAGCGGAAGCGTACTGTAACTCAACAGAGCGTTTCTCAGAATGAGATCTGCTTTGCTGACACCGTTACGATTTTGTCGAGTAGCTTTTCGTACGAGTGTTGCACGATCGTAATGGACACAGTAGTTTATAGTGGTTCGGTCTTAATCGACCTACGTCCACTTTCCACCAACAAGTGATTCCACTATATAAAATAATGGGTGCAAAGAGCCCTTGCACTAGGCGTTTGGTTCTCACAAAGTGAAATTTAGAATCCTGTACAATTGATGATCACTCCTAGCAACGGTCAGCTCCTCACTCAGTGGACGTCTTCTCGTTTCCAGCAGAATGATATTTTTCCTCAGCAGTTGGTAACTCAATGGATTCCACACAGAACGTTGTCGATCAGATGTAAGCCTGTCTATCAAAGCACACAAACAACGTTATGTCAAAGTTTAAACCCTCAAATAATAATCCTTACAATGACAGAAAGACTTCTCAGAGAGCAGCTCGTTTTACTTTTAAAGGAAACCTTTGTTTGTTTGCCAATGGAGCCAAGCTTTACAAAACTTGTCATTCTCAAACTTAATTTTGGGCAATCCCTTAATAGCATCTTTTCTGACAAGTTTGGACAGCAAGTCATAGTTTGCATGTCTCAACCTTCTATGTTATAAAGTAACCTCGTCCTTAACAGACAAGAGACAATTTTCTCCAGCGGAGACGTTCTTAAAAGACAGGATATAGATGTTTTTCTTGCGTTCACCAATGAAGCAAGTAACACCGTCCCGTGAAACGTTACACGTCCTTTCATCGAAAGAAACATGATAACCTTTATCGCACAATTGACTAATACTAATCAAATTGTGTTGGAGGCCTTTAACATAAAGAACTCCTTCAATGGTTTGGGAGTTAGAACAGCAAATGGTCCATGTTCCTTTAACCATCCCTTTTCCATTATCACCAAAGGTGACAGCACCACCATCCTGGAAAACCAGTGTGGAGAATAAGGAGACGTCTCCTGATATGTGCCTCGAGCAGCCACTATCTAAGTACCATATATGATCCTTAGCGATGGACTTGAAGCATCCCTAAAATAGAGAAAGAACTTAAGTAAGTCGTTGCTTCCATTTAACAATAGAACCATCAACTTTAGAAGTAATGCCAAGCATATCATTTCGCCTCACATGGCAATTTTTGATAAAATGATCTGGCTTTCTACAATAATAGCAAAGCCTAAGTAACCTTTGAATAATATAATGAGACTCGCAATTCCTAATGTGAGGAGGAACATATTTCCCATGTTTCACATTTTTGGAATCATGCTTCTCATGTACACATAAATCAGTTTTGTTATGCACAGCACTGAGTTGCTATTGCAGTTCCTCAATCTTTAATTTAGATTGAGAAAGTTGCTTTACCGCTTTCTTAGCCTTTGCTGATAAATCTTCCTTTGCTTTATTCTCCTTCTTGAGAGCTTTATTATTTGCGGACAAAGACTCAATTTTATCATAGAGTTCTGAGAAAAGATTCTCAATATCTTCAGCAGATAGATCAGAGGGTGAGAAAGCGTTTACCTTCCCAGTTTCAGCATTAGTTTGTGCCATATAGCAGATGTTTGTTGTTTCATCGTTCTGATCTGATTCCTCATCACTATCACTCCAAGATGTCATCATGACATCTTTCTTATATTTTGAAGGTTTGCCCTTCTCATTTAGAAGTGGGCAATCTGGTCGCATATGACCAGGTTTGTTGCACTCATAATACACACCACATTTACTTTGGTGTGATTTAGTATTCTTCTTTTTAGCATCTTGTTTTCCTTTGAAGAGGTTTTTGCGAAGATACTTCTTAAATTTCCTTGCCATGAAGGAAATTTCATCCTCTGAATCGGATGAGGATTCATCCTCGGAATCATTGAAGGATTCAACACTCCCTTTAAATGCAACGGCATTGGTCTTCTTATCTTCAGCAACCTTGTTCTCATTTTCGTAAGCAACGAGAGAACCAAGTAGCTGTTGAAGCCTTAAGCTCGTCAAATCTTTAGCTTCTTCAATTGCCGTCTTCTTGGCTTCACAAGTTTTAGGCAATGAATGAAATATTTTTCTGACTAGCTCAGAATTGGAAATGGTCTTGCCAAGAGATTCCATGGCATTAGTAATTTCGGTGAGTCTATCAAACATTTGATTTATTGACTCATCCTTTTTCATCTTCAATGCTTCGTATTGAGTTACTAATTCATTCACTCTGGATTCCTTGACTTGTTCTGTTCCATCATAGATTAAAGCAAGTCTATCACATATTTCTTTCGCCGTCTTACAAGTAGAGACGCGATTGGACTCATTTCCAGCAAGAGCGCACACTAAGTAGTGTCTTGCTTTAGTGTTCAGCGAGATAATTCTCTTCCTTTCAAATTCATGCCGAGAGTCGCTGGGATTAGATGGAGGAATTACGAGATCTCCTTCCATTATAATCTACCATCAATCGGCTTCTTTTGCTCCTATGAACAACTCCATTCTCATTTTCCAATATGAGAAGTGTTGTCCTGCAAAGAGCGGAGGACGTTCAGTCGAATGACCATCCGTTAAGAGCATCGACATCCTGCTCATTACTCAGCAACACTTTACTGTGCTTAATGTAAGACTTTCAGCAACAAGCTGTTCTGATTCTTAAGTTCAGCAACAGAGTTCTGTACTAGCAATCACACAGAAAGCTTTCCAGCAAACCTGCTCTGATACCAATTGTTGGATCGTTCAGGAACACTAAGAGGGGGTGAATTAGTGTTTATAACTTTTTCGCCCTTTTCTCAGTGTAAGCGGAAGCGTACTGTAACTCAATAGAGCGTTTCTCAGAATGAGATCTGCTTTGCTGACACCGTTACGATTTTGTCGAGTAGGTTTTCGTACGAGTGCTGCGCGATCGTAATGGACACAGTAGCTTATAGTGGTTCGGTCTTAATCGACCTACATCCACTTTCCACCAATAAGGTGATTCCACTATATAAAATAATGGGTGCAAAGAGCCCTTGCATTAGGCGTTTGGTTATCACAAAGTGAGATTTAGAATCCTGTACAATTAATGATCACTCCTGGCAACGGTCAGCTCCTCACTCAGTGGACGTCTTCTCGTTTTCAGCAGAATGATACTTTTCCTCAGCAGTTGGTAGCTCAATGGATTCCACACAGAACGTTGTCGCTCAGATGTAAGCCTGTCTATCAAAGCACACAAACAACGTTATGTCAAAGTTTAAACCCTCAAATAATAATCCTTACAATGACAGAAAGACTTCTCAGAGAGCAGCTCGTTTCTGATTCACAGTAGAGGATTGCTTCAGCACTTTTGTCGTTCAACAGAGGATTTCCACACAGATCTTGTCTCTCTTGAAGATGAGCCTGTAATTTCTTAAGAGACAACCACGAAGTTGATCACACAGATCACCACAAAGATCACAAAGAGAAGAACCACAAAGATAACCACTAAGACCACTAAGAAAGGGTATATGTCCTACACTCAGTTCGGACGTGCACGGTTACCACAGCCGTGACTCACTGCACTGCACACCCAGTGCCTAGGGTGGAATTTTCTCCTCCGATGGCTTCCACGTAACCTGCTCTACTATCCGTCCCCAGGAGTTCGAGACTTCTGCACAGCACCCCTGTGCTCGGGAGGACCTCTTTCCACTCCGGCGGCGTTCCCAACTCCTGCTCTACCCTGCAGGCACGAGACTTCTGGCGCGCACCCGTAAGTGCGTGTCTAACTGCTCAAACTCCGTAGGTTTGATACTTCCCTGCGAAGAGACACGACAAGAACGGCTTCTTGCCGATGGGTTAGCAACTGGTTACTGAATTCAGCACAGGTATTCACTTAGCTTCCCTCAGACGATTCGCCAGCCGCTCGTTAAACACACCGAGGACACCTAGTCCCTCTCACGACGATCAAAGAGACTTCCCCAAGCCCTTTGACACTCTCACACGCAGCTTACAAGTGAAAGAAAGAGACACTTAGCACCTTCCGTTCTCCGTCAACCTCAAAGCTTCACTCAGATCACTCAGGCTTTGGAACCACTCAGACGCACAAAGGCAACTGGATCTGTCGTTCTTAGTCTGATTATAATGGAGAAGGAAGCACAGAAGACGTCCAGGCAATCTTCGAGATTTGTTGCCAAAATTGGCAGCCAGGAGTCAGCAACGGTCTGTTGGACCGATCGCTGTGCTATGGATAGTAAGTACCAACGGTAACTTTCCTCACTTATCTTAATCAAATAAATTATTTCTAATCTTTATAATCTGATCATAATCTTATCTGGTCGATTATGATCAATCAACTATATTTGATTACATATTTCATCATGTTCCTGCGTAGCATTGCTGCAGGATATCAGAAACATATTTTTTTCTAAAAATAAACTTGGAAAGATAATCTCATAATATTTAGTTGCCTAAATCTTTATAATGAGATCATTAAATCACATTTAAATGAATTTGGACACTCAGACGAATGATCTTAGATAACCCAAAATAAAACATGGGTATTGAAAATTTGTTTCCATATTTTCAATATGTATTCGTAATATCACAGCAACAACTCACTGCAGCATGTAATAGTTACTAGCTGTGATTCAGCAACGCATTGCTCAAGCTCATCACTAGAGACAAGCACGTAACTCATGAAACATTACTGTTAACTATGAGTAACGTATTGCTTAAGTTCATCATCAAAATCAGGTTAACAAGGTATTTAAGGGAGGCGGACGAATAAAGAGAAAGAACGGAAGCTAAAAATATATGAAGCTAGAAAAAAATGAAAGAGAGAGTGAGAATAACCACCACAAATATAGAAACACCATCATGATATAAGACTCGGATATGTCCATACGATTCATGTATACAAATACACCACTATAAAAAATAACATGACGATTAACAATACGAATGATACAAATATATTAGTGACACACTCAAGCTCAATAACGCTCAAATTCTAAACACAAAGTCTAAAACAGGGATTTCTTAAAATTCTAATCTAATAATCATTATTGAGATTGACTGCAAGGCAGGAAATGTCCGGCGAGTCTCCTTTTTTAGGCCATACGGACTTAAACACTGTGTGTTCATCCACCGCCCTCCCATCAACGCAATATCACGCAATCCTGTGATCAGATGGAGATGGGTGCTATAGGTAGGGATAGGAATAGTGATTTACACTCTTCTTCACATCTCGTATGAATTAATGAACTCCCCAATTTGATGACCCCCACAAAAGAGCTAAGTGAAAAGCTATGGAGTCGTCATCAGGACAGCCACCCACTTTGCCAATAATCGGTGTCCACCATCTATAAAGTTCCACTGTTCATTTATCGTCACAGCCTCTAAATGGACGCATCAAAAGGAGCATCCAGTCAGTCCCCATTTGAGATTGACGCGTGAAGGCTTGTATATTAACAGTACGAGGGGAGGTGGGGGGAACTTACTACTACTTACTAATAAGGGGGGAGATCCCCATGATTGTAGAACGGAGGCGGCCACTGCCGAGTCCATGTGATGCATGACTAAAGTCTAGTCCTAGGATTCATGTAAGGGAGGGAATTGGGCTTCGGTCGCCATCAAGCAATCTTTTTTGACGTTGGATATTGAAATTCAATAAGGCGCCGGGAAAGCCGCGGAAAGAAGAAAAGTATGTCATACTATTCGCGGGAAACAGTATTTCTCCTTAACCCAACCCCCCTCCTCCTCCCTCGACAAACCCACAAGAGACTCTTTTGTAAAACAGGAAAACACATCATTGTCACAAAACTATGTGGGCTACTTTCGAATAAAGTAGGGGTCGACCATCTCCCGATCTCAAGCACTATGTCATATCTGTAATGTTACATGCATTATTGATTTACATTTATAATAGTAGTAGTAGGGTGGTAGGTAGGGGGGTCTAACTTTGCCTCTCTACTTAACTACATAATCTCATCACATGCATGCCTTGCGAGGTGGCCAAAGCAATCATTTACGTCCATTTCGTGTTCCCTTTTTGTAACAGCGGGGGTTTTGGGGAGTCATTCTGAGATGAACATCCCTAAATTGAGTCCTCCTATCCCGTCACATTTCCGGCCACCGAAATGGGAATGTGTTTACGGACAGAAAAACACGTCGCGATACGACGGAAATTAACACATAGTTAAAGAAATGTGGTCGACAAGACTTTTAGATAAACAGTAATGTAAAACGCATAAGAAAGATAATCAAACAGGCCTTCGGGATTTTTGAATGATTGTCGTGTGTCTTATTACAAGAGACTAACCCCATATTTATACTAACACTTGATCATACCCTGACCGCTAACACAACCGTTATCATAACTGCTAGACACATTTTGCACATGTTAAATTAAAATCAACTGCACACTTAACATATTTCGACTAAGTCTTGATAGAACTTCGACTGAAAATTGGCTAAGTCTTGAAACTTCGACTGAAAATTGGCTAAGTCTTGAAACTTCGACTGAAAATTGGCTAAGTGTGGAACTTCGACTGAAAATTGGCTAAGTCTAAAACTTCGAATGAAATTTGACTAAGTCTTGAAACTTCGATTGAAAATCCTTCTTTCGATAAAGACGTAGTCGAAGTTCGACTGAAGCCTTTCTTCCGACCACGACTTAGTCCAATTTCAACTGAAACATTTCATTCGACTAAGACTTAGTCAAATTTCGAATAAACTTTACGGTTATGCTTTAACTATCAACTAGATTCATTTATTATTCTTCATCAATCCAATGAATTTTATCAACATTATGACCCAAAATGGTTTTAAACGGAATGAAGTACTTATTGGAGGCTGAGATTGAAGATGCGGGAGAAACCGGGGTTTGCTCGACCCCCCAATTGCATGGCCCACGTGATGATGATGATAATAATAATAACCTTGAGCTGCTTGACTTAGAGAAAGATTCCCACCCCTATTAAAGCAAAACACGTGATCCGACTTAAAATTAAGAGGCCCCATTAGTTTTTGATAAGCTCGAGGATAGAAATAGCACCTCCCTCCCCATCCTCCTATTTATCTTGATGGGTCGATAAGATTGAGAATCTTTCTTGGTTTTCAATCCTGCCGAAAGGAATCGATGATCGAATACTTTGCATGTGATCGAAAACAACGTGTGGTCTTCTTTCTACAAGGCGACCAAAATCATTAAATTGGGGTTTCAGAGTTCACAAGAATCGGGGTTGATTGAGAATCTTGTCTCCTGTTCTACTATCCTACGACCGAACGTAGTTTACAATACATTCGGGCGACTTCTTCGACGAAGTATAGTTGAGGATCAGGAGAACCCCCCGGTTAATGGCATTCAAGTGATGAGATGGTGGTCAACGGCTAAATTGTTATGCAATAATAACAAAGAACGGAAGTATTCGGGGATTCGGTACGTTCGTATGCTTACTTTAAAAAAAAAAAAATTAAGAAACACGACAAAATTTAGCTAACTCGTTGTATGAATAAAATCACGTTTTGAAATAACATTTTCTCTGAATTGTCGAAAAGCTACTCGGAGCTCTGAACCAATTGAACAAAATTGATGGTCAAGAAACGGAAGTTGGGAGAGAGACCACGTGAGCGTGTGTATGTTTTCATTTCCTTTGCTCGGCTTGCTTGATCTTTCTTTCCACCCCTCCTAAGAAAAGAGGAGTAATCTTCTTGGGATTAACCCACACACGCCAAGATATTGCGGGCGGGTGGTCTGTCGGTCAGTCAAATAAACAATAGCTGTTGTTTTATTATTACACCAGATGCTTGGGAAAATGGATCCCTTCATCTGTGCACATGTCGTCGAAACTTGGTTGGAGGTTGTCTGTTCCTTCTTTTTGACCAGAAAAAAAGTGACTTGTTCCTCCTTGTCGAATCAAAATAATCTAATGATATAGAATAGAGACCCATTCCTCCTCATCTTCGAATGGTACCAAAGTCAAAATCAGCGCCGCCTCGACGCTTGTGGATTCCTTCTACGCATCATCTTTTTTCATTTACTTATTTTACTAATCGTTGCACGTATCGGCGCAGCAAAATTGTACGAGCAGTGAAAAAATTCCTAGGAATTATTTTCCCTTAATTTCCACGTCATGTAAATAGGACTTCCTATTCCGCTCATCATGCCTTTTGACGGACAAGGATAATGTCCCTGGATCAAACACATAACGGGTTATTTCGTACGAGATAACTTATTATTTTGTTTTTTTTTTCATATAGAGTCAGATGGTAAAAATATAGACTGAATTTTATGAAATACAGACTTTGTATAAATATATGGATTTTTATGAAGCTCGTGGGATTTTTATGAGTTCCGTAAAAGGTATTGTTTCATAAAAAAAAGACTGACGATATTAATAAAAACTCGTAAATTTATATGAAGCCCATTAACATTGTTTAGTAGAGTTCCACGCATTTTTACGAATTTATGAAATTCGTCGACCTTTTATAGAAACGCTTCGTAAAAAGTATTGTTCCGTGAAGTACCATTCATCGAACTATTTTGTAAGACGTGCAATGATACTATTTCATAAAAATTCCTATATTTTTGCAAACTCGTTGCAAACCTTGTCGGTCATTTACGAAAAGAATTCCAAAAAGACGTACATTAAGTGATTAGTAAAGCATGTAAGGCTCCAGCAAACGGGAGATTAGCCTTAGTCCGCCTTTTGATTCTTGCTTTCGTCGGAAACTCTCGAATAGAGAGGGAGGGCGGGGGAGCGGAGTGATTCCGGGTTCGCCTTTTGCTCACGAAACCCACCACCCGCTAATCGAGTAAGCCCGTGGAAGATGGGATTTATCTTTCAAGTTAACGGGATCCCTCATCCCCACTTCTTACAATTCCACCCGTTTCTTCAAAGTGGGGACTCAGTTTTCATCACGCTTCGGATCTGACACTACTCAGCTCGCTCGCTCGCTCCAGGAAAACAACAAAAAGAAGGCCATCCTCCTCCATTTGGATTAGCATAAGCACAGCGAACATCATCAGTGATTAGGACGGCACTGGCGTCATGACGTGACAAAGAACTAGGGGTTCAGGAACAGGACAGAGACGTTCGTGTCCGGGCTGGGCCATTTCGAAAGTGGGCCTCAAGGCCCATCTCCAGCTTTAGCCAGGAATAAGCACATTGGTGCTATTCAACAACAACAGATCGACTCGCACTCACTCACGCGCAGCCTTGATATTTACATTACACTATACGAGGATAGTTCCAATTTACCCCTGAAAAACAAAAAATTTTGTCCTTTATAGGTTGAGTTTCTAAAATTCCCATTTTACCGCCTTTCCAGAATCACCTTTTCAAAAATCAAAGTTTAGCCCAAAAATTTTGAAAAATTTTCAATTAAGTCCTTGAAATGACTGGAGAAGGAAAATCTTCGGGAAATCCTTCTGGAACTCCGTCAAGATTGGAGTTCGTCCGGCGTCTAGAATGTCTCCTTTTGGAATCAGCAAGAGTATAAATGACATTTTAACTCAGCTGACTATTCAGGGGAGCAATGAAAGTCTAGAGAACCGAAACCAAATAGCAAAGGAAGTAGGCTCCATTGTCAACACAATGTTAGACACTCTGGAAAGAGAAAGAGGTTTAAAAAGGCCTGAAGCCGAGGCGACTTCTGGACTGGAGAGTACGACAGGAAAACCAGTCGAAAGGTTGAATCTGGGAGGAAGAAATTCCAAGCAGAATCAAGGCAAGAGTGTGGATGAGATGTATAAGGAGTCGGTGGCTCCTTACATTTTAGACTCACAAAAGCGAAGTGCGACCTTGAACTCTCAAAGTGGAGAGTTGGCAAAAGACTTAAGGAAAGCCTTAGGTCTGGCAGAAGATGCCCCAGTTCATTTAGACAATCGAACGTTTAATGAACTGGTAACTGTGAAGAGGGAAATTTACAGGCTCGATTATCCTCACATAACTAAACAACAGTTCGTTCCAAGGGATAATATATTAAAGCCTATAATTACCCCTGGTGCTTTTCTGGACATAGATTATGAAAAGCACGTATCTGAGAAGATAGATGAGTGGTTATCACTGATTCGAATGACTGCGTCTGCATGGATATTATCTCCTGGATCAATTTATGAATTATGTGTAGCAGCCCTCATGGGAACGGCGCAAAAATATTGGAAATCTTTGGTGGCTCATACGGACATCAAAGAAAAAATAGATCAGGCGCTGACCGTTGATGGTGTATTAGCAATCATAGCTGATGCATTAAAACGGGAGTTTTGTGGTTTTTCGTTATCCACCGAAACTGTGGAAAAAGAGCAATCGTTGACTACTCTTGTAAAACTACAGATCTGTGATATGTGCTGGTTTAATAGCTACGTGTGTGAATTCCAGAAGTATTATTACAATCTGGACGTAGTTTCTTAACAGTTCATATTGGGAACCTTTTTTGCAAAACTTCCAGAACCCTGGCCGGAAGTTGCGCAAAAGGCCTATGAATTACTTCTGAGTGAGGAAAAGATTATCTCTGGACTCGGAGGAAAAATTCAGGCGGTTAAGTACGCAATGCGGAAGGCATGTACTGAGAGCTCCAAGTAAAGGAGGCAGCTAAGAAGCTACCATACTTTAATAAGAGATATTGTTCTCAAATTGAATATGTACCCGGAAGGTATGGATGCGATACTCGCAATTCTTCAGGGAACTCGTTGAGAATGAAAAACTTTCCCCGAAAGAGGAAGTTTGTTGGGTATAACAAAAGAAAAGTTTGACCCAAGAGGGACTTCCAGCGTAAGCAAAAAGGAGGTTCTGCTTACAAGCCCCGAAGGTTTGTAAGGAGACGGGATAACCTAAAAGACAAAGATAGGATCGATGCCTTTAAGCGTAAGCATGGCAGAGAGCCTAAATGTCCAAAGGGAAAACCGTTGAGCAGCTGCAGTTGCTGCTGGTTTTGTGGATCAAAAGATCACAAGTCGGATAGTTGTCCAAAGAAAAACCAGAGGAGAGAAAGACTCCGAATGGTGTTTCTGGATGACAGGAGTCATGAGGAAGAAGTCCTGGCTTGTGAACCAATAGATGAGCAGGATATCTCCGATCTAGACTCGGAAGTAGAATCTATCTATGAAGTTGTATCCAATTACGATACAGACTCAGAAGAAGATTCTGATCTCTGGAAAATGCATATGTTCATGATGAGAGCAGAGCAAAATGGAGATGGTGATGAGATGGTTCCGTTGGAAGCATCGAATCAGGTACTGGTGGAATCCCACCAGTACGAAGATCCATCCCAGTCAGTCCTGTGATGGAGGTTGCCCAATATCAACGTGAGAGAAGTCTATAATATATCGAGATTCAATTTTAGATCGATAATAGACATCTCACAAACAGAGGCAACGGCTCAAGTTACAAGCACGGAACTTGAGACTTTGGATATCCCACTACTCAACGTACAACGCATTAAGGAAACCATGCAACGTGTAAGAGGTGTATATAACTATATACACATTGGGTTGATCCAAGTAGGACTTATCCCGCTATTCCATCTTCCAGCGGATAGTCCTGTGGTAGCAGCTGTGATCAATAAACGATGGCGAGAGTTTAGAGATCAGCTGATATCAGTTATACAGGCCAACCTTGCACACGGCCCTGTATGGTTCTAAGTCCATCCAAATTTCATGATGGCCCTGAACGATCGCTGTTTGGGAAATTCATTAACCTTAAGGATCAAATCAATGAATATGGATAGAATGAATTCCCAGGCCAAGTTTTTGGCGTATCACACTAGAGTAATTTACCGATTGGTAAATACCACTAGTCCTGGTGTGAGGAACATCTCAAGACTTACTGAGTTGTTCGAAGAAGGTCATAATAACTACCAACAGTTTCATAGGCGAGAGGTAAACCCACTGGAGTTAACCTGGCCAAGAAATTGGGTTATGACTGAACCTGGTAGTAGCTCTAGACCGATTAGTGCGGCTAATATCCGACAAAGAGGTAACGAGATTACTTTAATGTTGGGTGAACCGTCTAGAGACAGTTTTAGAGCTGATAGGCATCTGCCTATGAGGATGCCGCTCCTGAGAGAGCCAAGATCACATACGCTCTCTGATGTTTCTTCTAGAGCTAGTGATGTGGGAGAGGACATAATTGTGTCCCGACCAGCAGAAGCATCTGCTCCACCACTAATAGAAGAAATGTCTCGAAGGTCTGTTGATTCAAGAGCCCCATCGCAACATACGGGTAGGATCGTAGGGTATAGACAGGTATCATTACCAGTTTATGAAGACCCTGTAGACCAACCGAGAGAGGAGTCTATAAGGATGTTAAGAGTTACTAATTTGGAGAACTCTTTATCTAAGATTCCTGAAGTTTGTAAAGTTATTGAGCAGATAGCCGAGCAAAACCAATAGACGAAATCTGGAGGATGATAGAACCATCCCAGGAAGTACCGAAGAATATTGGGTTTAGTGTTAGGAAGGAAGACTTGAGCACATATGTTGCTCTAACTTTCAAATTTCCTAGATACTATGAGTATTCTCTAGATATTTTGATAGACACTGGGTGTAGCATAACTTGTGTTAGGCTCAATGCTCTACCAGATGAGTGGTGGAAACCACTGTAGAAACCAATCCATATGGTAAACGTAGATGGAATGGCGACAATAGTCAGCCACCAGGCCAATAATGTGCCTGTCTTTATTGGTGGACAACAGTTCATCATAAAAGAGATCCTGGCCCATCCTTTATTAGAGGCAGACATCATAATTGGTAATGCCTTTCTAAAAGGACAAAAGGAAAACCTACCTTTTATGCAGGATGTCCATCATGTGTCCATAGGTGGTGTGAAAATCAGTGTTCTTAACGAACCTAAATTAAGATTAAAGTTTGGGTTCTATCCTGTAAAACGGACAGAATACTGTGGTAATTCACTATGTGAAAAGGCTTTCAGAGTGCGAGCTCAACGTGGTGATATACGGTTGGATGAGAACAATTCATGGGAACAAACCCTGTTTTCTCCAACGAATACCAGGAGTTCTAACTGGTATGACGACTTGTTTCCAAAACAAGAAGTGTGTATGGCTGTTAAGTCAACAGGAACAAAATGGGATAAGTTCCTAGTAAAACTGGCCGATAATTTTAGTGAAGATCCACTAAAGTTATGGACTTGAAATGGCCTAATGGCTAGATTAGAGTTGAAAGATCCCGGAACTATTATAAGAGCCAGAAACATTACGTATACGGCTGAAATGGTTGAGGAATTTGACAAACAGATTCCTGAGTTGCTTGGAAAAGGCTTGATTAGGGACAGTTATAGTCCACATTCTAGTCCCGCCTTTATGGTAATTAATCATGCCGAGCAGGTGCGAGGTAAAGCACGAATGGTTATAGATTATCGTCAGCTTAACAAAGCTACAAAAGACGATGGCTATAAGATTCCCACCGCGGGAGATTTAATTGATAGGGTAAGTCTGAGCCAACCAAAGTTCTTCTCTAAGTTTGACTTGAAAAGTGGATACTGGCAAGTCAAGATGGAGGAAGAGTCGGTTTCTCTAACTGCCTTCAATGCTCCGCAAGGAATGTTTGAATGGCTGGTGATGCCGTTCGGCCTGAAAAATGCTTTAGGCGTGTCTCAGCACAAAATGGGTAATGCTTTCAAGCAAGTCCGAAAATTTTGTGCGGTCTATATTGACGATGTGTTAGTCTACAGTCAGACTGATGACGACCACATGAGACACCTTGATAAGGTGACTGATGTCTTCCGACAGGAGGGCATGATTCTATCGGAGAAAAAGATAGAATGGTTTAGGGAGTCAGTTAATTTTCTAGGCATGGAGATTGAGCAGGGAAAAATTAAGCTGCAAAGTCATATTGCTGAGAAAATAGTTGATTTTCCTGACAGACTTGAAGATAGAAAGCAAGTCCAAAGATTTTGTGGATGTGCTAACTATGTAAGAAAGTTTGTGAAAGATCTTTCCCGAGATCTAAGTAGGATTTCGAAGAAAACCTCTTCTACAAATCCTTGGATATGGGAAGATGAGGACATTCAATGCATTCAGAGGATTAAGGCAAAGGTTAAAAATTTACCACAACTGGATTTACCTTCTGACAAGGATGAGTTAGTCTTGGAAGTTGATGCTTCTGAAGAATTTTGGGGAGCAGTCCTTAAAATTAAAGGACGAAAACCAGAACCGGCGTGCAAATACTGGTCGGGAAGCTTTAAGGGGTGCGAGCTACGGTACCCGATACACGAAAAAGAAGTATTGGCCTTAAAGTATCGAATAAAGGCGTTTTACATCTTTTTGGCACCGAAAGAATTTTTAGTGTGATCTGACTCGACCTATGTAAAAAGGTTTATGAGTCTGAACCTTAAAGAAGCTAGCAAACTAGACTCTTAAGGTTGCAGGAATGGTTTAGTTATTATAAATACGAGGTTGAATACATTCAGTCCGACCACAACATAATAGTTGACTCTCTCTCTGGAGAACTTGCAAACACCTCTCTTTCTAAAAACTCTGCAGATGGATCCTGCTGCAAAGAGAAAGATATGCTGAGGATGCAAGAAGGAGGGACACTCCCGAAAGGTATGTCCTAACAAAGGAGATAGTGAGCATAGTGATGCTGGTTCCGTTTCAGGAACGAAGGCAGCAGTTCTATGCTGGCAGTGTAAGCAACTAGGACATCGTTCTTACGAATGTCCCTAGAAGCTGAAAACTGCGGATTCCCAGAAGGGGAAGGCTGAACTTAAGGAGAAAGCAAAAGCTGACTCCAAGAGTAAGGCGAAACAAGATCTCCAGAAGGAGATGGCTAATCCCAACGAAGCTGCGGCTAGATCTGAGGGAAAAGCGAAGGATGTTTCTCAAAAGAGAACGGCTGAACCCAAAGAAAAGGCAAAAGCCAATTCTAAGGGAAAAGCGAAAAGTTCCCAGGAAGGGAAGACGGATCTGAACGAGAAGGGTAACACCAACTCTGAAAGAGACGTGAAGAAAAATCTTCAAGAGAAGATGGCAGATCCAAAAGAGGGAAGCTCCGAAGGAAATGTGAAAATGGCAGATCTGAAAGACAAGGCAAAAGCTGATTCACAGGAGAAAGCCAGAACGAAGAGGAAAGCCAACAGGTTTAGGTCTTCTGGGCCCAAGGGGGATGATCCTGCAAAGGAAGGTCCTAATAAGGACGGTAAGGTTGAGCAACCTTGGTGGTTTCCGTTAACCATGTTGCAGTTCAATTACTACCGGGATCACTTAGCCAAAGAGCAAAAGATCTCTATCAACCAGGCCGTAAAGCTCTATAAAAGTCTATTGGAGACGCAGAAAGAGCAGAAAGAACGGGTTGAGAAAGAATATGTTTCTGAGGCAGAAGAGAAATTTAAGGCTTTAATTGAAGAGCCAATCCAAGAAATAGACCCTGAATCAAGGGTAGAACTTGAGGAAGCTGCTGCAATAGAGTGTGAGCAATACTTCGATTTTGGAAGTGCTTACGCAACGTTGGAAGGTAATCTTGAGAAGAATGAGAACCTTGAGGAAGCAATTCCTGTAAGAGACTCGGTCAAGGAGTCTGGTGAAAGCATTCACGGTGATAAAAGTCACGATGGCAAAGGCCATGTTGGAGTAATCCAAGAGGATCTAGGAGGATCCTGGTTTTTTTATCAAGACTCATTTGAGGATGAATCCCTAAGTTGGGATGCGTCTGTGGTCTGTGGAGGACTCATGGGTGGCATCAAATATGATGACAAGCGCCAGGTTGAGTTTTTTGCAAAAAAGACAATTGAGTATATCAAAGACCTGGAGTATAAGCTATCAATTATGGCTTTAGGTGAGGAGGAGCTGTCCAGAGTTGAAAAAGAGAGACAGCAGATTTTCTCCACAACTATGTCAATAATACCAGGGGAAGTCAAAAATTATGAAGTCCCAAAGGTAGTAGTAGACATGAGTGAATCCTCGCTCGAGGAAAACACTGTACTTCAACCGTATCTACATTGGATATCGGGGAAGTGGCCGTCTCTGAGAATTCATTCAGACATGGTGGGAGTAGCAGCACCTTACGTATATGCTGGGTTCGTAGACATCCTGGAGATCGACAGATCTGAACCAGAGTGTATGGAACCACTGCCTATGTTAGTAAGGTACGTACTTAGATGCCTAGGCTATGGACCAAAATATGCCACGGCATTGATTACCAGCACGATAAGGGAGGAAGAAGACCATCCGCAGTATGGGAAGGTAATACTTCGGAATCTGCAAGAATGGGACATCCACCCTTGTGAGAGTAGGCGTCTGGTGGAACCTCAACGACAAGACCTCGATCAGAGAGGTTTATGGCGAAAATACTACAAGGAAAAAATAGTCCGAAAAGCCATAAATGTTGAGTTTCTTAAGGATGTGTTGAAGCATGTGTTAGCCCGTAAGGACGAATACTACATGCTTTGTGAAGGTATAATTACCGTCACGATTCTTCGGTCAAATCTAAGCCTCATTGACGAACAAGCAGGAGACCGAGGATAGCAGAAAATGCTCGAACTTCTAGATAGTTTCTGGAGGCGAGAGAACTCTGAGTTACATCTCCGAACCGACACCTTCGAGGTTTGGAGTAAAATTGCTGATTTCACAGACAAGACCCTAAATCTGCAAATTGAATATGATGAGAGAGCCCAACAAATTCTTAAGGCGGTCCAAGACCTACCGGGACTCTCAGAAAAAGAAGAGGTTGGCGAGGCTGCAAGCGCCAACGACAAGGAAAGAATCTCCCAAGACAGCGCACCAATGCAAACGGGAGAAGACAACTGTATAAAGTTAGACTAGGACATTTTTGTCGGTCATTAGGACCCCACTAACTTTTGTAACAGTTTAAATTCCTTTTACTTTTGAGCTGGCAAACAGTGCATAGGCACCAGCTCCTTTGTGTATATATTCACAATCCCTCTACCTCATTTAGGGAGGCAATCTGAATAGAGAATTTTCTCTCTCAAAACTTTGAGTAAGAAATCTTTGATTGTCCTCCAGAAGAAAATCTAAAAACGAAAAACTTCGATTTCAAATTGGAGTTGAAGTTTTCTCTTATTGTTCTTCGAAAAATACCTTAAGAAACCAAGAAAGTTAGAATTAATCAAAACTGATTAAGTCTAACTAAAGGTTAGATCTGCGGATCGACACCTTGAAGGATAAGTCATTATGACTAAACCTTGTAAGGCTAAGCCATCAGGCTGAAACCTTGGATGAGGAGTGTCTATATAAGTCCCTCATGTTATGGGCATTTGGATGACACAGAAGAGCTTATCCATTGCCTTCTCTAAGTTTTTGAGAAGAAGACTCTTGAAACTTAGTTTCTGAGTTCTCCTGGTGCGGAAGCTTGGTGGACCCTCTGAGCGATTCGATTAAAGTATGATAAGCATCTTTATAGTTTAAAGTTGTTTATGCTGTTATTTCAGTTCTGAAAGAAGATCTTGATTAAGGCAACTTAATTAAGGTGGTACAAGTGCACCAGTCGTTCCATGACTGATTGTCCTAACCCAGATCTTCTGCATTTAGATCACGGGGTGGGCAAGGATTCTACTACTGGTTTTCTTAATACCATAGTAGATTGTCTTGAACATCTATCGGCACAGATATCACAAATATCTAAGCAGATAGAGAGTTATTCTAAGAAATTAGAAGAACTGACTCTAGTACAGAGTAAATTCGAGGAATACTTCCTTGAAGGCAAGTCCAATCTCGGATTTGCGGCAAGTTCAAAATACTCAAACGAGTATTTGAGGTTGGTGGAACGCCGACGTCAAAGACAATTAGGAAAAACATCTTAAGTTCGATTCCTGTCAATACTGAGGAATATCTAGCATGCTGATATCTAACTCTTCAGGGAGTTAATTAGCATCACTTATCATCCTCATGTTTCTCATTAGTATCAGAGCCGCTTAAGAAAAATTTCCTGATTTAGTCTTGAAGGATTAATTTTGAGTTAAGAAAAGGTTATGAGAAAACTGCCGTAAAACGGTAATATTGAAACTCGCAGCCGTAAAAGTCAAAATTATTTTGGGGAACACCGTAAAAGAGAACATTTCTCCTATTCCTATGTATAGCAATAAAAAACATCAAAGGCAGGGTAAGCCGTATCATGTGCAAAGGGAAGGATAGCCCTCAGGTAGAAGTGATTTCCAGCTATGTCTTCGGATTTTCCCCATTCAGCTGATCATCCTCCTCCTCCTCCTCTGGAATCACGCTCGTAATTATTCGCTCCCCGGGATTCTCGTCACCTTCGGTCTCCCTGCCTGATACACTAGATACGCTGCCGCCGGAATTCTCGGGGACCGCGGCTTTAACATCAGGAACGTGAGAATTTCCGGTGTCCCCTGAAGTTACAGTCATTGATGTTATGACAATACTTTCCCCAGTAGGCGGTGACTCGCTCTTGGAACAATCTGACTGCGATGATCCATTCTTTTCCCTTTCCAGCGAGGAACTGTCTCGCCAACCTCTTAATCCCTTCCCTGAAAGGACCTGCTTGATGGTGCGATCCGCATGTTTAAAGAAGCGTTTCGCCTTCTCCCGCTTTTTCCCTTCCTTTGGACTGTCGGAGCCACTTTCTTCTCTACTGGAGCTGCCCTCCTTCGTAACCTTCTGATCTGGAAGAGCATCCCCTTCAACAACTAAATTGACAACAACCCTTTCCGAACTGATGGACCTAAGGTTGGCATGCGGCGATGGCAAGACAATTCCATCTACCTCGCCACAACGCTGTTGATCATCTTTCCTCGACGTCCTCTGAAATATCCTGCTAAGGCCATGCTGAACTGGGATTCTCGACTGCTTTTCATCTGCATCACCGTTTTCCCTTTTTCTTGCCTCACCATCATGCTCCCCACGGATTTCCGTGTCCGCACGCCGACTCTTCCCTTTCCTAGGCTTCCATGTCTGCGAGACTTCAACTCCGGGTTGATGAATCCATATTCCAGTCTCCTTTTGTCCTTCAATATCTATGGGTTCAAAAATATCCCCGGCTTTTGAGGATTTCATGGATGACTGAGTCGAGTAGCCTGTTTTGGGCGAATCGACAGCAGTAGTGTCCTTGATCTTCTCCTCATACAATGACTCCCCTCGAGGTTGAGCCTGAGAAGACATGACATGGGGGTTGTTAAATTAGCTACTACCAGCACTACATGATTCAACAGCTACATTTCTTGTTCTTTTCCCCTGCAAGCAGTTCAGCAGAAATCCGAAGCACAATCTACCTCGCTGTCCTCGAGAACAGTTATAGCAAGATGCAACCTTCCCATTTTTATATCTTGGAGAGCCACCCACATGTCATGCCTTTGCCCATCCTTAAGGTCATTTAGATTAACCAAGCATTTTCTGCGAGTGACCAGAGCAAGTGCATGAATTTGCTGTAGTCCACAGTAATTCGAAAAATCGGCCACAGACGTATCCTCAGATATCATTAAGAGGAGGCTGCAGCGTATCAAAAAAATGCCAATTTCTCTCAAACACGTACCCGAGGTAATCATCCACGAAAGGATCCTTGTCATGGACATCGAGGGTCAATACATTTGGCGATTCCCAGGTAATGATAGGAATCTTGAATTCCTCCATCCATCTAGGAGTCAATGTTTTCCTCTTGATCTTTGTCTTGAATCTGTAAGGACCCATTTGCCCCTTGACATATGGATCAGCGAGACCTGCAGAATATGAATGAAGGCAATCCAAACTTCAATACTACATTAAAAAATTCTACATTGGAACTGCGAGATAATCTGGCTATAATAAATACTGACCGTTCAAATCTGATGGCTTCATATCCGCTGCCTCAATGACTTCCACCCTTGCATATGCAACAGGTTCTTTCACATCCACAGAGAACCAACTCCCTGTCATTTAAATAACAGTCCCTTTAGAGATGCAGCATCAGAAACTTTGGCCCTCGAATATGAGAAGTGATAACCAGAAATCGACGAAGAATGAAAATTAATCGCATAGGATCAACCCAGAGGATGACAGAAGACCAGTTACATGCAGTATCCTCTGTCTATGCCATATGTTACTCAACTGGAACGGAAATCAGAGTTCTGCAGTAGTTATTTGCTCTCTGCTCTCTGCTTTGGACCAGTTTTTCTATTATAACCAGACGAATTAAATTTACAACAAGCTGCATCTCTCTTCTGGAAACAAAGGACAAGTGAATAAGCTAATTTCCACCCACTCACCCTTTTGAGGAGCGACAAATTTCTCTAAATCAACAACAAGCATGTTGGGCTACAAAACAATAATGATCACATTAACAATTATAACGAATGAATTTCTTTGCATACATTATCATATATGAGAACACAAGAAAGGGTTCATAGGCTCAAATTTGAGAGGACTGAAGGAGCACTCACCTCAACAAGAGTCTGCTCAAATGCAATGGATAAAAGATTATCCTACAAAAAATTGAAAAGAACAATGTTAGTTACTCTTTGCCCATTTCCCATTGAGAGGCACTTGACTATACTATGCATACACTCACCAGCCATCCTGCTATACCAGGAACTTCAGTGACATCAACACCGTGAGTGAATAGAGGCTTCACAGTCATCTGAAAATAAGGTGGTTCGGCAAAGCACAACCTTAATCGGCCTATAAAAGGCCACTCTCTCACAAACTTCACCCCAATCAATACCTAAAATGCAGAAAAGAAAGGCATCATAAACCTTCTTCTGATGGAGATCTCTGAAAGGGTGATAAAAGTTCGGGAATATCTGAATGTCAATGGTACCTTCCCCTCTATGTGCATGCCGGTCAAATGCAACTTCGTCCACATCCCAAATCCCAGTCGTTTCCTCAGCTGAACAGCGAGAATAGCACTCATATCATCCGCAGTGAGAAAATTCATCCCCAACTCCAGAACCTGCAGACGTCATCTTAGACTCTTCCTGAAGTTATGAGGACAGCACGAGATGGTATCAGGTACTCCAAGGATAAATAGTCACCAGGTGATCATCATTGCAATTTTGCCGGAGAACACGCATGTCCGTAAATATAGGCGGGTTCCTTCCCAAATACAAATGCTGGACCAGGGCATTCTTCTGCACATGCAACCAGCAACATTTCAGGAAAATGCAGCCCAATTCAACACGGCTAAAGCCAATCACGTCACAGATATCAATCACAATTCATGTGCCGGGCATGAGTTAATCATCGTACGGCGGTCCAAGGCTTGTACTTCTCCAAGAACCAAGGTACGATCGGAAGGAGCATCATCTGAGAAACGATCTGCTCCAAGCACACTGGCCAGATCCTCTCCACTGCATGATTCAACCACCTCACCGTCTCAGAATCAGTCAGAACCTGCACGAAGCCAAACAGATGACCACCCGTCTAACTCCCAACGCCGGCACCTCTTTCAAAACAAGACAGCAACCTCACCCTTCTCTGATTAGACTCCCTCTTCTCCTCAAAACGGATCCTCTGGCGCATCCGCATGATATGCCTCTCGTGCACCTTTTTTCGTTCAACAACGACCGAAAGACGATTGCATGAGGCTCACAGCAAGCAGTTGGCATATATCAGAAGAAAAAGGAACCGATGACACCGCACTGCGGGGGACGTACCAGGAAGAGATAGACCAAGCAGACGAGATAGACGACCCCATTGCTCAAGCTGAGCTTCGAGAGAAACCAAAGACCAAAAAGCACGAAGCAAACATGGTGAATCATAGTCACCTCCGTCACGTCCATCCTTTCCTCTTCCTCTTCTTCGTCTTCTCCTCCCCAACTACTCCACTCGAATCAGCACGTCATATTCCTTCCTCTCCTGCATGGGGGGGAGACCCACCTCTCGATCCCCGATCCGTTTCGAGTAAAACCACCACCCGCTTCTTCTTTCTGACGCAACAGCGAGACTTAATCTTGCATTATATGTCCACCTCAACACACAGATCACAAGTTGGGAATTTTGGGAAACCGACAAACGGGACGAAACCGCGGAAACAATAATATCATATTCGCCGAGTTTTCTTCTTTGTGAATGTTTCGTTTTTCTCCCCTGCCACTCAGTATACATCGTTTGACCATAGGGGGAGAGCCGACACGTGGTGATGTGATGGTGGTGTTGCTTTGTTCGATGTGCGTCTCGGCCGGAGGGGAAGTCAAATTTCGTCGCCTTCCGATCATGCGAACTACTTCAAGTCGATCGCTTCCCAGCCGTCCGACCTTTTTATTTTTCTTTTTCAAGATAATATATATAAAACAAATACTCTCTATCTCCGGTCGTGGCACGTGCAATTATGCCTTTCTTTCTTTGTTATTTTTTTTTTCTTCTTCTTAAGATTAGTAAGAAAAGAAAGAAAATCCTTGTTGGTGATAATAAATATTAAATAACCTTAAAGTATAAGACGAGGTGAGGTGGATCCTTTCGTCGGCAACTGGGAACACCCAAATTGAAAGTGCTACGTATGGGTAGGGTAGGGTATGGGATTAGGTTAGGTTAGGAAGGTAGGGATGGAATGAGAGGATGACTGGAGTTTTGGCGGTGTTGTGTCATTCCTATCCGAAATCGCATCAAGTTTGTCCGGAAATGACTAATGGGCTTAAAAGTGATGCACGAAGCCCATTTTCATAATTTACTAAATACGATAATAAGTAGAGAAATTCTTAATTTATCGCGGATTTATTAAAATGACTTTGATATCTTTATTTTTCTAATCTTTTTTTTTTTAAATCTCGACTTCCTTTATTATTACTGCAAGTTCGAAATCTTTCGAAACGCGAAAGTGGTCGTACCATGAAACTCTTTTCGAAATTAACCTAATTTGGCGGAATGCTAAGATGGGGATGGGGATGGGGATGGGAAATGGGTGGGGTGGGCACGCAAACACCGACACGGAAGGGAAGGGACGGAGGACACTAATTATCATGGACCCTCAAATTTTATAAAGAAAATAGAGAAAGCCGATGATAATATTTACACCCGGGGCACGTGACCTCATCCATATCCTCTTCTTGTCCAAACCGCGTGACACTGTCGTCACGAAGCTATGCTACCTGTATCCAGAAATATCCTTAACCCGCAAGGGAACGTAACAATTTACATACAACCAAACGTAATTAAAGACCCAGCAGGATCACCACAAGGAAGGACTCTTCTAGTTTTTTATTTTTTAGGCGAAATATTAATATATGAACTTAATTTTGGATCAACTTTCTGTTTTGTCTAAAGTAGTTTGTTTTATAACTTTGTGAGCGGTTTTTATTTTATTTTTTTCAATTTTAAATTTTATCGCACGAAAGTCAAATTAAAATATAATTTTTATTTATCAAAAAAAAAAGAAAAAAAATTTAAAAAAATTAAAACATTTTATATATTATTTTATTTTAAAATTTCGGTCTAAGTTGAAAATCGAGTTGAACGATTGTTGCTAATGTAGTAAAAATATATAAAATCGATGAATTGCTCTACTGGAAGGTTATTGTTTGGATAAAGTAAATTATGATGTGAATAAATAAGTGACTGTAGCTTCACTGTTATAAGACACGGATCAATATTATATTTTTTACTTTCGTTTGAAAAATTTAAAATTAATTAAAATTAAATTAAAATAATAATTTTTTTTTAATCTAATACTGTGGTGCCCTGCTTTGTTTTGATTCGTGGGGGACAGTCAGATCTCCGTAATTTTACACACAATCCGATCCGACGAGATGGAAAAGGGGGAGAAGTTCTCCGGAGCCAGCAATCCACCGCCTTCAGCCCCTCCCCAGTACGGTACCTTTCAGGGCGTCGCCAATTACCCTCCTCCCCCTCCCCGCCCTGAGCCCGCCATCGGCTTCCCTCAGCCTATCCCCCCTCCCGGCGCCTCCGAACCTCCCGGCCCCCCTCGCGCCTTCTACCCCCCTGGCTACCAGACCGTCCCAGGTTAGACCACTCCACCTGCTGCTTCCATTTCATTCCCGTCGTCAAACGCTTACTGGGCTTGGGTTCCTTTCCTCTTAGGTTACGCTGTCGCAGAAGGAAGGCCTGTGAGGGAGCGCCGTCTGCCCTGCTGCGGGATCGGCTGCGGCTGGTTCCTGTGAGTTGCTCTACTTGTCATGCGTCCTTCGGGTCTGTTTGTTTGTTTGATCTTCTGTTATTTTCTTGTTTGATACGTGCCGTTCTTGAAGGTTTGTCATCGGCTTCTTCCTCGGTGCGATCCCCTGGTATGTTGGGTTGCTTGTTCTCCTTTGCGGCCGCAGCTTGGACTACAGAGAGAAGCCCGGACTGATTGCCTGTACTGTTGCTGTGAGTAAATCTGTTACGCGTATCTTCATTCTCTTTTGGTAATCCTAGGCTACTGCTTACGGCAATTTGAGTAACACAAGATGAGAATTCATGCCTGTCCCACGACATGTCGGGGTCATTTCTTTCACTTGAGCTGATTGCGTTGAGAGACCTTGTACTTACTAATTTCTGAAGGGAAGATGAATTGCTAGCTGTTTGGAATCTCGTCCTTGCTAGGAAGCCCTTGGATCTCAATAATTATGTTCTGTTTCGGTTGATACACATCTGAGTTAAATGTGTTCTCCACAGGCAATCCTTGCAACAATTGTCATAATCATTGGAGCCACTAAAGGAGCTCATGAATGGTGACTGGAAGTGTTCCGGTTGCGGTATCCCTGTAGCTCCTGTAGGCATAGGGGATTATTGTGTGCAGCTAGGGCTGAGAGGAGTTCAGACCTGTTTCCTTTGGGTTTGTTCCTTGGGGATGATCTCTTGTTTTCTTTTGTTGTGCAAACTATATATATGGGTGAGACATGACATTGCACTAGCAAGGATAAATACAAGATGTTCACGACTGTAAGTATTATGAATTGTGATGTATGCCTGCAATCATACCATGGATTCAAGTTCAAGCCGCTCCTCTGTTCTTCCGGAAAACACCGTCGTCTGTGACAATGATGGGATCTGACGGACTAGGTTAGGTATTGTTTTGTCAAGTTCAGAAATGGCTTCATCTTTGGAAGAGAGAAAAAGGAGAGTTTAGGCTGAAAGGTTCTGATAGCAATTGGTTAATAATTGCCATGACCTTTTGGCCTTTCCTTTTCCCTTTTGTATTTTTTTTTTAACTTGGTAACATATGAATGACCTTTTCCAGATCATCCCATAAAGAGCAGCAAATCCAGTTTTCATTAAACACAAGGGAACCTTTGATAAAACAATTTTGCCCCTCCCTATGAGGCTGAGGCTCACTTGAATAAACCCAGTTCAAATCATATGAAATCTTAACAAGTTCTTCCTAAGTATTATTACCACTTGCTTATTCTTTTCTTCCTGCACCATACCTCGTTTAGCTTTCAAAAGTCATTACATGTAAATGCATTTCGCATAGCCTGCAAAGAACAATACACAGCATCAAGGCATACAGATCCCACCGTGATGTTTACGACAAAACATAGAAGCATTATGATTATGAGGCAAACAAGATGACTCACTCGGATCAGTTGTTACAATCAGGCCGGAACCTTTGAAATCGCAGTTCCAGGTGTTTCGTCCGTTTGCCCAATAATAGATATTCATGGCAACGGAGGCGTGATTCTGCATAGTATCTGGGAGAAAGCATCGACCTCCTATGTCTATATCCTTGCAGCTAGTCTCAGAGCATGCGAAGTTTATGTTCTTTATAAGGGTCGCCTCGTCCGACTAAGGCTTTGCGATACACCAAGTTTTCTGTGAGAAAATCACAAACGACCCAATCAGCGCAGTTCCTCGAACAAAACTTAGGAGGTGTAGCAGGAGGTAATTTTATGCTCTAACCTGGCTGAAAGGGTCAGTCTGGGAAGCCCATCCTGTTGCAACAAATAAATTTCTGTCAGTAGCAACCAGGGAAATACATTGCACTACCTTAAACCGCAAGTTATCGAGATGGGGGAAATCCTGCAAGAAGCCTTACCTCTCATGAAGGGCAGAAGGAGAAGAACAACAAGAAGGATATTTGCCGTGGCCATGGTCATGAACGATAATGGCATCTCTCCTCTTTTCTCCTTCCTAGACAACCGTGGAAACAATTGAAAAGGAAAGAGGTGGTGTTGGTTGATGTTGTCTGAAAGTTGGAGCGCAATTTATTCAGGAAGGATTGACGGAGCAAAGGAAACGGTCGTTTACAAAGATTGTTGAAGGATGACTACAAGGAAAGTAATCCTCGTACTGCAAACCAAGGCAAACCCATCACGACTTCTGGAGTTCCCGTCACCTTTTACTACTAAATTTGTGCGAGGGTTTCTGTTTTTAGCAGCTGGAAAAGGGCAGTTCCAATCTCCATAGCGAGGAATAACCCAAGAAACGAAGTGAGGATATCCCAGGATGGAGAAATAACTGCAATTTTTCCGTGCTGCCTTGCCAACACAAAACAGTGTATGGAAGGTCAAGCAAGGAAAGTAGAAAGCGGTGTGCTTTGGTCCGAATTCAGCATCAGAAGACAAATTTAGTACGTGGAACTTGCAGCAAAACATAGACATGAAGTTCGTATATATGGAAGGAGAGAAGCTTCCGGGCGGTTTCCTCCCCTCAAAAGTACTCTGGTCTTTGGCGTCAAGAAATCCTTTTAGGGAGGTGCTCTGCATCATGCTAGGCAGGATCAGTGGTTGGTCATGCCTCCCCAGTTACTGATGACAAGGTTATACGATATTGCGCCATGACTCCGCACAACAATATCAGTAATGATCTAAGCAACTTAAACGGATCCATGTCCTAAATCAAATAATGCCATGATCCTAAAACAATAGATGACGAGAATTGCTAAGAACTTTGGCCACCAAGCAGGTGAAAGAGTAAAGATGGGAAAACTATGGGTTTTGAACACCGAGAAAAGTTCAAAACAGATCAAAGATTGTTTCTCTACAGTAGCTTCCCCTGGATTGTGCCCAGGAGAGAGAACTGTCATTGTGACCATGCATCTCATCTTTCTGCTCCGTCTTTTGGGCAGATACTGTCAAAAGAGGCAAATCCGGGTTCACTGACTTCGCAGAACCCTGCACCATTTCAAGAAACCATATCATGAGAAGCGGGAGAGTTATGACGCCATCAAATATGCAGTCACTTGCCTCCCTAAACGAGATAAATCAGGTTCCATCAGAAGGAGCTCCTGCAGGGGCCTCGGGCCCTTTTGCTCGTCACTGGGGCTACACAGCATGCAAGACAGCAAACCACCATAAGGAAACAATAACAATTTCATGAAGGATAACTAACGAGTTGTCCATCTATCTCTGAAAGAATTAACAGACAGTACTAGTTTATCTCTACTTAAAATAGCTAGCCTATCAAATTTAACGCCGTCAGGAAAAGTAGTAGGAACAACTGAGTACACTTCTCTTTTTTCTTGTAAGACATTAACAATATTCTCTAGGAAAAGACCACGTTGTCAACAACGATATGACAAATATAAATTGAACAGAGGAGAAGCTACATTTACCTGCCCAAATGAGCCATGTTAATTAGTCTGTGACAGAGATTGTAGTCACTTCCGACATAAGTAACCACTAAGCATCCAGCATCAGGGTGGGGCCAGCTTCTGGAAACAGGGAAGTGTAATACAAATGTTCCAGGTTCTCGTAGACTGGCCTGACGTTGTAAAGAGGATTCTGCTTCCTGTTTTGTGATAAAACCTTCTATCCATTTAGGAGACATGGAGCTCCACAATGCATTTACTCCACTGCTCGATATTGTCATAGCAACTGGGTAAAGCCAGCACCACAATCTCTGGAAATTCTCTTGTGTCAGATAATCTTGGCATCCAGCAATCCTCCTAAGAAGATTCATGTCCTACATAAATCAATTAAACAGAATATCAGCTGGATAATGGAGGCCGTTCAAATTATCCTTTCCCTACAAATGATCTGGGAGTGTTTAGTGTAAGCATGCCACCTTCATTTCCAATAGAAATTGGATGTTAAAATTTTCCATCCAATAGGTGACAGTACAATAAAATTGCAATTACAGATGCTATAGATTTTTCCTTGCCAAAGTTTGTGTGACCTCAAATTGGCTGCATCATAGTTTATCTGGATTTACAAAAGGAGAATATGCTTCTTCTCCGAACATCATTCTAACCATTTCTACCACCATAATATGATGGAAAAGATCAATTCTTCCAAGAATTACCTGTGGGGTCAGATGTCTAGCACTACAACCACTAATACTGGCAAACTGCTCATGAATACGAGAAACCGCGCTGTCCCAAAGAACATGATGATTTTCTTGGGCAATCAAACCCCACGTTCTCGTTCCGTCCTCTATCAATTTCTTTGTCATGGTGATCTGATTCCTGATTAAAAGAGAGAGAGATAATCAGTGTCACATAATACTGCTAAGGAAGAAAGGTTAAGGACAAGGCACTGTATCAAAATGAGAAAAGGGAGAAGAAGCTTCTCTAGCATTAATCAACCACACTGCAGATTTAATCAAAGCAATTTACTTGCAAGTAATAAGACCGAGTGCATAAAATGGATATGCAGTCGATTTGTGGATTTTCTAATCATTGAGATAGATACTCTGCGATACTAGTATGGGGACCTAATTTCCTGTGCCATTGGCCAATACTAAGGAGAGCATCCCTCAACCTAACCATCGTTAACCTTAGCCCCATTCATTATCTTGGCCTGCATTATTAAATTATGTGAATTACCATATTCTGCATGAGCTGATCTAATGGATTGTCGGAAGAGTTGCACCACTCCCATCTTAAGAGTTTCTTCAAGCACATAAATAGTACCAACTTCTCTAGGACCATAGCCATTGATGAAAAAGAAGAGTTACACATTATATTTGAAAACTATTATTTCTATTATCTTAATTTCATTATATACTCCAAAATGAATCCATATAATACCAAAAATGAGAACCACGAGAGCGCCATAGTAAAATATCGAGTTATCTTCTATTACCGGTGGTGGGAGCATCCAGAGTACAGAGACACCTGATGGGCAAAATCCATAAGTTCTTTGTCTGTACCAGAGGCGGCAATCTCCTTTAGTATCATAGCCCTCTCAACCAAGCCTCCAAGACAATATTTGAAAGCGGCAGAGTCTGACATACATTTCCCAGCAATCCTCGGATTTTTGTGATCAAGATTTCTGGTATCATTGCTCTCAGAATCAGAAGGTGGATTATTTCCAGGCTTACAATCCTTCATTTCAACATCTGGACTTGTTTCATACCCCCTTTTACCCTGGTTCAAATGATTTAAGCAGGGATAGGTGTCAACAGAATTCTAATTAAAAAAGAATCATTTCAGGAATCTGGAGGAATTCTCCCATAGAGAATTAAACCTCATCCATTTATTTTCCTCCTCCTACAAAGTTCATGATCAAGAAGATAAATGGAGCCACTCCAAGTCCGATTTCCAGCAATGCATGGCATTTAGTCTTTCATAATTTACTGGACCAGTCAGACATAAAGATGTTATCCCAGGTGCGCATAGCATTGCCAGGAGTGTAGGCCAATAGACAAACTTTGGCTAAGGTAGATAGAGTTATCTCATATTTCTTATCACTATGTAGAGACATACTATTTGGTTGAAATGCTCTATGTCAACCAGGCAAGAGCAGTGGTCTACTACCATTTCATCTACTACTTTTTCACACAGAGAAAGATATGATACTAATGGGCATATTTGCTTGGATACCTGATAAGTATTCTCAATGCGAGAACTGCACTCCATATTTATTTGCTCATATGAGAAATCACACCTTCCCAATCTAACGCGCTTTGATGAGGGACTTGGTTTTGCTTCATGAACAGTGCCATGTTGGAGCTCTGCTGATTCATAATTTGAAGAGACCACACCATTTCCAGGGAGACAACCAGAAGATGGTCGTTTCCATATAATTACTGATGGCATCCGCCCATTACGGCCTCGAGATACGCACCGAATTTTCGGAGTCAATGTCTTCATGAATGGATAGTTTCCTGCCTTCTGAAGGCTAAACTTGATGCAGAAAAGCCTGTTATCGCACTTAGATGAAAGCTGATGAAAATAAGGAACTCAAAATTAGTAAAGTCTCGGTATGGAAAAAATGGGCCAAAACAACAGATTAGTATCAAGAATCAAAGCAAAGCAAAGCTCGTGTTACATATAAAAAAGGCAAGCTCTTGTTTTGTGCTTAGCAGTCCACAATGAATTATGGATGCGACTGTGCGTGAAAAACGCTATCTACACATCACTGAAAAAAGCTGCCATCCACATTGGACATACATAATCTGACTACTAACCTGAGAGATCTTAAGCTTAAAAGAAGCTCGGCCCTTCACTAGCTTGCTTGAGCGGTCGTTTGAATCAAATTCAAGTCCATCAAAGCTTGTCAAAAGAGGAGCATCTGCATCAGTTGTTTCCACAACCGGCAAGGCAGTATCGGCATATACTAATGTAGCCACAACCTGAAAAGAATCAACATTTTTATTGATAGAGCATACAGAAACTCCAAGTGCTTTTAGCGAGAAAATTGGCCTAACTATTCCTTTTCTTTCCCTGGTTCCTTCATTTCTTTGGGTAGGGGATGAGGGAATTTACTAAATGATATTTATAATAAGAGTTGCACCTCCATTTCCTCGTCAACAGTTTGAGCCAAGGCATCGAGCAATACAACATCCAAAGAGAAATTCCTCCGACATGATGCCTGAAATCAAAGAAGTGGATGTAAACAAGACCTCAGGCTGGAAACCATTCATTGGGCACAATTTCCGCAGAGAAAAGATCTGATTCTAATAAATGTGGGAAGAAAACCTATAATGGAGAGACTAACCTTTCCACCAACAATGTTCCATATTCCACTACTTTCTACTTCAATGTCAGTTATGGATGATTCACAGATAGACAACTGAACAGGGAGATCCTGGCGAAAAAGGAATATGAAGGATAGGAAATCAAAGTATAGGTTTATAGAAAGGCACACATTAATTTAAAAGCACCTTATAATGTTCATCAGCGGACATCCCAGATGGCAACACCGAAGGTCGATACAGATAACCCTCAACACCATCGCCAACTAGACTAAATTTCCCCGGAGAGCTTGAATCAGAACCCGCCTCTGGAGGTTTAGTTAGGGGCTGCTCCGCCATCAATTCGGCATTTACATGAAGCCCCAAAACTTCGTTGGAAACCTGAGAGTGAGATGTTGCAAGTCAATTACTTTCATAATTAACGAGGGATTGGTAAAATGTGCAAAAGCAGCTGTTTCTTCTAGCATAAATTCCTCTAGGGACTTCTGCAAAGTAAGCAGACATACCTGGCACTCAACATGAACCCATTTACCCACTGGGAACTCATCCTTCGCTAGAGCATGGGGAATGTCAATCCACCAAGCAGAGTTAGGAGTCTCTGAGACCTCCTTTTGCGGAAACATCGGCAAAAGCAGCAATCTCTTCTCCTCACTTACAACTAACAACGGAGCGCTGCTTTTGGTATCAGATTCCACCTACATGGTCGGAAACAACGTTCCTAAGGGACACCCAAACACGCCAGTAAAAAAAAAACCCGGGAACCACCGGTCACGGAAAATACGACATAACAGATCGGGCAACCACAAGGGAAGAGGAAACAGGAGGAAGCCAAAACTGTGGTTACCAGGCGGATAACAGTCCCAGGAAAAGCAGTCGAGTCCAAAAAGTAAACCCAGGAGCAGAAACAGAAAACCCCATCCTCCGCTTCAAAATCCAAACGTAAATCCTTGATCGGGGAGTAAACCCCGGCGTCAATCGAACTTCTCAGCGGACCCATCACAAAAAAGAAAGGGGTTCGAACTTCCGCAAACCGACCGCAAGGAAAAGACGCCGCCCTCCTGAAAACAAGAAAAGCCGAGAAATTGGTCCGGCTTGAGGACTCGGTTTTTTTTTTCGTCTCCCTCTTTCCCCTCCTCTCAGTGCTTGACGGGACTTAACAAACGGTTGGTGCAGTCCTTTTCCTCCTTTCAGTTTCGGTTTCGGCCTGTCAGAGAAAAAAAGAAAGAAAGAAGAAAAGACATGGAACGAGGGTGGTTAAAAGAGGAGGCGGCAAAACCCGCACAAAGGGCAGGAGGACATGGGTTTCCTCCGACTAAACGAACACGCGTCTGCATGGTTGATGTTTGGTCCAATATACGGGGCCTTAGGCCCATGTTCTAATAGTAAATATATGGCCCGTTGGGCTTTTCATATTATGGGCCTGAACACCGGTTTAACCGGGAGGCAATCGGGTACTAAAAAAATTGACAAGGATGAATTTGGAGGAAAGATCAAACAAAAGGGTAACAATATCCATGTCAAATATCTTATGGGGGTGGCATAAGTTGCATGGGCAGATAACTTACTAGAAAGAAATTTGTGCTCCATCCACTACACGACGATATATTGTGATAAACTTTAATATATTCGATTGGCATCTGTATGCGCGCCTTCCGGCCTAGCACGCGCGCGGTCGCTAGTCCCTCATCCAAAAATGGTTCCGTTTATAAAAATGTGTTGTTGTTTAACCTAGGTAAACAATTACGGAGTCGCCACCGACTTATTTTTGAAAACTGGTCTAAGTCGGAAAACCAGAGTAGGATTCGGGGATCCTTGATTACTAACTCTTACATTAAACATGCGTAAAGGTGGCGTTTCCTCCAAAAGTTTGCTTTTGATTAACGGGTGCTGAACCCGATCTGGGCATGACTCCGGACTCATGTCAATGTTTACGGGCGTTGGACTCGATTCGGGCCTTTTGGGCCCGAACTCATGTGTGTTGGTTTAGCAAACAACATGCGACAATAAAACCCTAAAGCCTAACAACATGCACCGCAACCACATATTAAGTATTTAGATCAAAGGGAGCGGGGAAGGGTGGTGATCGTGGGTGGGCCTATGCACTTGGGCCCACGACCCGTTACATATGAAAATAAAGAAAATCGGGAGGCCCGCACCTCCCTCATGTACCTGAGGCTCGCCGGGATGGCTTTACATCGGCGGAGCTCGTCAGTTGGGGCAGCTTTCGAGACGTGCTTCCACCACGGGTTTCCCCGCGCACCTCCAGTCTTCGAGCTTTATCTTCTTAAATCTTCGAGGTCGCTTTGTCGAATACTCGAAATAGTGGTTGATTTTTCATGTAAGTCAAATAAATGAAACTTGGGGTTAGAATGTAAAAATAAATAATCTAATGAATTAAAATTAACTAAATCAAAATAAATGTTGAAGAGTGCTCCTTGGGCGTATGTTGTTTAAGTCAGTCAGATTTTTTTTGAAAAAATAATAATAATAATAATAATGCATACAATATTCAATAAAGTAAAATTCATAAACTTTGGTTATTTTTTAAAAGAATGGAAAAAAGATACGTAAATGCAACATTTTAATGAGATGAGTCAAACTGAGTGTTTTGAAAATCAGATCTGACATTCAAATAAACATTGCAAACAACTAGAAAAAAAAGTACAAATAATGAAGAAATTCACAAACTCGATTATGCATCAGATAGAAATAAAATCAATTTTAGATTTATTTACAAACCTGGACGGGATCCAGCTTCTCGAAAATCAACGTTGTCCCCCCTTGCAACGAATTGAGAGGGCTGCTGCCATGGTGCCCTTGTCTTCACGCCAGGCCCGGTCGTAACTTTGACGTGGGGTAAGGGTGCTGAGTTTTGGCGAGTAGGGAGGCTGCGGTTGCGGCTGCGTTGGGCCCATCGTGTAGGGCGACTACGACTGGATCGCGGCTGGTTTTGGAAAATGTCGGGGAAGGCGAGTTCGCCACCGCCGAGCCTGAAGACGCCGGAGAGAAGGAGACGGCCGCTACTGGAGAATGGGTCTACTGTTGCGAGATCTGGAAGCGCCGGGGGAGGTGGAGGCTGTCACCGTGGGCTCTGAGGATGTCAGGGGAGCGGTAGTCCTGCCGCCGTCGACCGTGGGTTGCTGTTGCAGGGCTCGGGAGCACCGGAGAGAATGCTGGCTACCGCCGTCGCAAGATCCGGTAATGCCGAGGAGGAGTGGGGTGTAAGCGAAATAATCGCTAACCCAAGATCTCCGCAGTCGATTTGGAACACCAAAAGGGAGAGAAAACAGAGGCGTACCTGATTGCGCCATAATCTCCAATACAAAAGCGGAAGCCAAGATCCGTGAGTACGAACTACAAGAACAATCAAGAAAGTACCCTAGGTCTTCCCCTCCCTCCTGACGAGACGGCCGATGGAACTGTCTAATTAAATCATCAGTGGGAGAGGGGACCTAGCGCTATTATAAACGTGACAGGCCCTTCCATCACGGGCTTATGTCAACATTAGGCCTACACCGAGTTGCCGTCTAGCCCACATCATACAATAACCGAGATGTCGCAAAAGTCCATAACAAAGATCACCGAACCTCAATGGACTATCATGCATTGTCCCGTAATCAACATACAACCCGGTTTTTCAAGATAGACAAAATATAATTAATTATAGCCCAAAGGAATTTTATAAACAAAATAAAAGAAAGAAAACAAAGGTTCAATAAAATTCCAACATTCTCCCACTGGGCTATGATTAATTTCAAAAGTTTAAAACCTTTAGTTTTAAAACGACTCTCGGGCTGTACACAGATATGGCCATATCATAGAAAACGATATACGGGACAACATCTCAAAACAACCTCGGCCATCAAAGTCGCTAACACCGAACCATGGCCGTCGTCACATCATTTACCGACATTAGACAACCATGATCACAAGCATCCACAACTCTAACGCCAATAGGTCAATGTGGCGGTGTAGCCGAAAATAACATCCCTCAATGGTGATCACAATGATGTTATTTCCGGTCGGTCCTATAAATTTTCCTGTAACCTTTATACTTCACAGAAGTCAGGAAAATCTCTCTGTAACCTTTATATTTCACTAAAGTCAGAGAAAACCTCTGTAACCTGCATACTTCAGCGAAATCAGAGTACCCATCCGTAACCTTAATGCTTCAGAGAAGCCGGATGAAATAAACTGGCACTAATGCCTCCATATGTCTCAAAAATAAAACTCGCGAGAACCTCAATGGTATCATCAGAGACATACTAATTTGACAAAACCGTCATGCTCAAGATAAACACCAGATCTTGAGACTTTCAAACATGTGCACATGTAACATTCAACAAAATGAATAACAGATGATCATCATATAACATTAAAACCATCAAATGTCTCAAGTCATACATCAACATCGATGTTAAAAACATCCAACACAAACTCCCACTAACCAAGTACATCAAAAGACTCTACCACCCCCATACTGGTAACATGAACCTGAAAAACACCAGGTGGTAATCCCTTGGTTAACGAGTCTGCAATCATCGCGTCAGTGCGGATGTGCTCAATCTCAACATCCCCTTTCTTTACATGATCCCTGACAGCGAGATATTTGATCTCTATATGTTTCGAACAACTCGAACTCTTATTGTTCTTCGAGAACATCACAGCTGCGCTGTTATCACAAAATATCCTAAGTGGCCTACATATAGAATCAACAACTACAAGCCCCAATATAAAGTTTCTTAGCCAAATAGCGTGTGTCACTGCCCCATAACATGCCACAAACTCTGCCTGCATAGTGGATGAAGCTGTCAGAGTTTGCTTCACACTTTTCCAAGAAACTGCTCCACCGGCCATCATGAATATGTATCCTGAAGTAGATTTCCTATCATCTGGGCATGTCCCAAAGTCAGAATCAGTATAACCCACTACTTCAAGACTATCTGAGCGCCTGTACACAAGCATATAATCACGTGTCCCCTTTAGATACCTCATAACTTTCTTGGCAGCCATCCAGTGATCAGGACCTGGATTAGACTGATATCTCCCAAGAACACTCACTGCAAATGCAATGTCCGGCCTAGTGCAAACCTGAGCATACATCAAACTCCCAACAGCACTAGCATAAGGTATACTCACCATCGACTTCCTTTCAAAGTCATTTTTAGGACACTGATTTTTACTGAATTTGTCCCCTTTTTTTGTACAGGTGCAACACTGGGTTTACAACCCTCCATCTCAAAACGTTTCAATACTCTATCAATATATGCCCTTTGAGAGAGTCCCAATAGCCCACGAGATCTATCTCGACGTATATCTATGCCAAGAACAAAAGATGCCTCCCCAAGGTCTTTCATATCAAAAGACTTTGTCAACATTATTTTGGTTTCACGGAGCAACCCAACATCACTACTAGCGAGGAGGATATCATCAACATATAAGACCAGAAAAATATAATTACTCCCACTGGTCTTTAGGTAGATGCAATGATCTACTTTATTTTCAACGAATCCAAAAGAAGTCACTACTTCATCAAATTTTAAGTACCACTGACGAGATGCCTGTTTCAGACCATAGATAGACTTCTTAAGCTTACAAACCATGTTCTCCTTACCAATTTCCTCAAATCCCTCAGGTTGTTCCATATATACATCTTCTTCAAGACTACCATTTAGAAAAGCAGTCTTAACATCCATCTGATGCAGTTCAAGATCAAAATGTGCAACCAAAGCCATGATAATACGAAAGCCATCCTTAGAGGAGACGGGAGAAAAGGTCTCGGTATAATCAATACCTGGTTGTTGTGTAAACCCTTTCGCCACTAACCTTGCCTTATAGCGATCCACCTTTCCATTGGCATCCCTCTTAGTTTTGAACACCCATTTACACCCAACTGGTCGATGACCATCGGGTAAATTCACAAGCTCCCACACATCATTCTGTGACATCGAAGTCATTTCCTCTCGCATAGCATTAAGCCACATACTACTATGGGGAACAGAAACAGCCTCCCGATAGCTCAAAGGATCTGTCAAACTAACATCAGATTCACCAAGATAAACTATATAATCATCACTGATAGCAGGTCGTCTTTGTCTAACAGACCTCCTGACAGGAGCCTCTTGAGAAGAAGACTCAGGCTGTGTGAAAAAATCATCAACAATGGGCTGTTCAGTAACATCACTGGGTACAATCGGCACGTCACTATGTGGGACTGAAAGAGGAAAGAATACTTTCTCATTCTGCTCGAAAGTGTCTGAAACATCAACTCCAGTACTAACCTCATCAGCAACATCAAACTCCAAGAACCTTGCATTCATGGAGTCAATCACAGTCCTCCCACGACTAGGACAATAGAACCTGTACCCTTTAGACCTATCTGGATATCCAATAAAAAAAACAACGAGAAGTCCTTGACTCGATTTTACTCATATGAGGATTGAAGATTTTAACCTCAGCAGGACACCCCCACACACGAAGATGATTAAGGCTAGGTTTACGACCAGTCCAAATTTCGAAAGGAGTTTTGGGAACAGATTTTGAAGGAACACGATTAAGGATATACAAAGCAGATCTAAGCGCTTCACCCCATAGAAAACAAGGTAGGTTAGACCTACTCATCATGCTTCTCATCATGTCCATAAGGGTGCGATTCCGCCTTTCGGCCACACCATTTTGTTCGGGCGTATAAGGCATGGTATATTGTGGAACAATTCCACATTCCTGTAAGTACTTAGCAAACGGTCCCATTTGTTGCCCAGAACCATCATGTCTACCATAGTACTCACCACCACGATCAGACCGTACTACCTTAATCAATTTCTCTAACTGCTTCTCGACTTCAGTCTTAAAGACTTTAAATTTGTCGAGAGCTTCTGACTTCTTTTAATGAAATAGAGATAGCCATACCGAGAAAAGTCATCTATAAATGTTATAAAATACTTGTTTCCAGGATAAGGTCCAAAGATGTCAGTGTGGATGATTTCTAAAAGCTCTGAGCTACGAGTAGCTCCTTTCTTCTTAGACTTGGAGAATTTGCCTTTAATGCAATCTACACAAGTTTCTAGATCACTGAAATCAAGAGAAGGTAAAATTTCATTTTTGACTAATCTTTGAATCCTTTCTCTCGATATGTGGCCTAAACGTTTATGCCACAACAGACAAGAATTTTCAACGGATAAAGGTCTCTTGGAGGCACTCGACTCAACTGAGAAATTTTGAAAAGGAGTAGGAGTCAAAAGCAATTGAAATAATCCATTATTTAGAATTCCAGAACCAACAATATGAGAATTCAAAGACAATCGAACTGAACCTCGTTCAAAAAGAAAAGAGTATCCACTAGAGTTCAAAGCTGAAATAGAAATCAAGTTTCTTCTAATAGTGGGAACGTAAAAGACATTTCTCAACATGAGAACATGATTTGACTCTAGAACAAGACGAACAACTCCTATGGACTCGACTTGGACTTCAACATCGTTCCCCACTTTAAGCTTTGACTCCGTTTCACTTGGTTTCCTTATGCTCTTGAACCCCTGTAATGTCATAGTAACATGCACAGAAGCTCCACTATCAATCCACCAAGAACTAGGTGAGACATCAACTAGATTCGATTCAAAACATACTAGAACAGAAGAGTTACCTCCAGACTTATTTTGCTCAAGTCGAGCCTTAAGCTTAAAACAATCCTTCTTCATATGTCCTAACTTTTGGCAATAGAAACATTTGATATCCTTTTTAGTGACAACCTTTGAACCTCCCTCACTCTGATCGTGACCATGCCTCTTAAAGCCCGTATTCTTAGAAGCACCGGGGTGAAAATGCTTAGAGTGCTTCTTACCCTTCACAAAAGAAGGTCTAGAAGAAGACACAAGAAAGGCACTCTCACTCTTCTCCCTCTTAAGTTTCTCCTCCTCCGCCATACACTTACTAATGAGATCATTGATAGTCCAACTCTCGTTTTGGGAAATAAAGGCAGCTTTGATCTGAGAGAAATTCGGAGGCAAGGAATTGAGAGCATGAAGAATGATGAACTTATCTGGGAGAGGAATCTCAAGGCTTTTTAGTTTGGACTGGAGGGAAATCATTTTCAGAATATAGTCTCTCACTCCTCCCACATTGTCATAAGACATACTCGTCAGCTTTTTCAACAGGACACTAGATTCAGCCATATCGGGTACAAGGTACCTATCTCCAAGAGCAGTGAGCAACTCCTTAGCAGTGGAAGCCTCAGGTAACCCACTCAACAGATGTTCTGAAATTGATCTCCTCATGGCTAGAAGACTCATATAGTTCGAATGCTCCCACTTGCTAAAGTACTCCCTTTCCATTGGGGTACTAGCCTCAGTAAGCGGAGCGGGGCGATCCACTCGCAAGGCTAAATCCAGATTTACAAATCCCAGGGCATACAGAAGCTCATCCTTCCACTTATTGAAATTAGATCCATTTAGGACCTCAACTACACCAACACCAGCATTGTTCAAAGCAAGTGTGACTGAAAACAAAAGGAACAAATACATGAGTGAACATAACAGCAATAGTCATTTACATAGACTATCAAACAGAGAGCCTCAAACAACGCCAAATGCAGTAAATCCAACACCTTTGGGCAAAAGGACCCCACACCAGCAAAGTCAAGACACTCTATCAACCCTCAACAAGTCCGAGAAAATCCCACCTGTCACTTTGAGTGAGCCGCTTTGGCAGCCAAGCACTCAAAGCACAAATATGAGATAACTCACTTGCTGAGAACACGCGCGATTGTAAGAAAACCCGGTTGTCACTCAGGTCGAGTCGCTTTGGCAACCAAACGACCAGAGCACAAATCCAAAAGCCGCTTACCCTTAATGCACATGCCCGTCAGATGACCCACCTGTCACTGTAAACGAGCCACTTTGGCAGCCAAACGCTTACAGCACAAATGTGAAAACACCGACAAGTTCACTCACAAAAATCACATGTTCCCTTAGTCACATATGTACGCTCAATAATAAATTTTTTTTTTTTTTTTTTGAACTCCGCAGCTGCGGAATGATCCGCCGCAGCTGCGGCGCGCGGTAGCAGAATGTTCCGCAGCTGCGGAATAATCCGTCGCAGCTGCGGAATGACGTCTGTTCGTCTTCCTCTAAACCTAATTTCGCGAAAACCGATCCTAATCACCAGAATCGATCCCAAATCGCGAAATCTTTTCAGAAATACATAATCAAACATCGTGCGGATCCCAAATCGACAAACGGTTGCTCTGATACCACATGTAAGCGAATTAATCGCTAACCCAAGATCACCGCAGTCGATTTGGAACACCAAAAGGGAGAGAAAACAGAGGCGTACCTGATTGCGCCATAATCTCCAATACAAAAGCGGAAGCCAAGATCCGTGAGTACGAACTACAAGAACAATCAAGAAAGTACCCTAGGTCTTCCCCTCCCTCCTGACGAGACGGCCGATGGAACTGTCTAATTAAATCATCAGTGGGAGAGGGGACCTAGCGCTATTATAAACGTGACAGGCCCTTCCATCACGGGCTTATGTCAACATTAGGCCTACACCGAGTTGCCGTCTAGCCCACATCATACAATAACCGAGATGTCGCAAAAGTCCATAACAAAGATCACCGAACCTCAATGGACTATCATGCATTGTCCCGTAATCAACATACAACCCGGTTTTTCAAGATAGACAAAATATAATTAATTATAGCCCAAAGGAATTTTATAAACAAAATAAAAGAAAGAAAACAAAGGTTCAATAAAATTCCAACATGGGGAACTGCCTCCGTGAGCTCGAAGGCGCCGGGGAGCAGAGGAGGGAGGCAGGTCTTCGTCACCATATCTGGAGGATGTAGGCTGGCTGGAGTTTGCTGAAGCTGCCGTGGAGCTGCTGGGATTCGAGGCTGTCGAATCTAAGGTGGGTTGCGGAGATGCCGGCCGGAAACCTCCACTGTTGGAAGACCGCTGTAGGCCCTGGGGATTCCGGAGGGAGGCTGAGAAGTCGGGGGAGACATGGGTCGTCGTGGGCTTGCTGTCGCCGGGGTTGAGGACGCCGGGGAAAGCCGCAATCTGAAATTTGTTGTTGCTTTGGGAGAACATGATCGTCTGTTGCTGGGATTGCCAGGAGGATGGTTGTTGTTGCCGCCTGTTCTGAAGACGCTCGGGAACTACGGAAATCAGGAGGATTTGGGGACATCGTCGCAGGACTCGGGAATGTCGGAGAGGCTGGGTTGCCGCCACTGCCGATTCTGGAGACACCGTGGAGACAGGTTGCTGTCAAGAGGGATCAATAAACTAATTTTGCTTCGTTCAGCCTGCACACTAAAAAAAACGACATCAAAAGAAAAGGGATGCCTCCCTTGACGCCCATGTGGGTCACGGAAAGCTTAGACGTCTAATTCTATCAGGGGAAGAACTAGTGATTGGCCTAGCATGGAAGAATGCGGGAGTGATCGCTGCTCCATGACTTTGAGGTATTCCGGTCTCCCTGGTTGGCGTGGAGTCATACATGCTAACACCTGTTTTCAGAGTTCATGTGGCGTTGGAACCTCATAAGTGCATGTCTGGGTTGGTGAAGGGGGTTTCCACGTCCTTGGCATGGACCTACCTTGATTGGGAGATGGCAAGGATGCAGCAAGGAGGATCAGGGACTTGTGGTGAAGTGGTCGAATTCTCCGAAGGTGAGTGGTCTCCCTGTCTCTGTATGTCTCCCTCTAAAGGTGGGTGATGGGTCACTCTCTGTCTGTTGGTTCTCTCTTTCTCCCCTCCCCCCTCTGTCCCTCTCTGTCTTCTCTTTTTATCAGAGAACGTGTTGTAGAATAAGGGAGGATCTCCCCCAAAGATCTCGGGGAAGATCGTGGGCTGTTGAGATTTCTTTTAGATAACCACACGTCCCCCTTCTTTGCGAGATACGTGGGTAACGAGAATCACGGTATCGTCGGGAAACCAAAAGCTGAAAAAGTCGGTCGAGTTTCATGCCGATATCGTCGGGAAAGCTGTAGCAAAATACCCTGGGATCCTCCTTGTCTACCCGAAATGCAGGAGCCATGAGATTGATTTAAATCCCTTTTAAGTCACACGTGGATGGCTGGTAGTAGTAAAAACATGCTAATGTTTCTAGTGTCCAATGTGATGCAGGGTTAGCTGCATGGTTGCTGGCGAGGATGTCATCAATGCTTCTGCCATAGTTTGCTTGGAATATTCATTTAAGGTTATTCTCCAACAGTAGTATTGGAATTGCCATGAAATGTTCTCAAGACAGTACAATCCGTGTGTCCCAACCTCTGGAATCTGGTCTCACTTGTGGTTCTTTGTTGCGCAGCCTTATAAATTTTGGGCTAAGTATGATCTTCTTGGAGGGCTTTTGATCCCGGTTTTCAAATTGCCAACATCAAGAATGCGACTTTCATTTTCACCCAACATGCTTGGGATATCTTTCTCTTTTTTTTTTAACAAAATTTCTGGGTAACACTTGGCTGCAGTTCTCTGGAAATTGCTTAGTTGGATAAACAATACGCCGCCTGAGTGTTTGGAAATGGCTTCCCTCGATAACATGGATAAAAGAGAAAAGTCTTTGTGCTCCTTGAATTGCTACATGACAAAGAAGTTATCCACTGTGCTGAATGATCCAATGTTCTGGTCTCCTTGCTGATGACTTAACTGGACGACATCTTCCGTTCGAATGAAGCCAAATTTGATGATGGGATTGATATGCGATGGGAATGATTTTTTTTTTTTGGAGTATTTACAGTTGCCCCTCTTTGCGAGAGAATTTAAAAGGGTTTTCTCGCAAAGATATTATAAATACCCCAAATTGATAAATTTTGTTCTTGATGGACCTTGCACCTTGGAATTTCATCATGAAAATTATTAGAAACAAATGAAATCCCGTGGTGTACGGGTGTAAACAAATGACACTCATGCTTGTCGTTTCAACTAAAATTTCTTCTGAGCGAGAATAGGAGAAGGGACTTTGACTTCTCTCATGATTTACTCTTATTTCGTAAAGTCGTCCTGGTTGGATTTCAAAATTCCTTTGACTTGGATGCTCATGTGCCGGTCAAATGAATTATTGCCTGTTTAGAATGTGGTTATGTCATAAGGCTTTAAAAATGAGTTTAAAGACCTGACCAAAAGCTGTAGAGATTTCACCGTCCGAGCAAATTCTCCATTTTTCAGATAGTGAGCCAGTTAAGCGTTCCGAATGGCTCATTTGTATGTGTTTCTTCGGGAAATGTTTTTTTTTCTCTTATTTTTTTGGAATAACACCTTTGCTCTTGCGACCATCTATGTTGGCCCTGGTGTTTTAATTTTACTCTTTTGTTTTACGCTTTGCTTTTGAAGACTTCAGTCTTTGCGCTAGATTTGCGTTTTCTTCGTCGACATACAGGGAAATGCCCCATATTTATTGAAAATATTTTCTTTGAGTCTTTGGGAATTTGTTGAGTTGATGGAGATGTTTTGTCCTTAGGAACAACTCAACTGGCCCACAAATCCATTGATGGTACCTGTTTGCTCGGACCTTGAGGAAGTGTCATCTCTACATTTCACCACTTTTGGCTTTACAAGTTTTCTCGGCAACTTCGATGCAAGGTGATCTGTAGACTCTGTGAGAGTGGCGAACACAGAAACTTTGGTTCTGAGGCAAACAATAATTGACGTGTTTAGGGTAGAGAAATAAAAAGAAGGTTTGATCTCATCCCGGTTTGAGCATCTTTCGTCAAAGGATCTTTCATCCGTCCAGACGCTTTATAGGAAATTCTCACTGTGTTTGCACTCGTCTCTCGGGGGTGAGTGTTTGGGAGCGGGCTTGCCTTCTCCAATTCTTGCCCAGAAACATTTGTTATTGTGAAAATAGATTGTTAAATGCAAATGGCACACAGATATTCAAGAAACGGATACCTTTGAATGACCTGTTTGGAGATATTTTACCAAGACAGTAGTGCCCAAGCATGTATGTTTATGTCCGAAGTCATGTCCTTATCCTCATGTGGACGTCCTTGATGATGACAAAGGCATATTTTGAAACTTTGGCCCGAAATTTTCCACCCAACCGCCCGCGCCTTTGTTCGTGATGTAGGGTGCTCATGTACCTACAAACGCCCAAAGGGCGGAATCAAGTAAGCTTATGTAACTTGTTCCGACAAGAAAGTATTAGAAATTGGATTAATGCTCCCTTTCATGTTGCTTCGTCAGTGCGTCTTCGTCCGATGGAATCGAAGGATTGTGAAGCTCTCTACTCATGCCTTATGTTTGTGGTGTAAGGTTGCTCTTGTACCTAACAAGCAATGGCGAGAAAACAAGTGAATTTATGTAACTTGCTTCTATTAGAGTAAAACGAAATTTGCTCATGTAATTTCGCATATACAAAAGGTAAAGTAGAGTTTCGGTACTTCCCTTTTTGTTTCGCTATTGCGTCTTCGTCCGATGGAATCGAAGGATTAACGAAACTGCAACAAGACTTTGGCTCGAAGCTTTGCCACCCTGCCACCCTCGCCTTTGTCATAGGAGTTTTGTACCATTCGTGTGAGGAGCTCATGTACCTGCTCACGAGACAATGGACTTAAACGAAATAAGCTCATGTAATTCCATTTAATGTAATGAAGAGAGTGTTAATTATGTAATTCTCCCTTTTCATGTATGTCATCATTCCTTACCCCAGTTTACTCCGTGGGGATAGGTAGAAGTTTGCTGATGACGTTCGTTCCGAAGCTCCAGCTCGAAACCTTGACACCATTTAGGTGTAATAGCGTCGGAGAACATCTGCATTGATTGGTTGTGGCAGTTCTCCTCCGTCCATCTTTGTTAGGATGGTTGCTCCTCCTGAGAAGGCGTGTTTGACTACGAATGGTCCTTCGTAGGTATGAGTGAATTTTCCTCTGGGATCTTTGGCATTTGGAAGAATCAGCTTGAGAACGAGGTCCTCAGGTCTGTATCTGACTGGTTTGACCTTCTTGTTGAAAGCTTTAGACATGCGTTGTTGATAACATTGCATATGATGAGCTGCAGTGAGTCGTTTCTCGTCGATGAAATCGAGATGAGCGAGCTGATGTGTAGCCTTCTCTTCTTCCGTCATGTCGCTTTGGGACGAGATCCTGAGAGTCGGTAGTTTGACTTCTGCTGGAATGACTGCTTGGGTGTCGTAGACGAGTTCAAAGGGGGTTGCCCCAGTTGAGGTGCGCATCGTCGTTCGGTAGGCAAGTAACGCGAAAGGGAGTTTCTCGTGCCAATCGCGATATGTGGTTGCCGTTTTCTGAAGTATCTTCTTCAAGTTTTTGTTAGCAGCTTCGACTGCACCGTTTATTTGTGGACGGTACGGGAAAGAATGGAGATGCTTGATTCGAAACTCCGTGCAGAGAGAATCCATTTGTTTGCCGTTGAAATTTGTACCATTATCGGTGACCAACAACTCTGGAACCCCATATCTGGTAATAATGTTTGTGCGCATGAATCGTATAACATTGTTTGCAGTGACTTCTTTGAAGGACTGTGCCTCGATCTACTTGGTGAAATAATCAATGGCGACCAGGATGAATCGGTGCCCGTTGGATGCCTTATGATTGATTGGTCCAATGACGTCCATGCCCCACATTGAGAATGGCCATGGTTCGAAAAGTGGGTAAAGCCTTGTCGGAGGAACATGTACCTTATCGCTGTAGATCTGACATTTGTGGCAGGTCTTGACGTATTTGATGCAATCGGCTTCCATCGTGAGCCAATAATATCCCTGACGCATTATCTTCTGGGCGAGGGCGTACCCGTTCATGTGCGGTCCGCAAATGCCTTCATGGATTTCGAAGATGATCTCTTGAGCTTCTTGTTGGGTGATGCACCGCATGAGGGTTGTCGTGAAAGATTTCTTGTAAAGGATGTCGCCATCGAGAAAGTAACTCCTTGCAATCCTCCGGATGAATTTACGTTCTTTTCTCGTGCTGCCTTCGGGAAACTTGCCCGTCTCCAAGTAAACTCTGATGTCCGCAAACCATGGCTTTGATTCCTCGGACTGAAATTGCTCAATGTGCATGCAGCTTGGGTCTTCGGCGATGTTAATGCGCAGAGGTTCTATGTCCATTTCACCAGCTAATGGGATCATTGACGCGAGAGTTGCGAGCGCATCAGCGAAACGGTTGTCTGTTCACGGGAGATAGTTGAACTCAATGTCAGTGAATCGACGGATGAGCGTCTGCAAGTAGTCTTGATATGGGATGAGCTTTGGATCTCGTGTGCGCCACGCTCCATTTGTCTGGGAGATAATGAGTGTTGAATCTCCGTGGACGTCAAGAAATTGCATCCGCATGTCAAGTGCACGTAGCAGGCCTAGAATGCATGCTTCGTATTCGGCGATGTTATTTGTACAAGGAAATGTAACTTTGGCTGACGTTGGGAAGTATCGTCCATCTGGGGATATCACCACTGCTCCTATGCCTGAGCCTGTTGAGTTGACAGCGCCGTCGAAGTACATTGTTCATCGTTTTTCGGTTTCCGCCAGTAGGATGTTTTCATCTGGCAGTCTGACCTCAAGTGGTGAATTGTCTGTTCCTGGATATTCTGCTATGTGATCTGCAATTGTCCTACCTTTGACCGATTTTGTTGAGTGAAATCGGATGTCAAACTCTGCTAGTTGCAACTGCCACTTAGAGACTCTTCCCATGAGCGTCGGCTTGTCGAAAAGGTACTTAAGAGGATCGCTCTCGGATACCAGGAGAATTTCATAATGCAACGTGTATTGTCGAAGTCGGTGTAGAACCCAAATGAGTGCGCAGCAAGTACGCTCTGAAGCCGTGTATCGGGACTCGCAATCAGTGAACTTTTTACTCAGATAGTAAACGGCGTGCTCTTTGGCACCTGGTAACTGTTGGGCAAGCATTGCTCCGAATGACTCATCCCTAACTGTAAGGTAGAGTGTAAGTGGATGCCCCGGCTTTGGCGGGATGAGTACTGGCGGTTTTGTGAGATGACTTTTGATTTGTTCAAATGCGACTTTACAATCATCGTCCCATTTAAACTTGACATCCTTCCTCAATTTCTTGAACAGAGGTTTGCATGTATCCGCAAGGTTGGAGATGAATCTTCCAATGTAGTTGACACGGCCCATGAAGCCTCGAATCTCCTTAACTGACTTTGGCGCTGGGAGGTCGCGAATTGCTTTGATTTTGTCTGGGTCGATCTCGATGCCTTTACTGCTGACAACAAAACCAAGGAGTTTGCCTGATGTTGCCCCAAAGATGCACTTGGCCGGATTGAGGCGAAGCTTATACTTCCGTAATCGCTCAAACAACTTGCGTAGAACAATTGTATGATCCTCCTCTACTTTGGATTTGGCGATCATGTCGTCGACGTAGACTTCAATTTCCCGGTGCATCATGTCATGGAATAAGACTATCATTGCACGTTGATAAGTTGCCCCAGCGTTCTTGAGTCCGAAAGGCATGACTCGGTAACAAAATGTGCCCCAGGGTGTTGTGAATGTTGTTTTCTCTTTATCTTCTTCGGCCATGCGTATCTGGTTGTAACCGGAGAAACCATCCATGAAAGAAAATCTACTGAAGCCGGCAGTATTGTCCACTAGTAGGTCGATATGAGGCAAAGGGAAGTCGTCTTTGGGACTTGCTTTGTTGAGGTCACGGTAGTCGACGCAGACTCGGACCTTTCCATTCTTCTTGATTACCGGGACGATGTTGGCCACCCATTGTGGATAATTAGCCACCTCGATGAAGTTGACTTTGAGGAGCTTGTCGACCTCCTCCTTAATGGCGAGAGCAAGTTCGGGCTTGTATCGGCGTTGTTTTTGCTTTATTGGATGAATGAGCGGATCGGTGGGGATTCTATGTTCCACTATCTCTGAATCTAGCCCTGGCATGTCTGCATAGGACCAGGCAAAGACGTCCCAGAACTCTCTGAGTAAGTTGACGATCTTCTCGGCCTCATCCGTTGGTAAATCTGCGCCGATAAATAACTCTTTGGGATCCTTTTCCGTTCCTATGTTAACTGACACTGGTTCTTGTAATGTGATCTCCTTTGGTTCTTCATGTCGTTGGAGACCTTGCTCTAGACCGTGGTAGCCATCGAGCGACTTTGGATCGTCTATCACGTGTTCATTTTGTTCTGGGGTGGATGTCGATTCGGTTTTGTCTTGTTCTGCGGTGTTTTGGGGTAGATCCGAAGCGCCGTTCCTACATGAAAGGAACAAGTCAATGTCGTAGCTCTAAATGAATTATTTGAAATTGAAAGTTATACGTCCGAAAACTATGATAAGTCAGACGCTCTAAAAAGTTGTGGGATCAGGCCTCAGCGGGGCCCTCTTCGTTTCCTTAGATTCGCCCATTATCATCAGCGGCCCAATCCCACAGACACTACGATACTAACTAGGGTTGCGTTACATATAGACATCCTTGCTAGTCCGCAACCTGAATGTAGCAAGGCAACCTATCATAGACTCGACTAATCTACGTGCAGAAAAATAAAGCTGGAAAGTTTCACCCTTCGAGCGGCATGTCTGACTCGGTCGGGTTCGACGCTTCCATTAGGTTGACTTCTTCTTTAGGCTCTTGTGCCTTGACCTCGAGCTTCTCAGCTTGTTCGGAAACGAGCTCGCCCTCCATTGTAGTAGCTGATGAACGAACGAAACGGACCGATGACCGACCACCGGAGCGCAAGTCCTGGACGGTCCACATTGGTCTTATTGGTTCAGTACCCTTGGCCCCAAGACCGCATGTTCCAGGTTGAATAGGGATGTCGATCAAATGACGAATGCCTTTCCCCTGTGCTCCAAGTCCTTGGCCGAGCTGGTATCCAAATTTGATGAACTGCTTTGCCGCGCAAATGTTGCCCCGGCTCATCAGAGGATCCGATTTAAAGTCCTTCCTGACCATGTTAACCATCTCAAACGCTTGAGTTGTCGACGGTTCACCGGTCGGCTCACCAACATATGGCATGTCAATCTCATGGCAAAGCTCCATGGTGTGTTCTCCCTTGACCGTGACGAGTTTGCCGTCTGAGGAAAATCGAACCAACTGATGCAACGTTGAAGGGATTGCCCCAGCTTGATGGATCCAAGGACGTCCTAGCAGCATGTTGAAGGAACCCGCGGTGTCGAGGACCTGAAAAGTAGAAGAGAAGAGGGAAGGCCCTACCTTGATCTCCAGGGTCACTTCGCCGTGGGCCTGACGTTTTGCGCCATCAAAAGCCCGAATGGTGAGGCTGGAAGATGGAAGCTTCTCAGTGTTGACCCCGAGCTTTTGTGCTACTGCGAGGGGGATGATGTTGACTCCTGACCCGCCGTCTATGAGTACTTTGGAGACTGTGGTGTCGCGACACCTGAGTGTGATAAATAAGGCTTTGTTGTGGTCTCCCCCTTCTTCTGGCAAGTCATCTTCCGAAAAGGTGATGGCGTTATTTGCAAGCATGCCGTTCATGTATGAATCTAGTGCATTGACCTCGACTTGTTCTGGTACATGCACCTCGGCCAGAAACTTCTCCAACATTTCCATGTGTTTGTCGGAGGAATGGATGAGATCCAACAAGGAGGTTTGAGCAGGCTGCTTCCTCAATTGTTCGACGATGTTGTAGTCGCTCCCCTTGACTGCATGAATCACCCTGCGAATTTCTTCATTTGAAGGGACCTTGGGCTTCGATGACTCGGCCTGCGGTGGGGCCTCTGGAGCTGGTACTATTCTCCCTGAGCGGGTGATGAGTTCGACCTCGGAACCGGATGCCGGGTTGCTTGGGCCAATGAGTATGGGATTCCATGGTTCCACTGGGGGCGACGCTTCGACCGTAATAGGTGCCTCGGTTTGTTCGGCCCCCACTGGGACATAGACATATGGTATCCTGGGTCGTCGAGGAAGCACTGGGGTGAAACCATCAGGTTGAGCGGTGGGTACTGGTACAGAGTATGCGCCTCTACGTCCACGTCCTCTTCCTCGGCCTCGGTTACCTTGAGTGACGTACATGTGCACCTCTTCCTCTTGATCAGTCAGTGGTGCGAAGGGGTTGGCCCCGATGTAATTGACATGCTCGGGCAAGGGATTGCTTTTAACGTTGGGAGTCACAGTTGGTACAGCGAGCGTGATGACGCCATCATCTAGCAAATTCTGGATCTTAAAACGAAGGGCGATGCAGTCCTTGGTATCATGCCCCAATGCTCCAGAATGATATTGACAAGCCGCCTTGGGGTTGTAGCCGATCGAAGAAGTTGTAGCCGATCGAAGAAGGGTTTGTTGCTTTAGCTTCCACGGGCTTGATGAAACCCATGTCTCTCAGTCGAACGAACATCACGTCCAACGGGACGGGAGTAGGAGTCAGATCTTCCAATCTACGCTTTGGATGCTCTTATTGAGCTTGCTTTGGCTGGGAATAAGTCGCTGCAGGATTAGGAGGCCTGAAGCGAGAAGTAATAGGTACCGGGGGCCTAACTGCTGCCGCGACATGCGACCTTGGCGCATAAGAAGTCGGCGGTGGCGCCGCTTTCATGAACTGCTTACTGTGCTCTGCAGCTGCTATGAGCTCCTTGGCCTTAGGCTTACCAGCTGGTTTTGTCGAAGGGGAGGGAATCGGTCCTTCTCGTCTTACTCCATCGAGCTTGTCGGCGTTGATAACCGCCTGGGAGAGAGTTGAGATGGTCTGCCCGATCATGTAGGGCAAGTATTCGCGTGGCAGGAGTTGAAGAAACTCATCAATCAGCTCTTTTTCTTTGAGAGCTGGCTTGATCTGCGAGGCTATCTGCCTGAACCGGTGGGCAAACTGTTTAATATCCTCCGTACGGTACCTCTTCAGTTTTATCAGGTCTGTTATTGTCGGAGCCATTTCTACATTGAAGCTGTAGTAATTCAAGAAATCGAGGGCCAACTCCCTGAATGTCGTATACTGGTTCAAATCCTTGGTATAGTACCAGTGTAATGCGGACTCCGCCAAGCTCTCTTGAAACATCGATATGCGAAACTTATCATCCGCTGGATACACCGCCATCTTGTGGCATAAATGTTTAAGGTGTAATTCCAGGCACCCCGTTCCACGGAATTTCTCAAACTCAGGCATCTTGAACTTTGGCGGGATCTGAACCTGAGGGACCTGGTAGTCACTGTACTCCCAGGTGTGGGTCTTGTACCCCTGGATCGCGTTGAGACGTTCTTCTAGTCTCGCAAGGCGGCGTGACTCTCCCTCATGCATTGAAGAGATCTTAGCTTCAAGCTTTGTCTCGAAGGCATTGTTCTGGCTTTGTTCCCCAAGGAGCTCATCAATAATAGCTGTATTACGCGTTCTGGGATTGGGCATGGATGACTCCGCATGTGGAGTTGAGGTTGTCATAGTTGACGCAGGAATCCCAAAGTTGAAGGAAGTGGCAGCTGGAGGATAGGGAGTTGGCCCTTCTGTCGGCAATGACGTCTGAATGTAGGGAGTTGGCCCAAACATTGTTGGCATGTAAGGAGTTTGCCCCAGTGTCGGCGGTCGAGGGAAGTATGACGGCGCAAATGGTCGAGTTACGGTGGATGATCCGGCCATGTCCAAAAGAGGGTACGGGTAAGGATTGAATGCGGGTAGTGCGTTGGTTGGCACCGAAGACCCAGGCATGTAGGGTGGTAGGTGCGGGTTGTGGGAGACAACAAAAACAGCAGGTGTAGCTGGTGGTTGCCGCTGGAGGAACTCAGCTATCATCAATTTTAGAGACGATAGCTCGCTTGTGAGGGTTTCCACTTTGACTCCCAGGGAAGTATTGGCTGCGCTTTGGGCTGCCTCAGACATGTCGAGGTTGAGTGGTGATACCACTGGGGGAGCTGTCGATGATTCAGTCGCCGATGTCGTGAAAACCGTCAGAGGTGGGATGTAGACTGGAGCATTGACCCCGGTTGTGGACGACCCGATGGTGAAGACCGGGGCTCTAGGAAAGAGCTCAGCGAGAACGGGTGACCTGGCAGGAGGGGACGATGGTGCTGATGTTTGAACAGTTCCCGTGGTAGTGACAGATGAGACAGGAGCACAAGTGGTTGGAACAGCCTCAATAGTTGAAGAAGTGGAGGTGCGGCTTGAAGAGGTGTCGGCCATAGCTTCTCGGGTGGAGCGGGTTTTCAGACATTTTCTTGGTGAATCAATCTTGGGCGCTCGGTACCTTGGATTGATAAGAGAGTTGAATCAGCATCGAGCAATGTGATACTTTCGATGCATGATATGTAATGATGCATGATGCATGACATGTCTAATGTAGGGATTGGATTGTTGTCACTCGAATTTGACCCCAAAAGAAAAGAAACGAATTAGATAGGAACAATAAGTTCGACATCTTCACCAAAGTTAAAATATAATCAACTCAAATGAAAGATAGAATGGGCTTGCAGGCCCGATAATAGTATGAAGACGTCGTCGATCGGGTGCGATCCCACTGAGTGTGACGCTTCCTCCAGAAATGCTGGGACTGAGCTGCGCGATCCTCCTCCTCGGGTTCTGGTGGAAGCTCGCAGATTTCTTCAGTGAGGGTCATCCATATGCGGGAGATGTGCGCGATCACCCTCTGGAGTGACGTTTTGACTACCCTGTCGTCGAGGCTGAGGGGTCGGAAGAGCTGCTGTTAAAGTGCTCTGGTCCTCAGTGTCGAACCTGGAAGGGCGCGTAGTAGGAGGTGCCTCCGAAACCCATGATGGGAATGAAGTATCCGTCTGTCGAGGAAGTGACAGCGTCATCCGTGTCGAAGCAGGGGGCTCTCTGGTAAAAGTCAGCAGGTTCCAGAGAACGGAACAGAGCGTCCACTCCAACAAAGGTGAGTATAGGTAGGCGGGCTCGCTCCACGATGCGGGCTAGCAATCCCGGTGTGTGCTCCCTTGTGAAGGCTTCTCCCGTGATCCCGAGATGGGTGTAGAACCAAACTTGCAGTAGGGCCAGGCAAAAGGTCATCCTGTGGTTGCGAATTCCTCGCTTGGCTTCACGCACGATGTGGGTGAGGCTGAAGTTGGTTTCCCCGATCAGGTTGGGCAGGAAAGGAGCGCCTTCAAGTATAGCCTTGGTGATGTAGACAGCCCGCTTGTTGGTTGTCTTCTCGTTTTGCGGGTACAATATCGTCCCGACGAACAGTAAGATGAATGCTCGTGCTGATCCCTGGCCTTCTCCTACGCATGGGTTATATGGCACAAGCCGCAGATCGATGACGTCCTTGACGCTGATATCTCCTTGAGAATTGAAGAGCCCAGGTACACTTGCCGATGAAATATGAAGAAGCTTTGCTATATATTCTTTCGGCTTGTCGATCCGAGTCAGGGGCAGTATCCCTGTGCGGTGGGGCATCTCAGCGAGGTTGATGTATTCCTCGTATAATGGCGCCAGCTTCAAGTCCTCGAAGTGAAAGACGAAGGCGTCTGGGTCCCATCGTGCCACTAGATTTTGTAGGAGGGCCCAATCCAGCTCCAGGTGCATGAGGTGAAAGAGTCCCTTGAGTTTCGACCGCACGAACTCGAGCTCGGATGGCCTCAGCAACGGCAACCATCGATGGAGGTGATGGGCGTCAAGCATGTTCTTCTGTCGCAGCGATATGGGCTCCATGAAGTCTTCCTGCATAATAGGGTGTCATTCGGAGATGATAGCATTCCAATCCCTAACCCTAGTATGGTATGATTCGACATACGATTTGTGTAGTTGTGTTCATGTAAAATAGAATGTATGCTATTACAAGAATAATTGTGAATTGAAATACATTCATGCGATTATGAATGTGTATGGATGCATTAAAGCGGTAAAAAGAGGTTAGGGAAGCGAAAAAAATGGATTTGGAACCCCCCGTGACCAACCCAAACCGCTGCAAAATGAACAGAGTTAGTGTCACAGTTATCACATACAAAACGTACCTGAATCTGTCCCTGCACGAGTAACAGTCACTTAGTAACAAGCAAATGCACGTGCGGCGTCTGGTACCTGTAGTGGGCAAACAATTCTAGACTCGGATGAAGGTTTCTAAGAAAGGGAGGCGGGTCCCGGTCCATAGCCTACAAGCCGCAGGAAGCAGCGAGGCCGTGACTTTCGGTGACCCCCTAGAGATCCTAGTCCCGGGTATAGGGACTTACCTAGAAATGCCTAGTAAGCAGTAAACAAACACAACCATGAGAGCAAACAAAAGGCACCGAGCCAAGCAAGTACATGCGCAAACAAGAACTCCCTTCCGCATGTGGATTAATAAGTAAGAGTGTTCGAAAAGAATCCACATGCAGAAGTCCCCAGCGAAGTCGCCATCCGGGATGTACGCGCGCCTTCCGGCCTAGCACGCGCGCGGTCGCTAGTCCCTCATCCAAAAATGGCTCCGTTTGTAAAAATGTGTTGTTCTTTAACCTAGGTAAACAATTACGGAGTCGCCACCGACTTATTTTTGAAAACTGGTCTAAGTCGGAAAACCAGAGTAGGATTCGGGGATCCTTGATTACTAACTCTTACATTAAACATGCGAAAAGGTGGCGTTTGCTCCAAAAGTTTGCTTTTGATTAACGGGTGCTGGACCCGATCCGGGCATGACTCCGGACTCATGTCAATGTTTTACGGGCGTTGGACTCGATTCGGGCCTTTTGGGCCCGAACTCATGTGTGTTGGTTTAGCAAACAACATGCGACAATAAAACCCTAAAGCCTAACAACATGCACCGCAACCACAGATCAAGTATTTAGATCAAAGGGAGCGGGGAAGGGTGGTGATCGTGGGCCTATGCACTTGGGCCCACGACCCGTTACATGTGAAAATAAAGAAAATCGGGAGGCCCGCACCTCCCTCATGTACCTGAGGCTCGCCGGGATGGCTTTACATCGGCGGAGCTCGTCAGTTGGGGCCGCTTTCGAGACGTGCTTCCACCACGGGTTTCCCCGCGCACCTCCAGTCTTCGAGCTTTATCTTCTTAAATCTTCGAGGTCGCTTTGTCGAATACTCGAAATAGTGGTTGATTTTTCATGTAAATCAAATAAATGAAACTTGGGGTTAGAATGTAAAAATAAATAATCTAATGAATTAAAATTAACTAAATCAAAATAAATGTTGAAGAGTGCTCCTTGGGCGTATGTTGTTTAAGTCAGTCAGATTTTTTTGAAATAATAATAATAATAATAATAATAATAATAATGCATACAATATTCAATAAAGTAAAATTCATAAACTTTGGTTATTTTTTAAAAGAATGGAAAAAAGATACGTAAATGCAACATTTTAATGAGATGAGTCAAACTGAGTGTTTTGAAAATCAGATCTGACATTCAAATAAACATTGCAAACAACTAGAAAAAAAAGTACAAATAATGAAGAAATTCACAAACTCGATTATGCATCAGATAGAAATAAAATCAATTTTAGATATATTTACAAACCTGGACGGGATCCAGCTTCTCGAAAATCAACGTTGTCCCCCCTTCCAACGAATTGAGAGGGCTGCTGCCATGGTGCCCTTGTCTTCACGCCAGGCCCGGTCGTAACTTTGACGTGGGGGAAGGGTGCTGAGTTTTGGCGAGTAGGGAGGCTGCGGTTGCGGCTGCGTTGGGCCCATCGTGTAGGGCGACTGCGACTGGATCGCGGCTGGTTTTGGAAAATGTCGGGGAAGGCGAGTTCGCCACCGCCGAGCCTGAAGACGCCGGAGAGAAGGAGACGGCCGCTACTGGAGAATGGGTCTACTGTTGCGAGATCTGGATGCCTCCCTTGACGCCCATGTGGGTCACGGAAAGCTTAGACGTCTAATTCTATCAGGGGAAGAACTAGTGATTGGCCTAGCATGGAAGAATGCGGGAGATGATCGCGGCTCCATGACTTTGAGGTATTCCGGTCTCCCTGGTTGGCGTGGAGTCATACATGCTAACATCCTGTTTTCAGAGTTCGTGTGGCCTTGGAACCTCATAAGTGCATGTCTGGGTTGGTGAAGGGGGTTTCCACGTCCTTGGCATGGACCTACCTTGATTGGGAGATGGCAATGATGCAGCAAGGAGGATCAGGGACTTGTGGTGAAGTGGTCGAATTCTCCGAAGGTGAGTGGTCTCCCTGTCTCTGTATGTCTCCCTCTGAAAGGTGGGTGATGGGTCACTCTCTGTCTGTTCGTTCTCTCTTTCTCCCCTCGCCCCTCTGTCCCTCTCTGTCTTCTCTTTTTATCAGAGAACGTGTTGTAGAATAAGGGAGGATCTCCCCCAAAGATCTCAGGGAAGATCATGGGCTGTTGAGATTTCTTTTAGATAACCACACGTCCCCCTTCTTTGCGAGATACGTGGGTGTAATACCCCAAATTTTGGATCACCGTGACACGTGGGTTCGATCGTTTTGACTTGAAAGGATACAAAAAGAACAACTTAAAATCTAGGGACCAATAAATGATTTTCATTTAAGTTTAGGGTAATTTGAAAAGTTTGAAGAAATCTGAGGACTCAATCGGTAAATACCTAACGAAGTCATTTTAAAATTTTTACAAAATAACTTCTTTTCGTGCATTCATAATCAGGTGGGAAGGAGAATCCGCGTGACAAATGCTTGTTTTGATTTGATGCCTTATTAAAATTCATTTGATTGCTCAAAATCTGCAATTTCCATCCGGGAGGTGTCCTGAGCCTTATCTCCAGGTCTGATGCTTTCTACAAAATAGGAGGAGGAAGAACATCCCAAAAGAGGGATCCTCCCCGAGGGTTACACACAATCTGAACCTTCGTATACAGACCATCAGACACTAAACAAACGACTGGGGGGGGGCCAAGGCCTCCTGATTCAATCCAACTCACTCACCTTCAGAGTAGGAACCACTTCACCGGAGAGACAAGTCCCTGCTCCTTCCCTACCACATCCTCGCCATCCTCCAGCGGCGACCCCACTCCCAGCCGTCATCCTCCGATCTTCGGCAATCTCCTCACCAAGGTAAGAGGAAGAAGGCGTCAACGGGAACCCCCTCGATGGCCAAATCCACGCAAGCAGACAACAATGATAGCACGATGCCATACCTGAAGCTGCAGTGGCTGTCAACCCTTCTAGACACGTGCAGTGGCTGTCAACCCTTCTAGACACGAAGGCATCAGCACCGGGCTTGGATGACGACTTCTTTTTCATCAGCGGCGACCGGGGCGCGAGACATCTCTCTGCGTTCCCTTCTGCAGATAACCCAGTCCTTCAGCTCATCGCTCACAGGAACGGCAGCAAACTGCTTCTCCAGTGACCGGCTCCTCCACCAGCGAATCCCTGCAGCGATGCTTCACAACGATCCTGACGTTCACAGCTGCATCAAACATGCAGTCCCCGACATCCATTGCAGCAGCGAAGCAACTCTCCAAGGCAGCCAGCCCACAGCTAAGTCTTCCTTGCTCGCTTGTCTTCTCGATGTCGTCTCTTGCCGTATTGCTTTCTCAGCGAACGTTGTCTTCAAATCCAGCGACGACGGCTCCTGCACCATCCCTTCACCGCGATGTCAACTCATCCTCCAAGGCATCGTCAGAGTTCGCAGCAGCATACCCGCCAGCCCAATGTCCTCAGAAGCCACAGCCTCGACATCGTGGCTCCCCGACGTCCGCAGAATAAGCGGCGGGCAACCCCGAAGCCCACGGTCGGCAGCGGCAGGATCAGCTCTCTCTCTCCTGACGTCCCCAGACCCCATGGTGGCAAGACCCACTTCACCCGACAGTCCCTGCCTCAGATCCAAAGCTCCAACGTCTTCCACAGCTGTCGCTACCTTTCTCCGGCATCCCCGAGATCCACGGTGGGGGATCCACCCCCCCCCCCCTCGACGCGTCCCAGACCTGGCGGTGACGGATCCTCCCTCCCCGGAGTGCCCAGACCCGGCAGCGGCAAACCACCGTCTCCCGGGCGTTCCCTTTACCGGTTCGACAAGCTGCAGCCTCCTCGGGCGCCCCCGAGCCAAGCCGTGGTGAACCTGTCATTCCCCCGGCACCTCCTAGCCGAACCGATGGTGATCAGCTCCGTGAAGTGGTCGGCAGCCACGAGCGATTCCAGATCCGACCCACGGCGACCTCTGACCCACAGCTAATCTACGAACCTCCCGGCGGGCTCCCTCCACAAGTCAGGCGGTGGCCAGCCCACGTCCTTCCCAAACCTGGGCATGGATTGCAACCCCACGCTACAAGTTCAAAATGGGAACGCGTGAACCAACCAAAGGTTTTTCTTCACTTCATCTCACGGGGTAACAATTCCTCTCACACTCAATTAATTTTGACTTGGTCAAAGCAATTATCATGCCTTTCGATCGTTTGTTTGTTTGTTTATTATTATTTTTTTTTATTTTTTTTATCAATATATATATTTTTATTGCTTTCTCATGTGTCTGCCGTGACTTTTGACAAATTTTAACTTTACAATCTCATTAATCATTCTTTGATTTTTGTACTCTGAATATGATTTCAACAAATGTGTATAACTGTAGTTAATAAAAATTGCAATGATCGATTTCTCTTAATTTGCCTATCTGATGACTATCCTGTGAATGAGCATAGAATTTTCATCCATTTTACATGTGCTTTAAATAATATGAACATTAATACAATTGCCGATAACTAATGCATATTCCCTGTTTGTCTTACACGAAAAATACATCAACGATGCGTTGGGTTTATTTGGGACGCCGAGACATCGCCTGGTTATCTTGGTATGGACGCATCGAGGAGCTATTCTCGGACATTTGGGGATTTGCCCCGTGTTAACTCGAAGGCGCGTGTATCAAGCCGCGCGGATCTACCCCGGCCTAAAAATCACGGGCTCGAAAGTTAAAGAGGCCCCCAATCTTCAATCAAAGGTATAAAGGGGAGGTGCGGGCCTCCCCGAATTTTTATTTTAGCCCACATGTAACGGGTTGTGGGCCCAAGTGCATAGGCTCGCAACCACCGTCCTTCCCCGCTCCCTTTGATCTTAATAATTGTCTGTGCCTGTCCGCATGTTTTAGGCCCATAGGTTTATCATCGCATGTGATTGTTAAACAAATACACATGAGTTCGGGTCCAACGCCTGAATCGGGTCCAACGCCCGTTAACAAAAGCAAATCTTTTGGAGCAAACACCACCTCCCTTTTCGCATGTTAGAATGTAAGAGTTAGTAACTAGGAATCCCCGAATCTACTCTGGTTTTCCGACTTAAACCAAGCTTTTATAATTAAGTCGGTGGCGACTCCGTAATAGTTTACCTAGGTTAAACAATAACACATTTTACGAAGTCATTTTGGATGAGGGACTGACGACACGAGCCGCTCTTGGAATCTCCTGAAGCTTCCTCCTCGGGTCATGCGCTTCTTTTCGCCCGTCGCCTCTTAAGGAGCATTGAGACGATCGGCGAAGAGTCTGGGCAGACCCGGTCAGGAATCGAAGGAGGAACCACTTTGGTCTTTTCCGCAGCGTCCGACGCTCGAGTCGCGACGCCGACCGGAAGACTCTAGGGGAGCGGACCCGGATCCTCGGGTCGTTCGAACCGCCTCGCGCGTGCTAGGCCGGAAGGCGCGCGTACATCCCGGATGGCGACTCCGCTGGGGACTCTGCATGTGGATTCCTTTCGAACGCTCTTGCATTTTTAATCCACATGTGGAGAGGAGTTCTTGTTTGCGCATGTACTTGCTTGGCTCGGTGCCTTTTGTTTGTTCTCATGGTTGTGTTCGTTTACCGCTTTCCTAGGCATATCTAGGTGTGCCCGAACCCGGGGCTAGGATTTTTAGGGGGTCACCGAGAGGCTCAGCCTGCTGGTATTTGCAGTATGGTTTTTGGCCGGGACCCCGCCTCCCTCAATCCGAGGGAGGTTTAGAAGCCTTCATCCGAGAGTCTAGCATTGTTTGCCCACTACAGGTACCAGACGCCGCACGTGCATTTGTTTGTTACTGAGTGACTGCTACATGTGCAGGGACAGGTGTCAGGTACGCTTTGTCTGCTATAACTGTAAAACTAACAATACTCGTTTTTACAGTTGGGTCGAGCTTATTACAGCGGGCTTCAAGAAACGTCTTTTGTCTTATTACCCTACTTGATATTACCGCCTATTGCATATCATACATTTGGGCAACCACATGAGTGTCTGTCTAATTATAGTTTTCAAATTAACAAATCATTTACAATAATTGTTTCATGACATTATTTCATTTCTTTCGTAAATGCATACACATATATGAGTGCGATTAAGCAACAACATAAACTTATCATGCATCGATTACACTGTTGCATGATACTAATCCAATCCTTCTTTCTACTTTCTTTTCGAGGTTTAATTCTCCAACATGGCTCCTCGAACGGGACTAGGAACAAGGCATGACATTACAAATCTACAAGCACAAGAATACCAAGGATACCATGGCGGCAACCAAGGCCCAAAGCCGCATATCCAACGACACAAAGGCCAAAGCTATCCTAACAACTGCCAAGGCCCAAAGCCAAACACGAAAACCAAATTTCACCCAATGGCTACCAAAGTTCAAAGTCGAATCTACAACAATATGAAAACCCCAAAGAGGTTACATCTCACCAGCCAGCCGCAGTCAACATCGGAGCTAATGACGACCCCAAAGAACCGTTCACAGACATGCTACAATCGGACACGCTGGGAACATCACGCCCCTATTAATCCGATAATCACTCCAAGGAAATAGAAGCGATCCCACTACGTTATCTGTCAGTACAACTTCGGCACCAACGAAAACATTTATTTCAGACATGAACGATTCCCCAGCATACAACCCAAGCATCGATCATCAACATGGGGCAGTCCTTCAATCTACTTCTCAAACTCTCACCCTCGACATTGACAATCTTGACAAGAGTCACAAGAGACAGATCCTCTAGCTTACATCCCATCATCGGCTTTCTTCACCATGCCAACAATACATTCCAGCACAAGGGGGAAACTCCATCACTCACAATGACATCGAGAGATCAGGACAGCTGCAAGCAATCAACCCCAAATACGAACACTTCATTCAACCTCGTCGTTTCTCCGACAATAAGGACTTGACGAATGCCGGATCCACAGTATCCCAATGACTAAAACATGAACATGGACGAGATTCTTCAAGCGACGGCGAACACATAGCGCGACTGGCATTAGAAACACCCATTCGCTCTATTCGTCTTTCAACAGTTCAAAACATACATGATGAACTTATCGATATTTAAACTGCTAACACCAAGACTTCCAATTTACCTCGCAGGTATAAGATGTCTCGTCTGAGGCTCACACAACAGCTTACAAAATACCAAAGAACATGATGTCTACTCAACGACGACGCATACTTCGACTGGGGCAATTCCCTTTTAATTCCTTACGGCACTCAAGCGGTCATCCCGACAGTAGTAAGCCACCAAGTCTCATCAAAGAAAAGAGGAGAAGGTCAGTCACCGCCTCACGCATTGACGAGAAACAAGCACCTCGGCCCACCACATGAGCGGCCAATCCCCTAGCCCGCCGACCACAGTTGCGGTCATCGCCCACGCGCACCACAAAGAGCTATCAACTTTGCACATCCGGGACATTCAATCGAAGTCAATCATCTTATCAGAAAGAACCGTCACAAACACTCAACGTAGACAATCTTCGATATTACAATACATTAAAGGGAGTATATATTCCTTGATCAATTCTTCCTTGCAAAAATAAGTTACATGAGCTTACTTATTTTAGCCCTTGTCGCATGTTGACGAAGGCGAGGGTGATAGGGTGGAAAAGTTCCGAGCTAAAGTTTCAAAACAGCTTTCGACGACGACAATACGTAAACAATCAAGGGTAAATCTCCATGCGGTCTAGGGGCAAATCTCCAAATGATCATGGGATAGATCTTCGAACAATCCTGGGGCAAATCTCCGAGTAATTATGGACAAATCTACATGTAATCTTAAGGCAAATCCCCAACCGATCCAGGGGCAAATCTCCGAGTAATCATGGACATATCTCCAAGCGATCTTAGGGCATACCTCCAAGCTATCTTGGGACAAGACAGAGCAATCTTGGTTAATTCCCCGTTGACAAACCAACGAATCACATGAAAGGGAGTATTCATTCCTTAACTAATACTTTCTTCGCAAAACGAGTTACATGAGCTTACTTGTCGTGCCCTCCATGCTTATCTCAGGAAGTACATGAACATCCTAGACAGACAATCAAGACAATCAATAAAGTTCGAACCAAAGCTTTGGAGCAACTTGTCATCAACAAGACAACAAATTACATGAAAGGGGTACATGAACGCCCTAGGCAGACAATGAAGACAAACAATAAATCTTCAAACCAGAACTTCATAACACAACCTTCATCAACAAATTTCTTTACATCCCCAAAGAACTGGGAAATGAACACCGACAATACACAAGAAAAGGGAGAATCACACAGTCATTACTCTCTTCATCAAACTAAGCGGAATTACATGAGAACATTTCGTTTACGTCCTTTGTCTCGTTGGCAGGTACAAGAGCACCTCACAAGAATGGTACACAACTCCTATGACAAAGGCGAAGGTGGCAAAGCTTCAAGCCAAAGTCTTGTAGCAATTTCGTCAAACCTTCGAATCCATCGGACGAAGACGCAATGACGAAACCATACAAAAGGGAAGTACTAAAACTCTACTTCACTTTTCATATAAATGAAGTTACATGAGCAAACTTCAATCACACTCTAAAAGAAATAAGTCACATAAACTCACTTATTTTTTTGTGTCGTCTGTTTGATAGGTACATGAGCAACCTTATACAACAGATACAAAATCAGAGTAGCCACTTCGTCAAACCTTCGATTCCATCGGACGAAGACGCAATGACGAAACCTTACAAAAGGGAAGTACCGAAACCCTACACTACTTCACCTTTCCTATAAATGAAATTACATGAGCAAATTGCATTTCTACTCTAGAAGAATCAAGTTGCACGAAGACACTTGTTTTCTTTTCATCTGTTTGATAGGTACATGAGCAACCTTATACAACGGGTACAAAACCAGAGTAGCCATTTCGTCAAACCTTCGACTCCATCGGACGAAGACGCAATGACGAGATCATACAAGAGGGAAGTACCAGAACTCTACTTCACCTTTCTTACAAATGAAGTTACACGAGCAAACTTCATTCTTATTCTAACAGAAACAAGTTGCATGAACTCACTTGTTTCTCGCCATCTGTTTGATAGGTACATGAGCTTTCTTATACAACAGACGTCAGGCAAGAGCAACCATTTCGTCAATCCTTTGATTCCTACGGACGAAGATGCAATGACGAAACACATAGAAAAAGGAAGTATCAAAACTCTACTTCGCTTTTCATAAAAATGAAGTTACATGAGCAAACTTCATTCCTACTTTAAAAGAAACAAGTTACATGAGCTTACTTGTTGTCCGCCCTTTGGCGAGTGCAGGTACATGAACATCCTTGCATTACGAACAAAGGCGCGGGCGGTTGGGTGGAAATTTCGAATCAAAATTCGAGATTACCTTTGTTTATCACCAAGGATAATTACATTAATTCAATTTTAATACTTTCTCTATGAAACAAGTTATAAGAGCTCACTTGTGTTTCCGCCCTTTGGCGAGTATAGGTACATGAATATACTGCATTACGAACAAAGGCACGGGCGGTCGGGTAGAGGATTTCGAACCAAAGTTTCGAGATTGCCTTCGTTGTCACCAAGGATGATCGTATCGAAAGGGAGTATCATCTACACTACTCTCTGACAAATTTATTATCATTCCCTAGACGGAGTCAAACCTCCATTTCCCCAGTTGGAGTCGGTTACAAATACCGTATTCCTCAACAAGAGTAGAATATACAAATATATTCTTCCAGAACGACCATCGAGATGGGCATATTCATCTCATATCCCCAGCGAATACCCAACTTTATTATAATCTCCCCAAGCGAGAGTCGAAGTACATGAGCTAACTTCATCTCCGTCCGTTGTCAACTGTGTAGGCACATGGGTTCCATACAGTACGGCACAAACTCTTAGGCAACGGCATGGGTGGTTGGATGGAAGCCGTTCCGAGTCTAATCTCGAAGACCATAACTGGGGCATGAAAGTGCAAACATTTTCCCCGCGAAGCTTGCACAAGAGCACCACCTTAGTACGGTGTCTCCAAAGAGGTTTGCGTACCTAAACCTATTCACTTCTTAATCATTTGTGTGCCCTTTTGCATACAATTTTAAAAAAAAAAGTTTGACAATAAGAATACTTTTGGGCGAGAACTGAGAAGGAAAGCCCATTACCCAAACACTTACCCAAAGAGTGATGAAAGTAAACACTGTGAGGATTTACCTACACAAGCGTCCGGGTGGACAAGGAATCCTTTGACAAAAGATGCTCGTACTGGGATGAGATCGAGCACTTCTTCTATATCCCAAACACAAAACATTGACCATTGTTAGCCCTTTCGAGCCAAAGTCGAAGTTTCTTTATACACTATTCCCTCTAAGTCTAAGGACCGCCTCACATAGAGGTAAATGGAGATCCTATAGTCAGAAACCGGGAGCAGCGGACAATAGAGGTGACACTTCCTCAAGGTTCAAGTAAAGAAGCACCATCGAGAGACATGCACACCAGTCGAGATGTTTTCAAAGATAGTTGTCTTCATCAACACAACGAAAATCCCTATGGAGTCCAAAGCACCTCCAACAAAAGTCGACAAAAACAGAAAGTGTGGCAATTTTCTACAAATCGTCAAAAAAATTATTATCAAAAAAGAAAGCGGGGCAAATCCCATGTTCCAGCAAAGAAAAAAGCAGAATCAGCGCAAAGACTAAAGTCTTCAAAAGCAAAGCGCAAAAAGAAATAAAAGAGCAAATTAAAGCACCAGGGCCGACATGAGCGGTCGCAAAAGCAAAGGCGCTATCTTCCGGGCAAAACAAGGAGAAAGCACTCCCCAAAACACATTTCCAAAGCTCTAGTGGACCGGCCATCAATCCCCAACGGCGCGTCTCAACGGGCATGCTGTCTGATAGATGGAGAATTCGCTTGGACGGTGGAACCTCTGTGGTACAACAGCTTCTGATGAGGTCCTTAGACTCATTCCTTCAAAATGACAAATTCAGATTCCCTATCCAAAGCCCTTATGCCAAAACCATATTACAACCCACACAAAGACTCGTTCGACTGGTACATGAGCATCCAAGTCAAGGGAATTCTATAATCCAACTGTGACAGGTTTCAGAAGTAAGAGCGAGCTGAGATGAATGTCAGAAGTCCTTCTCTGTTCTCGCTTAGAAGTGATCCTAATAAGCTTCATCAAAATAAATCATGACATGCATGAGTGTTGTGATCACACATATTTCATTACCCCCGTATTTCACGGGGTCTCGTTTATTACTAACAGTTTTCTTGATAAGATTCCAAAGTACAGGTCTACCAAGAGTACCCCGACTCCACAATTTGGGGTATTAATGAAGTCTTTGCGAGAAAATCTTCTCCAAATTCTCTCGTAAAGAGGGGCAACTGTAATACCCCAAATTTTGGATCACCGTGGCACGTGGGTTCGATCGTTTTGACTTGAAAGGATACAAAAAGAACAACTTAAAATCTAGGGACCAATAAATGATTTTCATTTAAGTTTAAGGTAATTTGGAAAGTTTGAAGAAATCTGAGGACTCAATCGGTAAATACCTAACGAAATCATTTTAAAATTTTTACAAAATAACTTCTTTTCGTGCATTCATGATCAGGTGGGAAAGAGAATCCGCGTGACAAATGCTTGTTTTGATTTGATGCTTTATTAAAATTCATTTGATTGCTCAAAATCTGCAATTTCCATCCGGGTGGTGTCCTGAGCCTTATCTCCAGGTCTGATGCTTTCTACAAAATAGGAAGAGGAAGATCACACCAAAAGGGGATCCTCCCCGAGGGTTACACACAATCTGAACCTTCGTATACAGACCATCAGACACTAAACAAACGACTGGGGGGGGGGCCAAGGCCTCCTGATTCAATCCAACTCACTCACCTTCAGAGTAGGAACCACTTCACCGGAGAGACAAGTCCCTGCTCCTTCCCTACCACATCCTCGCCATCCTCCAGCGGCGACCCCACTCCCAGCCGTCATCCTCCGATCTTCGGCAATCTCCTCACCAAGGTAAGAGGAAGAAGGCGTCAACGGGAACCCCCTCGATGGCCAAATCCACGCAAGCAGACAACAATGATAGCACGATGCCATACCTGAAGCTGCAGTGGCTGTCAACCCTTCTAGACACGAAGGCATCAGCACCGGGCTTGGATGACGACTTCTTTTTCATCAGCGGCGACCGGGGCGCGAGACATCTCTCTGCGTTCCCTTCTGCAGATAACCCAGTCCTTCAGCTCATCGCTCACAACAACGGCAGCAAACTGCTTCTCCAGTGACCGGCTCCTCCACCAGCGAATCCCTGCAGCGATGCTTCACAACGATCCTGACGTTCACAGCTGCATCAAACATGCAGTCCCCGACATCCATTGCAGCAGCGAAGCAACTCTCCAAGGCAGCCAGCCCACAGCTAAGTCTTCCTTGCTCGCTTGTCTTCTCGATGTCGTCTCTTGCCGTATTGCTTTCTCAGCGAACGTTGTCTTCAAATCCAGCGACGACGGCTCCTGCACCATCCCTTCACCGCGATGTCAACTCATCCTCCAAGGCATCGTCAGAGTTCGCAGCAGCATACCCGCCAGCCCAATGTCCTCAGAAGCCACAGCCTCGACATCGTGGCTCCCCGACGTCCGCAGAATAAGCGGCGGGCAACCCCGAAGCCCACGGTCGGCAGCGGCAGGATCAGCTCTCTCTCTCCTGACGTCCCCAGACCCCATGGTGGCAAGACCCACTTCACCCGACCGTCCCTGCCTCAGATCCAAAGCTCCAACGTCTTCCACAGCTGTCGTCTACCTTTCTCCGGCATCCCCGAGATCCACGGTGGCGGATCCACCCCCCCCCCCTCGACGCGTCCCAGACCTGGCAGTGACGGATCCTCCCTCCCCGGAGTGCCCAGACCCGGCAGCGGCAAACCACCGTCTCCCGGGCGTTCCCTTTACCGGTTCGACAAGCTGCAGCCTCCTCGGGCTCCCCCGAGCCAAGCCGTGGTGAACCTGTCATTCCCCCGGCACCTCCTAGCCGAACCGATGGTGATCAGCTCCGTGAAGTGGTCGGCAGCCACGAGCGATTCCAGATCCGACCCACGGCGACCTCTGACCCACAGCTAATCTACGAACCTCCCGGCGGGCTCCCTCCACAAGTCAGGCGGTGGCCAGCCCACTTCCTTCCCAAACCTGGGCATGGATTGCAACCCCACGCTACAAGTTCAAAATGGGAACGCGTGAACCAACCAAAGGTTTTTCTTCACTTCATCTCACGGGGTAACAATTCCTCTCACACTCAATTAATTTTGACTTGGTCAAAGCAATTATCATGCCTTCCGATCGTTTGTTTGTTTGTTTATTATTATTATTTTTTATTATTTTTATCAATATATATATTTTTATTGCTTTCTCATGTGTCTGTCGTGACTTTTGACAAATTTTAACTTTACAATCTCATTAATCATTCTTTGATTTTTGTACTCTGAATATGATTTCAACAAATGTGTATAACTGTAGTTAATAAAAATTGCAATGATCGATTTCTCTTAATTTGCCTATCTGATGACTATCCTGTGAATGAGCATAGAATTTTCATCCATTTTACATGTGTTTTAAATAATAGGAACATTAATACAATTGCCGATAACTAATGCATATTCCCTGTTTGTCTTACACGAAAAATACATCAACGATGCGTTGGGTTTATTTGGGACGCCGAGACATCGCCTGGTTATCTTGGTATGGACGCATCGAGGAGCTATTCTCGGACATTTGGGGATTTGCCCCGTGTTAACTCGAAGGCGCGTGTATCAAGCCGCGCGGATCTACCCCGGCCTAAAAACCACGAGCTCGAAAGTTAAAGAGGCCCCCAATCTTCAATCAAAGGTATAAAGGGGAGGTGCGGGCCTCCCCGAATTTTTATTTTAGCCCACATGTAACGGGTTGTGGGCCCAAGTGCATAGGCTCGCAACCACCGTCCTTCCCCACTCCCTTTGATCTTAATAATTGTCTGTGCCTGTCCGCATATTTTAGGCCCATAGGTTTATCATCGCATGTGATTGTTAAACAAATAGACATGAGTTCGGGTCCAACGCCTGAATCGGGTCCAACGCCCGTTAACAAAAGCAAATCTTTTGGAGCAAACACCACCTCCCTTTTCGCATGTTAGAATGTAAGAGTTAGTAACTAGGAATCCCCGAATCTACTCTGGTTTTCCGACTTAAACCAAGCTTTTATAATTAAGTCGGTGGCGACTCCGTAATAGTTTACCTAGGTTAAACAATAACACATTTTACGAAGTCATTTTGGATGAGGGACTGACGACACGAGCCGCTCTTGGAATCTCCTGAATCTTCCTCCTCGGGTCATGCGCTTCTTTTCGCCCGTCGCCTCTTAAGGAGCATTGAGACGATCGGCGAAGAGTCTGGGCAGACCCGGTCAGGAATCGAATGAGGAACCACTTTGGTCTTTTCCGCAGCGTTCGACGCTCGAGTCGCGACGCCGACCAGAAGACTCTAGGGGAGCGGACCCGGATCCTCGGGTCGTTCGAACCGCCTCGCGCGTGCTAGGCCGGAAGGCGCGCGTACAGTGGGTAACGAGAATCACGGTTTCGTCGGGAAATCGAAAGCTGAAAAAGTCGGTCGAGTTTCATGCCGATATCGTCGGGAAAGCTGTAGCAAAATACCCTGGGATCCTCCTTGTCTACCCGAAATGCAGGAGCCATGAGATAGATTTAAATCCCTTTTAAGTCACACGTGGATAGCTGGTAGTGGTGAAAACATGTTGATGTTTCTAGTGTCCAATGTGATGCAGGGTTAGCTGCATGGTTGCTGGCGAGGATGTCATCAATGCTTCTGCCATATTTTGCTTGGTATATTCATTTAAGGTTATTCTCCAATAGTAGTATTGGAATTGCCATGAAATGTTCTCAAGACAGTACAATTCGTGTAATATCCCAACCTCTGGAATCTAGTCTCACTTGTGGTTCTTTGTTGCGCAGCCTTATAAATTTTGGGCTAAGTATGATCTTCTTGGAGGGCTTTTGATCCCGGTTTTCAAATTGCCAACATCAAGACTGCGACTTTCATTTTCACCCAACATGCTTGGGATATCTTTCTCTTTTTTTTTTAACAAAATTTCTGGGTAACACTTGGCTGCAGTTCTCTGGAAATTGCTTAGTTGGATAAACAATACGCCGCCTGAGTGTTTGGAAATGGCTTCCCTCGATAACATGGATAAAAGAGAAAAGTCTTTGTGCTCCTTGAATTGCTACATGACAAAGAGGTTATCCACTGTGCTGAATGATCCAATGTTCTGGTCTCCTTGCTGATGACTTAACTGGACGACATCTTCCGTTCGAATGAAGCCAAATTTGCTAATGGGATTGATATGCGATGGGAATGATTTTTTTTTCATTGCATAATTTGTGGTATTTACAGCATCTAATTCGGTGTTAATGTGTGAACCCTAAATTTTTTTTGTACGAAATGTTAGACTGAGAATAGTATATATATTATCATATTAAAATATAACTAATTTTAATATGCAGGTGAGTCTTCTAATTCGATTCTCGTATAATAATAAATATTGAGATGATGTTGAAGACGTTGGGTCGGACCTAGTCATGACCAATGTCATGGGACATCTCCGGCATGGGCGTAGAAAGAGATTCCTTGTTCATCCTAGCCATTTCCAGGATGTCGCCCACGAGCAAGCGGTAAGGAGTGCCTGTTTAGCAATAGAAATTTTGGACCACAGATCTCGGGCTCATTTGTAGATCAATGGTTCAAAATACAGGCCCAAGGTACGAGAAGTCCAGTAAGGGGGTAGCTGTGGAATCACACCAGGCGAAGTAGTAACCAAGCGACGGGGCTACCAGGCGACAAGGGTCAAGGAGGTGATCAAGCGATAGTCAACTAGGCGAACAAGGAAACTCTGCGGCGAAGGCTAATGGGTGATTCGGCTGACCAGTAGCTGTTATGAGAAGATTCCAGACGGTCTCAAGACTTGGAAGGAAATTGTTGTCAAGTTTGCTCGAATGGAAAGAAGATATTCCACGAAGACTGACAACAAGGATACTAATGTATGTACAATATTTTGTTACCATATATATGTAGGTCTAGCTTAGTATAAATAGTCGTTCTTATGCAATGTATATAAAATACATCTCTACTGACGGACATATTGTCTTTTTATCTTCAAGCATTCCAGCGTTCAAGCTCTCTTTGTGTTCTTGCATTCTTGTTTTTGAAGGCATCGTCAATGGCATCCGTAAGTGCTTCCGCTTAAAGGTGTTTGTCTGCTACCTTCTCCACTCTTTCTTCATTCATACGGCGACCACACATACATTTCAACGAACCTCCGAGCACCGGTTGCTCGTAGTGCTAGAGATTTCCGACGTGTTTGGATCCGGCTTGTCCGTGGTTACTTTCGTAGCGAACACGCCTTTAGCGACCACGGTGGGAGACTAGGCCAATAATGCCAAGAATTCGAGGTGGTGCTGAGTCAAACAACCCCGGAGACAAAAACTCCGATGGGGGAAATGACAACGATGGAAACAACTTGGGTCCAGCCATAGCTGGAGAGCTGTCCGCCATCATGAGTACTCTCAAACTCTTAATGGAGAGGGTTAGTGCTATCGATCAGAAGCACGACACCTTCAAGGAAAGAATCAACTCCAAGATGGAGGCCGCCTTTCAAAACCTGGAGCCTATGTCAGGGATACCAGTGAATAGCTCTGATAGAAAGGTGAATCGGCCACCAAACGCCAATTTGATTACGATGCCCTAGAGCGTCAATTGCTGAGGGAAAGGAAAAGGTTGACATGGAAGATGTCCATATCATCCTTGTAGGTCCTAAGAAGGTCGTGCACAATAATCCACCACTCGTAATAAACGAGTACAAAACGGCAGTACAGCGAAACCATCACGTGGCGTATCAACCCCCATTCCGTAGAAGGGAGAATCTTAATTAGCTGGTAGAGAACGAATTCGTTCCTCCTACTGAGAACCATGAGCGCTCTGAATATTCTCCCCAGCTCGTGCACGGAAGGGGAGTACTAGCACAAGAAGTCATGGCACTACCAGATCTCGCGCCCAAAATAACTCGATTAGTCGAGCGAGCGATCCCCCAGGTGGACAATATGAATGAGGTCTAGCTTTATCGGGCTCCTTTTCCTGACAACATTGATCCGGATTACCCTTTTCCAAGGGGATACCATGTTCTTGAATTCGCTCGCTTTCCGGGCGAAGAAGGTATTTCGTCTGCGGAGCACATCGCCCGTTTTTCTCATCAGGCTGGAGAAGCTGTCACCAATGGATTTTGGAAACTTCATATGTTTCCTAGCTCCCTCACAGGAGCAGCCTTCATGTGGTATGTGAATCTCCCTCCGAACTCAGTGAGGAACTGGGAGGATATGCAAGTGCAGTTCACTTTGGCATTCACGTAAACTGATCCGGCAGTAACTCTACAAGGCCTCACTCATATGAAACAACAACCCGGTGAACTTGTGGCAGTCTTCCTGAATAAACTCTGGAAAGCGAGGCTGAGATGCAAAACTTCTGCGTCCGAAGCTGAACTAATAGCCATCGCCCGGGATTCTCTTCTCCTTCGATTTCGGAAGAAGTTAGAAGGATAAGTGTTCAGGGACTGGAATGAGTTGGCCAGGAGGGCCATTCGATATGAAAATCTCATTAGAGAGAAAACTCAGGCGAAAAGAAGTTTCATCTTGGGGCCCTTGATGTCCTAGCAAGTGGAACCAGTTTTAAATGTTGACATCGCGGAATACGTAAACGGAGAACCCCTGACCTACGAGGAGTTAACCAAGAAAAACTTCCTGACCAGAGCATCGCCTAAAACCTAAGAAAAGAGGAAGTACTCTTTTGATGAGGCAAAGGCCAATGAAATTTTCAAATTCATGCTCTAGAACGGGCGAATCCGATTAAAGTCGGGCCATCGAATTCCTCGTGCCGAAAGGGAGAAATCTCGAAACTTCTGTAAGTGGCATATGTCATTCACCCATACCACTAAGGACTACATTACGTTTAGAAACTTGGTGCATGACCTAATAGAGTCTAAGGAATTACGCTTCCCAGACTCGGGAGAACAGGAATTAACAAAATCACACACATTCGGTGACTTAGTTGACATAAATGTCTTTGATGTCAATTGTCTAACCATATCTCATTCGTTAATATAGGGAGACAAAGATCAATCGCTTGAGACTGGCGAAATGATCATTGCCAACATGCTGTTCGAAAGGCTGGTGAGCAAAGGGATACTCCAGTGCCCTGCTTATCTTAGGAATATACAACCTGATCGCTGCCGCTGGGAAATGGATACTCCGCATACCATCAACCGATACCACACCTTTCGAAAGTACTTGTTGAGCGAAAGAAAAGCAGAATGGTACGACCTTAACTGTCTCGAAGAGATAGCTATGGGAATCAACAACGGTCCAAGGGTGCACCAATGCATGGAAAAGCGGTCAGAGTAGATGAACACCCCACCTCCTAAAAATAGATAACTCTATACCCCTAAAGAACTCATGAGACGGGGGATCACGGGCGAAAACGAACAGGTTCAAAAAGAGCCTTACACCAAGAAGTTCCCAGGCGACGTGTTGTGGACCGTCTTGGGCATCAACAAGCGAAACTAACCCCAGAGCAAAAGGACCACCCTCGCGGCGATAAAGACGTGATGAGGGAAGGGACGATAGCCCAGTTCCTAACAACTGATATGCTCTGTTACGGGTGCACACCGATTGCAGCACACAAAGTGCTCATCACCCAGATGTGCCAACTCCGTTGCAACCAATACTTCCTGCTGCTGGTCGGTATGGCGCATGAAGGGAAGATTAAAGTAGAAAGGGTGGACCCGCCGTCAGGTAATTTATCTGATTCCGAATTCATTTACTCTTTAGAGACTCCATTTGAGGACAACCTCAAAAAGGGTTATGACCCACAGGGAATTTGTTCAGGTTGATAACCACCTGCAACTACCTAAAAACTCACGCTTTAGTCGCGTCCCTGTCATACCAGCTACGAGTACCTGGCAGAAGGTAAGCACGGGAATACAACTCCAGGTGCCTATTGAAAAGACTAAAAAGCGGAGAGAAAGGAGAGCGCGACGCGCCACGGAGAAGCGTGCCAAAATGGCAGCTTCCAACACTCAAAAGGCTAAGGAATCAAATGAGAGTGACATCGCGTCCAACTCATTGAGCGACTACAACCCAGTCCAATCCGGGACCCCACCCGAGGCAAATGGAGCTAGTTGCAACGTCCACATGCTACCAGCCGAATTCACTAAAAAGGACGATGGCCAAGCAAGAGGTAGATTGAGATACACTATAACCATAGTGTTGACACTGAAATACCGCGAAACTTCCCAAGTAGGTGGCTAAAAGAGCCTCCTACGTCATTATGGAAACACATGTTCCCACTTCACATTCGGGGGACGATCAACAATGTGGCAATATTTTCAAAAACCCGCCCTCTCGCGCCCCTTCGACGGTAAATCCGTATTTTACGAAACACAAACCGTATTTCACAAATTTTTTTAAAACAAACCGTATTTCCGTACAAAACTCCACGGGCGTAGGATACAGAGATTTTTTGAGATCCTAAAAGAATAGTGGGTGTAAGACAAATTCTACGCAAAAAAACATCATAGCTATTTAAGAAAATGGCATCGATGTCCAAAGTTGTTAATGAAAATTTAAGATATGGTGGCGTTTAAATCCGTTAAAAAATAGATTATTATGCATTAAAATTACAATTTCATTAAATATTATATAAAAACCTTTTATTTGATATCATCGAATAAACTATCCTCTTAAGAATAAACTGTGAGGAAATATTCGTTTGAGAAACATTAAGAATCTTTAAAGACGAACAACGAATTAACTCAACTTACACGAATAATGCTGATCTAACCTACAATGTTGAGAATAAAAATGTACCTGTGAGATTGTCGGGACACACCACCAACCTTGAGTAGCCGATCGCTCCAACATTCTCACCTCGTTTAGATTACAATATCGAGAACAACATCCAAACTTGATAACACTCCACTTACAAAATGTTTGTATCCGTTAGAGATGCTAAGGTTTCTTTTCTTCATGAGATTATCGTTGATAAATATGACTACCATGATTCTAGGAAAGGATTTGAAGATGCTAAGAAATATGAATTGGGGATTGGATATTGAGATTCAGATGAGTCTTTAGACGCATGATTTGATTATTGAACATTATAATAATATTAATCCCAAAATTGTTTACCTTCGAAACAAATTGGGAATATTTGACAACGAAGATTTAAAGATGTGATTGCCAAAAGAAAACAATAAATGCAACAGAAACCTATGGTCATTGAATTCAAAACGTTCAAAACAAAAAAAGCCTTTTTTTCCTCGAGGGGAGGAGAGGAATAAATTGAAAAACCAAACCCTTTTTCTTGAACTTCATCCGTGCTCGAATGTATAGCACGTCAAACTTATTTTCCTAAGGACCTAATTTACTTTTTAAATACCATTCGAGTGATTTATTTGAACTGAGTTTAACCTTCTTTGAGTTTTTAGATTATTGGACTATTGGAAAAAGGTAAAGTGAGACGATGGGTCCTTCTCTTCCTCCTTCAGCCTTTTCGACTGCATCATTTTGACTACTACCTTCACACTACTTCCAACGTCCCAGTCCTTGGAAGGAATGTTAAGTCCTTGTCCAATTTGGAGGGCGTCAATGATTTACGATGCTTCCCCTCTGTTGGTTGGTATAGACTAAAGGGTTAGCGAATGGCTTAGCCTTTGGGCTGCTAAGTCACAGAATAAGCGGGAGATTTTGGGGTTCGGTCCTGAGGAGACGAGCTGTAGGGTATGCTTCCATCTTTTGGTTGCGAACGACGGTGGTCTTCCGATCGCATGGGCTTTGACTCTGTGGTTGCAAGGCCATGGGCGCTCGATGTTTGACTTTTTCTTTTTAGAAAGATCGTGATCGACTGATTGAATGTTTTGTTAAAGAATGCATTTTCATTAGTAAACGCTGAAGTTTATATTTCTTTTATTTTGAGAACGTTGTCTGCTATATATATATATATATATATATTGCTTTGAGGATGCCAGAGAGATATATAACAAAATTGTTAATACGTTTAAGACATGGAGCAGTTGTGATTTCTTACATGTGCCGCAAGCTACGGGTCCGAAGCATTTTACAAACGTATTCTTCATTTGATATATAGCGTGAACAAAATTGATTTGCACACCTTTTCAGGTCAGATCAATCCATGATCACCCCAGCCTGGCAATATGAACAAAAATTATTGCCCTGATTGACTTATAATACATCTTAGTTTTATAACGCATCAAAGTTTTTATCTTATTTTATTGCATTGTTATAGATAAAACTCTTATTTGGTATTTACAATTTTAGGGAAAAAAATGTTATATGCGAAATGAGTTGTAATGGAAATAAAAAAAATAATATTATTTAAGGGATTTTGACATGGAAGATGATTGACAAGTTTTAGGGAACAGATTTTTCGAATAACATTTACTCACTTAGAAGATCAAATACTGCCATCTGAAAATCTTTCAATTTTCAAAACAAAGAATAAAAATGGGATTTGTATTGGTTCTGAATTGATAAATATTAGTGTTTTAGATTTTAAACACATGGAAAGGAAGAGGAAGAGAGGTGGGCGCTGCTAAATAAAATATTAATTGAGCTTATTGGAAATCCCAAATACATATATAAAATCCTTTATTTGCCCGGTATCAGAAATAAGTAAAGCATAAAGTGGTCTTAGTGAATCTGGTCTCACTTCATTTGTTGGCAAGTCGCCTCAAGATGATGGGAGCCCCGTATTGTGGTCTAATCACGAGCTCACTGATTGGCGCGTGCACGTAAGATCCCGACAGCTCCAGGGTGAAATTCTGCAGGATGGATGCCAACGCCACCTTCGCTTCCATCTGCGCTAAGTTCATTCCGATGCAGATTCGAGGCCCCCAGCTGAAGGGGATGAAGGACAGCATATTCCCTGTTGCCTTCGATATGCCTTCCGAGAATCTGTCTGGATTGAAATCCATGGCATCTTCGCCCCACCGTTCTGAATCACGGTGTATCAGCAACATGGGTATGTTGACATGAACCCCGGGTGGTATGCTCAGCTTTCCAGCTCTGGTTGTCCTGTAAACCGTCCGGATGGTTGAAACAGGCGGATACAGCCTGAGAACCTCATTTAAGATCATCGCAACCTGCACCACGGTGCTTAACATCACACGAACCATATAAGAAACTAATGCAAGCATAAACAACGTGCAATGGTGTTTGTCCTAAGGAGTTATGTTACGATCTTGAGGCGGGGAAGCCCTTTGAACTCTGGCTCATTATGGCCGAAAACCTGGAGGACCTCCTCTCTTGCCCTGCATTGCCAATCTTGATGCTTGCTTAACAAGATCAGTGTCCATGTGAGCAGAGCAGCGGTTGTGTCTTGTCCTGCCAAGTAGAAGTCCCTGCAATGCTCGGCTACATCCTTGTCACTTATCCCTTGTCCGTGCTCATTGTCTTGGATATCTTCCATGCTAGATCTCAGCAATAGACTCAATAGATCATCAGATATGCCTTCCTTTCCTTCTTCAATTGACTCCCGCCTTTTGCGAACTATCTCTTCTATAGCCGGCTTGATCTCTCGATTGATCTGCTTCATTCTCCTCATCAACTTGGATGGTAGGTACCTGTAATTTCATACAATTCCAACCCATCAATTGTACTCGAAAGACAACTCCTTTCTTGCCATATTCATCGTCATTAGATTTACTAACTACCTACCTCCAACCGGGAATGAAGGCGAATTTCATATTCTTGAAGAACAGGCGGATCTGCTCCTCCTGAAGGGAGAATATTTTCCTACCTTCTTCATAGCTACTCCCAAAAGCCACTCTCGAGATCACGTCTGCAGTCAGATTTCTGATATGCCGAAACACATCAACTTCGCAGGACCTGTTTCCAGCCGCCAAGAGGAGGTTTTCCCAGTCACCAATAAGTTTTTTACTGCTCAAGCAAGTGGCATCAACCACGAGCTTCAGCTTCTCGATGTGGAAGGCGGGGTTGATGATCGCCCTGTGTTTGGCCCACCTGGCGCCCTCATTGGTCGCAAGCCCTGTCGACAGGAGACCTTCCAAGGCTTTGAATCTAGGCTTCTGGAAATCATGGACATGCGTCAGAATTGCTTTTATGACATCATCGTCCATCACAGTCAACACGGGTATCGGCCCCATCCAAGTAAAGTGCGTCTTCCCTACACAACAATCAGTCCAGCAAGGGGCCAGATCATTAACCCTGTTCCACTTCTAAGACGAAGAAGAACATTAGTCCTCCGAAGTCGATGTATTTCAAAGAATGCATTATTTGTTCACCACATTTTTCTGCAGACCGGACGACCAATGGGAGCAACCTCGGACCGAGGTCATGGGACATCTCTGTCATGGGCGTAGAAAGAGCTTCCTTGTTCATCCTGCCGATTTCCAGGATGTCGCCCACGAGCAAGCGGTAGGGAGTGCCAGAGAGACCCTGCTGCCTCAGGAATTTCTCAAGCCTCTTCGGGTTAAGCCATAGTGCATTAAGAATCTTCAATGCCAGAACGAAGGAGAAGGAGATGGCGAGGACGGAGAGCGCGACCGAAATCATCGCCAACCTCAACGCGGCTTCCAGCTCTGATTTGAAAGTAAAGAAAACGGAGCAGATGGTAGGCGCTCGGTAATTTAGGCGGTGGGACGTAAATATATTCAGATGGATGGTTTGACATTTTTGTTTTTATTTGGAGAAATCCTTTTGCTGGAGAATGCGCCGAATGTCCTTGGATGGGTGATTGGTGGTGACCCCGATCAACTAACATGAATCGATTATTAAATTCGATGAGGTCAAACCCGATTAGGCGTTTCTGCCAAATGGTGGATCGATCAAATCTCAATCGAACAACAACTCAGGAACGAACAACCCAACAACAAAACTCGGAGGAGCTTCTCTTCTAAAGGGCCGGCAGGCACCCCCACTCTGGGAGTGAACCTTCTTCTGTGGGCGTTAGGGATTCTGATTCAAAGGCGATATTATATCGAAAGGTTAGGTATTGCCAACAAGCAACCGGAAGGGTGCTCCGCCGGTTTCCTTCCTATGTCACTCCTTGGGGTAAAGCCAAACCACTCCCAAAATCTTAGGAACACGAAAGAGGATGTTATTCTCTTCAGTAGCTCATATACAAAAAAAAGTTCGGGATCACGGTGGATCAGCAGCATGGGTATGCGGACATGAACCCCCGGCAGTACGCTCAGCTTTCCAGCTCTGGTTGTCTTGTAAACCTTTCGCAGGATTGATGCCGGCGGATACAGCCTGAGAACCTCATTAAAGATCATCGCAACCTGCACCACGATGAGGAACATCACGCAACCATAAAAGAAACTAATATAAGCATAAAAACCGGGCAATGGTGCTTGTCATGAGGTGATATGTTACGATCTTGAGGCGGTGAAGCCCTTCGAACTCTGGCTCATTATGGCAAGGACCTCCTCTCTTGCCATGTGTTGCGAGTCCTGATGCTTGCTTAATAAAATCAGCGTCCATGTGAGAAGCGCAGCGGTCGCATCTTGTCCTGCCAAGTAGAAGTCCCTACAATGCTCGGCTACCTCCTTGTCAGTCATCCCTTGTCCGTGCCCATTGTCTTGGATCTCTTTCATACACGATCTCAGCAATAGACCCAACAGATCATCGGATCTTACTTCCTTCCCTTCTTCGATAAACTCTCATCTTTTTCTAACTATCTCTTCTATAGCCGGGTTGATCTCTCGATTGATCTGCTTCATTCTCCTCATAGACTTGGATGGCAGGTACCTGTAGTTTCGTATGACTCCGACCCATCAGTACAAACTTGAATGACGGCCCGTTCCTACCCAGTCCATCATCATTAGATTACTGACTACCTACCTCCACCCAGGAATTGTTAGAAGTTAAGGTTATTTTAAGCTTGCAGTTTATTTTCTTTAATTTTAGTGGGTTGAAGTTTAAGTGTGACAGTTTTTGTTTCCTAAAAAATAGGGACAACTTATCCTTTTGTTGTAATCTGCAGTTGGTGCTTGTGTGTATGGATTAAGAACAATTTCTTTTGTTTTTTCTTCTCTGTGAAAAAGTTCTCCTTAACATGGTATCAGGGCATGTTTCTTAAGGGACTGTGAGACGAAGTTCGTTTTTTTCAAGTTTCTGCGCAGTATCCGAATCGGAAAAGTCATGTCTTCCGGCAATTATACCGTTCCTCCGCCGCAACTCTTTCACGGTGAGAATTATCAACTTTGGGCCGTTAAAATGAAAGTTTTTTTACAGTATCAGGATCTTTGGACGATCGTTGATCAAGAAGTCGAACCCCGAGTGTTGCCGAATAATCCCACGGTCAATCAGTTAAAAATGCACAGTGAAGAATCTGTCAAGCCATTCCGGGCTTTGGCCGCTATTCATGCTTCAGTTTCAGAAAGCGTCCTCGCGAGAATTCTTACATGCACAACTGGAAAGGAAGCGTGGGATAAGTTGAAGGTGATGTTTGAAGGTGGCGTTAAAAATCAACGGATGAGGCTATTAAATTTGTGGAGGGAGTTTGAACTTCTTAGAATGAAGGATTCTGAGAATGTTAAAGTGTATGTTGACCGTGTTTTGAAGATTGTGAATCAGATTCGACTGCTCGAAGAAGAATTGCCTGATAAAAGAATTATTGAGAAAATTATTGTTACTCTTCCGGAGTGGTTTGAGTCTAAGATTTGTTCCTTGGAAGAATCGAGGGATTTGTCTATGCTTACTTTGGAGGAGTTGGTAAGTTCTTTACAGGCACATGAACAGAGGCGTGCGATGCGACAAGAGGAGCCTGAAAACGCTTTCGTCGCGAATCGGAAAGGAAAGGAAAAACAAGCTTATCACGGGGAACATCGGAAGTATCCGTCGGAAAAGAAATTCAAGTCCAAAAAGAATTTTCGGAAAGAAAGAGTTTTTGGCCCATGTTCTCATTGTCAGAAAACTTCTCACACAGAAGATTTTTGCTGGTTTCGGCCGGGATATAAATGCAAGCATTGTGATTTACCAGGCCATGGGGAGAGATTTTGCCGTAAAAAGAAGACTGTTTCCGTCGAGCAGGCACAACTGACGGAAAACGAGCCAAAAGAAGAGGATTTTCTGTTCACGGCAACCACGGTTTCCTTTTCTGTGACCGACTACAATGTAGATTCCTGGCTGATTGACAGTGGGTGTACTCAACATATGTCTCCGAATAAAAATTTATTTACAGAATTAGATTCATCTCATGCCACACGTGTGAAAATTGGCAACGGGCAATTGTTGTTGGCCATGGGCAAAGGAACCGTTGTCATCCAGACTCCATCGGGTATTAAGAAAATTGTCGACGTCTTATTTGTACCTGATTTGTGTCAAAACTTATTAAGTTTGGGACAACTATTAGAGCAAAATTATGTGGTGCATTTTGAGGATAGAGTATGTTTGGTGTCCGACAAAGAAGGCCATGAGATTGTAATGGTAAAAATGCGAGATCGATGCTTTCCCGTTGAGTTTAAGCCTCTGTTGTCTCTGTCTGCGAAGGTGGATGTGAATCGCTTATGGCATCGAAGGTTGGGTCACATCAGTTCGTCTACTCAGAATTTTATAAATAAAAACAGTTTAATTCAGAATCTGCCGATTCTTGAAGTTTGCTCCGAGATATGTTCTGTTTGTGAGTATGGGAAGCAGTCAAGAAGGCCGTTCGGTGAAAGTAGCGGGAAATCGACTGAAAAGCTACAATTAATTCACTCGGATGTTTGTGGTCTAATGAGCGTAGCCTCTATAAATGGAAGCAAATACTTTCTCATATTTATTGATGACTTCACAAAGTTTTGTTGGATTTTCTTTTTAAAACAGAAGTCTGAAGTTTTTGGAGTTTTTGTGAAGTTCAAGCAGACTGTTGAAAAGCAATCTGAGAAGAAAATAAAAATTCTGAGATCGGACAATGGCGGCGAGTACATCTCACGTGATTTCAAGATATTTTGTGAGCAAGCTGGAATTTTACAGCAGTTTACCGTGTCGTATACCCCGCAACAGAATGGGGTAAGCGAAAGAAAAAATAGATCCATCATGAATATGGCAAGATGTTTGTTATTTGAGAAAAACTTGCCGAAGTCTTTCTGGGCAGAGGCGGCAAATACTTCTGTCTATCTTTTGAATTTGCTTCCAACTAAAGCACTAAAAGATGCTACTCCGTTCGAAGCATGGACTGGAAAAAAAGGAACGGCTGAACATCTAAAGGTTTTTGGATGTATTTGTTATGTTTTTATTCCAAACGAAAAGCGGAACAAGCTTGATCAAAAAGCAGAAAAGTGTATATTTCTAGGATATGGTTCATCTTGCAAGGGTTATCGGGTGTATAATCCTATAACAAAGCGGTTCTTTATATCCAGGAGTTTGAGTTTCGACGAAGAAGCGAAATGGATATGGAAAGATGAATACCCGGATCATTTTTATTATAAGAATTATTCCCCTGAATCTGCGGCTGTTTTTTATCCTAATTCCTTCGAAGATGTGGCTGGATTCGATCATGAGCCGGTAAGAGGAACAAGAAGTCTTCAAAGTGTTTATGAGAGGAGCAACTTGACTGTGCAAGATCCTGACACTTTTGAGAATGCTTCTAAGGATGTTTCATGGATGGATGCTATGAAGGAGGAATTAAATCTGATTTATAAAAATGAAACGTAGGATCTCGTTGATAAACCTATTGGGCAAAAGGTGATTGGTGTTAAATGGGTTTATCGCACCAAATTGAATGTGGATGGGTCTGTGAACAAGCTCAAAGCAAGGCTGGTCGTCAAAGGCTATTCTCAGCAACCGGGAGTTGATTTTAACGAGACTTTTGCTCCAGTTGCGAGACACGATACTATCAGATTGTTGGTTGCTCTTGCTGCGAAGCTCGGCTGGAAAATTTTTCATCTGGATGTAAAATCAGCTTTCTTAAATGGGTACTTGGAAGAAGAGATCTTTGTCGAACAACCTGAAGGATTTATTATTTCGGGTTCAGAAGACAGTTTTTAAATTAAAAAAGGCTCTTTATGGATTAAAACAAGCACCGCGTGCTTGGTACAGCCGTATCGACACTTATTTGCTGAAGCAAGGATTCTCGAGGAGTGAAAATGAAGCTACCCTTTATGTGAAGAAATCTGGTGGTAAGGTACAACTTATAATTTCGGTGTATGTTGACGATTTGCTTATTACCGGAAGAGATGAATCAATGATGAATTTTTTTCAAAGGTGATATCATGAAAGAATTCGAGATGTCTGATTTGGGTTTAATGCATTTTTTCCTCGGTTTTGAGATTCATCAAGAAGCTTACGGTATATTTTTATCTCAAAAGAAGTATGCTATGGATCTGGTAAAGAGATTCAAAATGGGCGAAGCTAAGGCAGTTTCGACCCCACTTGTGATCGATTTGAAGTTGACCGATGATGATTGTAGTGATGAAGTTGACGTTTCTCTTTTTCGAAGCATCATTGGGAGTTTGCTTTACTTGTCTGCGACTCGGCCAGATATCATGTTCGCCGCAAGTTATCTTTCTCGATTTATGCACACTCCTTGGAAATTTCATTTTTGTGCTGCAAAAAGAGTTTTAAGATATATCAGAGGCACTGCACACTTTGGTATTGAATTCAGAAAGGAAAATAGCTCAGACTTAGTAGGATTTTGTGACAGCGACTGGGCAGGGAGTACTACCGACTCGAAAAGCACTTCAGGTTTTATATTTTCTTTTGGAAGTGGTGTTTTTTCTTGGAATTCTAAAAAACAGGAGGTTGTGGCGCAATCCTCGGCGGAAGCAGAGTATGTGTCTGCCGCTGCTACGAGCAATCAAGCCATTTGGCTTCGGAAGCTCCTTGGAGAATAAGGTTTTCAGCAAGATTTACCCACACAGATTCTCATTGATACCAAGGCAGCCATTGCCATTGCTCAGAATCCTGTTCAACATCGAAGAACCAAGCATATATCCGTGAAGTTTCATGCGATTAGGGAACCGTGAGAAGTGGAGAAATCGAGCTGGTGTATTGTCCTTCTGAAGATCAGGCTGCCGATATTCTGACGAAACCTTTAGGAAAGGAAAAGTTCGAAGGTTTTCGACAGAAGCTGGGAGTTTGTCCTAAAAAACCTTAAGGTGGTGTGTTAGAAGTTAAGGTTATTTTAAGCTTGCAGTTTATTTTCTTTAATTTTAGTGGGTTGAAGTTTAAGTGTGACAGTTTTTGTTTCCTAAAAAATAGGGACAACTTATCCTTTTGTTGTAATCTGCAGTCGGTGCTTGTGTGTATGGATTAAGAACAATTTCTTTTGTTTTTTATCTTCTCTGTGAAAAAGTTCTCCTTAACAAGAATGAAGGCGAATTTCAGATTTGTTTGGAACAGTCGGATCTGCTCCTCTTGAAGAGTGAATATTCTCTTGCCTTCTTCGTAGCTACTCCCAAAAACCACTCTCCAGATCACATCAGTGGTCAGATCAGTGCTATGCGGAAAAACACCCACTTCGCAGGAAAAGTTCCAGCCGCCAAGATGAGGTTTGCCCAGTTACCAATCAGTTTTTTACTGCTCAAGAAAGTGGCATCAACCACGAGCTTCAGCTTCTCGATGTGGAAGACGGGGTTGATGATCGCCCTGTGTTTGGCCCATCTGGCGCCCTCATTGGTCACAAGCCCCGTCGGCTTCTGGAAATCGTGGACGTGTGTCAGAATTGCTTTTATGGTATCATCGTCCATCACCGTCAACACGGGTATCGGCCCCATCCAAGTAAAGTGCGTCCTCCCTACACAACAAACTGTACAGTAAGGGGCCAGAGCATTAATCCTGTTCCAGTTCTAAGATACGAAAGGTGTTAGTCCTCCTAGACGTCAATGTATTTCAAAGAATGCATAATTTGTTCGCCCCATTTTTCTGAAGACCGGACGACCATTGGGAGCAACCTCAACAACACAACTCTCCCATCCACTCGGGAGCGAACCTTCTGAGAGTGTTAGGATTCTGATTCCAAGGCGAAATTATATCGAAAGATTTCCGCAAAGTGAAGTCCTCCTTTTGGCAGGCAGAGTGCCTGGTGCTGTTTCACCGAAGAATTTTTTACCTCACTTTAACGAGCTCCATGAATGAATTCGTTACCTTATTTTTCTATTGATGAAAGGAAGCAACTTCGACCACATGTCGTTGGACAGGCTTGGCATCAACAAGAGACCGTAAGGGTATTCCATGGAGACCCTGTTTCCTCGGTCACTTCTTGAGCCTCCTTCCAAACCACTCCAAACTCTTCCATACCAAGACATGAAGATGGAGAAGGCGACCCAAGTCATGGTTAACGTCCCTTTCATCTTTGATTACGATGACCTGAGCAACCACTCCCACGTCATTGAATATGCACAAACCGGAGCTCGAGCATCGTCACACCTATGGATTCATCTTCCGTCACAGTAACTAAAGGTATTGGCCCCATCCAAGTAATGTTTTGGCACCCATACACAACAATCAGTAGAGAAGGATGTCGAATGTTAACCCCGGCAGGATTCAAAACCTTCATAGGTAAGCCAATTCAGAAGGAAGAACCTGATGAGACGGCAGAAATTGAGTATGACGAGTATTTTAACTATGAAATACCAAACATGTTTGAAGAAGGTAATCCTAAGGTTAAGAAAAACCTTGAGGAAGTAATTCCTGAAAAATATTCGGTTAAAGAATCTGGTGGGCAGGCTCACGATGGCATAGGTCATGAGGGTTTGGAAGAATCTTGGTATTTTTATTTAGACTCTTTTGAAGATGGATCCCTATCTTGGGATGCAACTGTTGTCTGTGGAGGACTCAGGATAGCGTTAAAAACAATTATAAGCGCCAGATTGAAGAGTAATCAAAGATCAAGAGTCTAAGCTGCTATATAAGGCTTCAGATGGAGAAGAACTGTCCAACACCATAAGGGATATACAGCAGAGTCTCACCGATGGAGAAGAACTGTCCAACACCATAAGGGATATACAGTAGAGTCTCACCATCACAATGTCCATATTACCTTATGAGGTCAAAGAATTCGATACCCCAAGGGTAGTGGGGGATATGAGAGAATCCTCACTCGAGGATAACTCTGTACTTCGCCCATATCTATACTAGATATTGGAGAATTCGCCGTCCCTAAGGATTAATTTAGGAATGGTGGGAGTAGCTTTACCATGTTTATATGCAGGGTTTGTGGATATTCTGGAGATTGATCTTTCAGAACCAGAACAAATCGAGCCACTGACCATATGGTAAAGTTTATACTCGGATGCCTGGGATACGGACCAAAGTATGCCATGTTATTGATTATAACACTATGATGGAGGAAGAGGAATATGAAAAGATAGGCAAAGTCATTCTTCCAAATATGTAAGTTTAGGACATCCATCCAGTAAAAGTGGACATCTCATAGAACCTCAACAACAGGTCCTTGATTATAGAGGTTTATGGCGGAAGTATTACAAGGATAAAACTGTAAGAAAAGTCATAAAGGTTAAGTTCTTGAGGGATGTGTTGGAGCATGTATTCGCCCAAAAGGAGAAGTATTACGTGCTTAGTGACGGGATGACAACCATTACAATCCTCCGGTCTTATTTAAGCTATGTGGATGAACAAGCTGGAGAACGAGGATGGGAAAGAGTTTTAGATCTTCTGAATAGCTTCTGGAAGAGAGAAAACTCTGAGTTATGCCTCCGAACTGATATATTTGAAGTCTGGAGAAAAATCATTGATTACCAGACAAATCATTAGCTCAACGATTTGAACAAGATGAAGATAGAGCCCAACGAATTCAGGAAGAAAATCAACAATAGCGGGGACGCTCTAGAAATGAAATTGGAGAGACATCTGGCGCCAATAATGAGGGAATCTCCCAAGACAAGGCAATAATGCAGACGGGAGAAGAAAGCTATATAAAGTTAGATTAGACATTTTTGTCGGTCACTCGGACCATCAACTAACTTTTGTAGTTTTTCAATAATTTAGAACCCTTTTACTTTTGAGAGTGGCAAAAAGTGCAAAGACCCCAGCTTCTTTTATGTATATATTTCACAACCCTCTACCTCATTTGGGGAGACAATCTGAATAAAGAACTTTCTCACACATCTCTCTGAGTTGAGTTATTTGATCTGTCTTCAGAATACCTTAAGAAATCAAGAGTAAGATTGTTAGAATTAACCTAAAAATAAAATTGGTTAAGTCTAACAAAAGTTTAGATCGTTGAATTGAATCGAAACTTTGAAGGATAGGCTCTTGGGCTTAAACCATGCTAAGGATGAGGATTGTCTATATAAGTCCCTCAAGTAAGGGCATTCAAGATGACACAGAAGAGTCTCTCCATCTCACTCAATTCTCAATTCTGAGAAGTAAGGAACTCTTGAATTTCTGAAATTGCGGAAGCTTGATGAAAGAGTTATCCATCTGAGTAAGGTATGATAAACATCTTCTATTTTTAAGTTGTTTATGTTATTCTTTCTGTATTGAAAGTAGGTTCTAATTAAGGAAACTTAATTAAAATTGTGCATGAGCACAACTCATTTCTATGACTGATTGTCCAAACCCAAAATTGCTCCATTTGGATCACGGGGTTGGCAAGGATTCTACTACTAGATTTTTTATTACCGTAGTGGATCGTTTAGAAAATCTATTAGCCCAGATAACGCAATTATCAAGGCTTGTAGAAAGTTAATTAGAAGAACTGGCTCTAGTTCAGAGTGAATTTGAGGAATTCTTCCTTGAAGGTAAGTCCAGTTTGGGATTTACGGATAGTTCAAGATAGTCTAACGAGTATTTAAGGTTGGCAGAACGCCGGCGACAAAGTCAATTAGAGAAAACTTCATAAGATCGTATCATGCGTTTCTAATTGGTATCCGAGTCGCTTAGGAAAATTTTTTATTTTTGTCTTTAGGGACTAAATTACAAAAGAATAAGGAATTTGAGGCTGATTTAGAAGAAGAGGAAAAATGAGGAGGGGGAGAACCGTAAAGGTGGAAAATTAAAACTAAAGACCGTAAAAGAGGAAATAATTTGCGGGAACACGGTAAAAACGTACCGACCTCCTCGATGGTTGACTTTTTCTTTTTAGAAAGATCTTGATCGACTGATTGAATGTTTTGTTAAAGAATGCATTTTCATTAGTAAACGCTGAAGTTTATATTTCTTTTATTTTGAGAACGTTGTCTGCTATATATATATATTGCTTTGAGGATGCCAGAGAGATATATAACAAAATTGTTAATATGATTAAGACATGGAGCAGTTGTGTTTCTTACATGTGCCGCAAGCTACGGGTCCGAAGCATTTTACAAACGTATTCTTCATTTGATATATAGCGTGAACAAAATTGATTTGCACACCTTTCCAGGTCAGATCAATCCATGATCACCCCAGCCTGGCAATATGAACAAAAATTATTGCCCTGATTGACTTATAATACATCTTAGTTTTATAACGCATCAAAGTTTTTATCTTATTTTATTGCATTGTTATAGATAAAACTCTTACTTGGTATTTACAATTTTAGGGAAAAAAATGTTATATGCGAAATGAGTTGTAATGGAAATAAAAATAATAATATTTATTTAATGGATTTTGACATGGAAGATGATGATTGACAAGTTTTAGGGAACAGATTTTTCGAATAACATTTACTCACTTAAAAGATCAAATACTGCCATCTGAAAATCTTTCAATTTTCAAAACAAAGAATAAAAATGGGATTTGTATTGGTTCTGAATTGATAAATATTAGTGTTCTAGATTTTAAACACATGGAAAGGAAGAGGTCGCTCCTATATAAAATATTAATTGAGCTTATTGGAAATCCCAAATACATATATAAAATCCTTTATTTGCCCGGTATCAGAAATAAGTAAAGCATAAAGTGGTCTTAGTGAATCTGATCTCACTTCATTTGTTGGCAAGTCGCCTCAAGATGATGGGAGCCCCGTATTGAGGTATAATCCCGAGCTCATTGATTGGCGCGTGCACGTAAGATCCCGACATCTCCAGGGTGAAATTCTGCAGGATGGATGCCAACGCCACCTTCGCTTCCATCTGCGCAAAGTTCATTCCGATGCAGATTCGAGGCCCCCAGCTGAAGGGGATGAAGGACAGCTTGTTCCCTGTTGCCTTCGATATGCCTTCTGAGAATCTCTCTGGATTGAAATCCATGGCATCTTCGCCCCACCGTTCCGAATCACGGTGTACCAGCAACATGGGTATGTTGACATGAACCCCGGGTGGTATGCTCAGCTTTCCAGCTCTGGTTGTCCTGTAAACCGTCCGGGTGGTTGAAACAAGCGGATACAGCCTTAGAACCTCATTTAAGATCATCGCAACCTGCACCATGGTGCCTAACATCACACAAACCATATAAGAAACTAATGCAAGCATAAACAACGTGCAATGGTGTTTGTCGTAAGGAGTTATGTTACGATCTTGAGGAGGGGGAGCCCTTTGAACTCTGGCTCATTATGGCCGAAAACCTGGAGGACCTCCTCTCTTGCCCTGCATTGCCAATCTTGATGCTTGCTTAACAAGATCAGCGTCCATGTGAGCAGAGCAGCGGTTGTGTCTTGTCCTGCCAAGTAGAAGTCCCTGCAATGCTCGGCTACCTCCTTGTCACTTATCCCTTGTCCGTGCTCATTGTCTTGGATATCTTCCATGCTAGATCTCAGCAATAGACTCAATAGATCATCGGATATGCCTTCCTTTCCTTCTTCAATTGACTCCCGCCTTTTGCGAACTATCTCTTGTATAGCCGGGTTGATCTCTCGATTGATCTGCTTCATTCTCCTCATAGACGTGGATGGCAGGTACCTGTAGTTTCGTATGATTCCAACCCATCAATTGTACTCGAAAGACAACTCCTTTCTTGCCATATTCATCGTCATTAGATTTACTAACTACCTACCTCCAACCGGGAATGAAGGCAAATTTCATAGTCTTGAAGAACAGGCGGATCTGCTCCTGCTGAAGGGAGAATATTTTCCTACCTTCTTCATAGCTACTCCCAAAAGCCACTCTCGAGATCACGTCTGCAGTCAGATTTCTGATATGCCGAAACACATCAACTTCGCAGGACCTGTTTCCAGCCGCCAAGAGGAGGTTTTCCCAGTCACCAATAAGTTTTTTACTGCTCAAGCAAGTGGCATCAACCACGAGCTTCAGCTTCTCGATGTGGAAGGCGGGGTTGATGATCGCCCTGTGTTTGGCCCACCTGGCGCCCTCATTGGTCGCAAGCCCTGTCGACAGGAGACCTTCCAAGGCTTTGAATCTAGGCTTCTGGAAATCATGGACATGCGTCAGAATTGCTTTTATGGCATCATCATCCATCACAGTCAACACGGGTATCGGCCCCATCCAAGTAAAGTGCGTCTTCCCTACACAACAATCAGTCCAGCAAGGGGCCAGATCATTAACCCTGTTCCACTTCTAAGACGAAGAAGAACATTAGTCCTCCGAAGTCGTTGTATTTCAAAGAATGCATAATTTGTTCACCGCATTTTTCTGCAGACCGGACGACCAATGGGAGCAACCTCGGACCGAGGTCATGGGACATCTCTGTCATGGGCGTAGAAAGAGCTTCCTTGTTCATCCTGGCGATTTCCAGGATGTCGCCCACGAGCAAGCGGTAGGGAGTGCCGGAGAGACCCTGCTGCCTCAGGAATTTCTCAAGCCTCTTCGGGTTAAGCCATAGTGCATTAAGAATCTTCAATGCCAGAACGAAGGAGAAGGAGATGGCGAGGACGGAGAGCGCGACCGAAATCATCGCCAACCTCAACGCGGCTTCCAGCTCTGATTTGAAAGTAAAGAAAACGGAGCAGATGGTAGGCGCTCGGTAATTTAGGCGGTGGGACGTAAATATATTCAGATGGATGGTTTGACATTTTTGTTTTTATTTCGAGAAATCCTTTTGCTGGAGAATGCGCCGAATGTCCTTGGATGGGTGATTGGTGGTGACCCCGATCAACTAACATGAATCGATTATTAAATTCGATGAGGTCAAACCCGATTAGGCGTTTCTGCCAAATGGTGGATCGATCAAATCTCAATCGAACAACAACTCAGGAACGAACAACCCAACAACAAAACTCGGAGGAGCTTCTCTTCTAAAGGGCCGGCAGGCACCCCCACTCTGGGAGTGAACCTTCTTCTGTGGGCGTTAGGGATTCTGATTCAAAGGCGATATTATATCGAAAGGTTAGGTATTGCCAACAAGCAACCGGAAGGGTGCTCCGCCGGTTTCCTTCCTAAGTCACTCCTTGGGGTAAAGCCAAACCACTCCCAAAATCTTAGGAACACGAAAGAGGATGTTATTCTCTTCAGTAGCTCATATACAGAATACAGTTCGGGATCACGGTGGATCAGCAGCATGGGTATGCGGACATGAACCCCCGGCAGTACGCTCAGCTTTCCAGCTCTGGTTGTCTTGTAAACCTTTCGCAGGATTGATGCCGGCGGATACAGCCTGAGAACCTCATTAAAGATCATCGCAACCTGCACCACGATGAGGAACATCACGCAACCATAAAAGAAACTAATATAAGCATAAAAACCGGGCAATGGTGCTTGTCATGAGGTGATATGTTACGATCTTGAGGCGGTGAAGCCCTTCGAACTCTGGCTCATTATGGCAAGGACCTCCTCTCTTGCCATGTGTTGCGAGTCCTGATGCTTGCTTAATAAAATCAGCGTCCATGTGAGAAGCGCAGCGGTCTCATCTTGTCCTGCCAAGTAGAAGTCCCTACAATGCTCGGCTACCTCCTTGTCAGTCATCCCTTGTCCGTGCCCATTGTCTTGGATCTCTTTCATGCACGATCTCAGCAATAGACCCAACAGATCATCGGATCTTACTTCCTTCCCTTCTTCTATAAACTCTCATCTTTTTCTAACTATCTCTTCTATAGCCGGGTTGATCTCTCAATTGATCTGCTTCATTCTCCTCATAGACTTGGATGGCAGGTACCTGTAGTTTCGTATGACTCCGACCCATCAGTACATACTTGAATGACGGCAAGTTCCTACCCAGTCCATCATCATTAGATTACTAACTACCTACCTCCACCCGGGAATGAAGGCGAATTTCAGATTTGTTTGGAACAGTCGGAACTACTCCTCTTGAAGAGTGAATATTCTCTTGCCTTCTTCGTAGCTACTCCCAAAAACCACTCTCCAGATCACATCAGCGGTCAGATCAGTGCTATGCGGAAAAACACCCACTTCGGAGGAAAAGTTCCAGCCGCCAAGATGAGGTTTGCCCAGTTACCAATCAGTTTTTTACTGCTCAAGAAAGTGGCATCAACCACGAGCTTCAGCTTCTCGATGTGGAAGACGGGGTTGATGATCGCCCTGTGTTTGGCCCATCTGGCACCCTCATTGGTCACAAGCCCCGTCGGCTTCTGGAAATCATGGACGTGTGTCAGAATTGCTTTTATGGTATCATCGTCCATCACCGTCAACACGGGTATCGGCCCCATCCAAGTAAAGTGCGTCCTCCCTAAACAACAAACTGTACAGCAAGGGGCCAGAGCATTAATCCTGTTCCAGTTCTAAGATACGAAAAGCGTTAGTCCTCCTAGACGTCAATGTATTTCAAAGAATGCATAATTTGTTCACCCCATTTTTCTGAAGACCGGACGACCATTGGGAGCAACCTCAACAACACAACTCTCCCATCCACTCGGGAGCGAACCTTCTGAGGGTGTTAGGATCCTGATTCCAAGGCGAAATTATATCGAAAGATTTCCACAAAGTGAAGTCCTCCTTTTGGCAGGCAGAGTGCCCGATGCTGTTTCACCGAAGAATATTTGACCTCACTTTAACGAGCTCCATGAATGAATTCGTTACCTTATTTTTCTATTGATGAAAGGAAGCAATTTCGACCACATGTCGTTGGACAGGCTTGGCATCAACAAGAGACCGTAAGGGTATTCCATGGAGACCCTGTTTCCTCGGTCACTTCTTGAGCCTCCTTCCAAACCACTCCAAAATCTTCCATACCAAGACATGAAGATGGAGAAGGCGACCCCAGTCATGGTTAACGTCCCTTTCATCTTTGATTACGATGACCTGAGCAACCACTCCCACATCATTGAATATGCACAAACCGGAGCTCGAGCATCGTCACACCTATGGATTCATCTTCCGTCACAGTAACTACAGGTATTGGCCCCATCCAAGTAATGTTTCAGCACCCATACACAACAATCAGTAGAGAACGATGTCGAATGTTAACCCCGGCTGAATTCTAGGAAAAAGAGAATTCGCAGACCTCCAACATGAAATGTTTTCCCAGGAGAAGCATAACTTGCTCAGCAGTAGAACATCGCATCCACTCCCTCATTGTCTGTCTATTTCAGTTTATTTACTAGCATCAGTGCATACAAGTTGAAAGCAATTAAAGCCAGCATGTGGTAGGTGGAAATGGTGGTGGTGGCAGTGCACCTCTATGAAGTCCAACCATGGTCGTCGACCAACACTAGTGCAAGTACTGGTGTTATGCGTAATACATATATGCTCATATAGAAGGCCCCGTTCTCGTTGATACTTGCACGTTTTTAAGGTGCAAATTTAAAGATATTGTGCGGCCGACAATGTTCGACGAAACATAAGTTCCCTCACAATGGAAAAAGTTATAAACTTGAACACTCACAGCCACACCCAGAAAGAAACATTTTTTAGTTTTGGTTGGGTAATGTGGGTGACGACGACTGGTGGCCATTTATCCATGATTATGAGGGGAAGAACACCGTCAGAGATGTTTAAGAGCTAAGGAGAAGGATCAATCAAACCTGAATCATACAAAAACTAAGCAAAAAGAAAAAAACTAAGCCCAGATGTCAGGAACCAACAAATCCCCCGCAACACAAACTCAGAGCTTCTCTTCTCTGGCGACTATCTTGAACTTCCCCGTCAGTTGTTGCTGTCCCTCACAATACAGAAAAAACAGGAGATCGTAACAACGTTATTCTGGGGATCTAAAAAGATCACATGTCATGATAAGGACAAAATGAAGAAGAGAGAACGTGGTCGGGTTACCTTCTTCCATAGCTCGGTGTGATCCCTGCAGAATCCGACGATAATGCCCTTCCCTCTCCCTTCCTTGTAATCCAACCAAAGGTCATCCTCCAGGCCGCACGTCACATGGAACCCTCTCTTGCACCTACTCTCCGAGCACTCCACCATGCACCCTCCCTTCCCTCCGCATACGTAGCAGCTTCTCTTCCCTCTCTCCACCCCTCCGCAGTTTATCCCCTCCCTCCCTTCCGCATCTTCGAAGAACACCTCTGGCACAAACACTGCACACACCACGTGCGCCCACCGCCCATCCACCGTTGGCTTCATTGCCCCTCCTGCCTTCGGGCAGAGGCAGCATGTGATGGCAGGGCCATCTCCAGTAGAAGCAAGGCACCTGTGGCAGTACCATTCCCCATCAGGGATTCCACGGATCAAGGGATTGCCATAGCAAGTCGCATGGGCCATCAGGTTACAGCCGTCACAGAACACGATGGGGTCAGAGGGTTCTCCATCCGTGCTCTGGCATATCACACACAGGATCCCATCATCGTCGTCGTCTTCTTCTTCTCCTCCTCCTCTGTCTTCTGGATTTTTCTCTGCCTCCTCCGGCACTTCCCTTTTGGTAGCCCCCAATGGGGAGACGTCCTCTTCGATTACCCCTTCCTGGGATTCACAATCAGGGACGCCTTCTAATTGTTTCTCCTCTTCCCCGTTCAATTCCGGAACGGTCACGCCAACCCCAACTTCCTCGCCAACGCAAGGCTTGTACTCGGAGTTGAGATCAAGAAGGGGGAGGAAATCAGGGGAAGGAGCCCAGACACGCTTCTTCGTGGGGAGGGGGTAGGTTGCTGCGGCAACATCCGAGGAGGAAAAGGGACGGGTTTCAAGCAGAGGGGGACGGGATTCCCTGCGCTTCTTGGCAGGGAGGGGGAAAGAAGGGGCGACGTTCTCCTTATCGGGATGGTGATGGAGGAGGGTGAAGCGCTTGAGGGGAGGCAATGACTGGTAGCTGTCGGGACCGGGGATCATCTTTCACCAGGAAGGAATGGAAGGGAGAAGGAAGTAACGAAGAGAATTCGACTTGATTCTGATGATGAATTCGAGAGGTGGGGAGTAGGGAAATGGAGGGGGAATTTTGGAATCCGCAGCAGGAGATTGGAATTTTGGCGGGGGAGGGGGGGATTTGAAAATGAATCTGGGCTTTAGGAAACATCTTTTCAAACTAATATAGAAAAAAGAATGCGCCAAAAATTGATCCTCTTCCCGCTACTATTAAAAGCCCAAATCCAAATCCAAACTGAAAGCTAACCATTTCCGCCAACCACAACCGCGCTTCTAAAAATCCAAAGAAATATGTTGTAGAATATCTGCTAGGGTTGCCATCACATCAAATCAACCAATAGTTGTGGTACACTCAAATTTGTAAGCTACCACATCCTACCCTCCTGCTGGACCAGTGTCGGGTTACAAACATATCTCTTGTAACGAGCGGGCAGGCCTATTTATTTATTATTCACAATCAGAATCTTTGCAAGCGTTGATTGACACACACTGACCTTGTGGAAGTGCTTGCTTTTTCTTCTTTTCTGGACGCGGCTGTTTGCACGGGCTTCCCCCTTCCCCTTCCCCTTCCCCTCCTAGCCAGTGATCTTACCGTCAGCCAGGTCCTTCAAGAAAGATACGACATCGTCGGATGAACTTAGCAGGTAGCGCGCATTGGTCCTTGTTCTCCCGACGGCACAAGAAAAGTAGTTATCTCCCTTGAGGTCGAGCACATTCCAGGATACTTTCTCTGGAGGGGTTGGCTTCCCGCTTCTATTGCCATGGTGACTGTTACTTCTTTTCTCCGGGTTCGGTGAAGGTCGCTGCGTCTTGACGGGAGCCGCTTTTGTCCCACTTTTATTGGGCATAAGCTTGAGAGAAGACCGTCTCTCGGAAGGATTCTTCAGTCCCTCGTTCGCCCTGGTCCTAATGATGCCTAGAGAATCTGTTGGCAGCTCTGGCTCGAAGAAAGTGTACACGTCTTCATCCTACACACAAGAGAAGTTTGCATGGATTTTGGCCATTTTGGAAACCAAAAAAAAATTATAAGCACGAAACTTTTAGGAAACTGCAGCTAACAAGACACAGAACTCAGAAAAAACGTGACGACAAGGATCTAAGTGTGGCCCGTCAACTTTATGCCCTACGCCTACAGAATAGGGTTCCTGGATAAACATCCCAGCCATTCCGGACAACAGCACTATGTATCTTAAGGAATGAACAAGTAGACAACCATTAAACACCTTGGGATATGATCCAGGCATCTTTAAGTGCGTCGAGGCTCTTCAAATAAAGGAATTATCCCGAGAAAAAAAACAAGATTATCAAGATGTATGGTTGAGATATGATATGCACTACCTTGCCAAGAAAGTGACCAATGCACAAGACATAGTCAATTGGCGTAGTCATGGATTTACTATGAACAATCTCCCCAAGTATGCGATCGATCGCAGCACCCTGGAAGGATACCTCAGTCATTTAGACTTAAAAAGCTGTGTCAATGAGAAACTAGGAGTATAATCTCAAGTTAGCGGGCCAGGCACTCACTTTAGTCACACCAACTGCTCGAACCTCGACTGATCTGCTACCCTGGACAACATCAACGGATGCATTTGATATTGGGCCCGTCCACAGATGTTGCAGCATATCTCTTGCTTGAAGTCTCCCAAATTCGATGTCTAACACCATATATAGGGAAACAAAAAGGGTGACCTGGACTTGTACTGAAAATCTAAGAAAGAACTCAAAAGAAATTAATGGCCTAAAAGTGCACCTGCATACTTATAATTCCACACAAGTGACGTCTCACGTTGTTCAAAGTGTGAACGAGGGGTTCTTTCTGTGAAATACTCAAATACATGCTGAAAGAGACATTAGCATTTATGTTTAGAGTCTAGTAAAAACGGCAGGCAAAATCGTAGGATTCTAGGGACGCACCTTTACACTTTCAACCCATTCCATATTCAAGTGCTCTGGCATTGTTGTCATCCATTCTCCCTTCGTGAGACGTAGGAACATTCCATTTTCTGCTGCCAGCCACATGTTGTATTCCCCAAAGTTCTATCAAAGACCCTTGGTTAGCCACTTATTGATGATAATACACAATTGTAAGATGGCTGTTTTCAAAAAGTTGCGCACTTCATCTAGAACAGCCCTGTCACTTCCACTAAGTATAACCAATGTCGTTTGAGGGTCACCACAAAGTGCCATCAACGGTTCTTTGACTTCTGGGTGCAACTTCAGATCCATTTCTTTAATCTGATCGCCCCTCCTTCCTGGAGTGTCAGCTGGTTCGGTTAATGTTGCGTTGAAGCCCTAAACATCAAACCAAAGCACGTTGAATGGGGAACGCCATACAAGGTCCAATCCAGCCAAATCAACGTTGAAAAGGAATCACAATGAGTGAAAATATTATAAAATGCATGATTAACATAATCAGCCCTAGACTTTTCAAATAATCAGGGTAACGAAACAAGTCAATTTGTAAAATGAGAGCAAGCATACCAGGATTAGTAACCGATTGTTGGACCCCAAATATTTTTCAATTGCATCTTTGACTGGAAGTGGAGGTGGTACTTGTCTTGTTCTCAGCTGAGCCTCGACTACAGTGTCATTAAGTTCACTGCAACAAGGATATGGGAATTGAACCATCCAACCAACAGCATCACATAATTCAGCTTTTTATGATGAAGGAAGGGATTCTAAAAAGAGAACGTAAAATGGTTCCACAAGTCAGAGACTAGTCGGAACAATTTTCCGACAACATTCGGTGTGAAGTCACCTTGAGAATCTCTATGGCTTGCATAAGCAGATCATATCTTCAAAAGTTGGAATAGGCAAGAAACAGATAAATCTAGAAGAAAAGCCAAAGGATGGTGTCCATTCTTGAGCAGTACGGGGGGTCACATTCATAAGTTGCACACAGTCACATTCAGAAGTTGCACACCTTACAAATGTTTCGGCCCATTCTTGAGCTGTATGGGTGGTCACGTGCATGTAATTGTGTCGATGACGCTTTTCCCTCTCTTCAGCTGGCATATTTAGAGCTTGGGCAATAGAAGCAGCAACTTCTGTTATGTTCCAAGGATTGACCAAAATTGCACCAGCACCCAAAGACTGTGCAGCCCCAGCAAACTACCAAGCATCAAAAGGTATAATCTCAATAGAAGGCGGACTCATATATTGAAAATTGGGAAAGCTAAGACCTGTTTATTAGGATAGAATTATTGTAACCTACCAAGGGACCTCCCTCATTCAAACGAGGTTCGATAAAATTTAAATAAGCACACTTCTCGTCAGGTAAAGAAGACTATAAACCTATTTTCATTTGTTCATTGTAGTGGAAGCAATTATAACAGGAAGCAGATTAAAAATCAATATGAAGTCGTGAATGAAGAGGATAATCAATATGAAGTCATGAATGAAGAGTATTACTTCACTAAGAATGAGAACTCCCTTCTTGGCATCTTGACAAGCCACAAATTCGTAACTCACTAAGTTCATTCCATCCCTCAAAGAGGTTACAAGGGCGACATCTGTAAAGGCGATAACCAAAGTTACAACTCTTACTCATGCAAGTGCATTCCAGTGCAAAAGCAAATGATGGTAAAAACTTTTACCGGTAACAGCATACAAGGCACAGAGCTTGGGGAAATCAAGAGATCGGTCCTGCAGAAATAGCACAAAAATTCTATTACAAGGCATTTTAATGTAAGCTAACCGATAGTTATATCTGAATATAGCATCAAATATTCTCCCTTTTGCCTAGGGATTGGGCTCTTTTTATATCGCACTAAAACAATGGAGAAAATGGTTCAGTTCAGTAGAGACGAAACTACAACTAAAATTTGAAACCAAATCTTTTGTCAAAGGGTCCCATCATTGCGTTACAGCAGGGAAATTTAGATTAATTCCCACAATCTAAAAGTCCCCCCATGTCAGCAAAGAAATTCATATTTCTCCAATAAATAGGACACGCTACATTTTGAGTTTCATAAAGCCAATTCTGCTGCAATGAACTCAGTCTGGCAGTATCATTAAGCTGTGAGAATCTTTTGCACGAATTTAAATGATATTCTGTGTTACTTTTGAATGTCAGGGAATGAAACAAACCAGGTGATGTATTGGCACAGCCGTCAAAGTTCCAAATCTTCCATTAATGCGGCCAACAATTTCATGAACCTGGCTAGTGAGTTTTTGATCTGCAGAATTGAGGAATTAGTTAAAAAAGTAACTGCAAACTCTCCAAAGAATAAGAATCCCGACCACTTTCCCAGATAAGTTGCCCCCGTCGTAAGTGTCGGGGAAATCACAAGTTGTTTGCTGGTGAATCCCTTCATTCATAGTTCACAAAAAGTAAATCTAAATAGAAAGTAATGTGATCAAGAAGCCGACAGGAACAATACATTCTGGAACATCTGTTCTGGTTGGAACGGCTATTTGCAGAAGAACTACTTTATCATGCCAGTACGAGTTTTCTTCGAGAAACTTCTCGAAAGCAAGTATCTTTTGAGGAATTCCTTTGATCATATCCAATCTATCAACTCCTAACATCACCTGAAATATTGCATAGACAGTGATAAAATCAGTCTGAGGGGAGACTGAATTTAACAATTTACGCAATCATAAAAAGCAAAAGCAAAGCTCGCCAGATTATTTTCCCCAAGCAATAAATGACAATAGACTGCAATAGTAAGCGGAATCAGAGACTGCATTATGGAATCTGTAATCTTTCTGGGCCAATGTTGGCCCAGAAAGATTACAGATTCCGTAAAACAAGGCAGGCTGTTTCATGTATGTAATGCCATGAAGAATGATTAAAAAAAAGTACCCAAAATTTGCTATAGAAATTTTGTGCGTACCTTACGGCCAGCGAACCTCTCTTTTAGTTCTCGAATATGTACTTGCACTGCTTGGGTGTCAAGTGCCCTTATGAATCTATCAGCATCTATACCAATGGGAAACTGAAATTTTACACATGAAGGATTAAAAATAAACATTTCCAAGCAAAAATATGAAACTTTGAGTCTTCAAAAGAAAATGTCATATTCCATTTAAAAAATAAATAAATGACAATAAATGAAGTGAGCAAAAATATACCGCAGCCACTCTTGTCAGCTTCCCTTGATCCTCAACTCCTTCAGGTGTACCTTCTAGTCCCAAAATACGAGTACAGGCACTCACAAAATGCCTTGCGTAGTCATAGGTATGAAACCTGAAGAAGAAACGGTTCCAAGAGCATAGCAACCTCAACCTTACTTGAGAATGCCACAACAAGAAGCACCAGTTTGACTAGTAGCATATCACGCACAAATTTTATTGAAGCACTCGCTTGCTTGACTTATGGAAAGGGAAAGCAAGCTGGACAGACATGTGCTAATTGTCTGAACATACAGCTAAACAAGAGGATGAACTTTCCAAATGGTTCTCGTACACATCTTGTAGGGATCTCGAAGTATTTAATAATGCAGAAGCAAGGACAGGGTTTCATACCCAACTAAGTCAGCAGCTAGGACAGATCGCAGAAGCTCTGAGCGAGATGGCAGGGTCCGATGGATTTCAGAGGACGGGAAAGGTGTATGAAGAAACCATCCAACTTTCATGTTGGTGTTGTACTCCTTCAGACATTTTGGGAGAAACATGAGGTGGTAGTCATGGCACCAAACAACATCACCTTCCTCATAGTGTTGATTCACAACATCAGCAAACATTTGATTGGCTTTCTTGTATGCAGCAAATTGTGACTGAAAACTTCTGGTAGTGGCAAGACGATCTTCTTGTGGAAGCCCAAGATAATGGAAAAGGGGCCACAAGATATTGTTGCAGTATCCATTGTAGTATTGATGAACAATCTCTTCATCCAGGAATACAGGAATACACTTCTGCAGCAACCATATTAGCATAGTGATGTCACAATCTGACCTCATGATGAAAGTACCAAGAAAGAAACTTCTATCACATACCTTCTGAGCCAAAGCATCAGTTAGTGCATCCTGTCCGACCTTATCTGGGACATTAACTCCAGCCCATCCAATCCATCTAGCCTCAAAGCCCTTGACTCCTTCATCAGAGTCAAAACATAGAAAAGTACCCACTCCCACGTAAGTAACTGGATCAAACCGATACGAAACTAAGTAAATGGCATGTAAAAATTGATCTGAACAATGAGACGCTAACCCAGAAGAGCTGTCACAAGACCACCAGCACTCATCTCCAAGGACCACGAATCCTCGCCTCTTCTAACTGCTGAGACTGGCAGCCTATTAGCCACCACCAGTAGTCTTTGTCTGAAAGGCCTTCCATCATGCCTTTCACAGGCTTCAATCTGTCTCGCAGCAAAGGCCCCTTCCAGGAACCGGTCATCATGCGAATTCCTCGAGTTTTCCACCTCTCTTAGCCACAAGTCATTGTCTGCAAACTCAGAAGGCCGGAAGCCGTCTGCCGCATCATTAGAATGAGCAACCCTGTTGTTCTTTCTGAGCTCTCTTTCGCGCAGGAGGCGCTCTACTCGACCAGGAACATAAGCGGGACAACCGTTGTACTTGTTTCCAGGCATACGCTCACTCTATAATGAAACCCTCCCCAGAAAATTTGTCACCTCCCAAATTCAGAAAGTCGAGCGTCCTACATTTTGTGAACCAACAAAAATACCCAGTCAGACCATTAAATCCAGAATCTGGCATATTGACGGAATTCACCAACCATCCAATTGACCGGATGTACTGGAAAAAAAAACCTAAAAAAATGAAGAAAACAAGAAAACGGCGGGCAACTGGAGAAGATATAACGAGGAATGGGATCCACATAATTTCAAAAGCCTCGGTGTAAAAATGGGGTCTACCATCTCCCTCGTAAAAATCTACAGCACGGCATTACCGCAGTTCACAGGCACAAGCAGAAGTACCAGTCGCCATTCAAGTCCGCTGAATCATGGAAAAATAAACAAATCCTCCGAAGCATCTTGGTCGAAAAGAAAGACGTCCAAATTCACGAAGCAAGAAAGGAACGCGGACGCGATGGACTTTCTTCAGATTTTCTTCAATGAGTTGGAAATCACAACAAAAAAAAAAGCCCCGTCCGAGGCGAGAAGACGAGGAGTTCAAGAACGTCCAATCAGGAAGGACGAATGCCCAAATCCAGATGAAACCAATAAGAAAACTGACAGAATCAAAGACAGAGCCAAGAGAACGCGGCCGAGCCTTATAACATCACCTCAGATCGCACTTCATCGACGCGAAATTCTGGAAGAGTTACGATTTTGTGAGTTGGGGGGTGGGGGTGGGATGGCAGTGTCTCCAGATGAGAAGGGAAATGGAGAAGAGGGAACAGTGGAACGGAATCCTCCGGGTGGAGCTTTTATGGGACACATACAGCCTTTTCCGCCATGCAAGCTCACCCCCTCCTAATTACTCAAAATCAAAATCGATGGTTATCAATGAACGTTTTCATTTTACTTATTTTATTATATTTTTTGTGGAAGGGGAGCATAAAAGCATTGAGAAGGAAAGGATGGTGTCCATATACGAGCAAAACAAGACACAAGGCGGATATTCCCCCCGTTCTATTAGCAACTAATTCACAGGCTATTTAAGCGACAGGTTAAGAGATATGGAACGCATATTTCGGGAGGAGGAGGGGAAGGGGGACAGTCATGTCACATCCCTGCCATCCACCACAGTGGCACGAGCATCGTATGTTCGTGCCCCTTGGTGATGATTCAGATTAACTGGTTTTCACCTCAATCTCATGGCCTTTTAAAAGCTTTCAGGGCTGACGCGGCAGTTCATAGAACTCCGTGTCTCCACCCCATCCCCTGTCATCGCTCTAGCTACAGCTGTACCCCTCGTTCTAGATGATATTTCCGACATTTCTCTTCTGGTATTCCGGGACGAAACTTTTATCGTTGAACAGAACAGGACACGACAAATAATATAGATATAATTAGAGACTCGTGATTGCGTTTCAAGAGTCCTTCAAAAACATTTTAGCGAAAAAAAAACTCCGCCGGAATTTCCTCCGATCAAACAGGTTTAGAACAACAATAGTAACGTAAACTACGTACGTAGTGATTTTCTATTTCTTTTTAAGAAAAGGTTCTTCCTTCTCCTGCTAAATATTTATATAATTACTTGTTATTATCGTTTACTAGAAAGAAATTGATAAGGGATTTATTCAAACCGACACAAAGGAATTCTTAATATATTTCTTATCAAGAAAAAAAACGACACAAAGGGAGGAAATACGCACACCTATCACGAAGTAGATGAGCGAACATGTTTGTGACTCATTAATAAAACAATCATAAATCTGACGAACTCTCACACGTCAACTATTCCTAAGTATTTCAACCCCATAAAAATCCTGACTATATGAGATTAACATACTCGCACTTAGATTAATGGAACGACTTTAGGATACATACGCGAACTATTTCATAAAGAAAGCTTATGTTCGCAGTTCAAGGAGGAAGAAGACCCAAACTCAATTAGTACGCTCAAGCACTGTCGGCTGGATATCAAATCCAGAGTTTCATGATACAACACAACATCAGTTAACCGCAACCAGAACCCGCAGAAATACTACACGACGAAGTGCTACTTTTACCGAGCTTTACGACCATAATAACATCAAATCCAAGTGTGTAACGAAATCATCCATTTGCATATATGAAAGTGGACAATATTGACAGACGAAGGTACCGAGATTAGAAATTATATGCCAGCTGGGCTTCTTGATTCTGTGGCCTGGCAGAATTAAACGGGAAACTTCTACGCAATCGATGCACGACCATAAAGGAGGGTCCAAGAAGCATGGCCCGCTATCCTATTGGGGGAACCCGTGTAATCATGCCTCCACTGCACCTAACAAGGACACATCATGCAAATGTTCCGCTATCAAAGTCAGCATTCCTACATTTTCACGTGACAGCGTTTCCTGACTTTTAGGGAAGCAATCACGTGATTATAAACCGCCCGTCAATTAGCCGTCCGTGTCTTTCTTTCAGCCCAAGGATGTCCCGATCACACACACATGTCATTTTCACCACAACATGGGAAATTAAACTAGGCATGAAGGCTAATGTCAAAAGGGATGAAGACTCGCGAGAAACCTTGTACGGGATGACGCAAATCAAAGAACTAGTCCTTGTCCCTTAGCATGGAGCATAAGTGAATCACGTATCTAGCCATGGGCGGGAGGATAAATAATAATTAAAAAAAGAGCATGCCGATGGCTTCAGGCGACGTAAAGTCATCTGAAGCATGTATGCCCCACAAGAAATCATGAAAGATGTCCGATCAAGATATCGGGGGTAATGGATTATGTCGGGCTAGGATAGGAACATATTACCCCACAGCGGGATTAAATATTGGGAGCAGTCGAATCTCCACCCAACGGGCACCCAGATTCGGTCAATCATTGGAAAAAAAAGAACAGTGAAGCTCGACTAAGCGACTTTAAATGGGAATGGCTAACTCTTAGAAATATCGGCAGGCGTGAAGATGCAATGCCAATGGAAGATTTTTCTTCGTTGAGGACTTTATGAGTATGAACAAAAATTATAAAAAGAAAAACCATAAGTTGGAAAAGTATTTCTCGGAAAGAGAAAGGACTCGCAGTGAAAACCGTCTAAAGATTCGGGGAAGGGGAGAATAACGGAGATAGGGACAGATCAAATCAGAGCAAACACGTGACCGAAATGAAGAATGCATCGAATGCATCCCCCCATCCTACACTTGTCCCATCTCCATGAAGCGAATCGAGCTACTGCTCAGAATTCAGATGTACGGTAACTAATGGGAGATAAAAAGATAAAAGAAGACAAAATAGTAGCATCATTTTTCAAAAGGAGGGAAATCTCGTGAACGTGAAGACTGGGGTGTGGTTTTACTAGCGATATGCGAGAAGAATCCTCACCGCTCTGACAACAGCTGATAAAATAGGAGAGTCTAGAAAAAGAGCTACAGTGCATGTGGAGCCTACAAGGAGTGACCGAGGGACAACACTTTATCCTGAGATCTTACTTCTGATAACAGAAGAAACGCTCTAAACTGCATGGCTAATTTACCACAAGGTAAGTGATCATAAGAGGCATAACAACAGATTATCTCCATTGCCTAACAAATTTGCCACAAAATTACTTGACACCAGGCTTTTCACAAACTTACTACCACTGTTGAAGGGGCTTTCATCTACTCATTTGCGCTAAAATGGAAGAGCCTTGAGAACAATAGGTAGGTTCATTTCAACCGGGATGCCACCAATCTTTTAAGTAAGTCTTTCGCCTAAATGGCCAGATAACCACGATCGACTACTACAATCAAGGTCTGATTTCAACAGTCGCACAAACTCAGACGTGTTAAAAATGATTTCACCAATTGTCACTTTACACACGGAAACAGCTACTGAATGGTGAAAAATCCGCTTCAAGAAACCGAACATCTCATCGCCTAAAAAAAGGAAAAAGACGGAGAATCTATTTAACGACCTTTCCGATTCGTTTCGGCCGCAGGCAATGACAAGAGAGATGACGACAACTAAATCGCACTATTGAAGAGCGAATCAGGCAAAAAAAACCAGCACCAAACATCGGTTTCGGCATGATCAAGCGTGCCACCAAACAGAAACGAGACGAACCGACGGGAGGGATCAAAAGCGACTCCATCAGAAGATTATTCCACCAAAACGAGACGCATGGAAAAGAAAACGCAAGAAAAACGAAATCAGAAAGGGATAACCGCGGTGACCTGGAAATCCGCTTCAATAGGAGTTCCGCCACGCAACAGCAGAGCTCTCTTTGGATTAGTCGGATAGATCAAACCTCGAATCTGAGAGTAAAGAAAGGGAAGGAGACGGAGGAGTTCGACATGGTTATTTCAGTACTGTAATGCAAAACCGATTGAAACAACAACGCCGAAGAAGAAGAAGAAAATCTCCGGAAGAGAGTGAACTCCCCTGGGGAAATCGGCAAGAAGAGAACTCTATGGATTGAAGTCGGGCGTAAACTGAAGGGATGGAAGACGGTTGGGGCGGTTACGGAGGTTTGTTTGGGAGGAGAGGGTGGGGAGGCTAGGAAAAAAGAAATGAGAAGAGATAGGGAGAAGAAGGGGGTGTGGTGGAAGTGATGATATTTTGGCGGGGGGGTGGGGGGAAAGAAAGGAAGGAATCAAAAGAGAGGGGGATGGTGGCGGTGTGTGCTGTGCAGCTGTTGCTGGGCTTTTGTTCTTTGCTTTTTCTCCATGGCCTTTATGTCCCCCAATCATTTGGAGGGAATTTGTTCCCCTTCCTTTTTCACTCCAAAATTTTCAAAATAATAAAACACAAAAAAAAATACGGCGTAAATGTATTTTTTTAAAAAAATACACACGAATAGAAATAACAACTTTTATTTTGTTAAAGTAACCAATAAAAGAGAAGAGAGTTACTATCATTTTATGAGGCAGGCGATGCCATAATACTCTATCCGGAGGGGAGGAGTTAATGCGGGAAATGTAAAAAGTTAGGAGAAAATGCAAGAGGAAAAGATTCTTTTCCTAAAAACGAATAATATTATATTATTGTAAAAGTTAAAAAAATAAAATAAAATCTCAGGATGATGAAGGTACACACACACACACAGGGATTTTTTTTGGACTTTTAAATGCTTTTTAAGGTAAATGCATCCCACGAGCCAACCCACCCACCCCCCTCTCCAAAGCATTTTGCTTTCTTACCAATAACCACAAAACAACGGCCTCTTTCCTTACATGTCATGCAATAATGCTGACAAATACCCCACACCCTAAAAAGGAAGCGTAGGAAGGACACCTCGTGCACTGAGGATTCTTATATTAAGTTTTAATACGAGCTTGAACTCAATATATATATATATATATATATAAAAGTATGCAAAATCTATAGAGGAAATTTTAATAAAATACCACACACAACACCGGGGCGTTTTTGCTAATTTACTTAGTAGAGAGAGTGGCAATACTTGTGACTCCTGTAACTTTAAAATCTTAGTTATCAATTATATTATTAAATGATAATAATAAAATAATGGAATCCGGTTCCCAACATCTCTCACACTTAAATTTCCGAGGCAATAAGAAATGATTAAATAAATAAGGTAAAGCCGAAGAGGGGAATGACAATGAAAACGACATTTTACGTTTACAACGTAAAGAAATTCATAAACCCGGGGAGGGGGGGTGTCTTCTTTTTTAAAAGGGTGAAATGTTAGGGGGGAGGGGAGCACGTGGGATGCGTGGCCTTTTTGGGGGCAGCAAATTTTTACTTATCCAGGAAGGCCCTCTCTCGCTCGACCTTTCTTTCTTTCTTTCTTTTTTTTTTTTGGCAATCGCATCGGTGGCCACATCTAAAACTACGCCTCAGTCGTTTCTCCTTTTGCACCCACCAAACAACACTCGATCTCGATAAATACCACAGAAACAAAAAAGGAAGATGGATTCGATTCTGTGATATCTTGTTCCAGCTGCGCCCCGAGGTCAGCTTTTTCAAAAGGCCATTGTCCCCCACTCCCCCTTTCAATCACCACCACAAACCCCAAAAACACACATCATGGCCAAATTCTCCCATCCGGATTCCAAGTCTCCCCCACCCCTCATTACCCGACTCTCATCGACGATGTCTGTGATCACACACCATCAAAGGAGAAGATATGCTCCTCCCCCCAACCCAACCCCATTCGAATTTATGATCCAACAATGTTATTGGAAATGTCTTGTCTATTATTAACGAGGCAGAATAGTGATTTTTGGGTTTTTTTACCGATTTTTTTATTCAAACTTTAAAATAATTATTTATCTTTAAATTATTACTTCACTAATTTGTCGGCAATATTATTCTATTTGGTTTTTTTATTATATTATTGTTACGTGAGTATATATAATATAGATTTCTGGCATTGACCGACTTTTGTTTGTTCAAACATTAAAATATATTTTTTGCAGCAATAAATCATCAATTGCATGAATCATAAATGATCTTATTAGAATGTTTTACTCAGTTATCCGATTTATCGTTATTAATTATCTTATATATTATAAATTAGACAAATAATTTCCGACGTTCATTATTTTTCTATATGTGACTGTCAATAGTATGACAAACAAAAAAGAAATCCTTTAACCAAATAATCAAAACAGACTAATGACCTCTTGAATGTGTTGTATGACCAATGTGAAGGGCTCAAATTGCAAGTCATTTCAAAACAATTACTTTAGTCGTCACTAATTTATCTTATTTGTCGTAAATTAAATAAACAATTTCGTTCGTGGTTAATTACTTTCTTACACTTGAAATCATCGCGACCCACGATTGTCCTTCTACTCTTTTTTATAAAATTTTCATCGAATCTAATGATTTATAGCCTAAACAAATCCCCTTAACAAAGTATTAAACAGACTAATAATAAAAGTATTATTTTTCGTGAGTTAAATCACGTGTCATTTCAAAATAATAATGATAGCAAATCATTTGTATTCTTTTATAAAAATAATTACCTACATAGAAAATATAACACGCAAGATAATTAAGAGGCAGGCAATAAAGTCATATAAGATTAATAATATTAATATTAATATTTTAAAATTTGAGTCCCAGGTCAAAGCCAGAAATCTAGATAGAAAATTATTATAATTGTTTCGGCTCATAATATTGTTTTAAGTTCAAAAATTTAATATTCAGACATAAAGTCGACTCAAAAAGTGGTGTTAGAAATCAAATCGCTATTTTGCATATTAATAATGATAAAAAAAAGAGAGAGAGAGAGAGAACCCCCAATGTGTGGGTGGGTGGGAGGGGAGTGGATTAACCCGGGGACAAAGCGGGCAAGAGTCCTTTCCGGGTGTTGCCGACAGTGGTCCGAGGAAGTAGGCGTCGGTCGGTCATTGACAAGAAAGGCCGACCGGGCCAACCAACCAACCAACCTAACCTTACTTTTTGAAAGACGATCGATCCTCCTCCCAAATCCCAATTCCGGAGGGAATGGGGGATCTCGATCTTATCTATTTCCCTTTTTCTTTGTCTTCCAGCACAAACGATCGATCCGGAAAGCACTCCAATCCAAACCCCATGGGCTGACTACAACAGACAGCCAGAATTCGGCCCATCCGTTGTCTGCGACCCATCCTCACGGCCCGTTTGATCCCCGACGTAAACATTCATTGAAATTGGAATGAAGATTTTTTTAAAAAATTCATGGATATTTTGTTGGCTATAAATTTGTAATTGAATTTCAAATTCCAATTATAATTTCGAGTCCATCTTTAAGGCTATGTTTGAAAATGTGAGAAAAAAAAAGAAAATTTTTTCCTTTTCTTTCACTCCCCTTCTCACTGCTTCCACTTCACTTTTCTTTTCTTTTCTCTTCATTTCCAACATAGTTTAAGTTGGAATTTGGGTAGTATTTTAAACTAAACTACTTATTTTATTATATTCATAAATTATTAGTGTAATATGATAATACCAAACAAAGAAATTAAAATTTTATTTGTATTTCAATCGTTTTTTTGGTGTGTTTTCGCTTTCGCACACGAATTTACTCCACTTCTTGGAGCTATGTTTCGAAATAGGGTTAGTTGGAAAAATATTTTCAAAATAGTTCAAATTTCTTAAAATAATGATTTGAAATTGAACTTTATAAGTCCTATTAAATCGCGCGCTATGCTTCAGGATATCTTGTCGTTCTGCTTCGGAAAATGAATATCTCTTGAAAAGATATTCAGTTTAATTATCATTTTTTTATACATTGAGACTAATTCGCCCACATGGAGGTATACATAATTTACTATGCATATATAATTTTTCCTCTAGTTGAGCCCACCTTCTTGTTTCTTATGTATTACGAATTTTTCAAGTAGGTCGGAATTATAAAATTCGATTGTTAAAGCAATCAAACTTTATGATTCCTATTTCAAGGGAAAATTAAATAAAATGGGATATCAAAATTATCAATTAAAATTTCTGAACGAGTGAAATTGAAAATAGGCTATATAATTATGACTTATATTGAACTTTTTAGAAATTTTAAAACCACTTATTCAATTTCGAGAAATATTTTATCTATTTTTGGAACAAAAATCCCACTTCCTCTACACGTAAAAGAACGCACGATCACTCGAGGACTTGACCATTATTTGCCTTCGGAGAATTACAGGAAAAATGATGTGCGAACGTTTCGTTCTAACGTTCGTGCAATGCCGTAAAACAATGTCGAATATATGATACTGCTTTCTTGGAATGTCGGGAAAGAGATCCCGTCCCTCGCTGTTGGGGCGGACTTTTTAACTTTTTTTTTTTTTGGTTTTGTTTCTCTTTCGGTCATCCCATGTTGCTGCCATTGACGAGCATCGTGTATAACAGTTCGTTCCAGGTATCGGGAACGCCAGCGAGGCACCAGTGGCTGCAATCCTTTCCTCCTTCGCTGTCGATTCCGTAAGCGGCAGGGTGCCCATCCTTCCGTAACTGCGAGAGAACTGTTATATCGAACAAAGTCGCCTTGGTGGATCCCCTCAGTACCTCGTTCACTGCCACTGCTTGCGGCGGTAGACCGGCCGGGTATTGAGAACCGGCAATCGGCTGAGTTTGTCCTATGCACGAAGTTGACGGGGAGGCGTTCCACTCTTCGCCACTACAATGAAAGATTGCTTGATTTTAGTTGAGATAGATCGTAATGACAACAGGAACCTAATCACAATCCGGTCATGGATGGGTTACTTACTTGTAGTGGGTCGGCGATATCCCTTGGAAGAAAACTTTTGTTACCGCCGGATTTATGTTAGCGTCGACCCACCTGGACCACGTCTTCAGTCCCTCCTTGAAAGCAAGCACTCGATCCATGTCCTTTCGTACGACGTTTCCATATTGGATGTAGTCCCATCTGAATTAATCAACGTGTCATTGTCGAGATGTAGAGGAAAGTCGGGAGAAAGCTTCAATCGATATCACCCCCTGTACTTAACGGTTGCTTGCTCCCCTTGTGCAGCCACCAGTGCCAGGAGTTGAACATGATAATATCATAACCTTTCCACGCATCGCCATCTGCAATGGAGTCTAGCTTGAGCACTCTCCCTATTTTCTCCCTGACGATCTCAACTAAGAACGGATTCCGATAGAACACAAGTGAGACGCCAAATGCCTGCGTTGTATTCATTACAGGAACAAAATTCAACACCCGGCTTCATCGATCTAGTTTCTGCGGTTACAAGAAGGACTTACCGGAGCAGAAAAGGTCGAGACATCGTCCTTTCTGGTGATGGAGTAGCTTAGTTTCGGAACCGTGGCGTGCAACATGCACGTGAGCGATTGCCATTGGTTAAGGCTGATGGAATCTCCGACGAACAGCATCTTCTTCCCCCTGAGCTTCGTCAGAAGCTCTAAACCATTGAATCTGCAGGTTTATGTTTTCCATGTCACATAAGAAATAAGACCTCAAGAAATGAGAAAGATGAATGAGTATGTAACAATGGTGATGGGGGGGGGGGGGGGTCCACTTCTTAAAAGCGTCACACTGGCAATGCTGGCTGTGTTTTAGTGTCCCAACAAAAGCCACACATTCGACAAAACCATAATAAATATCTGTCCCGACCTGTCAATTATCTTATGTAAGATTAGTTCGAGTTTCTTGCCGACAAAAATGGCAGGAAGCAAGATGACCGACATGAGCAACAGAGTAGGGGGAGCTTCCGTTTGGGGAAGCAATTTGGCAAGCCAAATGGTGAACTAGAGTCTCATTGCAAAATCGTGCAGTTTGTCGACCTCTAGAGTAAGTTTTACCTGGGCAAAACGCAGGACATGGGCTTCCATCTGTATTTAAGATAGAGACTGTCGGGGCGGCCATTCTTCGGGCAGTCAAACTCCGCTTCAAGGAACGGGCAGCTTGAGGAGTCGTAAAGAGGGACGTAGCTTTTGTCAAACGCCCAGCTCCCTCGGAAGATGTCGCACCCATTTGGCTGCTCTTTTCCTCGCATAGAGACATTACCGTGCTTCTGCTCATTGTAACCGCCGGCAACGGCTGAATGAAGCAACACCACGAGCAGCGCAGCGAGAACTGTTGACCGAAGCCGGGTTGAAGCAGGAGGTTCCATGTTTGAGCGAAGAAGAGGAAGAGGAAGGAGGAGGAGGAGGAGGAGGAGGGAATTCAAAGGAAAGTGTCGGTTGGCTTTGATTATGTTGAACAGAAGGGCTGAGTTTGTATAATGAGCATGTTCAGCATGAGTTGTAATTCTTGGGTGAGTGGGGTGATGGGGGGGCTCACTTTGGACAGTGACACGGTTGAACCAGCTGAACTCGCTTCGATTATTCGGGTGGACAGTGTTAGTTATGGTGGACCCATTTCATCAGCTATTGCCGCAAAGTTCACTAGGGCCATTACTTCCTCTTGCCATTGCTTGATCCATTCGGATTTGGGCAAACCACTTGTTGCTTCAGTTCCTCCTAGAACCGGGGAATCTCAGCTAAGAAAAATCAAAGTTTAGGATCAGAACGTCAACAGATTCCGCTTATTGCAGATTAGAAATGAAAATACAAGTTCTTGGCAGAGCAAGTTGCTCCGAGTCGACCAGAAACACACACAAACATAACTTGCAATTGCAATGGCACAACATAAATAATAAAAGGCCGCTTGTGTGTACATAGAGATGATGGGATCAAGATCATCTTATCTTTCCACTAATACACGTTTAACTGGACAGATTGGAAAGACAGATCCCATCCAACTTCCGGAACGCATGATCGAATAGCTGCGGCAACTACTCGAACAACGAGAAGATAAAATTACTACCCAATCATTACAAAGTAAAAGCAAACCCTACAGAAAACAAGAAAGAAGGACAAAAATAAGAAAAAGGGAAGGTTCGAGGCATGGTCAGCTAGTTTGTCTCGATGCCTCTTCCTTCACGCTGTTGGCGCAACACAGTCCCAAGGTAGGATAGGATCTCTAAGAAAGACTTGGCCGGAGGCGGCACTTACCTAAAATTTTGTACAAAATAAAAGATCAGGCTTAAAATCAATGAGGTAATTGATCAAACACGCAAGTATGTAACGAAGACCAGACCTTCCCAGGGTGCCACCACCGAGAGTAAGCTCCAAGTCATCTGAGCCAGCCTCCTCGTGGATTTTCTCTCCTTCCCAAGGTTTGACGAGTTCGTTTTTGTCAGCACCAAAAGCGAACTCAGCCGAAACGACCTTAGACATAGGAATGTCTGCATTGTAGTCGGTGCCGGCTGGAATGGCTGGGGAGCATGTGCCGCTCTGGCCAGGAGTCCAAGCACGAGATCCGCTTCCAGCTAAAGCATCATACTTAAGTCCAAAAGGATTGGGGGACACGAGGCTAAAGGGGGGAGAAACTGGTTCACTTTGAGGGATTCGATGCTTGGACATCCATTCAGGATTCTGAAGGAATTGCCGGCCAGGGCTTGGGGGAGTGGAAAATGGCGGAAAAGAGCTCTGTTCGCGCCAACTCAAGTGTTTAACTTTCTCATTTAAGTCAGCTCTCACTCGAGGGCTTCGGGCAAGCGGAGAATTCAGATAAGGAGTAACAGGAGCACTTATTGAGTTCCCGGGAATGCTAAGAAAAGGGAGCTTAGAAGATGAAGCCGAAGAAGATGCGGAAGAGAGGTTCTTTAGCCATGGTATAAAATTACCATTTACGTTTGCATTGGCGGCATAGGAAGACGAAGCTGGGCTAGGAAAAGATGAGGAGCCAGGGCTTGGATTGTAGGAAGCACATGAAGTAGGCTGGAAGGTAGAGGAACTCATTACAGCAGATCTAGAGGCGAAATCAGCATGCTCCACAGGTTTGCATCCCTGAAAATTCAACAAGGGAAGAAAGTTCAGATGCTTCTTAGTTGAATGCCAGGCATATCCACATAAACAGGCGTAAAGTTCTGGAAATGAAAAATTTGTTTCGTCAGATTATCAAGATGTCCTCCGGTTATATTTCTTCCAATGAAGAACAGAACAGGGAAAAGGAAAGCACTATATTCGTGGGAAAGTTACTAGTAGAACACCTTGAAGAGACATAAGCAGAAGGCATTTATCAGCGAAAAATCCCAGACTCAATCTCTTCGTCCCATGAATCAGACTGAAGCACCAAATCACAGCTTCTCTGGGTTTATGAAGGCAAACAACAAGAAACAAAAGAAAATTTAACAACGCACAAACTCCCTACATAAACCCTGTTCTTAGCATAAGCACCTAAAAAACATTACTGTCACCAACGCACTCCTCCACAAAAGTCTGGACAAGAAGCAAAAAGAGGAAGACCCAAACTCCATGTTCCTCACTACTTGACATTTTAGGACAAACAAATCCAGCAATGGAGGAACCAAAATGACCGAGTGGCCCCAAAAACAACCACTTACCATAAAGAACTTTGCGGAGTACCTCAACCAAGCAATCAAACAGGCTCTTACCCAAAAAACAGCGATCCGCAAACGAAGCAACAAAACCTTCAAATCTCAGACAACTACAAAACTTCAAACCCGACGAACGAAATCATAGACTGGGAGACACTGGAAGATCAGTCACCTTTCGGTACGTGGTACCGTCCGGCTCGACAACCCAACCTGCCTCGTTGCAGAGAGCCTTGAGGACCTCGTTATTGTCGCAGTGCTTCGGCAGGCGGTAGTTACCATAAATACGGAGGCCCGCGAAGATCTTGGCGGCGATGGCCCTCCTCCTTCTCTCCCTCCTCTTGTTATTCTCCCTCTCCCTCCACGTCGGTGTCCTCGCCCCCGACGTCATCGCCTATCCTTCCTTCCCCGCACCTTCCACTTCCTCCCTTTCAAACCGAAACCCGAATCCCACAACTCCCCCACTCCCAAAGGCCCGCGGAAACAGCAAAAAAGACAACCTCAACAATCCTTCAGATCTCGGTCAAACTAAGCTTCTCAGGACTAGTTTTCACAAAAAAAACTCGTCTTGATCAAAGAGCGAGGCGACAGAGATCATGGAACAGGAAAAGGAGGCAGATTTGGACACCTGGGGGAGGGGAGGAATTGTTGTGTGCTAGTGGGTTCGGGATGTTCGTGAGAATGGCTTGAGAAGGGTGGGGTGGTGTGGGGGGGATAGAGACGCCAGATCTGAAGACGATGATAAAACATGTGATGGGGCAAACGTTAAAAAGGTGAATGCTTTAAAAGGGGTAGCGAATGCGAAAGCGCAGTGACTGGGTTTGGGTAATACTAGCAAGGAAGATGATGACGCAGCTGCAGGAGGAGGAGAGGTTTCTGTCAAAGGGGAAGCAGCAGTTGGCGCTGGAGCAGGGGTTGCTTTTTCTTCTTACCATAACAGTCCAAGGCGGCCCCGCGACCCTGGTCGAGAGAAGTTGGAGCAGAGAACAGAGGTTGTCAGTATCCAATTTTCACAAAAACCACTACCCCCACAATCATTCCCCACTCACTATCATGCCCTCTTTTGTTACTCAATCGATTGAAGTGAATCTTCTGATCTCTCGGAAAAACTAACCACCCAACAGGAGTTTAATTTCATTGGCAGATATCCCATCGCCTTTGATCATCATTGCCCTATCCTTTTATCGCAAAAGGCTAAGCTTTTGCAAATATCCATTGGGGTCAAATCAAAAGAACACCTCGAAAGAAACTCTATCCCTCTTAACCCCAATTCCCATCAAAACCAGACCTACTCTCTAAATGGTGGGGGACATTCGATTGGATAAGGTTTATGATACGAAACTTAGTTAACGTTGTAACGAATATTGTCAATCGTTTGTTCATTTTGTGAAGGGAAATTGAGTTCACATGGTCTACCCATCATCATGATAGGCATGAAGTTTTTGGGTTTTTTGAATGTTTTTGAAAGGTTTTTTGAATTTTCTGAATGTTTTTGAATTTATGGAGAAAGCCAAGAAGCCAAAATAGGAATTCTTGTGATACAAGTGCAGGGTTAATCATACTTTCTGCTGCACCTGTATCAATGAATGCTATCGCAGTGACGGGTCTGTGGTACTTTGAAAAATATACCAGTAACTTGACATGTGGTGCCATCTGTGTTGCTGCGATGAACGGAATCTTATCTTTGTTGAGTGGCTGCAAGTTCTCTTCGTTTTCAGAACTCTGGCGATCATTGAATTGAACTTCTGCCACATTGGATTCTGATGAAGGTACCACTCTTGTTGGTAGGATAGGGAAGTTTTCCCTAATGGTGTCTGGATCAGGGTAAGCACTAATTGTGCAAATTCTTCGATGACGTTCGTCTGAGGTATACTCGCTGTCTTCTGAGCTGTAATCTGTAAAATTTCCTTCAAGACAACAAATAGTTTGTGAAGACGGTTCATCATCCAAAGAGAAAATTGATTCCAAATCATTATCTCTTAAAGGTCGGTGAATGGATGGTCCAGGAATGGATGTGCAAACTGGAAAAACTTGAAGACATATTCAATGATGCACTTGCTATATAATGCAAGCTTTTTCAAAAATCTTATAAAGAAAGAGTTGAGGGACACAGCGGAAGATACAACTGGAACTTTATGCAGAGTTCCAAAAAAGATAATGTTTCTGGTACCACATAAGGAACCTGCGATACTGGACATGGTATTTCAGTTTGTTCAGGCATCGCGTGCGAGGTTCATCATAAGGGTAAAGGTACCAGTTTCTATCTGGGTCATCTGAACTATCATAGGCAAGATGAGCTTGGACCCTCTTAAGAACACACTTAACAGTCTTACGCTTTATGTAGTCATCTATCCACCGAATGTAATGTTGGATACGCTTGAGGTGGGTTGGACACTTCCAAGGAGGCTGTTCTCTTTCCCTGTTACTAAGACGAGTAATAAAATGGTTATAGAGTCTCCAACAATTTGGAAAATGAGGTTTGCAGAGGCATCTTCTTCTAGGTGGATGTCTCATCCTTTCCTTACTACCACTGTCAAGCCACGACCGGTGCCTGGCAGCTCTCCTAGCTTAAGCGGCAAGTGGTCCTCGAGGGCGATTGCGGTAGATTTACGGTCACTCAGATTTTACTTAGCCTAGAAGATAGATTCCTGCAACAAACGCCTTTAACCAAAGAGTGTAAACCTATAACAAAGCTATTACTTGAGAGTAGGAAGTAGAAAGGAGAAACGGTTGGAACTCTTTCAGTATGAGATGACTAAAGAGCATAAGACAGATAAGAAGTAAAATTAAACAAGACATAAGAGGATGACTGAGGATAATCAAACAGACTTAGAAAGATACACAAAGATGCATGAGTATCACCTAAAATGCAAGAATATCACCTAAATGGTGAAAACAGATAAACACGAAGTTTTTGGATTTTATGGGTTTTCTGAATGTTTTTGGAGGGTTTTCTGGATTTTCTGAATGTTTTTGGATTTTTCGAAAGCGAGGGGATTCATGAGAGTTTGATTCCTAAGAGACCACCACCCTGGATAACACCTTTGAGAAACTTAGAAGGCCATGGATTGGAAAAACTTAATGGTTTTTTCTGTGTGTATTTCGCTCTTTTCTACCATAGCAGATATAGACGAAGGTATAGATGACAAGAATACTGGCTTCAATGCATTGTCACATCCCAAATGAATAAACAAATGCAATAGTCTTTGATAATGTCTGTCTAAATCTCTGACCTGATATGAACAACACTTACGCTGGAAGAATTCTGTTCTTTTCTCTTCCAGAATATTGGTCGGATTTCCAATGAAATGGGAATGGAGGTGGTGCATGAATTCCTGTATTGGAAGACTGACTAATTGTATCTGAGTTTGCTCTGGAATTAAATTCCACCAGACCAGTAAGTTTCCTGTAAAACTTGAAGTCAGCTCTGTAAGAATATCTGTACTATCACAAACAGTTAGTCTTTTGTGCAAACACCACGCATAAAAATCATGTATGCGCTGTGACCATTTGGGGTAAGAAATATCATCAAAAGTGAACTTAATGTTATTTATTCCTCCAATGTTTCTCGAAACTGGTGGTTGTCTTTCTTCAGCCTCATCAAAATGTTCATCAGGTGGGTACTGATCCTGATCATTTCTGTCAGCCATATATATCTGAAGAGGTTCCTGTGATTCTGTGGAGTCCTCTGTGCTTTGAGTGCTGACTGTGGAGGTATCATCTGACGTGTAGTCCTCTGTGTCTGATGTAGCCTTTTCAGAAGATCTGTCTGTCTCACACCCTTTTGTCATTAAAATTTGTGGTGACTTTTCAAAGTACTCAAAAACAGAGTCATCATGTCCAAAAACAGAATCACCATATCCTGTATTTGTATAATTCTCAGAGGGAGTAACTGATAGAGTAGGAGTCACTGGTGTTACCCGACATTCCTTTTCTCTGATCATTAGTTGTTGGGTATGAGGTTGATCCGAGTCCGAGCTGGATGATCTTTGTCTTGGAGACAAATCTTTTGTCTTTCTCTTTCCTTCTCTGATGTCTGCTCGCTGCTTATCCTTCTTCTGACGTTCTCGAATAACATTCCTTATTTCGGCTGGGTCTTTCTTTCCAACCTGGCCAAAAATAGGGTGAAAGCCTTCGAGTACCTGTGCAGGAGGTACAAAACGTCTTCCAAAATCTAAGATATCAATAGGATAAGAACTTGATCTAATATTTAAACCAAAACTGGTGTTAGCAGTCCGAGGTCTTCCTAAGTTTAAGAAGTCTGGCTTTTGGGTCAGGTCTACCTGCTTGTCTTCTATCATCTTGATTTTTCTCTTAAGCTTGGCAATTTCAGCCTCTGGGTCTGACCTGAAATAAGAAGGGAAGTTTCCTTTCTCAAAATTGTCTAACCTTTTTTGTAGTGTATGCAGAACTTCTTGAGTCTTATTCTGATGGGTATCCATCCTGTCCGAAAGCCTTTGCTCTGTGCTTTGCAAATTTTTCTGCACACTATCACTCTTTCTGCAGATAGTATTCAAAGCTGAGTTTTGTGCTAAGGCATTCTAGCTTTGCCAATTCAGGACACATTCTGCAGTACTATTTCTCAAAGGATTTCCATTCTTATCTAGCTCTGTAGGAACGGGTATCTTTGAACAGTAACGAATATTGTCAATCGTTTGTTCATTCTGTGGAGGGAAATTGAGTTCACCTGGCCTACCCATCATCATGATTGCGGGTAGTGCTGCTGTAGGATTCATCGTCTGGAATGCTTCCTGTGTACAGCTAGAAGGTGCTGGTTTTATTTCCTTTGCCACTACTGGCTTGTCCATTAGAATGACCTGTTCCAAAGGGTTTTTCTTTTGCCATTTAAGAATAGGCTTATAACAAGGTAATACCTTTGATGGTTGCTTCTTTGGTTTTGGCTTCTTGGCTTTCTCCATTAGCCATTGCCATTCTCCATAATTTTCCTGTCTAGGAGAAGAAACCATAATTTCTGGAGCAACATCTGGCTCATCATCATGATGGTCATTAGTCTGGTCATCATCATCGTCACTATTACTGTCAGAATCATAAAGACATTTATTTCCTGACCTTTTCTTTCTGTTTCTTCTGAACTTGGGACACTCGTCTTCGTTGTCACTGTAGATGTAGTTTCCATCGATGTAATCGTCTCTACAACCACATATGGACGATGTGCATATATCCCAATAACAATGATCCGTATAGGGATCCCTGAAGTGATATGCCTCTCTTCCCTGGCCATCAAAAGAGTGAATTATCGAATTCAAGGAATCTGGCTTCTTACGTTTGGGAATGGGCTGGATCATGAACATGGTTGGGAAAATTGACGGTGTTGGTGCATCTTTCTCATGTGATCGGTCAAATTTGATGGTGACAGTGCCATCTTTTTCTTTGATGAATTTTGAGTCAGTTGACTGGATTGGCCTCACATGCTGCTAGAGCTGCTCATAGTTGGTAATCCACTTCTCCGGGAGTAGTTTGAGCAATTCTCCTCGAGTAATCTGTCTCGGAATATGCAAACATGTAGGAGTTTGTGAGCTATGGTAATCAGCACGAATTATCAAAGCATCCTCTGTATCATTAGGAATTTTTAAATCAAGTGCATGATTTTGCACTCTATATGACATCTGGTAATGCAGTGTTGCCTCAATGGAGCTGGAATTCTGCTGGGGACCAGCAATCTGAACCTGGACCTGTAAAGCTGTTAAGATCTTTGGGTCTTGTAGAGACATGCAGAAGTTAGGATAAAGAGTGACGAAAACAGTTCCTGCATTCAGTGTAGTCTCAATGGTTCCAATGCATGCGTGCTGATACTCCATGTATCTGGAGTCCAATAAAGCCATCCTGGCTGTGACAGGTAGCCCTTTCCTGCCATGATAAGTAAGTGCCAATCTAATAGCGCCAAAGTGGAGATGAGTATATCCTTTTTGGTGCCATTGTCGGGGGAACTCTGATGGGAGCTGCAACGATATAAATTGTTCCTGCTGAGTAGCCACAATCGGATGCTGGTTGAACTTGCTGGACTGGATGTACTCTAAAACCTGTGAACTAGGCTGTCGAATAAGAGTTCTTATTCTACTAATGGGATTGGTGGTTGGTTTGCTGAAGGCGGAGTATGGGTTGAGGAATGGGATGGTTGTGTTGGCTATTTGGTTGTTGTCTGAGACGTCCTGGTAGGAGATCTCATATAAACCATCTAGCTTATCGGCTGTGGATTTTTTGAAAGAAGGGTTGGTGTCTAGTGTGATGGGAGCGGTCATCACTACGGGTGTATCCATGGTCGGTAAGGCAAGGTGCGTCTCCAGTTGGGGTTCTCAGTCTCTCTATCTCTCTCCTCCTCAAAAAGAAAGAAGAAAATAAGTTTAGCATACTGTAATGGCAACAAGCTGGGAAGAAACACACTGGGCTCTGATACCAGGGGGTACGACTATCACTAACAACTCAAACATGTGGACAAACAACTCAAGGAAACACATGGACAATGGTACTATAAATTCGTACTTATTTTGTATTAAGGTTCGAACTTTTTCATATTAAAATAAAAAAATTTAAATAAAATTCGTACTATAACGTGAAATTGATTATGAAACTTTGTTATTGCTTCATACTTAGTACGAATCATTTCATATACGAGACAATTCTTACTAAAGTACGAAGTTGGTTAGTGCCGTACGAAACGAATCCGTGCGTGTAACTTTAGCATCGTCTGTCACGTCCTAGTTATTACCGGGCTGGACGTCCTGTGCTGTGGCTTGCTGAACGAAGCCAAGCCCATAAGCCTACAGGGCTTCATAAGTACCGCAATTTCCCTTTCTATTCGGCAACCAATCTCTCTTCCAATCCGATGCATTCATACATTGCTGCCCCATTTCGAACGGGACGTTTCTACTGCCTGCCAGGAGATCCTTAGGATGAAACGGCTTCCTGTCTGATTTGGATAAGAAAGGATCAATGCAAATGTAATGCTCCGGTGCAATGCCCCAGCCGAATCACCTTCTCTGTGAGCCAAGTCCCACGTTCAGGTGGATCCAAAGACAATTCCCGAGCAGATTGACGGCCATGAAATAGAGAGCATTGCAGGCCAAGATCTTGTCTTCAGAGTCAACATGGACTGGCAATCAAACCATCAGACGTTCCTCAAAGCTGAAGATCCGCCGCCCGCGACAACCAAAACAAAATATGGACCAATGTCCCAGGTTAGGCTAACCTGAGAAAACACCCAAGGGCTTCCACATTCATGCAGGCACGCAATGGAAAATTGAGTTTGTCAGAGTTGACAATATCCTATACAATTTCTCCTACATCTCAAGACGGACAGAGAGATAAATCATTAAAGTAATCGACACAAGAAATGGAGTGCAATATCTACTTGGTCTTCTCGCTTAACTTCACGATGTCTCACAGCAACCTGCTCACACAGCCCTTTATTTCTTCAGGCAGGGGATCCACCCACTCCAGCGCATACAAAACTACTACCCTCATTGCAGAAGGCAATCTTAAGCGCTTTGAGCCACCGTCATGTAGACTCTTATTCACAAATTTGCAGGAATCTTTTAGGACGCATTTGCTGCCAACCTGGAGGTCAAAGTAAAAGCAAAAAATATCAGACAGAGAACCACGTCATCGCCATTTCGGCAATTGAATTGATCCAAGTTTGCGGAATCTGCATCGACATCAATTCCAAGCTTACATTGTTTTCCGGGATATCAAAGAAACTTCGCAAGCTTTTAGCGGCAATAATAGTGCATCTAGCAACAGAAGGGCAACCAAACATGGCTAACGTTTTCAAGTCACTCCCAGATAACCACCTGCACCAAAAGAAAGATTCCCAACCTGAGCAGGCGGCAGACAAGACGCAATAGCCACAAGATACAGCAAGCTCACTTTGATATGTCCTGATGATCCTGTCCAAACTCCTTGGCGACGTGCTTGAGATACTCCCTGCTGTAACAATCCTTGAAGCATCTCGCATCGACCTTCCCATTCCTCACCTTCAAGAAATTAGCATTCCTGAAGTAATCCTTCCGATACAAATGATCCAGAAACATCTACATATCGGGAGACACCTCCTTCATATCACAAGCCATCAACCCACTTCCACCCCAGTCAATGCCAATGGGCTTCTCTGCAAATCCGGCGTCATCCCTGTCCTTGGGCAAGAACACACCGCACAATTTCGTCGTGGCCGCAGCCACACCCTCCCTCTTCACTTTCCCAGCCTGGCCCTTCTGCGTAACTTTGCATTCCCGGAGTCGCCTCTGAAGTGCTCTCAGCCTCTGGCTTAGCTCATTCCCTTCGCCTTCGCCTTGGACGACACCACCGCCTCGTTCTTCCGCATTTTTGGGGACCAATCCAAGGGATTCCTTGAAGAACAGATGCAGGGGCTTCCGCGGGGGCTTGTTGGGTTTTGATTGGTCCGAGCCGTCGGATTCCGATTCGGAGGCGGAGTCCTTGAGGTCCCATGTGGAGGAAGTAGAGAGGGTTCTCGGGAGAGCGGAAAGGATGGAACTTGGGTCTTGACCGGGGATCAACCGCGAGAGGACACGGGAATAGGGAAGGTGGATGAACTGGGGGTTAGGGTATTGAAACCTGTGAAAGACGAGGGCTTTAGAAAAGCGCGCCATCATCGTCGCTCGTCGTCAGCTGTCCGATCTTCCCTTGTGGTTCTTGGTATTAGGCCAGACCGTAGAAATCATGTGGACCCAGTAAATCTCCGGTTCCTATGTACCTTCCCTCGTTTTTATTACCGGGTTTGGTTTGAAGAAAGAAAAAAGCAGAGGGTCATGCTAACGGGAGAAGAAATCGGGAAGAAGAAGGTCCCGGAAATCCGAGTTGCCGTTGCTGCTAAGTGCTACGAACTCTGATTCCCCCCTAGACCAAGAATATGCGGGAGATATGCGCCCCATCCCCATCTCTCAGCCTCAACCGCCTCCACGAGACCGCCACGGCCGCACTCCATCGTCATCATCGCCCTCACAAGTTACCCTCACTCTGCTTCCGTTCCCCTAATCCATCCTTCCCTTCCTTATTACTACCCGCCAATTCCCCTCGTCCATCCCGTGGCCCCTTCCGGTGCATCCCCTCGTCAGCCTCTGCCTCCATCGAAGGGGACTTTAATGTCGAGCTCGGCCGCCTACTCGGGCTGCTGCCCGAGGAGATGCGGCAGCGTGTCAGTGAGCACCCGGAGGTGAATCACCTGATCGAGGTCGTCATGGACTTGGGTCGCCAGCCGTTTGCCCGGTTTCCATCTGGTGACTTTGTCCTGTCAGAGCTGCCTGTCACGCTTGACGATCTTGAGCGTGCCACATCGCAGGTGATTCTTTCTCTTTGGTTGGCCGCTCCAAGAGTATGATTCTAGTTCTTGGTGTCAGGGCAGAGATTTGCTCGATTGGATTTCTTTGTGGTATTTGGTGCTCTGATTCGTGGATTGATTTCGAGGCTCCCATTGTGATGTTGATGGGGACTCCTTCCATTCAACAATGATCAATCGCTGTAGGTAGGGGACTTTGCAATAGACAATCGAGCAGGGATCAGTCGGACGTTACATCGCATTAGTGCCATCAGGAACCGGAAGGGAACTATCATTGGGTTGACATGCCGTGTTGGTAGGGCTATATCTGGGAGCGCTACACTGTTGAGAGATTTGATTCAGAACGGGGCTTCTTTGTTGCTTATTGGACCACCTGGGGTCGGGAAGACTACAGTTATCAGGTTAGTAGCTTCTATAGCAGCAAGGGATCCTCTGTTGCTTGGTTGTTTTCTGACAATTTAATAGGCATTTACATCGCTCGCTCTCGGATAAGAGAGATTGTAGGGCCTTGTCCTCCTGCTTGGTGTTTTTTATGGAGTAATGTCATTCTTTTGTTTCAGAGGAAGTAACTGTTGTACCATATCATAGGAGTACTTGTTTGCTGTGATTGTTCATGTTTATGCGGAAATAGATATCATCAGTTACATCTAAAGATCATTCATCCATTGCCAACGATACTTCTATAACTTCAAAGTCATATATCATGACTCTCTCAAGATTAGCCGTCTAAACATTCCAGCCAGTTTCATACTAATGCTTTGGGAAAATATATGTTGACTTCCTATCTTACTGTACTTGATGGAAACGACCCCCCTGCCACACCCCCTTTATTTTTTGGAAGTAATATCTGACCCTTTCATTTGCAGGGAAATAGCGAGAATGCTTGCAAATGATTATAAAAAGCGTGTCATGATTGTTGATACTTCAAATGAGATCGGTGGTGATGGGGATATACCTCATGAAGGAATTGGTAATGCCCGCCGGATGCAAGTTCCTAACTCTGAGATGCAGCATAAGGTGGAGTTTTAATTGTTGATACATAAAACTATTTGTTTTTATCTCAATTTTCTTGTGTCATCAGTGAGGGACAGATCTAGGGATATTTTATCTTGCCTGGAAAGTTTGATGTTCTCCTGCTATGGCCACCACAAACTCAATGTAACTGATGCTGTCTTCTTGCCCAGTTGCTGCAAAATATACTGAAGATATTTTCATCTCCTTTACTGTGATAAAATCGTAACGAATATAACCTAAATAGGTACTTATCGAGGCCGTGGAAAATCATATGCCACAAGTCATTGTCATAGATGAGATTGGGACAAAGCTTGAAGCGTTGGCAGCAAGTACGATTGCACAACGTGGAATTCAGCTGGTCGCCACTGCTCATGGTGTCACTATAGAGAATTTAATCATGAATCCTGCCTTGGAAATGCTTGTGGGAGGTATACAGGTCAGGGTTTACATATTGTTCCTCTCACAAGGTCGAGGCTGGCATGAAAATGCTCTTTGGTTTAACTGTACTCAAGAAAGATTAAAAAAATATAGCACTCATCTGTTGTCAACAGTGGAAGTTTTTAGTTTGAAAAAGCATTTCCTGGAACAATTGTAGTTTTGACTTTGTGATTTTTTTGGTGAAATGATATGCTTTATGTGCTAGAGTGTCACTCTTGGGGATGAAGAGGCTAGTCGTAGGGGTGTCCAGAAGACCGTACTTGAGAGAAGGGGTCCTTCAACATTCAGTTGTGCTGTTGAAATTGTTTCCAAGTCTGAGTTACGAGTTCATCGCAGCTTGGAGGCCACTGTTGATGCTATTCTTTCAGGTTATGTATCCCCAGTTGCAGCCACCCCATTTATATAATCTTTACACTTTACAGCCACCATTGGCTGGTAATAGATATAGCCTGATCATGTGATTTCATTACCTACTTTCTAATATATGTTGTGCTCATGTAGGACGTCTACCTAATGTTGAAGTTCGCAAGGTGGGGTGCAATAATGACTTACAAAGAGTAGAGACAGGGCCTGTCGCAGATGTCTCATCAGAAAATGGTAACCAAGATTTCTGGACCAAGGATATACTGGTTTTGGATAGCAAGAGTCCTTATGCCTCTGATGCCACTGAGTCGCCTCATGAGGAAAGCACCTTGCAGCAGAGAGGATTCAAGGCACCTCTCCGCCTGTTCTCTTATGGGGTAAGTGAGGAATTAGTGTTTTTTTTTGTTTGTAAAAGCATGTCTTTTATCAATCGTTTTCTCATTTTAAAGATGGGCATCTCCCAGTAGCTTATGAAGAAATCCTGTGGATGCTTTTGATCATGCCAGACTTTTGGTAGGGCATAGTGAAAACAATCCTGTCAGAATTCCTGCTTACATTGCGGAGCTGTGAGATACTGCATCAGATTTCAGTTATTCTTGCTTCATACTGCATAGACATCTTCTAGTAGATGCCCTCCAATCCTTTTAGTTAATGTAAATTCGTCAATAGCTGGAAAATTTGGCAAATTCCAGGAGCTTTATTTGGGGAGGTAACAGATGCACGCTAGATATCTTCTATTTACTACTACTACAACTACTACAACCGCTAACACTAGCGAAATGTGTGACCTTATTTTCTCAATATTGAATCAAATACTTTCCCGTGTTAATCGTACGTTGTGCTCTATGAAGCTAAAAGAGTGAACAGTTGCTGTAGATTTTGGAAGCAAGTGTTGTCCAAGCCGTCAAACAATTCAAACTGGATGAAGATGCTGTATTGTTGACTGACAACATCAGTGAAGCAGATGCTCTACTTGCACTGGAGTCAAAACTCAAGAAGAATCCACGAATTCAAGCTGCTGTTAGATCTCGTGGAATACCGACATACGTTACAAAGGTTTGGATTTCCTGGAGAATCTTAATTTGTAGAGTTGAAATGCCGTTCAATTTTGACTCTGAAGGCCTTTTCCTTCAAATGCTACTTGCCTTTTGAGTAGACAAGTTCATTGGTTCAAATAGCTAAGGCCTTGACGGACATACTGCAAGATCGTGACAGTGGAAATAATGCTGAACTCGAGCAGTTTAACACGTCAGAGAAAATCGAAGCTTTGGAGGTGAGACGGTCTTGAATTCCGTCTTTGATCAATGCTTACTCGTGCTTCAAGTGACCAAAAGAATGCTGAAATCATTTGAGCTTTTCACCTTTTATGTCTTCCAGGAGGCAAGAATAGCAATAGAGCAGATTGTGATTCCAAAAGGTGAGGTTGTGGAGTTACTTCCGAGACCCCCTTCCTTAATATATCTGCAGAGAGACCTCGCAAGAAAGTACCAGCTGCAATCAGAAAAAGTGGGTAAGGAACAAGACGCACGACTTCGCATCTTCCCATTTCAATATGATAACATCCACGACGAAGAAAAGGTTGATGACAATGAAGGAGATGATAAATTCGAGGAGTTTGAAAGCACCAGCTACGGCGTCAATGGTTCTGCCAATGACATTACTAGGTTGCCTCTTCTTCCTGATTAGCCATGCTGGCAGGTAACTTCATTATTGCTTTCCGGTAGTAGTCCAAAACCTTTTATGGAACCTAAAACCTTGTGAATATAGATCTAAACCTCTTAAATCTTTCTGCTACTGGCTTCCTCTAGATAATCTGTGTGCATGAAGGTTGGGGGCAGTAATTCCATGTCCACCTGATAGGACTAATCTTCATTAAGATTAGAACATAACTTGGAAGATAGAAGCATACTCCTGTATATATTAGTCGTGTCCAAATGTTTTCTTTGATATATACTTTCAGGGGTAGATGCCGAGTTTCCATTAGGACGTGCCTACTACTGGAAAGCACAAAGCTTCTTAGTTATTGATTATACACTTGCATAGGATTTGTCGGCCGTCCCGAATTGAAAACCTGTGCTTTTGTGTGCACTTCTTTGACCACCTAAGAATGTGGATATCCTACCTAAGTGAAACTCCACAGTCAGGGAGGCCATAAAAAATGAAAAAGTTTCTACTCATGGATTATCATATTATTTTTCATCAGAGGTAACGGGCCTTTTGGTTTTGTTTGCTTGCTTGGTGGATCATACAGTTACTTATCTTGATGTTGTTATCTCCTGCGAGAATAGAATAGTAGTTGTTGTGCCGAAAGTTCTCTTTCTTTATGCAAACCTGACTTACAGCTGTATTGAATCAAGTCAAATGATATAAAATTTAAGACGCTGGTTGTTGTCTTGATGTAACAGGCAGTGGGGTAGGATAAGGAAAAGACCCACCCGAGTCATCATTTTGTCGCATATTTTAAGATTTGGGCAACGGCTTTAACAACCCAAAAGCATCTGTTTTCCGTCAAGTTGAAGGAATTTAACAAGGTGATGCTGCATCATTGTGCAAAGAGCGGCGGCAGAAACGGGACCATTTGGATTCAAAAGCGAGCGTGGGATTGCCGACTTTGGTAAATAGTTCAGTCACACATCTTGGAATTTTTGTTTCAGTATCTTATCTGAAGAGTCAGATGAGCACTTCGGAATTGGGGATGAGACAATAACAAGAGAAAGGACAAGTTTGTCCCCATTATAATGCCCATTTCAGCCAGCCCTTTGACTTTATTTAGTATTTCGAGTAAACCCACTGTGACTCGCCACCCCCTCGTCAGGTGCTATATATACACATACCGTCTCTGTAAGTGGTCCTCCTCACTTGAACATCAGGAGATGTCTCATATTCTCAGATTCTGGTCAGCGTTTCTGGGGCTTCTGCTCCTTGCTTCATGCACCGGAGCTGCTCGAATGAGGTTGTTGAGGCCATTGACTGAACAGGAAAGCAGGAGCGCAATGATGGAGACCGCCAAGCAGGTCCTCAATTCGCACATGCAAATACAGAAGGAAATGGGGCGGCAGTGGCGGTCTCCGGTGTCCAACAGGATCAGCCCCAGTGGCCCCGACCCTCAGCATCATTAACCTGCATTCATACTCTAGTTCGTGGAGGCATCCTGCCCGATTTTGTATATCTCCCGAGTAGTATAAGGATACACCGTAGTCATTACGCCGCTGCCGGAGTAGCACCTGCATCCATGTTATCCCGAGCACGAATAAAAATTTTGTGCTTTCTGCGCTTTCCTATCTTATAATGTTACTTTTTCTCTTCTTGATCTGGTTGCCAATGTGCACCGAGATGCACTTTTACCATTATAAGAAAAGCCTTCAATGGCTAAATGACGGGATTTGGGCACCGAGGTTAATGCTCCACTAATCTTGGAGGTGGTAATTAATTTTGTTCTGTTATTTGGTGCTTTTTTCAGAAGATAACGACCGAAATGTTGTTTAGTGAGCACTTCCTATAAAACCCAAAGATTAACTACATAATAGTTATTCTTATCCATTCGCGGCGCACGATCGCACCGGGAAAAAGCAGTGCACGGTTGGGGTCAATTGGCCATCGACAAAAAGGTACAATGGATTGAATGATAGCTGAAACTTTTGAGGCAATCGTCAAAATGAGAGAAGCACATCTCGCCTCTCAGTTGTTCGCAAACTGGATGCCCTTCTCGATGGACCCTTTGAGTTCGGGAATCAGGCTTTCTAATCCCCGTTTCTCGTAGTCAGACATGGTACCCAACCCCAACACCTCCTGTACACCATTCTTTCCAAGTTTCACCTGTACAAGGACTCAAAGAATGAGGCAATCTCACTAACGCTTCCGAGATCATTGAAATGGCCCACGAAACTCAGTTTTCTGTGGAATTGGGGTAGTCTAGGACCAACCACGACTGACAACGGGTTGAAAAATGACGCTATCAGTACAAGGTGAGCCAGGAAAATTATGGGTGGGGTGGACTACAAGATGCATGACTTAGTCAAATCCTTAAAGAAAAAATGATTACCTTGGAGGCGAAGAATGGAAGTTCCGTAATGCTAGATTGGACAAACGAACATTCAACTACATCAGGGACTCCATTAAGCCCCTTCAAGCAAGCATCTGCAAACAAAGCTCCGGCATACCTACAAGGGAGACAAAGTTAAGTTCTTCCTACGTATAAATCATACATTAGGGAATGAAAATCCCCAAATATACAGCGGCCATATTTAGTGTAGAAAAATGGGACATCTAAGAAAAAGTTTGAAGGCGCCACATTTGTCGTGAAGAGTATGAACCGGACAGGGGCTTACGCCATCGACAAAGTTGCAGATCCCTTTCCAGCTTTGGCTTCGACAACTTCTGTACCTCCGTCTTGAGTTCTCTTGGTGAGTGCTTGAATATCCTCGTCCGATAAATTGGCTTTTGGAGTGGCCTAAAATTAAAGCAGAAATTTCAATGTCCAGCAGACAAACAAAGCATATCATAATGTCAAGCCCAATGTATTATTAACAGAATGTGAATGGTCTGACATTACCTGAGAAAACAGTGGCAGGATGGTAATTCCGGCGTGACCACCAACAACGGGCACATTAACCTCTGAAAACAAATATGGATAGCTTAAGCCGTATTTTAGAGAGCACCCCATGAATTAAGAATGAGAAAACCATGAGCAGAGACTAATGTTACACAACGGCGGACCTTCAACAGGCACTTTAGCCTTTCCTGCATAAAACGTCCTGGCCCTAACAACATCCAAGGTGGTCACACCAAAAAGATTCTTCTCATCGTAAGTTCCCGCCTTCTTGAAAACCTCAGCAGCGATTGGCACTGTTGAGTTCACAGGATTGCTTATCATATTCACTATTGCCTGCAAAGTAAAGTTAATCATGCCTTTCAGGAACAATTCAATAAATTTACATTATACAAGTAAATCTGAAATGAACTGTTCACCGCACAATCGAAAGTTCGGCAAAAGGTAAGATAATTAACTTGCGAGCAGCATAAAATCATAAATCAAGATGGAACATATGCTAAAAAAGAATGGCAGGAGAGAGACTACTCACGTGGGGGCAATACTTGGCGATGGCAGAGCAGAGTGACTTTACAATTCCGGCATTAATATTGAAGAGATCATCTCGTGTCATACCAGGCTTCCTCGGAACACCGGCAGGAATGATAACAAGATCACATCCCTCCAATGCTCGTGGAAGCTGGTCTTCTCCCACATACCCTGCCACCTGAATGAGGAAAACCCGCCATGCAATGTATCCGATTATAAGAAATGCGAGAAGCAGACCGCAACACTCGGTGATCTTTCTATCTCCGCCATTTATCTACTACGACTCCACGGGAAGAACAAAACGACGCGAATTCAAGCAACAGCCTCCGCAAAGAGAACAACAAAAACAAATAACCATCGTCCATCACGACGACGGCCTAAGCGAAGAGAGTGTACCGCGGAGCGGGTATTGACGTGGCTGACATCTGCGGCGACGCCGGGGGTCCCGGCGATGTCGTAGAGGGAGAGGTCGGAGACGAGGGGGTTGAGCTTCATCAGGAGACCAAGAGGCTGGCCGATCCCGCCGGCAGCACCGAGGACCGCCACCTTCCGCTGGGGAACAGATCCTGAGCAGTAGCTACGGCAAAGAAAGGCCGAGGCCGACCGTAATTTCATCAGCTTCAACATTTTCCTCTGATTACTACTTCCACCGTCGATCGAGCACCGCCGACGCCGAGGAAGACGAAACGGAATGAAGGCCAAGGTCATGTTCAAGTTCTTTCCGCCGTGTGTACTTAATTTCTAAAGGCCCATGAGGCCCAATTCCCCCTTCCACTCCCCATCTCACCACAAAAACAAAAACACGAGATCTGGGGATGGGACCGAAGTAGGGAAGGCAGCGAAAATATCAAGCTTGACTTAATGCCATTCCTGTACTCGTAAGTTCCCCCCGCTCCCTCCACTTCTGTAGCTCAGTTTTTAACCCTGGAGTTCGTTTTTGTGGTGGAGTAACGGTTTCTGAGGTTATCTCCGTGTTGATGTGTTTTTTTTTTCTCGATGGGCATGCAGGAGGTTCCCCTCCCCAATCCCTCACTTTAACTGCCGGGATTGTGCGGCATCTCCTACTGCTGCTTTTGGCCCTGCCATCGGCTGCAAGCCTGTCGCATCTTTGACCCTCGGACGGAGGACCTTGGCTTTTCTGATTCCCCTGGTCGAAGCCTCGAATGTCACCCCTCGTCCTGCCAATTGGCAGCTCTGGTGCCCTGAGGTGCGGTCCGGGTCGAGGCTTGTCACTGGGTGCCGCTGTCTACTGCAATCAGGTGCTTGTCTCGATGGCGGCGATGACGTCGTGGAAAACCACGACAATATCCATCCCAGCGCTGCGGGTCTGGCCTCGAAGGAAATGGAAAGGAGGAGGAAAATTGGACTCGCTAATAAAGGAAAAGTCCCCTGGAATGTTGGGATAAAGCATAGTGAGGGTAAGTATGTGGTGCGGTGGATGTTTGATTTTGTTTTGAAGCTTGATGCCCATGGACGACCCCCGGATCACTAGAGGTTTCCTTTTTCGTTTGCAACCCACAGCGACTCGTGAGCGAATCAGGCAGAGAACAATAGAAGCATTGAGGAACCCCAAGGTGAAGTCAAGTAAGAGCCACTTGAAGATTTTTATTTAACTAATGGCTTTCTCATTTGTTAACTATGCGAAAGGACAATCAGTCGCTGTCGTCACACGTAGATTTGATCGCGCGGTTCTCTGTTTTGTTCGCATTTTTTGTTTGCGAGGAGAATATGTTTGCTATTTTGCATATGCTCACGACATGCTTTTGTTTATCTTCAAACTTCTTCTCCATTAGCTTTTCTTCAACATGTTCAGGTTAAGAAGAAGATCGATGAACATCCCCGTACTCTTAGGTGAGCCCCCTGTCCATGACTGGGAATTGCAATGTATGAGAAGTGCCTTTGTTTGATCCAAACAATTTGGCAGTGTTGATACAAAAGCGAAAATCAGCTCTTCACAGAGGCGGCGTTGGAGAGAGCGCTTGAAGCAGAAGCAGTTGGCTGAGAAATTCTTTGCATTTTGGACAGACAACATAGCCTGGATGGCTAAGATCGGTTGGAAGGATGAGGGAAATCTGGAGTGGGATAGCTATGAGAAAATAGAGGAAGAAATAAATCTCCAGCGGCTACATTGGCGTGCAGAGAAAGAGAGAGCTAAAAATGTGGCTAAGATGAGAGCCTGGATAGCTGCAGAAGCAAGGGCGCAGAAGACGGCCTTGTTTGCTCAGAAGAGAAAGGATATGCAAGAAAAAAGAGAACAGAGGCAGCAGCACAGAAAACCCTCGTCCAGACGAGTAAAGGAAACGAGAAATGTGGATGCAGTTGCTGAAGGAATCAATCTAAAGAAGAGGTTAATGAAGGTGGGTACTTCCAGTTTAAGCACTTCCTACTATTACTTGCTGCAGTAATGGTCTATTCAGTTGTATTCCTGCCCTCCGTTCTGCTAACGAATCAAATCATCATCTTCAGATTCACCAGAAGAAAACAGCTACCATTCAGGTCGTCTGTCAGGGAAGCACAAACACAGTTGTGGAAATCCCATCTTGGGAAAACGTGGATTTGGAGCATATAAGGAGAGAAAAGGCACGGAGGGAGCTTTCTCTGGCCGATCAAATACAAGCTGCCCGGTCCAGAGCCAAACTCCCATGCTCTGAAGCTTTGGTTGTCCCGTCCCCGGTTCATCTGCTGAAGGGGTTAGAGGTCAAATGAGTAGCGAGCTCGGCCAATCAGACATAATGCCCATGGCACTAGAGGCGACTTGCTCTTCAAGTTAATCTCACGTCTTAGCCGGGGTAACCCTGTCTTGTTTTATCATCCCGTGGGAGGATGTTGAGCCTGGCTTTTGGCCTCGTTTGATCTATGAGATATTTGCATATGCTCCTTTTCTTACCAACATGCTTAGCAACTATCCATGTAATAATTCGAACCAGCAATCTCTTGTTAATAATTCTAAGAGAAAGGTCCGAGATACAGTCCTTGTTCGATTGAGTACTTTGAGTTTATTAATCGAAACAGCAATTGATATTGCCTCTGGTGGGTCATATGCCAAGATCAAGAGCCCGGACTGACGCTACTAATGATCAACCTTGTATAGTATTTGAAGAAAAGATTGGCTGGGCTACCAATACCAATATACAACAGTACAGTAACTTCCTTTCCCTTGCTAAGACTACCATCCCAAGACCCGAAAACACTTCTTCAGATGGCGATCACACGCCAAGTCAGACAAAATGACTATGCTTGTTCAAGCTGGTTCAAAATTTCGGTTGGTGTTAGCTCATCTTCTCCCTTTCTTATTCCTTGGGTTAATCTCACTTACGAACTTTTGCCATTCCTTTTCCACATCCTTGTCACCATGTTTGGAACTCACCTTCAGTGGGACTTTGTGCATCCTTAAGGATGTGTGCTGTGAAGCCAGAGCAGCAGAGATTACAGCCATAGTCGGTCCCAGCGGAGACGAGAAGACCACTCTGCTCAAGATTCTCGCAAGGAAATTCTTTCCCGGTTGAGTATCAGGTCAGGTACTCATTAATGATCTGACAGTCGATTCCCGGAGAGGATATCTGGGTACGTTTCCCAGGATAATGCACTGTTCCCTTCTCCAACGGTGGAGGAGGCTACCATGTATAGCGTGTTTTCAAGGCTTCCAGTCAGAAAGAAGGATGCTGCTGACAGAGTGAGGACACTCATGAAGGATATCGGTCTCGCACATGTTGTGAATGCTAGGATCGGAAGTGGATCAAATAGCGGGATCTCAGGTGGACAAAAAACAAGAGTTTTGATTGCGGTGGAATTAATCCACGACCCGGCAGTGATACTGCCTACTTTGGGAATAGAATCAGGTTCAGCTCTTCATGTGATGAAATTACTTAAGTCTATGACTGTCTTCCAAGGTAAAACTGTAACAGTGACGATCAGCCTGGATTCTGAATTCTCGAGCTTGTGGATCGTGTTACCCTGCTCTCCGGTGGGGTAAGTCTTCATAATGGATCTCGGCTCCTTCTAGAAGAAAAGTTCAGGTTGAGTGGCCTGCAATTACAGAGTCATGTAAATGTTCTTCAGTGTGCAATCAATTCCATGGAATCCTGGAGCAGGCGTCCTTGCAACAATCGACTGTGCCTCCGAGAAAGCACCGTGAAGCAAGTCAGGAAGACCAGTAGAGGTGAGGATAAGCAAATCTTTTATGCAAACAGTTGGTACTGTTTGCATAGCTGATGATAATGGGGAATAGATTCTGCAGCAACATCTTCAGAACCAAACAACTGTTCGCCTCAAGAGTCGTACAGACCCTAGTGGCTGGATTTGTGCTTGGCACAATCTTCCTCAACTCGGGCAATCGCATGGGCGATATCGCCTTGCAAACGCACCTCGGGTTCTTCGCCTTCAGCCTGACTTTCCTACTGTCCTCCTCAACAGGACTGCCTATATACCTGCAAGAGAGAAGGATGCTCATGAGGAAACCTCAAGAGGAGCGTACAGAGTTTCTTCATATGTCATGGTGAACGTGCTGGTGTTCCTCGTCTTCCTCCTGGTGGTCAGTTTCCTGTATTCAACGCCCGTGTACTGGCTTGTCGGCTTGAGGAGAAGCACCGACTCATTCCTTTACTTCTCACTGGTCAAGTGGATGGTTCTGTCCATGTCGAACTCCTTCGTGTCCTGTTTCAGCGAGCTCGCGCCAGACTTCATCATGGGGACATCAGCGATCTCCGGTCTGATATGATCCATTCTTCTTCCTCTTATCAGGCTACTTCATATCATAGGAGAAAATCCCCAGATACTGGATAATACGCATTACATCAGCCTGTTCTAGTACCCTTCGAGTGTTTCACGATCAACTGAGTATGGGGGAGTCCAGGGGAGACCAAAGTGCTTAGAACTCGAAAGCAACGGGGGATCCAGCTTGATCGGGAGCGGACTCTTGAGACAGCAAGTGCTGAAGGAGTCGAAGAAATGGACGAATCTGATCGTGATGCTGGGTTTCGTAGTTGGGAACAGGATTCTTTGTTATCTGATTTTGTGGTACGGATGTAACAGGACCAGAAACTAAGACCCCGAGTTATCATGTAGCACAAAATAATAAAGGAACACAGATTCTTCGTTGGGTCCATGACATTTGTTCTCACTTCAGCAGAAGATCAAAAACCACAATTCTTCCAGTTCAACGCATCCCCGGGAGGGGAAAACAACAAATGAGAGTTCAGACAACTCGCGACGGAGAGTCAACTTCTCCAGCCAATTTGCTATTCTAAATTATCTGGAAAAAAATGCCAATTTGATTGGATCATCCGCCCACTTTACTTTAATCATCGTATTAATTAATCTCCAAATCACACGCACACGTCGCCGTCCTCCTCCTACTCTTCTTCCTGTTGCGTCCTAATAAAGACTCCTCCTTAAGAGGCGACCTTTGCCTCGACCCACATACCAAACCGACCTCCCCTTTCCCAGCACCAACCAAGTTCCTCCCTTTTCATCTCATGAACAAAGCCCGACCGATAACTCCCTTCGTGGGCATTCCTCGATGCCTTCGTCTCCCAAATTGCTGCTCCACCACGGCCGCCCCTCGCAGCCCTCCCCTCGCAGATCGACGGTCCTCATCCTCGGCTGCTGCCTTCTGATCGGGTTCTCCGGGTTCATATTCGGCCTCGGCGCTTTGCTCCGTCCCGCAGCATGGCAGAGATGCCCTTACAGCGGTCCTCGTACTGTTCGGGTTGTTTGGGAGAAGGAGGGTGGCGGGGGGTCGGAGACGGGGAGTTCCGTGGGGGGCCGGGATGTCGTAAGGCGTAAGGTGATGGGTTTTGTTGGGATTCAGACGGGGTTCGAATCTGTTGGTAGGCGAAGGTCCCTGCGGAAGACTTGGATGCCGGCCGATCAGCAAGGCCTCCAACGGTACGTTCTGTTTAGTGTGGGCGCCGCCGCAGCTGTATTGGCTGTTGTCGTTGCTGCATTTGTCGTAGATTGTGGGGGTTTAAGGGTTAGAACTTAGCCTGTTTTGTTGGTTGACAAGATAGAACGATCTGGATCGATGCATGATGCCTCGCTAGCGTGGGTGGATGTTGACTGATCTAGCTGGATGGAGTTCAGGTTGTGGTAATAGATTCAAAATGCCAATGTCGAACTCATGCATTGATTCTCGCGAGACCAACTTAGTTCGGAGGTTGAACGGATCGGTTATGTCTTGCATTTGGTTGACGGAGTTGCTCAGGAAAGTGTTCTCAAAATCTGGTATCCACAGACGTTCACTTTTACCTCAGTTTGGTAGATTTGATCTTGCCTGGCGGAATATGGACAGAATTTGTCTGCAATGTTGCTGGCTAAGTATTTTGCACATATTGATTCATTGTGGTTACTCTCAGATTGGAAGAAGCGACGGGCTTGGCGTTCAGGTTCGTCATTGGGAGAACTAAAGATCAATCAAAGATGTCAGAACTTAGGAAGGAAATGGCAGAGTATAATGATTTCTTGCTGTTGGATATTGAAGAGGAATACAGGATGCTCCCTTACAAAACGTTAGTCTTGTGATTTATGATTTCCCTCTTACTATGCTGTTGTGTGGCACCGGATTGATGTAAAATTTGCAGGCTGGCATTCTTTAAGGCGGCATATGCGCTTTATGATTGTGAGTTTTATGTCAAAGCTGACGATGACATATACTTGAGACCAGGTGACTGGACTGTTAAAATGCGGTCGTAGCGATTGCTTTCCACTTGATAATCTTTGTCATTTAGGAGCATCTTTAAAAATGATTTTCAGATCGACTTTCTTTGCTCCTGGCGAAAGAACGAACTCACACTCAAACTTATATTGGTTGTATGAAGAAGGGACCTGTCTTCACTGACCCAAAACTCAAGTGGTTAGTTACTCTCTTACCTTTCTCTTCCAACGTGTTCAATTCACTTGCAATCTGTCGCACTCTTTTGTTCACCATGGGTCTAGGTTTAATGATTTTGGCGTATGTCTTATACTTTCGGCCAGGTGATTTAAATTTGTCTTTTTTTTGAAATTTTTTTCAGGTATGAACCATCGGCCTATTTACTTGGTAATGAGTACTTTCTCCATGCTTATGGCCCCATCTACGCTCTCTCTGCGGATGTTGTTGCGAGCTTGGTTGCTCTCAGAAACAACAGGCAAGTGTATTCTGGACTGGTAGTTATCCTCGGTCGTCCACTTCAAGTCCGATTTCATTGATTACTTATCCATCACATGTCGCACGCTCGTGATCTCGGGGACCCTTAGTTTCCGAATGTTCAGCAACGAGGACGTCACGATTGGCGCATGGATGCTTGCAATGAATGTCAACCATGAGAACAACAAAGCGCTTTGTGAGCCTGATTGCTCCCCTACATCTGTTGCCGTCTGGGACATTCCCAAGTGCTCGGGTACCTCTGGAGCATCTGATTTGTTGTTTATGGAGTGACTGCTAGCGACTAAACTGAAATCAAAGCGCTGTCTGGTGCTTTTCACTTTATCCGGCATATATAGTTGTTATGTAAATGTGCCAATGGTGATCTGGTTGGGACCTGCGTGCACACAGGGCTATGCGAGCCGGAGAAGAAGATGCTGGAACTTCATCAGAAGGAGAGCTGCTCACAAAGTCCAACAATGCAGTCCGACGACGAGGATGACTAGTTTTCCATCGCTTGCCCCGAGGAACACGGCTACCAGACACGGAGATCAGGGCGTTTGGTTTATTACACATTTTTGGGAGGGTGTGTGTGGGTTGTAAAGCTGGTTTTGTAGAACGTGGAGGGGCTCTCCCCCGAAGCTTCCAAAATTGATTCCGAACTGAGAAGATGATAGTAAAATGTGGAAGATAGATTGGAATCTGGGTGAGTGGGAACCAAATGGAAGTTGTGGCGGTCAGCATCACAAAAGTCGGGAGAATCAACAAAAATTAACTCCAGTAATTAATGATAATAATCCCCTTTTAATCTAATCTAATTAAACCAAGAAAGGCGTGGGTAGAGTTGAAAAAGAGGAGGGAGGAGGAGGAGGAGAAGAAGAAGAAGAAGCGGCAGCCCCTCCATCGCCTCTCTGTCCCTCCTCAGAAACCCGGAAATCAAACAACGACTCCAAGAAACCACCAACCCAAACTTCCCCTCCTCTCTATTTGTGGGCAGTGGGTTTGGAGTTAACTCAGGTCGAAATCGGAGGAATCTCCCCTTTTGTGTTTTCGTTCCCGATGGCCAACAGTAATCTCCCTCGACGCATCATAAAGGTTCGTCCTCCGATTTCCCCCCTCGATCACCCTCAGATCCATCTCCTTCCCTTTCCCTCCCTACCCCTATTTCTAGGGTTTTTTTTTCTTTTGACTGTCCATCGGGTTTTCTTCGGAGCGATTTGATCATGTGCCGTTCCTTTCCTTGTGTTTTGATTCAACGTTCTGCCGTTGGCGCTGACCCCTCCCCGGTTTTCTCTATCCTTTGCAGGAAACTCAGCGCCTCCTCAGCGAACCCGGCGAGTGTTTTTTTGTTGTTGGATGGTTTTTCTTTTTCCATTTTTGTTCGATGTTGAATTTGCGGGATCTTAATGCTTTCTCGCTTGCCTTGTTAATTTGAAACCCGTTGGGGGGGGCAGCCCCTGGGATCAGTGCTTCCCCTTCTGAGGACAATATGCGCTACTTTAACGTCATGATTCTTGGTCCTACCCAGTCACCCTACGAAGGTATTCGAGTTGTGTAACGTCCCGGTGCTTTGATTTTGCTTTGACTGTCGTGTGCTGAGAATCCCGATAGGAGTTCCAATTGGTTTCCTTCACTAATTAACACGGGATTTATCTATTGGCGGCATGTTGTCCTGCCCTCTTTCTTAAGATCGCTGTTTGATTTTGGGATTTAATCATTGCTCGAAATGGCCTTGTATTTGGATTTTGCCTTATCTTCCTATTCCACTAAGTCGCCGACTGACTCAGTTTTGTTTTAGGGGGAGTTTTCAAGTTGGAATTATTTTTGCCTGAGGAGTATCCTATGGCTGCTCCCAAGGTATGTTTTCTTGATATATTGGCTCCGTAGCTAATTTTACTCAGATATGTTTAGTAAGATGAAATTGTACTGAGGTTGCCTGGGGAGCTGGGAATTTATTTGCAATGTCATCCGCGAGGTCTGGCATATTAAGTTACAATGTTGGTATGGATGTTGATTTAATGAGTTGGCTGCTTGATTGACCCTGCAATCTTCTGCCGTTTCTCGGCCGAAAATCTCTCCCGAATGCATGTCAAACTGGTCTAGATATGAACCGGTTTTTGACCTTGTATCCAAACTGATGACTGGTTTATGCCATTTGTGCTTATGTGGTTTGTTGGCATGGTACTTGTTTGCTGGTTGTTGTTAATCTTCATAGATGATTTGTCAATATCTACAATGTCTGCCGGGCAGATGATCTTTCTGCTCTTGCTTGATCATGTGATGTTTAGTTGCATTGTTTCCTCTACTCCAATAATTCTTGTAGTTAGCGCCGAGCTGCTGATCATGAATGCATTTTTGGGTTGGATGAGACGCTTATTGGAGGAAGATATGGGGAAAACATGTTTTGTTATTAGATTTTTGACTATTTGTTCTCTTCTCTTGTGAAATTATTTTGTGCCAGGTTCGATTTCTCACCAAAATATATCACCCCAATATTGACAAGGTAAATTGTGTTCTCACTTGTTAACCCCTTATTTTAAAGTCGTATGTTTCAGAGGTTTCTCTAATGATACTTTACCTGTGACCAGCTTGGCAGGATTTGCCTTGATATACTAAAGGACAAGTGGAGTCCGGCACTTCAGATTCGAACAGTGCTTTTGAGGTATTTCATTCTAGTGAAGATTCTGTAGATTACCTTAATACATAACACTGACTCAAAGTCCCTGACAATGAGAGAAGAACACTGTTTACTTTGATTTGTTGGACTTGATATTGATGGGAATGAATGCATTGCTCATCGGTGACAGTATTCAAGCACTATTGAGTGCTCCGAACCCTGATGATCCACTCTCAGAAAACATCGCCAAGCATTGGAAGACAAATGAGGCAGAGGCTGTCGAAACAGGTGAACCCCGACCCAAACCATGATGCTTGTGCGCACGTTTCATTTCCCAATTCTGATGCCACCTTGATGGCTGTTTCCTTTTATCCCTGCAGCGAAGGAGTGGACCCGATTGTATGCCAGCGGTGCTTGATGATGCATACCGAGACCCATTGCTCCTGGCAAATGACCTTCCCCCCGTTTATGTATCCTATTTGCTGTTGATTCCAAATGAAAACGCGTAATGAAATATCGGTGTTGGACGGTGAATACCTGGGTATCCTAAGATAAATTATGTGGAGTATCTTCTTTGCGATGATAGTGGGGGTATGATATGTTTCCCCTTTGCTTCGCCTCCTAACTTGAAAGCATCTTCTGCTGCAAGGTAGTTCACACTCTGATGACTTTGCTTATTTTCTTTTACTTTCTTTTTGCTCACATTTTTCTTTATGTTCGATTCCTCTCAATTTCGTCGAGCCTATCTCGAGGCAAAACAAATCACGAGCAAAACATCCTCCCAACTCTCTTTGTTTGGAATCGATCGAACAAGCCTCACCAAACGATAGAACTTCTTTCAAGATCACATGAATGTTTTAATAGTGGAAGCCGTCGGTGCCAGGGGGCAGGATACCCATGTCGAGGAGGATCTTGGGGCAGTTCTCGAGGCTCTTCTCTGTCGCGAAGAAGAGGTTGTTGGCGTAGCGAGTGGATTCGGTGACACCGTTGTTCTTTGTCAGGGAGATCCTGGCGTTCTTGATGGCATCCGGGACAAGAGAGCTACACTTGGGGTCGCTGCTATTGACGGCATGAACCTCACATATCTCCTCCTCGTGATCTCCTTCAACTGCCAGCAGGTACACGCCGTTGGCGTCGGTTTTCGCCTCGGCAGCATACATGAATGCACCGCTAGTCCTGTTGAAGCATTCCAATCGCACGAGCGAACCCAGAATCACGAAAACACAAAGGGTTCCCGTCGAAATCGGCTTTACATTATCGTGTACAGACAAACATGACGAGGGTGGTAAGGAAGGGACTCGTCGAAGGAGCACCTGCCAAGGGGTAGCTGACGGTGGTCTCGAAGCTGACACGGCAAGGGTCGCAGACGACCTTTCCGGTGACATGAAGGTTGTTGCCGTGGCATTTGGCAGATCCGAGGAGGGAGGAGAGGCAAAGAGCGACTGCCGCGAGGGCGAGGACGCGGGATATCGCTGCCATCTTCTAGTCCCTTCCCCAGGTGGGCGGAGGAAAGATGCAGAACGGAGGTCAGTTTATATAAAATGTTAAGTAAGAATTGCGTATATTTTTGGCCTGTTGGCCGCCATCAATGAAAGGAGAGAAGGGAATTTCGGTTCCACCCAAGTAAAAAAAAAAAAAAAAAACTCATTTTCAACCAATCTCCATCTTCCAACCTTCCTTCCTTCCTTCAAAACTCTCTTTTTCTTGGGCTCCCTCGGGTTGAGAATAAACAACACGTTTTGTACAACCCACATTTCCGTACTTCTCTTCCTTCTCTTTTCCCTCCCTCTTTCTGCGCCGAGAAAACGTTGGGAAACCAAACCAAACACTTCATAACGCTTTGCTTGTGTTTGTGAAATTGATTGTATCCCATTTTACATAAAACCTTTAGAAACGTGGAGTTACCTGAATTTAGGCAAGAGATTGTTTCTATTGTTTTCTCTGTTTTCATTGTATGTGGAGTTAGACTTTTGATGTAACCCGTAACCACTCCTAAATGTTAATGCCTAGATGAACAACTTTTTAGGGAATCCAATCGAATTCTTCCCCTAATTCTCTGTTTTTTTCCCTTTCTTTGAATAGAAGATGGACTTACTTGTTATTGGGGGTGGTGAAATGACTTCTTCTCTGTTTGTGAACATGAACAAACACAATTTTCAAGTGTTTTAGTCTCTCTGAGCAATGGCTCATCATCCAACGAATTCTTACCAAGTGTTTGGACGAGGAGTTTTACCTATATATTAAATAATGGGGCGAAAGGACAGGTTTTGGTAATCGTCTTCTTTTCGTGTGTGTGTGTGTGGATGGGATTAGGGTTTTTGTCTGAGACACCACCAAAGGTTCCTGAGTTTAGGGTTTTCTTAACCGAGACTTACTAAAGCAATCGCTCTCGCGGTTGCCCTTTAACATCGTCGACCGCGGACGCTCTGATGGCACGGAGAAAACCCAAAGGCAACCTCCGTGAGCCGGAGTAAATAGCGAGAGGGGGAGGGGGTCTCGCGGAAAGCCGGACCGAGCAAGCGTCGTGACAAACATAAGGTGGCCGTGGTGGTACATACATATGATACGATACGATATGATATAATTCTTGTCCAATCAATGACCCTATTTTGGATTGGCTTAGGTGATGATGGCCTCTCAACAAACGCGCAATTTGCTAATTACTCCCGGATTAATGTGAAAAAGAAGCACCAAAGATTTGATACCCCTTGGAGATTTTGTGGGGGCTACACTCACACAAGCGCACACACAAACTCACGCTCTCTCCCTCGCACTCAACAACGCTATCTTTCCCTCCCAAATCAAAACACGAATTTAAGTGTTGTTTTGACTCGTACGCAGGTGAAGATGTGAACCGAACAAAGTCCATGACATCAACGTATAGTGTTAGAGACGCCATTTAGGGTTTTCTTAAACGAATAATTCAGCCATGGCGGTGCCGTGAGAGCTTCCCGTGAGTTCCCGGGACCCCAATTATTGGGCACAAGTTGGCGAATGAGGACGTTTGATATCGATCCGATGCCGCAACTACACGTATATAATATGGTCGAAATTAGTACGACTAAGATTTTACCAGGAAGTCTCGAGTGGATCACTTCAGAATCCCATTCTTTAGATGGTGAGTGTTGGAGACTTTGATGCCGATGACGGAGTAGAATCTATCGAGGGGGTCGTATTCATATAGGGCAAATAGGTCATCACAAAAGTGTTGTTCATCCCAATTATTGTTGGTGTAATTATAATCTGCATAGAAAAAAATTATTATTATTATGCTTAAGAATGCTTTTAGAACAGCGCCAGCATTCAGTTCATTAAGAAAGCCGTAATTTCATACCCAATTGAGGAGTACAAATTTTAAAGAAAGGCAAAGGGAAGTCGTAAAGCACTTTCAATTCGCTGTCCCCATTTTATGTTCCCCTCCCTCCATCCCTCAATTATTTTTCCTCCCTTCTTTGTTCGGAACCGAAACCCTCGTCTTGTATCGGATTCCGCCATCCGCTGGGATGCGATGAGATGATCGCGAACATGTCCTTTGACAGAGGGAAGGGCATCGCCGCTACTCAGAGCGGCACCAACCTACACCAGCAGCAACAGCAGCAGCAGCAGCAGCCGGTGCCACTCAGTAGGTATGAGTCACAGAAGCGGAGGGACTGGAACACCTTCGGGCAGTACCTCAGGAACCAGCACCCGCCGGTTGCTATCTCGCAGTTCACGGCGAGTCATGTGCTCGAGTTCCTACGGTACCTCGACCAGTTTGGAAAGACCAAGGTTCATCTCCACGGCTGCGGCTACTTTGGCCAGCCCGAGCCGCCTGGTCCTTGCACCTGCCCTCTGAGGCAGGCCTGGGGCAGCCTCGACGCTCTGATTGGACGTCTGAGGGCTGCTTACGAGGAGAACGGTGGGATGCCCGAGGCGAACCCTTTCGCCAGCGGAGTAATCCGAGTCTACCTCCGCGAGGTTAGGGAATCGCAGGCAAAGGCCAGAGGGATCCCCTATCGGAAGAAAAAGAGGAAGCAGCGCGGGAACTCAAACCTCAACCCGTCCAGCAGCGACGCCTCTGGTCGTGATGCAGAAGCCAGCGGAAGCTCCTCCAATCGCAACCCCGGCCCAGTAAAGTAAAGAAATCCTTTCTCGACCATAGAGACATGCGAGTTACAAACTCCCTCAAAGGGTATCACCAATGATATGAACTGCATATGCATTTTAGTTGCTACCGCATATTGATATAGCTCAAAGTCTGTAACTTTGGAAAGAACTTATAGTCATTACTCCTTTCTTTCGATTGTTTATTATGTTTTGCGGTTCTTAAGGACAGAATCATCGTCATCCTCTTCTTCTTCTTCAAATTCACATATTGTCGGGCATATGTTTTGATGCGATTAATGATTAGCGAGTAGCCGTCGAGATGGAGAGAGTATACTCCATCTCCAAACCCTAATCTTGTATGCAATGTAACTCAAACTGTGTGCGGGAGAGGGGAGGGGGGGGGATAACAGTGGAGTTAAAAAGAGAGGAGTAATTTTTTAGTGAAGTTCCTCGGAGAAATTAAGAATAGAAGGATACGACAAAAACTTTACCGTACACACACAGACACAGAGACAAAAATGCCTGCTGTTTTTGCTTCTCTTTTGTGCAAATCTTAATGATTTTTCCTTTTGGATCTCCCTTTTCTTAATCAAGAGGGATCCCCCAAAAATTCCCCCCTAACACTGTCTGCTAATTCCATCCCACCCCAACATATTTAATCATGTGGTCTCCCTTTATTTTATTTTTTTAAAAAATCTCTTTTAGCTCGATTTACCTCGGCCAAAGGCGTTTTTTCCCCTGTGCTCGACACTTATTGTTTGGCTTGGATCCCACAACTGGCCGTATTCAAAATGCATGAACTTGTAAACCCTAAATAATTAGAATTAGAAGAAACGTCTCCCCAAAGAAAACATTCGCATTATGCAAATATTTACATTCTCAAAATATAAGTTTATGGCTTTAATTAGTAAATTTTCTGTTTTGTCGTTAACTTAATTTGTTAATAATTTTGTCACAAATTTTATTTTTATTTTTATTTTGATCAATTTTGAATTTTTTTTCCTTTTTAGTCGATAAATAAAATTTATTTATTATGTTGGTTTCGTTTACGCGTGAAATTAAACATCGACCAAAATCAAAATAAAAATAAAAATTTATAATAAAATTATATAATTAACTAAATTAATAACAAAATAGAAAGTTTACATGTGATATTTTGCATTTAGGATTTAAGTTGTACCGGAAAATAATTGCTTTGACGGGGTTCGGGTGATGTGATAATACGCACCCACGAATACAATCACATCCATCTCCAAAACACCAACTTCAACGCCTCAAATGATATAATATCCTTTTTAAGAAAATACTTAATCACCAATTTAGTTTGATGGTTGTTCTTATGTTGCATATGATCAAAGAAAAACACAAGAAGCAAGCAAATGACCAAAGAATATTGACAAATAGTAATATTGAATCGGCCCAAATATCAAGTTCAGAAATACCACGTTTAGTATACAAACTGGCAGTAGAGGGAATAGCTTGTCACCTCAAACTCAAGCCCATGGGCGAGGGGTCGCAATCATTAATTTTACTGGACTTAATCGAGCTCTAATATCATGTTAGTAATATCGAATCGGACAAAACACCAAGCTCAGTATACAAGTCCAACAGAGTTCCACTTAAAACTAATTAGTTATAGAGAGAGTAGCCCATTATATACCAGGTTGCTGTCATTTTCCTATTCGACGTGGAATTTTGGATTTGCCGTGTTTAGTGCAACCTTTCAACTAGATATCCTACCTGGAGTTTGACATGCCTGTTTAGAACATAAATTTCACCAGAATCCCCGTTCATGATGTAAATTTCCAGTGGATTGATTGTAACGAGACGATCCCAATGACCCGAACCTGTAACTCGGCTGCAAATCTTGCATCCTTTGGCACACGAGATAGCCACCACCCGAGGCCTCGTTCTCATCTGCCAAACCTGCCAGAAGCTATTGTTTCAGCGTATTCCATGACGGAGGAAAATGATACGGATTCAAGGATCTCGAATTCAAAACGGATGGTTGCTAAATCAAAGCATATCGGACCGCTTGATAAACACGAGTTTACCTCAATAATGCCTTTCCGTGGGGCATGAATGGCCAAAGACAGGCTGTAGTCGCTTTTGGTCGTTTCAAGGTTCAAGGGACTTGAATCCCCGGAATTTCTGTTGACGAGCATCTCCATGAAAAGACAACTAGCGTCACGATAACCCTGTCATGAATAAGACTCTGGATTTAGAGCGACTGGAGGAGAAAGGGGCATCTGTGTAATCCTATCCCCTGGAATGTGATAAACCATGAAGTAAACTCAACAGGATGAGTGACCAGAAGAGACCTAACCTTCCATAAACGCACATCCACCAGCGCTTGAGTGTCTAGGAGCAATATACGACCAAGTGAGTCAGTAATTGCTGCCAGCGTACCACTTGGGGACAATGTGAGCTTTTCTCCCTTTCGTGGATGATCCTTCAAACATGTCAAAGGAGAGGCTCTGACGACAACAGTGACTCAGCACTTCAAAATGATTCTGGCAAAACAAATCAAGTAATCCTCTCGGGGATAAAAAAGGTAAATGCCATTTAGAAAGCTCCCGCAGCAAGAAAATAACCGGCATTGAACATTTAGGAGATTGTATCAAGGCCAGAAAGAACTGCATTCTTCACGATCGAGTAGCAAGAAACCTAAGCAGCTTTACCTCATGCAAATGGTTGAGGTTTGACTTCTGATTCTGATTTCTCTGTTGGTGATTGCTTGCTCCTCCATATCCTTTTAGACAGGGAATAGATGGTTGAAAATGTGGCAGGCACGACCTTTGACAAATAGCTCCTACAATGGATCTATTCATGTCTTCGGATTACCTACAAAACATAAATATTACCACATCTGCTGATAAGTCAAAGTTCCAAAACTGGACAAGTTATATTGACAGAAGCAGATAAAATATTAACTGGAGAAAAAAGCAGGAAAGGAAAAACATAGTAAAAGCAGATAGGCGTGCTTTTGTTGGAATTAATTACTTGAATATTCTGACCTGAAGGTAGAAATCACAGCACCATCCCCAGTGGTGACAGCACAGTAATAGAGTTGACTTGACTGTCAAGGAGCTGAATTCAAGTACCAGAACAGCTTCAGAGAGCTTCCCATGCTCAAACAGAACAACAGCAGTTCAAAGATAAACCGACAATAATAGGCAGAGAAGAGATCTCAAACTAACAAAAACTACAACCTCAATATTTACATACCCATCTTACTACTCAGTAGGGTATACGCAGCAGAGGGCATTGCCATCTTACTACCGAACTTGTTAACATCCCACAGCTGGTAAGACAATCTAACAAAGGAGCTTCCCATTTCGTGAAGATAATTCCTTCCAACATTTTCATCCCAAAAATGATCATTTGCTTGTTGGAACCACCGTTGCAGCATGCTCTGCACAAAAATCACTATCGAGCCAGTAAAGATTATTTGGTAACAGAATCACCTCGATCGCTTCTATAGAAATTCCAATCCAATTCATCGGTCATCAAGAGGAGGCCGGTTAACAAAATCTACCCAGGTGAAACAATCATCAAATCTCATGCTTCAAAAAGCCAATCCGACCACCTGAATTTCTGAGCCATCGAATTGTGCGATCACCCCAGGCATCATAATTGAGACCTCCTCGGAGCCACTAGGCCCAAGATCCTTCTTCATCCCCCGAACTCTAATCCTCAATATCCGTGCGGTGTGTACTTATCTAACAAACCACAAGGAAATTATCAAAGCGAAATCCAAAACGCCCACAATATGATCGATAAACTACGAGGAGAGACCTGCTTATGGATCAACTCTCCGTCGAGGGAATAGAGCAGGAGGTAGCCCGGGAGGTGCCGACCCCGATCACGAGGATTTCTTCAAAGACAAGCCACTCGACGGCGGTGATGTGCTTGGCCTCGATCGGGGACAATTCGGGCCTGATCTTGAGTAAAGGGGGATAAGGTTGGTCGGACCGAGGGATGAGGAGGATCAGGGATTTGGTGGCGCTGGCGAGGGAGCGAGTGTCGAGTGCGGTCAGGAGGTCAGGGTTGTCGACGAGCCACCCTTCCTTTCCTGCTCCGATGTCGCTGTGCTCCTCGCAGGAAATGCAGCCGAGCTCTGTCACGTGGCTTCGGCGGTTCATCGGAGAATCCCCCCCGTCAAGGCATCGCGTCGGATGACGACCGATTTTGTGATTACTGGAGATTATGTTTACTGGTAGCCGTAAAAAAATAATTGAGGACTAAAATGCAGCACCGCTGAAAACCAATGACTTCATGTTATAAAGAAATACGAAACTCTCGGAGTCCAGGTGGAGGGAAATTACCGGGTTGTTCGTTTCGTTCTTCCCTCCTCCGTCGCCACCCGGAACTTCGCGGGAGTCTCCTTGGTGGTAGTCCGTCATTCCGGCAGCGAAGCTTGATGGATCCGTACGAGGAGCGCCTCCGCGAAGAGGTGATCTACCTGCACTCGCTCTGGCAACAGGGTCCACCCTGTCCCCTGCTCTCCTACCCCAACCCCTTCCCCGTCTCCATGCCTTCTAACCGCTTCAAGAAGCAGCTCCACCGCCAAGGTTATAACCAGCCCCTGCCGCCTCCTCAACAGGCTCACTCTCCCGAGTGGTCCGTCCTCTGCCTCCATGGCACCACGCGCCAACAGCCCATTCTGCACCGAAGCCAGATGCCGGCTCTCACAAGCGGCTAGCGAAACTCCCCGGTAAAATGCAGTGGGAAGTCCTACTCCCCGGTAAACTTCCTAGTGTTAACCGATGGCGAGGATAGCGACGATGACGACAAAATGGATGAGGACGAGGGTGTTGCTGCGTTGGAGGAATGCAAGGAATACATATTCTTCCTCGAGGTTTTTGTGAATAATGTGCTGTTGAGGGAGCATTTTGAGAAGCATCACGAGTTTAGGAGAGTTTCGGTGCTTTGCTTGCTTGAAGGACAAAAAGTTCAAGAGTTGTCACACACTGTTGCAGCACGCCATCATGGACATCCATTGAGCCAGTCCTTATCAGTGCCGGTGAGCATGACTAATACATTGTGGTGGTTTGAGTTGGAGATCACGCACTGTGTATACAGCAATGACTTTGCTTCTTTCGTCTGTGCTGATTACTGGTCTCTGTGTTTCTAGATTGGTGCTGTAGATGATGATAATGGTGCCGAATCAGGCAAGAGTCCTGGCAAGGAGAATCAAGTCAACAGACATGGCTCGGTAAGTGCAGAAGCTTCTCCTTACCCGTTGCTGGAAACTCATGGATATCTGCTCATTGTAGTTGCATTTTTTTACCTGTGGCATCATCCATAGCTCGAGTTCTCTGCAATATTTGGCTTCATGCAGTGGATAATATTTGCAGCATTTACTTCAAGTTGCTGGCTGATGCTAGTGTTGAAAAAGAAGAATGTATCTGTTGTTCCTTCTATCTGAGATGTTTTCTGAAGGATCTTAGATATCAGAAAAGGATGCTATGGTATGATTTTATTCATAACAGGAATTTTAATATTCCAGAAAAGTTGTGATGCACCATATCCCTCTTAATTTCTCTAAAAGGATTATGATGTGGATGCTTGTTACATGCTTCATCTTGCAGTTCAAGGCTTTGTTAGATACCGACATTGGTTCAGCAATTGGGGAGGCCACTGAGGTTGCAGCAGACTCTACCGGTGATGCCAATCGAAATCTGACAGAAGGGAAGGCTGCTGAGGATGCGATGCAGATGCACAAAGAGAAAGATGATGTATCTATGGATAAAACTTGCTGTGATGACAGCAGAGTGAAGACAAACGAGTACTCAATGATGCGATAAACTCGGGGAATAACACGAGCAGTGGATCTGCAGAAAAATCAACTGAGTATTGTCAAGCCCATGTGGAGATAAGAATCACTGAGGTAAGTTGATTTATCATTCAATAACATTTCCTGGTGGGAAATACTCGATTCTCTGTAAAGGATTAATTAATCATAGAAGTAGATCACAGTTAATTGCTGAGTTCCTTATTAAGTTCTTCATTTTCCAATGGTTTAAAATGTTGATTTGGAAGAGATATTATTCTGATCGAGGACTAATTTCTTGCGGATTGACTTGTACTCACCATGGATGGCCGGGTTCAGAAACCATCGTGCTATAATTTATGGTATTCTCAATTTTGCAGGATGCTGGATCATATCCTCTGGCAGTTGCACGTCAAGATACGGCTCCTGAAGTGCTAAAGCCAGCAGAGTTGTGTCTGCAGAAGAGAGCGAGGAGGGAAGCTTGCCAAGAATTTTTCACTCAAACATCTTTGTTGTGCAGTAAGTGATGAAAACCAAGCTGGGAATGTTACACTTGGGGACAATAACTGTGAGAAGACAAAGGAAGAAGAAGAGCACATGGATGCCGAAAAAGGATCTGAAGTTTTCGATTTCTTTATGAAGTTGTTCATGGAGAATGCCAACCTGAAGAATTACTATGAAGGCAATAGCAGAGATGGCGAATTTTGCTGTCTTGTCTGTGGTGTCGAGGATGAGAAGACTTGGAAGAGGTTTAGAGGCTGTCAAGGGCGTATTCAGCACACTGCTATGGTGTTGAAAACCCGACAGAAGGAGGACAGGGCATACAAGAGGGCTCTCAAAGAGTGCCTAGGTTGGTTGGACCTGTAAATAGGCACTCCTCGATACCAAAACAACAGCGGAGACTCTGTCAACCCATCTGCGGCGAACAGCTGACAATTCACCAGAATGTAGATCAGTTTGCTATCTAATCCTTCTTCTGCATACTCTTGAGTCTCGAAATAAACTGGTGTTGCGACAGCAGCTTAGACTCGGCAGTGCCCAGGCTGTCGATGAGCCAGTGAAAAGTATTGCCGAGTTTGTCCTGCTCCCAGGGAGCAATTTTCCATAGGTTAATCCTTTGGACCAACTACAGCAGCAGTAGGTGTGTCGAGCGCAAACTCAAAGGTAAACAGATCACAATTCAGACATCGAGAAAATGAAGATAGGGCTGTGACAAGCAAACCTAACTTACTGGCTCAATACAATACAATGACCCCGAACACCCATTCAATTCACGGGACTAGGGCATTCCGAACCAGAACCAGAAGTTCATCGTTCCGTCGATTTCTGGACGGATTTGGGGAGATGATTGCTAGACTGGTCGTTCAGCGTCTGATGATGGTGGTGGTGTTGTTGTTGTTGTCGCTCCCATTCCCTCCACTTATTGATCGCGAGTACCGTTATGACTGCAAATCAGAATCAGATCACGATTAGGGCAATTCATCGACACATCTTCCTCGTGCGGTCCAAATGTTTGCGAAAATGCCGAAAGAGAAGGGAAGGAGGAGACGCTGACTCACATCCTGCCCCGACGAAGTAGAGGAGTCGGGTGACTTTGGGTCCGGCAGGGCCAGAGACCTCTTCCCCCATCGTCATCTCTCTCTCTGTTCGGACTGACCGCTCCCTCGTTTACTCAGTCGGTGGAGTGGTGGTGGGGCTGGCTGGGGGATTGGGGACGGAATCCCCTGTTCATTACAACCTTTTTAGACTAATGCTTTCGTTCTTTGGTTTTATTATTAAAAATAAATTATTAGTACGAATAGAATAATAACTCTTAATTTCTAAATAAGGCAAGCCGGCATAAATTCAGCTAAATAATTTCGGTTCATTATCATTTCTGTTGAAAACAAAGCCGAAAGCATATGAGATATGAAATTTAATCTGCTTGTTCTTTTATGGTGATGCTATTTACGCACCCAGTGGCATACCCTTTATGGAAATTTGACTAAATATCCTTCGCACCTTATCTTTTAAATATTTTTTATTTTATTTTATTCTTTTTCTTTCGTAACTCTCTCACGAAATTATTTATTTAAGAAATAAAAGAATATACATAAAATAAATATAAAGGAAATTATCTCAAAAGGGATTTAATAAATTAATTCCGAGAATGAAATTGAAAAATTTTAAAATTCACTATATGATTCTTTATAAAATTTTAAAAGTTAATTTTACCCGTAGAAAAATATTATATCTAATCGTTTTAAGGACTTAGATCACTCACTTTGTCCTATTTGGACAACATATTGTCATAGTGAAGAAGACTTATAATTATGTTAAATCCGGACGTGTAACTATATTTTCGTCACTTTTCCGTGTGAGTTTTGATCAAAATATCCTGTTTGGAGGAAAAATTGAGCGCGAAGAAAAAAATTTCAAATTTTCCCGATTAAAGTCTTCATTTGAAGTAACGACTTTTAAAACACCATAAGTCATCACTGTTTCATTAAAATTAGCAAAAGTCGTCACTGTTAAAAATTAGACTTGTTAATGACAACTTCACCCCAAATTTAATAAAAGTCGTCACTCTACGACTTTCTCCGACTTTCATAAAAATCATCACTTCAAATGACGACTCAGTTAAAGTCGCCCCTTTTTTTACTCAATTTTTTCCATAGACCGGGTAATTTAGTGCAAAACCACTTTCCGTGTCCTAAAAATCAATTGCAGTAATCCTTGTCATGTCTTTTCTTACATTTATTTCTTTAATTTTTTAAAATTACTTATTTCTTTTTTTTTAAAGGATAATACAACTCAGAAATTTCTTCATCTTCCTCTTCGGTGGAACATCAGTCAAAAAGCATATCGTTCTCACAATCGTGGCGTTGCTGTCGAAAGTGCATAATCAATAAGCCTCCATTGTTTGGATGCTAAAGACAAAAACGATGCGATATTGATGTGAAAGTTGAATTCAAAATGAAATTTGGTCTACGTAAATAAAAAAAGAACAATGAACAAAGATTTAAAAAACGAATGCTTACTTCCATTGCAGTAAATACAAAGTTACAACAAGAGTTTATATTAGAAACAAACAATGTGTACAAATAGACGACCAAGTGCCCTTGGTCTAAAGTGATTGTCACCTTATTACACGCAAACTTAAGATTATTTATATTATACCCTAAAATTATCTACTAGTGATTGCTATTGATTGACGATAACCGCCACATGTAACTAACTATACTCACGTGCATAAATTCTAAGAAGAACCACCACAACCGCCACTAATACACGTGCTAAAATATGGAATCGAGTGACTGTAGCAAATCTTCATCTTTCGACTCGATCTCTTTCGTTGATTGGGTTGGACATCCTCAATTCATCTGTCGATCGACCGAATCGTCCGTCGACGCCACTCAGCCCAGTATCGATGACTTGTGACTAAGTACTAGCCAAACTTCATCAGTTTCAAGCCCATTATCAACATTAAGGAAAATCTTGAGCCTTGGATGAAAGATGGCCCATTGATAAGTGTATAAGAATGAGAATTCTTGACCAAAGTCTACGGAAGACATACCCAGGTGGAGTAAGTGTACTGTATAGAAGGAAACTGCCTCAAGTCGTTAAGTCTATGACGACATCTTAGGAAAGTCTACAAGGTGGATTGCCATGGTCTCCGTGATTCTATGAGAGTAGTTATGACCAGGTAATCCTCAAAAGATAGTTGGTTTGAAGGAAATCCAAAACCTATAAGGTTCGTCCAGATTAAGTTTACAAGGATAGTTCGCCCGGGTCAAGTCTAGGAGGAGGTCTCCTCGGATCAAGTCTACGAAGTAGACTGAACAAATCATGTTTCCGAAATTTTAGGAAGTTACGTCTTTATGATTTTCATTAGAGAATAACGTACAAGAGGTTGAGATCCACGTCTTCAGGAGTCCAACAAAATCAAATCAGCATAAAAGGGACAAAATCTTCTTAGACCGCATTTGGCATTGTTTGTCTCCAGTACTCTAGCATTCAGTTTCCAACCCCCAGATCTCCGCCTTCAATGACCAGCACCACCATTGTCACCAGCATCGCCGGTCATCTCCTTCACCGGCATCGCCATCATCGTCGTTGACGTTAACATCCAGACATCGTTGACCATCTACAAAGTCATTCTCGAACGTCCATTTCGTTTCAAGTTTTTAAGCTTTCTTCATCGATTATGACTGTAATTATTTGTCCTTATTTATTAATACAATTTGTTCTTGTTTTCTTTTTCCGGTGACTACATTTCGGATCTCTACATCGTTCGTGTCAAATATAGCTAACTTGTTGCGATTTTGTCGCGGACGCCCATGAATCCAAAATTATTTTGTCGTGTAAACATCCATCATTGTGGGCGAAGGAGAACAAGCTGGTTTTACATGTGCTCCCCAAGGGATCATGGTGCCTCCATCAGGGCTGAACCAGTGTAGCCCTTCTTCACCACCACCTGCCTCCTCCTCACAAGTCTAGCCGTGAGTTCGAGTTCGCTAATCGGACACAGGGGCTCGTCCCACCTTCCTGACTAAGCCAACCTACTGGCCGATCTATTATTTCTCACAATTGTCCAAAGCATATTTCCGTCTGGCGTATTTCCAGCTTTCCTTCCCCAAGTATTTATGAACTAAATAAGGGCGAAGAGGAGGCCCAAGGCCCAAATACCAAAGACCCAGTATTAAATATTACATGAACATGATATTGTAATTATACAAACAGCACTAAACAACCAATTATGGTGGTAATAATCATAAGTCCATTCCTAATCATTCCTCATTCCAAGCATGATTAACAGCTAAACAATTCCCTTAACCACCCTCATCAGGTTGAATAACAAAGACAAGACTCAAAGAGAATTTGACAGATCCTCCGTAGGCATCTGACCACAAACAACACATGGGACAATTCACATCCAAACCCCATTCATGTTATTATCCTTAAAAACCATCGGCTCCTCCTGTACATGCATCGATACCAAGTTTATGATCACCCCCACCAAGACAAATGATCAAGGGTCCATCCTAACATTAGCTTTTACCCAACAACACCCAATAATTTCCCCTCCTTTTGGTTCCTGTTCCTAAAACACGTTATAACATCCAACAAAGCAAAGGGGGGCTAAAAAGTGGGATGTCCGGAAGCAACTCAAAAGAAATAAAAAAAGATATTCTTTCTTGTACTGTCTGTATCAGGCGACAGAATGGTGGTCCACAAGCTTTCCCTCCTTTTTTTCTTCCCACTTTCTCTTTCTTTCAAAAAAAGAAAAGAGATCGTAACAGCCTCAGCATGTTATGTTGATTGATGGATCACCCACAGGCATTTGCCCTTGCCCATGTCCGGTGAATTGTTTCTGCCCACATATTTGCCTCTCTCGTACTACTCCTATGATGTTTTCTGCAAGTTGGTTCCAGCTCATCAATCCCCCGCCCCCTGTTGTTGTTCATTATTCATCCAAAGCCGATTGATTGTATTGGCTTTTCACCTTGGCTAGGAGTTTAGGAGATATACTTGGCACTGGATGACGGCTTTGCCGATCTTGAACCCGGGAACTACAGTGAATGCGACTCTGGGATCATATCCCATGCCGTCGTTCCGTAAAGCGTCTTCTGCTATTGTCTCCATGTAAACTTCCGAGAACCTGCACCCTTTACTCACACGGAAGATGGTCCCCTCTGGCTGGAATGAGAATGCCAGACAGTGGAGAAGCCATACCCGCTTCGCCATCTCCACAAACATTGCAAAGAACGTGGTCTCCGGGAAGTTGCCGGATACCACCTGGTTTCTGTGGCTCAGGTTCCCAAAGAACGCGGATTCCATTCTTGGGTGAATGAGTTGCAAGTACTTGGAGCGGCAGAATTTCGCAAATGTGGAGTCCGGCTTTCGGGTGAGGTAGTCCTTGGGTTTCATGGACTTCAGCTCGACGAAGCTATCGAAAAAGAACTGCGGCCATTTTCTCTTCTCGGGTAAGAACTCGGTAGGAAGGGAGAAGTTTGGGTGCTGGAATGCGTCAAACATTTCACGGCAGACAAAGGACTCGAACGCGAAGCACTTGTGATCCGATTTCCAGTAAACAATGCCCGGCTCGATCGAACTGGCTGCAGCATCAAGATCCCAATCAGCTGATTTCATCTCGTCAATTATCAATCTCACGAAGCTGCGAATAGATTTCACGGCATGGCTAAGCACTGTGGCGCAGTGCTTAGGGCTCACTGCAGATAAATGAAGGTTGTCGAGAACAGAAAGAGGCCCACTATGATTCAACCTCTTGTCTATCGCCCGGTTATGCTTATTCAGCTCCTCGAGCTTCTCCTTGAGGCGCGTAATCTCAGTATTCTTCATCGTTTGCTGATATTCCAGTTTTCTGCGCATTATCTCGTATGTCCTCAAAAGGCTCTTCTGCTCTAGTATTTCCGCTGAGAATAGTGCAGTGTCGGGCGATATGTCAAACTGCTTCTTCACATAGCATTGCTTCAACTCCGACAAGTTCTTTAATTCCGAAACAATCATCTCATCAGCAGCTTGTATATTTTCAGCATCGTATGGAGACTGTGCATACTGTAACTGTGCATAGGCGGCTTTAACTGATGAAATGCAGGCAAAAATCTTAGCAAGATGAGCCTCCAAGCCCTGCCTATCTTGATTCTCATCCTCCTCCTCATCAAATGACTTGGAAAAGTTGACCTTCTCAACATCTTCCCTAACTTGATTGTCTTTAGCTTTTATTTGGGGCTTGGATTTCCGTAGACCCTCGGCTGGGGCGACCCCGGTGGCCAGTTTCACATGGAAAACTTTGGCGAATGTTCGAGCCAGCCGACTCTTAGTCGGAGTTACAGAAGATCGTTTCACAGATTCCATCTAAATCTGAAATCAAGGAAAATCAAAACAGCCAAAACAAAAAGGAATCAGCAAAGAACAGTTAAGAAAAGATCATCTGCAAAGAAGAAAGGAGAAAATAAATCCACACAGTTAAAACGAGGAAATATTCCAAATGCATTCAAAAGGTTGAAAGCAACATGCTTTAACCATCAAGCACGCCCACTGGGGATGGGTAATGTATATAATAATATCACCTTCCTCCCCCTGCTCGTCAAATATTCGAATCTACTTTCAAAAGAGATAAAGCAGCAAAAAGAAAGAAAAAGGAGTAAAACGGATATATTGTGAAAGCAAACCCCGGAAAAGGTAAAGCTGAACAGATAAAGATCCACAAGGATACAATCTGGAGTAATAATGAGGAACAATAAGAAGCAATCCTACAATTGTTTAAACAGTTCTCTTTATCACCACAGAAAATCTTAATGTCTTATTTATAAAAAAAAAAAAAAAAAATCTTCATATCGCCCCACCAATTTCAGTCAGACATTTCCAGGAAAATGCAGAACCATTCACTCCTATTAAGAGAGGCATATAAATTCCCACCACAATTAGGCCAGTACTCAAGTGTCAGAAAACCAATGCTCCACAACATCAGACAAGGCAAATGAATGCTGGGGAGAAAAATGTAACAGACCAAATTACAGGCAATATTTGGCACCACCCTCGCAAGTAAGCAGCAAATTCTGACAGACTTGGAGGGGTCACCAGTTACATGATCGAAGGCCGCCTCGCCTAACACGCATCAACAATATAGGGGCAGGCCCACACACCACTACAAAGAAGACTATTGAGGACTACACAAAAGAAGACATATATCAGGCGACATAGCAATTTCCACCCACTGCTGCTCTTTCAGACATGCCTTGCTACCCCAAGTCCCCTTAATCCTACCCCATCTTCAACAACAACCATATCCAAAAGTACAGGCCTAAGCATATCAAGGGATCCTGCCATACCCATGTCTGGTAACTGTTGACTGAGGGCTAATTAGTCATAGCGGTTACACCTTTATTAGAAAAACAAGGTCTCTGAAGAGTTACCACAAATCCGACAGGCATGGCTTAAAACGGGGAGATGGAAAACGAAAAGGCACTCCTTGAAAACAGCCCCGAGGATTCAGGAAGTTGTTCTTGTCCCTCGGCCCATTTTTTAAGATAAGGTAATAGTGAAGAAATTAAACCAAGGCGTTTTAAACCCCGACAGCACACACCAAAATCCTTTTCTTAAACCCTTCAAAAACACAAAAAAATAAAATAAAAACCCAGAATCCTTAAAGACCCAAAACAGATAAGGAGAGGACGGAGCAATGGAATCACAGAAGAAGAGGTAACGAGGAGAAAACGAAAGGGAAACCAACCAGTCATTAATGGAGAGGCAAGGAGAAAGAAAGAAGGGGAAACAGAGAGAATCAACAACAGGGCACGGTCAACGAGGAAGGCTTCTCCAATCAAAACGATCATGGTGTTAGAAAAGCTACCATTATCAGTCGGATATACAATGGGAAATTTAAAAAAAAATGGAAAAGATAAAAAGGAAGCAACTTTAAAGCAAAACAGATCATACCCACACCACCCAAATACTAAGTCTGAAAACAATGACTCCTCAATCTCACACACAACGAAAAAGGCAATAACATGACGCAAACCCTCGTCCCAGGTAGGGGCATTACTCAATTACCATTTTCCAGCAAAAGATACATCACTACCACAAAAAACACACGCCTCTTACAGTTTCAGCTACCTGCTTACCCCCAGATATGGAAGGCCAACCAAATCAAAATGTCTCTTCCTTTCGAGAAGCGGGATGGGGAGTGTACGGCCAACCCCAAGCGGGGATCAAAATCTCCGAGCACAACCCCACCCAATGCAGCAAAACCAACCCCCCTTCCCTCCGGAGAATTCAGCAAGAGCTCCTTTTCTTCCTCTTAAATAGACCTTCCGCAAATCCCCTCGACCAACGCCAGATTACAACAATGAGGAAAAAACAGAGGACGAAGGTCTGAAAACGAGAACACAGAGGGGGGAAAGGCGAGCCATAATTTGTCCTCCTCACGTTACAATCATAAATCCTCTGAGGAAAGTCTCGGTACGGGGATGTTTCCGAATTTGCCCCTGAGACAGCGTGATGTGAACGTTGTGACGAGGACAGGGGCGGTGAGCAAGGGAGCGGGACTTACTTGGGGTAGGGTTAATACGGGGATTTTGATTTTCCACAGCGGGGGAAGAAGACCATGGGCTTTTGATGTTGGGACCCCTGCCGATCGGAGGGGATTATCCGGTGTTGTTGAGTTGATCTCCCCTTACCGTGAGGAAGCGATCACAGCCGTCCACCTGGGTAGTCCCCCCTTATTTAATTCGCAAAAACACGGACCAATTATAAATTGATGGTCCGCATTTTAAACATACATTCCCTAATTATTACAAAAACATAGTAACGCGCATTCTTCATTAGATTGAAGGTGGGGACGGAGCGAGCGAGAGATCGATAGTCATTTGACGTGTTGGAGTTTAAAAAATTGGGGCGTGCTTAACGACGGGGTGGAAGGGGGGGCAGGTATCCGTCATTTTCTTCAACGCCCCCACCCCCACCCTGCTAGAGAGAAGAGCGTTGTTGTTGGGTCCGGCCCAAATATCTTATCATCCTTCAGTCGTTCATTCCCCCCCTTACCTAATAATAAAATAACAAACGTTGAACCAGGTTCATGTATGAAGCGAACCCCTTTGGTCTTTCTACGGCGTTGGTTTGTTGAGGCGAGAGAGTCGCTGAAGGGAAATGGCAACGGCGGAAGGTTAGATGGAGGGTCGTCATCAGTCATTTTTTGTATTTTACAATTTAACGACAACTCCATCCAACCAAATCGTACTTCCAGAAAAAGGAAGAAAAAGAAACCACCAACCGAAAGTCAAAACCTTCATTCCTTCTAAACTCAAAATAAAGTTTTTGAATCCCTAGTGTTATTTATTTATTTTGTTTCTTTGTTTGTCGAAGAGATTCAAATAATGCGGCCTTGGGAAGTAGTAAAAGATTGGCCGGCGACCTGTCCATCTCATTGAACGAAGAAGAAGAAGAAGAAGAAGAAGAAGAAGAAGAAGAAGAAGACCGGGGACACCGGATGACTTAATTTCCAGTTTGACAGCAACGGGGTGATGCGTCTCCACAAGCAATTACGTAAGCTTGTTTCGGAAAAACTATCCGAAAACCACATCAGATTAATATATATATATATTCCTCTGGAAGTGATCAATGCACCTGCAAACTTAGAACTCCCTCTTGGTAATAGCCCTTGTTGTTCTTGGGTAATATTTATCTCAAAAAACTTGTTCGTTCCGCTGATCAAAAATTCAAAATTTTTTTACAACCATTTTCTTCACGACATGGCCGATCTCTAGTTTGCTCACTTTGCTTTTATAATTGATTTAAGTTAACAAAATTATGCACGTAGCAATGACGGTTGCTCTTCTTTTATATATATATATATATATATAAACAATTTGGCCAACCATGGGTATCGCCTTAGTATATTCGATAAATTTAAATTTAAGACCATGTTTCTATATTTTAGAATAAATTAGTACCAATTAATTTTAATTCTAAAATATATTTTTTAATTTTAACATCTATTAGAATTAAATAAAAAAAATGTTAATGTTATTTGTAGATTCTATATACTATGTAAGTCTATATATAAACTCTGTAATCGAATCACTTTATCTCACTAACATATATGGTTGTACTTGATTTATGTGGCATAATAAATTAAACTTAAATGATGGACAATTATTTAAAATAATTAATGTCTCTCAAGTGCATAACTACACACGTGCAATAAATAAATGTATCAAGTACAGAGACAAATGTTTAATAAGAGACACGAACAATGATTTTATAAAGTATTCCCTTTAAACATCTACAATTTTAAATTTACAAATAATATTAATCAATACCATAAAATTAATTAAAAACATCAACAAATTTGTCTGTTGTAAAACAACGAGACAAGAAGGAAGAAGATTGAGAGAATACATAAGAGAAAGAACGTAGAAAGGAGAAAAGACTTTCTTTATTTATTTCGAACGAAGGTACAAAATACTTCTTAGAAGGCTATCTATTTATATTATAACCAAATAAAACGTCTCGGTAGATGAGGAGTCTCGGTATATGAAGGTCTTGTTAGATGAAGAGTCTCGGCAGTTACTAGCACGTTTCACTTGCATTTTAGGCTCATTAGCAATACTACGTTGTCCTTCAGGGATATCAATTCTTATTGGAGCATTTGCAGCTGGAATACAAGACTCTGTCACTTTCTTAGGGTCAGTAAAAACATCTGGCAATTGATTTTCTAAGTTTTGCAAGTGAATAACTTAGCCAGATTATTTCAAGTTTGAGTTCTGATTGCTTTGTACGAGAATCATAGTGAGATAATGATAACTCACGCCAGATTATTTCCTTTTCCAATTGTTTATTTTCCCCTTTTAATGTTGAAAATATCATTTCATCAAAATGACAATCGGCAAACCGTGCCGTAAATAAATCACCTGTCAATGGCTCAAGATATTTAATTATAGACGGTAATTCATATCCAATATATATCCCCAATCTCCTTTGGGGTCCCATCTTTGTGCGTTGTGGTGGAACAATAGGCACGTATACCGCACACCCAAAAATTCTTAGATGAGATATATTTGGTTCCTCACCATAAACCATTTCCAAAAGGGATAGCTCATTATAATTTGTAAGTCTGATGCGAATTAACGCTGCCACATGCAAAATAGCATGTCCCCAAGCATGTATAGGGAGTTTTGTTCTCATAAGCAACGGTCTTGCAATTAATTGAAGACGTTTTATCAATAACTCTGCAAGGCCATTTTGTGTATGAACATGTGCTACGGGATGTTCAACACTTATCCCAATTGACATACAATAATCATCAAAAGTTTGGGAAGTAAATACACCAGCATTATCAAGACGAATACATTTTATTGGATAATCCGGAAAATGAGCTCGTAATTTGATAATTTGAGCAAGCAATCTTGCAAATGCTTGATTACTAGTTGACAATAAACACACATGTGATCATCTTGTTGATGCGTTAATTAATACCATAAAGTATGTGAATGGTTCACATGGCGGATGAATAGGCCCACATATATCATATTGTATCCCTTCAAGAAATTTTAAGGGTTCAACCCTGATTTTCGATGGTGATGGCCTAATTATCAACTTCCTTTGGGAACAAGCGGTACAAGAAAATTCATTGGGGAGAAAATCTTCTGGTTTCTCAATGAATGCTCACACGAATGATCAATTATTCTTCGCATCATTATAGCTTTAGGATGCCCCAATCGATCATGCAATGTAATAAAATTATTTTGATCGACAAACTTCTAGTTTGTAATAGCATGTACTTCGCCAACACTTATATTTGTGAAATATAATCTAGAGAAAACTGCAGGCAGTTTTTCTAATATACATTTCTTACCCGAGATGATATTTGTAATACAAAAATATTTTTTTTTTATTTTCATTTGAAATCTCAATGTGATATCCATTTTTGCGGATATCTTTAAAACTCAATAAATTTCTCTGAGACTTAGAGGAATACAACGCATTATCGATATAAATATTTGTTCCTCTGGATAATAAGATATTTGCTCTTTCGGAGCCCTCAATGATTTTTGTACTTCTAGATATCATATTGACACTTGTTTCATTCATTACCAAGATGGTAAAGAATTTCTTGCTTTTCAAAATAGTAGCGTTGATGCGCTGTCAACGAGACAAGTACATTTTTCATTGGTGGAGGATTCGCTTCCGAGAACTTCCATTTTGCTGACTGATTGAGCACAGTGTCTTGCCCTTATGAGGATCGAGAAAAACGAGGATTCTCTTTTAGAAATCGAGTATCCGGTTTTGGGAAATGATTATTCGCTTTTACGGATTGATAATCGATGATCCGCTTCTGGGGAAGATGAGTCCGCTTCTGAAAATCGTAGAACTACTTCAGGGGATCGAGAATTGGTACGAATAAACTTTTCGATAATAAAAATATTGAAATAGTATGTAGGATTACCGTTTACAAACTCCACAGAATCGTTGATTTAGCGCCCTTTCAATCCGTGAAGAATCTTGCATACGATCGTCGTTTTCTTTTCTTTCATCGCTTTCCGGTAGAGCTTCGTGCTGATAACGTGTTGTAAAACAACGAAACAAGAAGGAAGAAGATTGAGAGAATACACAAGAGAAAGAACGTAGAAAGGGGGAAATAGTTTTTTTATTGATTTCGATCGAAGGTACAAAATACTTCTTACAAGGCCCTCTGTTTATAGTATAATCAAATGAAACGTCCCGATAGATGAAAGATATTGGTAGATAAAGAGTCTCGGCAATTACTACTCGGAATCATAATGACATCCACAATTATTCATAATAGTCTTTATTAATAACTGTTCACTCACGTTTATTACAAATTACTATGCAAACTAACACGGGATTGGGATGAATATTAAAATAACGTGGTCTTTACGGAAGGAACAACCAAAACCGCCCACTCTTCTTGGAATATAATTCTGGAGTCCATCGTTCAAACCGGAGAAAAAAAGGAAGGAAGAAGATCACCCCGGCTGGGTGGAATGATGAGTGGGCAATCAATGAATGAATGCTCTCTCTGCCCGTTGTCTATCAGATTCACGATTTCAGGAAACAGACGACCCCACTCCATCTGATTTGTCCGGAAAAAGGGGCCTCTGTCTCTTCTGATAGCCGATGCGAAATTCCCAACTAACATTCCAAGCAAGACCCAGAAACGAAAGAGGGAAAAAAATTTTGTACTAGTCTAATCTACTCTACCCGAAAGAGAGGAAAACAGAGGGGTTGGAATAATCTTGGGGAAGGGGAGAGAGGTCCAAATCCAAATACTATGAAAGCCTCAATTAAGCATCAAAGCCCAAAGCCCCACCCCCATTCTGATAGGTCCATTTACAAACAGTGGATAAGTATGGATGGGCCCATGATACTTCTTCCCCAATAGAGCGAGAGAGAAAGCAAGGAAGAAATTTCTTCCTTTTGCTGCTCGGCAGAGACACAGCAGCTTTTTCACACAAAAAAAAAATCTCCTCCTCCTACTTCCCATCTGATTCCATCCTTTCAACGTGAAGGAGGAAGGAAGAGGAGGACACGTGGCATTTTCCTCCTGGGTTTCAGCTTAGTTTAGCAGGAACACCCCACCATCCAAACCTTCCCCTCGAATTTTTCCTTTCTGTGGATGGATTCCCCAATGAAGAACCTCATCGCTTCCTCCTCGTCCTCCTCTCCTCCGGCTTCGACCACCCAGCAGCCGCCGCAGCCTCCTCCCCTGCCGGTCGCCTCTCCTCGTCCTTCAATTACTTGGTGGGTTTTTATGTGCTCTGACCGGGTGTTGGTTCCCAGGTCAGTGGGTAAGGCAACTGTCGTCCCTCCTCCGGTGGAGGAGCTCTTCCTCTATGACGGATCCCCTACCAGGTTACTTTTTTCTCTACTTTTTTGGGAGTGGCGGGGAGTTGCCTTCCTCTTTATTTGGTTTTTTGGATGAATCGGGAGTTTTCGGTGGCCTTTCAATGTTTGTTGACGCAGATGGGAGTGCGATGCACTATGAGGGCGGGTACGTGGTCGAAACTGTTGTCCAAGGGAATGAGATCGGCGTCTTGCCTTGTAAGATTCGAGTCGCTGAGGATGGCGAGCTCTATGCTGTGGATGAAGTTAACAGCAACATTGTGAAGATTACTCCTCCCCTCTCCCAGTGTACGTGTTGATTAGCCGGAGGAATGGGGCGATTGGATTTATCTCCAATTCTCGGTTTTATGTTTAGTTCATCTTGGCATGAGTAGTGAGAATTTGGTCTGACACTCTGAGAAGGCCACGGAGTTGTCTTGACAATGAGGGTTGACATTCTCACTAATTGTTATTGGATGCAGATAGCAGGGCACGACTAGTCGCCGGATCATTTCAGGGCCTTTCCGGTCATGTTAGACGGAAAACCCAGCGATGCCCGTTTCAATCATCCGAAAGGAGTCGCCATGGATGACAAGGGAAATCTTTATGTTGCGGACACCTTGAATCTTGCTGTAAGAAAAATCAGAGATCAAGGTTTGGCCAATTGATTCTGCGATACTGCAAGTTTTTTTTTTGGGCCGAACATGTCCAGGTCATCATTCGTTTCGACAAACACTGATGCATACGAAGGTGTGGCAACCATTGCTGGTGGCAAATCAAATTTGGCAGAGTACAGGGATGGCCCCAGTGAGGATGCCAAGTTCTCCAATGATTTTGATGTTGCGTATGTTAGACCTACATGTTCTCTGTTAGTCATAGATAGAGGCAATGCAGCTCTTCGGCGGATCTCACTCGACCTGGAAGATTGTGACAACCAGCATGACTCAGTTTCTTCTATCGGTTAATCTCCCATCCTTTTTATAATTCATTTCCATGCCTCACTTCTTAGCTTATGCTTACAGGGCATTAGGAGGTCGGTTTATTTGTTCTGACAGTGACAACAGTGATTTGCTGCATGCTACGTGCTAAGTTCGACATCATTTTGCATCTGGGCAGATTTGCTTATGGTTGCTGGTGCTATTGTGGTTGGATATGCCGTGTGCATTCTTCAGCAGGGTTACATGTCTTCGTTCTTTACTAGGAGGGTGGGTTTCTCCTACCTTGATGTATACATAAGTTTTAAATGTACAACTGCCACCATTTTGTCCCAGGAAGGAATGTGGCTTTCTTTGTGTCGATTTTGACTGCAACTTACTTGGAAGTGGAGTCATGGTTTATCTTTGCCGGCATGTCTGTCCGTGAAGGTCGATGCAAGACAGATGCAGCATCGCGGACAAGCTTCGGAGACTGTATTTGAAGATAAGCTGAGAGAAGAGACGGCCTCTCCTGTTGTGGAAAACACGAAAGAATTCCCAGGATGGTCCTCATTTGGACAGCTGATGGTCGACCTATCCAAGCTCGCTCTGGAAGCATTTGCTGCGTTGTTCCTTTTCTTCTTCCCAACCCGCATTCGAGTAGTTGGCTCGAGGAAAGGGCCTTACTCCGCTCAAGGACTCTCTCCGCATGCCTGAGGATGAAGTAGACAGAAAGCTAGCTCAACTGCAGAGGACAACACCTGCCCCGCCTTCCGAAACCAGGCGGATGCATACTCAACTCGAGAAGCACTCCGAAGTCAAGCCTCCAAAGATCAAGTCGGCCAGTTTCAAGGACCCGTCCATGGCAAGTAAACAGAAGTCGTCGAGGCAGCAGGAGTTCGCCGAATTCTACGGCACGACTGAGACTCCACTGCTGTATATAAAGTCGAAGAGCCACAAGGAGAGACTACGGCGTAGGCAACAGGAGGAAGGTTGCAGCTCAGTTGGAATGGAGCAGAGGCCGGAGACGAAGCCCGGTGACTCTAACAACCCACTAAAGTACGATCATTACAGCCTCAGGAACAAGTACAGCTCCGACAAATCCTTTCGGTTTTAATCTAGATCGTAAATGTAACCCCCATCCTAGCGTATGTGTTATCAGTCAACATCGATCGACCGGTGAGGCGGGTAGTTGAGTCGGTTGCGCCCCGCCGAAAACCAGGAGTCGCTGGTGGTGGTCTTCCTCCTTTTTGTATTAGTGCTACTAACTAACAGAAATGGGAGGGCATTTGGGTCATTATTCATACCTTATTTCGTTTATTTTTGACCAAATTAGCAAATATATAATGTATTAGACCCCAATTTTCCGATTTATCCGTCGTTTAAAACGTATCGTACAGTAACCCCAACTTAAGACGTTACTTCGACGTTATCCTCCGTTAGGTCCCATCTTGACGGAGTCCGATGTGTCGTACACGTGGCAACAACGGCGTTAAAAAGTGACCGTTATCCAAGGAAAAGCCAATTTTACCCCCACCCCCTCTCTCACTCCCAATCTATTCAATCGGGGATGCCCTAATCATGTCTTTGTCGTTTTAAAATATAATCGAACCCCCGGATATAACGATCATTTGAACATGTCTTTGTTCGTTCTCCTTCTGATCGTGTTGTTTTGGCCGAGTTCTTCGTCATCGGACATTTTGACTGCCTCCCAGAGCTTGAAGGACGGAGATGTCTTGGTCTCCGGGGAAGGGAAGTTTGCATGTGGATTTTTCACCCCGGGTAACTCCGGGAGTCGTTTCTTGGGCATATGGTACGCAGAAATTCCAGTGCAAACAGTCGTTTGGGTCGCCAACAGGGAAAATCCCCTCAATGACACCTCTGGAGTCCTACAGTTGATGTTCAGGGGAATCTAGTTCTTCGCAGAGGAAATGGCAGCACCCTTCTTTGGTCCACCAATGTATCCTGGCCTTCGGTTCCGAGTAGTTCTATTCTAGCCCCGTGGTTCGACTTCTGGATTCGGGAAACCTCGTCCTGTACGAGATGCATATGAGAATTTCATCAGGTGACGGAGCTTCGATTTCTCAACGAATATCCATCTTCCTTACATGAGATTTGGTATGAAGAGAACGAGCAGCTTTAGCTGGTCTTTCACATCTTGGAGGTCCTACGATGATTCGTAGCCAGGAAACTGCACTTATAAAATCGATACAGCGGTTATCCCTAGGCTGGCATATACAAGGATGGGAGGTAATATTTTCAGGTCGGGTCATGGACTGGTTCAAGGTGGGGTGGCCTGGCAAAAATGGACCCCTCAGAGGAGGAATGGGCGTCGCAGTCGCCGCAGAGCGCGAGGTTGTCGGAGATGCAGAAGGAGGCGGCGACGACCTGCGACGACCATCGGAACTGACGAAAGACCCCGGCCCAACCCAAAATAGTGTGCGCTATCTGGGTCGGCCGACGCGTGCTGGAGGTCCAGTTGCTTTGGCGGTGGACTTCTGGAAGATTAAGACGGGAGGGAATCACCTGATAACGACTCAGATGCTCGAACTCGTCTGCTGCTTCCTCCTACAGCAGCTCGCGATTGGGAGTATAATTCGCTCTCTAATTGATTTTCTGGGAACATGGGAGTGTTAAACTCGCGATTGGTTTTACCGTTGTACAGTCGAATCGGGGAAGAATAAGAAATTGACAATGTGGGTTTATTCCATTCTTTCCTCAAAAGGTTTAGGGGCTCGAGCTAATTTTAGACTCTGTGGATCTTTTATATTTTTTGCCTATTTAGTAATTCTATCATGTACTTTTTTTTATTTTTTTTCGATCTATCCGATCGTTCGGCTAACGACAATTTTTAACGCCGTCATAGCCACATGTGCGGACACGTCGGACTCCGTCAGAAGGGGAGCTTACGGAGAATAACGTCGAAATAAGGTCTTAAGTACTGATTACTGTAAGATATATTTTAAACTATAGGATAAATCGAAAAAATGAATATAGCACGTAATATTACTAATTAGTCCTTTGTTTTTTTCTTATCTTGGATTCAACAATCAGCATTGTTTGGCAGTCAATTGAGGTAAAGAAGAACAAAGCCGTCGTGGGTCTGCGATCCTACCACTGGCATTGTGAGCACAGACATCGGCTGGCCTGGATGTCTTTTTCCCTTTACTCATGAGCTCCCACGGTGGGAGTTTGTTGTGTTTCGCCATCGGAAGGAACTCAGATTTGGAAGGATGGGATGCGTCGGATCTTCTCAGGCCAAAGCAGACGGTGAATTCGGTTTCCCCTCCGCGTATTTGATTCTTTTTTCTTTTTTGCCTTCCGCGATGAATCGCACGGCGAGCTCCGTCCGAGCTTGCTTTTTGGTTCGATTATTTGCTCTTGTTTGATCCCGATTGTTGTTCCGGAAAATCCGCAGGGTTTGCGTGTGTAGTGCGGTCGTTATTAGTTCCGTTTTTTGGTACCGGAGGTCGCCATAAGGTTGAATTTCGTTTGACTTCCGTCGCTTTGCTCGGTAATTGAGGATTGGCCTCCGTGTTGCTGTTCTGATTTCTTAGAGCGGCATCTGGCTTTCATCGGTCAGGGAACCGGATATGCCGGGATGTGATTTTGCCTTGAACGGCTATGAACTCTGTTAGTGTATGGCGCCTTCTAACGGAGCTCGTGTTTCTGGATGCCAATTTTTGGATTAGTGGTGCACTGCCTCCTGACCTTTTGCTCAGAGGAGGACGGTGTGATTTCAGATCTTTTTGGTAGAACACCTCTTAGTGCTGCATAGGAACTTCAGTAATTGCGGCCAATTCGAGGTAAATTCCATGATGCTTTCTTTTCTCCACTTGTATTTGGTTCAGCGCAGGCGCTTTACATAAATGACAATCCTCCTAGGACAAACATGAGTGACTGAAGTGCTTCAATACAGAGATTCACATTCCGTGGTACTTGAGAAGTGTGTTCGTGAGAACTACAAGCTTGAAAATTACAAATTTTCTGGGTTGTTGTCTTTTTCTTAGAGAAATTCAAGTAAATTGAACGACGATACCCTCCTTTTCCCTTGCATATCTGTTTAAATGCTTTGCTAGGATTCTTCACTATATTAGAAGGGTGTCATTTTCTGGTGTTTTCTACTTCAAATTTGAGCTTCTTATCTGCTTCTGAAGTTCTCCGTATTTTAAGCTAGGAAGACGTTTGTACTACTGCATGAAGTGATTCTGGAATTCATTCATGTCCTTTTGAGCTGATGCGATCAATTCATGTTGGAAGTTCTGTTTGACATCATCACTCTCTCTTGTGTCTCATAAGCTGATCATCTTCGAGTTGGTGTTCCGGAATAACCCTTATTATTCTATATTAGTTATATGACCCTTCTTTGGGTAGTACGTTAGCTTAAGGTTTGTAATTTTCATAGGAAATCCGAAGAAGATTTGTAAACCTAAACCTTGGAAGCATCATCAGCCTATAACGAAGTCAGAGCTGATGCAGTTGCGAGATGAGTTTTGGGACACTGCTCCTCATTATGGTGGAAGAAAAGGTACTTTTCATGATATGTTCCTAAAAAATTATCAGGCCTTGAAGGCATCGCTGGATATCTTTAATGTGTAAGAATTGAAATGTAGGGGAGTCGTCATTGTTGACGAGCTATTTCACCGAGATACCGCCTTTTTTCTTTTGCTTATCCTAGCATGCCATGATTTGGAATACTTGATTGGCTTTGAAAGATACTTTTCACTCCTATTTATCTAAATGAGATAGCGGATCGGAACTTCTCTTAAAAGTAACAACTATCCATAGTGATAAGGAACGGGCCAAGTCACCTATCTTCCTAGCTGTTCTGAACACTGAGCTTGGCTGAGAATAACTATAGAATACATCTCAGTTTGCTAAATACCAGCATACAGGCGGATGAACGGATGGAATTATGTGAGTGATGCTCCACATTTATCTTTTCTTTTTTTTTTTGCGAATTGTAGAAATCTGGGATGCTCTACGGGCTGCTGCAGAAGGTGATCTGACTCTTGCCCAGGCAATTGTAGACAGCGCAGGGGTCATTGTCCAGAATGCGGATCTCACTGTTTGCTATGATGAAAGAGGTACGTTCTGCTTATTCGTGTTTTATGGAATGGCAAAGTGCCTTCGTGATCTTTGAGTATTCCACATTATTAATCCTCCCATGGGCTCAACCAATGGAATGGCAGGTGCAAAATACGAGCTTCCCAAATATGTTTTGAGCGAGCCGACCAACTTGATTCAAGACAATTGAATTAGGAAGTGCGTTCCTCCCTTCCCGTAAAAGGTGGAAATGTAAATCATGTGCATCACTTCTCCTTTTCTAATTGGTCAATGCATGGGCTTCGTTTTACACCAGTCAATTTGACTGTCAGAGGAAGCCGATCCCCCACCATGTCTACTTGATGAATGGTTCTGGTGGTTCTGATCTCTCAAGAGGCAGTAATGGGACAGTTAGAGATGGGTATGGATAAAACGTAGAAGATTCGGGAATGCTGACAATGGGTAAACCTAGTACCGGACTAGAAAGTGCTCCCATTCAGTCCAAAAAGGCATGTCCCCGGAAAGTGACAGATGCCACATCAAAAGATGAAAGGATAGATATCGAGAGGTTAAACAAGGGAAAAAAGTGCTCTCCGTCCCCGCAAATGTCTCTCTAATGAAAAGCTTCTAAGGCTCTGAGCCCCGCACACGGATGCCTTCAGAAGATCCATCTTTTAATCATAGGTGAGTATCTATGACCAGCCGAGCACATAGTCGAGGACGTACACGAGAGCCAGTGAGACTGGGTAGAGTGCGAAGGCTACGAAGGATGTCCACAGAGGGAAAGACCTGCGGAAGCTTGCGAATAGCCCCATGACCACACAGACCACCACGATAACCAGTACTTCGGCAGAGAAATCCCATGTCAGTCCTCTCACGTAGACAAGAGCCAGGAACACGGACAGACAGAGCACGTTGTTCATGGTAACTGCCCCATACAGCTGCATTCGTCAAAAGATCGACATTAGATTCACCCCTGAGGTTGAAGTTGACAGGACCATTTTGGAAAGAGTCCAGTCGATTGTGTACCTCGGAGAATGTGAGTGAGGCTGTCTTTATCTTCTTGCGACTAGCAAATATGATTGCCGACACCGCCTCACTGGAATTTGTCGCCAGAGGAAGTGCGATGAAGGATATAAAGAAAGTTGGAATGCCGGTTGCATCTGAGAAATTATCCACCGCATCGACCAAGGGATCAGCAAATACAGCTGCGATTAGAGTTCCCAGAATCAACAACAGCACAGCCTTCAACGTAATTTTCCTAGGATCAATGACCCCTTCAACGACCTCGTCGCTCTGATCTCCCCCTAACAGTCGTTCTCGCTCTTTTTTTGTTTGCTGCACAGGTTACGAATCATTAAAAATGTTGTATTATCTCTTCTATGGCCAGAAGGGGGGAGGGGCAAGTCAAGAAATCTTTGTTGACAGTTAAATAGCCCGACTTACGTGATGCGCATTGTCCAGGAACTTCATCGTTCCAAGGTTTCGGACACTGGCGCCTTCTCCTGAGCGCACAGCCTTGTCGAGCCATTTTGTAATGCCTTCTTCAAACTCGCGCAGATCGATATAAGAGTCGTTGCTGGTGTCGAAATCCTTCATGATTTTGTTCACGGCATCGGATTCGTCCAAGTCTATCTCTTCGAAATTAACTCCAACAATGAAGGCTTTCAGTTCACCAGCATAGACACGTCCATCACCATTCTCGTCAATAGTTTTGAAAAGCCTGTCTTAAGAACATTTTTGTTAGATCAGAAGCAAAAATTCGTGTTGCAAACCGAAGAGTGAGGCTAATGGGCCACGAAGAAGACTGACTTTTGTACAACGTCCTTGTTTACTTCACCATCCTCCGTCATCAGCTTCCCGAGCGCACGCTTCTTGACATGTTTCAGGAATCCAAAAATCACATGTTTATGGTTCACGTACTCGAGCTTTCGTTTCTGGATCCAAGGCTGGAAGATCTGCAGCAGTATTTTTCAGCACATCACGATCACGTCCCCACAAACTCAGCATGACCATGAAAGAAAGAGAAGTCTCATAACTACAACACAATTTTCAAATCTATTTTGCTGATAAAAGAAAGCCTGTGATTCACGTAAAATTATCGCCTGAACTGACCATAACGTCAAAAGGACATCCCGTAGGCAGTAACAGACAGTGCCTCCGGCACCGACCGGGCACGAGAGAAGGCAGATGGATAGTAACAAAGAGATACGGGCAGGCATTGAGTCACTACCTGGTACAGACAGTAGGAAATCAGCAAGGCAAGGGACACCACAAGGGCGATTAACACTGCCAAGTGCCTTCCTGAAGTTGATTTCATAACTTGAGGCAGTTGGACGACGATAAATGGTATTACTGACACAACCATAATCCACGCAGCATAGCGCGTGAAATCGTCGGTGCTAACACCGGAACCTGCAAGAATACACCAGGACAGAGTAAATCAACAGATCTGAAGAAGGAAACACGGACGGGCACAGGGATCCAAGTGAGAGGGAAATCCGAACCCGTTAGACTGAATCCCCGGGTGTCTTTCTTGTCTAGTGTATCTGTGCCGTTCATGTCACATTTCCCGACGATAACACAGGTTCCCCAAATGACGGTGAGAAGCATCACGGTGGAGCCAGCGAGCAACCCCATTCCGACCGAGACTTGGCTCTGTGCGGTCGTGGTAGTTCCGGACAATCCAGACACTAGATAAATCCAACCACAATCACACGCCAGGAGGTCCCGATCATCATCGCATATTTTCAAAATCCCAGGACACAAATCTAAACGCCGAAAGGCAAGGAGAGCACGCGACAGCCAGCAACAGTACCTAAGATGAGCAAGGCGTCGGGGAGAGCGCCGAGTATGGGGAGGAAGAGGCCGCCGATGATACCGGGGCCGAGGATCTCGAGGAGGAGCTCGCTGCCGCTGGAGAGGAAGGTGGCGGACATGTACATGAGGTAACCGTAAACGAGGATGAGGAAGAGGTTGCCGATCCATGTGGTGGTGCAGGGCATGAAACCATAAGTCTGGTCGCAGGTGTCATCGGTGGCGGAGGGGAGGGAGATGCCGTCGGAGATGAGAGAGGAGGGGACGGATCTGGCGCCGACGAAGACGGAGGAGGGGACGAGGAGGAGGAGGAAAAGGAAGACTGAGGATGAGACGCGGGCGGCCATCGTAAGCAGCGGCGTGGGGGGCTGGTAGAAACGAAACGACTCCGTTCGGGTGTGTGGTGGGGTGCTTTAAAAGGGGCTTGGTTGGGGAGTTGAAAAGCGGGGGGATTTGGCGAAAAGGGTTATCATGGGATATGAGGACATCGTAGCTACCCGTACTAACTGTGCCGTTGGATTCCGCACTTTTCCTTGAGATAAGATCACTCTTAATTAAAATGCTCTCTTTTTATTTATTTATTTATTCTTTTACCTGAATAATACTAACTATAACCAGTTATTTGTTGTTTTGAAGTTACCCGACCCTTTAAGACACCGGTTTGGAAGAGGTGAGGCGTGGTCCTCTCGTCTGACAACCTTTCTCTCCTCGTAATAGACAAAAAGAGAGATAGTGGACAAATGAATCAGTTAGTTGGGGTGTGGTGGAAACGAAAAAACAAAGACCCGCGGGGGGGGGGGGCCCAGCTTTGCCGACATTGGCCGCCCCTAAGAAACTAAAATATATTTCAATCAATTTTAAGATTATATATATTTTTTAGTGTTTATATATATTTACCTAAACTTCTAACCCCACAAGAAGGTAGGTTCGGCCTTGGGGGACGTAAAACTTTTCTCCTTTCCTCCCTCTTTAAAAATTGACAGGAAACGACATAAAAACTCCCGTCATTTCTCTCTGTGTTCCTTTTTTATTATTATTACATAATTCTCGCTATTTTTCTTTACTACTTTTCCGCTTAATTTTCTTTCCCTCGAGGAAAATTAGCAAAAGAACACGGCATTGGGACGTTCTTTTCTTTTCCCCCCCAATGCCGAAATCCCTTATTACCAAACATTCTTAAGATATTTGAGGAAACTAAAAGAATTTTAGTCTGTTTGTTTTTCAAGTGTTTGAATTTGTCGAACCTACGAAATTCCTTATCCCCTCTTCTTTTTCCATTTTAATAGGGATTTTGTTAACGAGATTTATGGTTTTTTTTTAAAAAAAAAATATCTTAAAAATATAAAATTACATTTAATAATAGTAATAATTAATTATATATCCCAGTTAATAAATCCCTTTTAATAAAAGGAAGAGTCGTTGTTGGTGGTTATAGACTCCAATTTTGATCCATACTTCTCTATCCAGGACGTGCGAGCTGCAATGCTGTTGTACCAGAGAAATCATGAGGCCCGGGCGATTTTCCTACAGAAACTGGAGCCTCATTTCAAGAGGGATGTTTCATTCGCCCAGCGCGCCATGCGTTTACAGCAAAGATTTCAAGGTTTTGAGCATTGCCTACGCTTGATTATGATTCTCCATGCTCCAGAACCTGCTAGTTTAATATAACTGTGATATATTAGAGATATTCGACGATGAAGCAAGCAAACTGCGCATCTAAAGTTGCTATCAGATGAACCAGCGTATACATTTGTTTCCCATGACCAGGTCATAATATTTGAGCATACTGAGCTATAACAAAGAAAATGAGGCAAAAAGACTAGTTTCGAAGGGTCAGAACTCAGAAAGCAGGAGAGAAGCCGTCGAATGACCAGCAGAAACATCTTAAACAGAAGGAACTCGATGTAAGAACACGGTGGAGACCTGAACAACATAATTTCCATACTGATCTTGCTCCAACATGCTGACAGATCCTAAAATCCCTTTCATAACTTTGAGTTTCTGGGTTCTTGCAGTGTTCCATCACTCTCTTCACAGAAAAGAGAGGTATTGAAGCGTAAGAGGAAGGCGATAGTAGCCAGTAAGAGCAGCGTACTTGGACTACACAGCATCCATAAGGATGAGTTGAAAGGGTCGCATTTTGGTCAAAAAACGTGGAGATGATAAAGCATATGTTATCCTCGGGAATACATTCAATGCATTTCTGGATCACATGGTTTCCATTCTGATCTCGTACGCATCTCATCACGTGTCCATCAAGCTTCTCAACAATTTTTTATTTTCTGGTCAAGATCAACAACTTCTATTGCCTGCAAAAGTCAGCTGATGGCTTCATTCCATAAGTAGACATAAGCAAATGACTCACATCAGGCCAGATTGCATCAAAGCTCAACGAATATTACAGGAAACAGAAATCTGACCTTCTGAATCACCCACAGCCATACATCAGAAGACTAAGAGGTAATACAAGTCCAAAAAGCTGGTTAGCCAGTTCTCTTCTCTGGGAAGTGTGTCCATGCTCAAAAAACTACTACTGTGAGTAACTCTTGGTTAGTGGCATGGCAGAAAAGCCGATGTCATGCAATACCAGATAAATCACAGGGATATACCTTCTGTACAACGTAATTACCAGAAACGTCAATGCTAAAACATGGGGCATGATTTCTTGATCGACCATGGTCTTCTCTGCAGTAGTAGCTTTCTCAAGTTTCTGTCGTGTGAATCTACTTCCATACTGATCCGCACTGTCCCGAAAAATAAAATCATTGGAAAAAAAAAGCATATTAATGTAGGCGAAAATCATCATAAAAGGAAAAAAAATCACTCGAGATATACCTGACCTCCACCACATGACCAGCAATATCTGAGAGCTCAAAAAACTTGGTGTTGTTACTCTTGAATTCTTCGAGAAGTGACAAGGCAAGGAATCCATTGACATTATATCCAGGATCCCCTTGCCAGCCTCCCATTTTATAACCAGAAAGGTTTCTCTACCCAAGAAAAACTGCATCAGACCAGCTTGCCTAATCGGATTTGCAGATCCAATTGGAGAGTTGCATCAATAAGCCTGCCAAGGGACTTCCAGGGTAGGATAAACCTGCAACAGATTTGTTATTCCCAGGATATCTGTGACAATCTGAAGCTCTGGATTAGCCCCCAATATAGTGAAACTTATCGGGGATTACTGGCGCTCCTCGATAAGCATTTTGCATTTCAGAAGCGTTCATGAAAGAGTTCTCCATATAATTGTTGCCCCAGTCTGATCGCTAAATGCACCAAACTGGGCCATAGCATAGTCGGACTCCCTCAAATACTGGATGTACATGGGATCCATGCTAGGGGATTGAAAAGAAGAGCCAGAATAAGTTCCAATTGGACTAACACCCTTAAGCGTGCCAATCGAGCCAGTAATGCCTCCATCAAGAATCACAGAGTCCAATCAGGGGATTACAACTGCAGCTGCAGCAGCATCATTTTCATATAATGGAGGCAAAGTGCCAGTACCAAGTTGGCCAGCCTCACAGATTTCAAGGCACGATCAATGGAGAAGCCATTTATACCATGTTTTGCAGATGAAGAAGCTGAACCATCAACATGATTGTCCAGAGCTGGATAACCTGCTCCACCATTGACTGTGTAGGTCGATGACCCTTCTGAGCATGCACTCCTAGAGGCTGGATAGTTTTGGTGTTCACCTTGCCCGTTAACCAAAAAGGTTAGCCTCTCAAAGCAAGGTCTGCCGCAAATGCTCTTCCCAACACTGGGGCACGAAGTGTCCCACCAGAAAAAGTTCTCTTTTCTGCTGCCCCAACCCTTCCTGCTCCAACTGGCGTAGGGCAAGGACTAGTAGCTCTTGAAATGACTTGTGGATTGGGAGTGTTGCTCCTCGACAAGGATGCACCGAGAACAGCAGCATAAGAATACGTCGGAGGAGCAACTTTTTGGATGCCCTCCAAGTGAAGGCCGTCATTTTCAAGATTATCATCCAAGGCATTTCTGCTGGAGGGACGAGAAGGAAACACATTCACTAAGTTAGCTTCCCCCATAGCATCCTGTAAAGTTAAGGGCCAATTATGACCAGAAAGAAATGGCACCAAAAGACATGGAAATTAAGAAAAATGATTAGAGAAGCATCGGCAGGGAAGGTATCCCCATTTCCAAATACTCTCAAATGGCCCTTCATTCCCACCTAACACGGGCCTTCTGCCCAGCTCAGGCAACATTGTTCACAACACTAATCTGATCCCACCGACTCACACTTTCATCGCCATCATTTTCAAAAATATGAAACTAGTAGGTTCTGCATCATTCAGAAGACTATTCCAAAATCAACCACAAGAACGAAAACTTTTCAGCAACCATGACTCCATCATCAACATAAACAGCCTGTCAAATTTAAGCCTAATCCCAGGCGATCAAGATAAAAACTTTGCCAGTTTAGCAGCAGGCCCACGAGGTCTGCTTCTCCAATCAACTTCTGATAAAGAACAAATTAAATAAAAAGAAGTGGTGGGTAAACGACAACTAATCTAACCCCAAGAATTCGGGTAGGAGTCTCCCAAACCGACTAACCGAGTACATCGACACCCCCATGAGCAGGTCCAAATCCCACACCCCCATGAAAGGCCAGACGACAACCCCATGAGCAGATCCAAATCCCAAACCCGGACACCCCCGCGAGGCCTGACGACAATCTTGGTCACCCCGGGGTGGATCTCCACCATGTGGGCGATCACCCCGGAGGCCAAGCCGTCGGTCTCGGCGACGAAGCGGAAGAACTCGGGCCTCTCCTCGGTCTCGACGTCGGCGTCGGACCTGAAGGAAGAAGCTCCAGGACCCGGCTGAAGAAGTGGGGGAGCCTCCGGAGCTTCTTGCCGAGGGAGCCGGTGGAGGGGTGGGGTGGCTGATGGCGATGTTTCTCTTCTTAGCGGTGGGTAAGGGATGGATCTTCGTTTAGGCGAATTGGGTGTGGAAAATCGGAGAAAGGTCGGGACTTGGGTGAGTATGATTTAGTTCAGTCCGAGGTTATGTAAGAAATGGGACGGAGAAGCAAGGCGGTGGGGTTGGGGAGGGAGATAAAAAGTTAAGGACAAAGTCAGCTCTTTGTAACGCGTACCTTTCTTAGGCATAAAATTGGAGTATTTTATTTTATTTTTCTAAATTATTAAATCTACCCTGAACTTTAGTCCGTTTTTTCGATTTATTCAGAACTTTCAATAATATCATCAGCTAGCCTAATATTTGTCAATTATCTCAAATATGACCTTCATCCACCCGACCCTCGGACGAAAACAGATGTGGCTCCGACGTGTCCCTTGATGCCGTCAATCCACCATTTTCTTCCGACATTTGCTCACATGGCAAACACGTGGTACGTACGTAGAGCCACGTCGGAAATCGGAACCCTAAATTCCGATTTCCCCAATTTCGGCCCCAATCAGAACACCCAACCCTAATCCTGATAAGATTGTAGAGCCCCACCTTCCCGTTCGGAAATCCTTACCGTTCGTAACTCCCTCTCTCCCGTTCGCAACTCCCTCGCAAATCTCTCATTACGCCCATCTCGAGGCTTCCCTCCCCGAGATGCCTCCCTCCCCGATAAGTGAACAGTAGCTCCCCGATCTCCCCGATTTCTTCCATATCTTGATTTATTTGGACTTATTTATGTTAGTTTGCAATTAGTATTCAAGGTGTTGGTTGTTGTTGTTGTTAGTCAACAATTTTCGTGTTACTGGCTGTTGTTGTTAGTCTAAGATTTTCATGCTGTTGGTTGTTGTTGATGGTAGTTTGCAATTGGTTGTTGTTGTTTGTCTGCAATTAGTACTTAGAGTAGTCTGCAATTTGTGGTCGTCGCCATTGTTGTTAGGCTAGTAATTGACATATAATGTTGTTGTTGTTTGTCTGTAATTGTTATTGTTGCTGTATTGCTAATTTGGCATATAATAGATTAATGTATATTGTTACTAGCAGGAATGTCTAGCAGACGTGACAGTAGGACAAGCAGCGTCATGGATAGTTCGAGCTGCACTGAGAAGAACAAGAATGTGAAGTGCTTCTATGGTCTGGAATGCGTTATCAAGACTGTTCATACTGAAATGAACAATGAGAGAAGGTTCTTTGGCTGTTGTAGATACAAGTTCGATGGAGGGTGTTGATTTTTTCTGTGGGTGGATACTCCTAGGTTGATGAAGCAATTTGAGGAAGAAGAAGCCCTTACTGAAAATTCGACCCTAGAAGCACGTTTAAGGACAGTGGAGATACAGTTGGCTAAAGTTGAAGAGAATGTGAAAAATATGAAGTTATTATGTATTCTTGGAGTTGTTATATGTGTTGGGATAATTCTAGGTTTATGTGTGTTAGCGAAGTAGTTGGAACAATATGGAGTTGTTTAGTGTTTGTTTTATCCAATCAATGTACAAGAACTTGGACCATGCTTGATCCATGATGGCTATGAAAAGTGGATTGTTTTTTGACATGCTGGTTGAATATTACAACCAAAAGTGGACATTTTGCTTGTTTGAAACTGGTCAATGTACACAATTAGTCAATGCTTGTTTGAAACTGGTCAAAACTGGTTATAACTTGTTTGAAACATGTCCATGCTTGTTTGAAGATCACAACAACCCAAGTTTGACAGTTTTGTAAGACTACAACAAAAGGTAAAATTATCAAAAATACCCTGAACTTTGCCATGTGTATCCGATTTACCCATAACTTTGCTTGTTTGAAACTGGTCAATACATAATTGGTCAATGCTTGTTTGAAACTGGCTAAAACTGGTTATAACTTGTTTGAAACATGTACATGCTTGTTTGTAGATCACAACAGCCCAACTTTGACAGTTTTGTAAGACTACAACAAAAGGTAAAATTATCAATAATACCCTGAACTTGGCCTGCATATCCGATTTACCCACAACTTTGCTTGTTTGAAACTGGTCAATGTACACAATTAGTCAATGCTTGTTTGAAACTGGCTAAAACTGGTTTGAAACATGTCCATGCTTGTTTGAAGATTAAAACAACCCAAGTTTGACAGTTTTCGGTACTGACAGAACACAAGATTACAACAACCCAAGTACAACAACCAAAGTTTAAGACAACCCAAGTACATATTCCAGTTTTGTAACATCCATGCTACAGACAGCCCATTCAAGCATTTGTAGAAGCAACAGAAGAGGATTGTGTTGCAGATGTCCCTATATTGTAATTGCTTTGGGCATGGCTGGTGCTACCTACTTCGACATGAGATGTTGCAGAAAAAATTGCACCTCTTCCAGTCCTTCCTCTACCACCTCTTCCCCTGCTTCCTCTTGGTCCGCCTCCTCGTCTCCTTCCATATGGTCCAATTCCAGCTTGCTCTCTTCCAGAAGAAACCTGTGAAACCAAAAAACTAGTGTTTGTGGTAATGACTAGGCTAATGCAGGAGCTGACCACTAGCAGGACCGAAATAACATGTAAATAGGTTTTACCTGACCACTAGCAGGAGCTGTTTCTGAAATGACCAGTGCTTGTGCCTCATTATCGAGAGTTGTCTTATAACTTCTCTTGTTGTGACCATATAACTTACATCTGCTGCACTTGATCTCACCTCATTTTTTAGACAATCTTGTTTGGTTCTTTGGTTCTTTGGGTCCCTTCTTACGATTCTTCTTTGGTCTCCCTAGCCTAGTCTTAAATGGAGGAGGTTGAATAGGTTCGCCAGTGTCTTCTGGCCAGTTGTTTTCTCCTTCCATTGGAGTCAGTGGATGCTGATATGCCATCATGTAGTATGATTTTTTGAAATACTCATGCACATAAGATTGAACTTCATGCTTCATGAAGTTGATGCATGCAATGCCATAACAACAAGGAATGCCCGTCAACTCCCATTCCCTACAGCTACAAGTCCTAGCGTTCAGATCAACAACGTATTTCTCTTGTCTACGAACTACTTCAAATTTATCACCAATAGCTGGCCTAGGAACCCATAAACCTGCAGACACTTTCAAAGCCTCAACCTTTTTCCTAATTTCTGAACATATATCATCTTCCCTATCATCAAACAATTTGAACTTATGGTACATTCTCTCCATCAAACACGATCTAATGTCATCCAACATCTCTACAATAGGCTTTGTCCTAGCAATAACAATGTAACTGTTAAACGTCTCACACATATTGTTATCAGTTGCATCGCATTTGACAGATGTACCAAAAAAAACTTGCAAATATCATACAACGCATGTTCTAAGGGAATGACTAGACAATTACAAGTGAATTTACAGTTAAGTGTGACAGAAAACTAACCTTACAGAAATGTTCTAGTCCTTGTTTCACGAAATCTTGGGCTGCCTCAGGAGATAAGGCGCCCATGTTAGCCAATGCTTTGTTATACGCTGTTTCATGTGTGCTTTTTACAGCTGTCCAGAAACACTTCTTCAAGAGTTGTCCACGGTGAGTGCTTTTCCAATTGGCATATACATGTATAGCACAATTTCTGTGCTCAGCCAATGGTGCTAAATCAGCAACGGCATTTATCAAGCCCTGTTTCAGAAGTTCGTTTAACAGTTAACATTAAAGTGAAATGACAAGTATAATACAAATACTTAAAGGATGTTTACCTTCTGTTTATCGCTAATGAACGTCCAACCATTCCCATCGTTAACTGCAAGGTCATGAAATAACAAAGACAAGAACCACAACCATAACTGGGTGTTCTTTCCCTCCACAACTGCCCAAGCAACAGGGGACATGTGATTGTTCCCATCTCTACCGACGGCAGACAGCAATATACCTCCAGCATTTGTCTTTAAAAATGTCTCATCAAATCCCACTATCTTCCAACATCCAAGCCTAAAGCCCTTCCTTAGCTCACTGAAGCCTACATAGAACCTCTTAAATGTATTGAAGAGGCCTAAACCAGGGGTTACTTCCAGATCAAGCTTGAAAGTCCCATCGGGATTCTTCTTGCCGAGATAAGCTGCATAAGACCTGGTTTTCTTATAGTGCTCCTCAATAGTTCCATTTACAATCCTCTGTGCATGCTATTTTGCACGATAAACCTGCAACTTGTTAACTTGAACACTATATTTCTCCATCAAGTCAGCCATCACATCTCTAGCTCTCATTGTATCCAAGGGTCTATTCATTCTAATGAATTTCCTAGCAAACCATTTCACAGTAGCTTGTCTGTTTTTCAACGATCTAGTGCATTTATGCTCTAAATGACAACCTTTTACTGCAACAGTCAAATCCCTCTGCATCCAGCTAGCATATACTCTCCAAGGACATCCATCTTGACATACTACTTCCATTCTCCTCGGTTCAACTCTAGCCCATTTCAAATTTACTCCATTCACAATACCATAATCCTGAATAGCTTCCTTAAACTGTTCTAGACTGTCAAATTTTAACCCAACTTCAAAATTTAGAGTCCTATGATCACAATCCGGTTCATAAATCTTCTCAGCAGGTCTAGACACACCATTCTCATCATCAGAATTGTATACAGGGAGCTTAGCATCAGAATCAACATAATCAGACTCTATAGCTTGACCAAAATTCAAGTTAACATCATTATTTACATCGGCAGCACCAATGTCATCATCCACAGAAACATCATCTGCTGCTACCTCCCTTTGATCCTCAACTTCTTCCGGATCACTTTCATGAACCTCATCTCCTTCAACGTAAATATCGATGCTTTTATGTTGCAGTAACAAATCAACCAACTCAGACAACTGTGCATCACTCGATAATTCAACCAAACCCTTAGCTAAACTCTTTCCAAGTTTATGAAACCACATCCTGGTAGCCTCATATCCACACATTATCACAAAACTCTTAACCGTGAAGTAGCCTAGCTTATCCACATCAACATTGCGGAATGTTTCAGTTCTGCCACCTACATAACTAACCCGCCTCGATAAATGAAGTTTTTCGCCGACATGCAAAACAACATGGCCCCTACCTTCTTTCATATCTACAACAATCAACCAATTATAATCTGCTTCAGGAGATACTAAGTAACATATATAAGAACTTGCATAAACCTACTGGAATTCAACAACAAACCACCAATCCAAAACAATCTCACAACTAACCCAAAACCCACTTAATAAACCCAGTAAAACTTACATGTTTTCGAAATGAAAGTCGACAAGTTCTGAGTTGGTTGGAAATGAAGTCGACAAAGTGAAAGGGGCTCAACGAAGGGAGGAGGCTGCGGCGGGGGAAGTTCAAGCCTTTCGGAGATCAATGCTGGAGGGAACTGCGAAGTTGTGAACTTGCGAACGTGAAATCGGAAGAAGAAACTGGGAACGGGAAATCGGATTAGGGTTGGGAGTTCTGATTTGAGGCCGAAATTGGGGAAATCGGAATTTAGGGAATCTGATTTCCGACGTGGCTCCACGTACGTACCACGTGTTTGCCATGTCAGCAAATGTCGGAAGAAAACGGTGGATTGACGGCGTCAAGGTACACGTCAGAGCCACGTCTGTTTCCATCCGAGGGTCGGGTGGACGGAGGTCATATTTGAGATAACGGACAAACGTTAGGCTAGCTGATGATATTATTGAAAGTTCTGGGTAAATCGGAAAAACAGGCCAAAGTTCAGGGTAGATTTGATAATTTGGCCTTATTTTTTTATTAAGTTTAATGAAATCGGCTTATAAATGCTGACTCTATGTAAACAGTCCAACTGTATGAAGTCGACCTTTCCAAGACTGATTCATGATCAAAGTTGGCCTTAGGCCGATTTCCCTATATTAATCAAGGAATTTTTAAATTTAGTACCGTATTTGACGAAATAATTTACGGACTAACATTATTTAAGAACAAAACTTTTAATCTGGGGGCAAAGGAGGTGTTGATATTATACACTTTTTAACTACACGGAAAAATAGGACTTAAAACAAAGAAAATTCCTTAAACTGTTTATTATTTTTAATCATTGTCTTGATATTTAAATCCACATAATTGAATGAACTAAATAAATATAGGCATTGGGGGGCGTTGGGGTGGGGAGGATTGAGGTTGGTGGAGAAGGTCAACAGAAGAGGATGCACGACGTCTTCTACACTCTAGAAATTGCACAGAACCTACTAAGTATGGGACATATGATGAAAAATGGATATAAGTTGGTTTTTGCAGAAAGTCGATGTGAGAAAACGGACAGAAGGTCGTGGTCATGAAGATGACGTCCAAAAATTTGTTTCCGTTAAAGATGACTCCTTGCAGCAATGTTGTACGCGCGCCTTTCGGCCTAGCACGCGCGCTGCGGCTCCAGCAACAAGAGGATCCGGGCCCGCTCCCTGAGGCCCAATCCAGTCGGCATCACGACTCGAGCGTCGAATGCTGTGGAAGGACACCGGGTTGATCCCTCCCTTGGTTCCCAAACGGATCTGCTGGGCGTTTCGCCAACCGCCTCCAGTCCTTGAAGGCGACGGGCGAAAGGCTGCGTGAGACCTCGCTTGGGAAATTCGGGGAGGATTCAAAGAGCGGCTCGAGTTGCCGTTACCCATCTAAAAATGGCTCCGTTTATAAAAATGTGTTGTTGTCTAACCTAGGTAAACGATTACGGAGTCGCCACCGACTTTTATTTTAAAACAGTTAAGTCGGAAAAACAGTTGATTCGGGGATTCTTAATTACTAACTCTTACATTGAACATGCAAAAAGGGGGGCGTTTGCTCCAAAAGTTTGCTTTTGGTTAACGGATGTTGGACCCGATCCGGGCATGACTCCGGACTCATGTCAATGTTTTACGGGCGTTCGACCCGATTCGGGCTTTTTGGGCCCGAACTCATGTGTATTGGTTTGGCAAACAACATGCGACGATAAAATCCTAAAAGCCTAACATCATGCACGCACCCACAGATCAAGTATTTAGATTAAAGGGAGCGGAAAGGGTGGTGATCGTGGGCCTATGCACTTGGGCTCACGACCCGTTACATGTGGAAATAATAAAACTTCGGGAGGCCTGCACCTCCCTCATGTATTTGAAATGACGGTTGGGGCCGTTTTATTATCTTGGCATCGCGGCTTTTACACATGCGGAGAGATCCACGCGGTTTGATACACGCGCCTTCATGTAGTCTTCGAAAGTTTGACGCCGATTTTTCGAAGTTGTATGCTCAGTGTACATGTGAAGATAAAAATACAAGCATGCTTAGTATTGTTAAATTTAAATGAAATTCAATCAAATATAAGATAAGTAAGACATGTCTCACCGCTTTGATCGAAGATGCTCAATTAACGTGTATTATCAAAAATATTCGCGAAATCCCACCGTGTTTTACATGCAAAACAAAATGAATACGGAGGTTAATAACATACAAGAAAATATAAATTCTATGATATCATTTAAAAAAAAAAAAAGTTGTACGAAGATATAAATTCTATCAAAAGAGAAATTGTACGAAGACATGAATTCTACGAAATCATTTTGAACTGAAGCGGACAAAACGTTTGATTATCAAAATAGTAAAAATCATACGGAATTAATTGATTTTGAAATCTTAAAAAAAAGTAGCACATATTCAGATGACGTGCAAAGCTTAAAAATTTTAAAAAAATGATAAATGATTAATTAAACATTAAATAGGCATTTCAATTTGCTTTTACCATTTTTCTTACCACTCGGCTCAGGGAGGTCCCAATCGGGAGTTGATTGATTTTCATCTTTTGTAATCAAAGCAAGAACCCACTGTTGAAGCTGGCACCAACGTCTGAATAGAGGGGATGAACTCGTCGTGACCAGATCTGCATTGTTGATGTCGAGAGCCCTAAAGACGGTAGCTTCGGAGGGGTCCTGGTGATCCTAGTGGCGGCAAGATAAAGGGGAAGGATGCTCGTCGTTGCCGGATCTGAGCGGGGGTTGCGGTGGGTGTGACATCCTTGGCGCCGGAACTCGGTGAAGGTCGAGTTTCTTGAGAAAAAGTTGGGTCACCGCCACTGGTCATCAGGGAAGACGTGATTCGCTAACACTAGAAATGTGGACGTCAGGAGAGGGTAGGTTCTCTGCCGCTTGATTTGGGGACGCCGGAGAGGGCGTGGTCGCCGTTGCAGGTTCTCAGGACGCCCGGGGAAGGTGGGTTTGCCGCCGCTGGATCTGGAGGGTTTAGATTTGCCGCCAGCATGTCGAGGTTGAGAAGGGAGTGGTCGTCCGCCGCATGAGGAGACACAGCAGTCTCTTGCTTTGCTGGAGCGTTCACTTGGAGCCGCTGGGAGGTTAGATCCGGTGTCCTTTGGTGTGAAGGTCGGCTGGGTGTTCCTCTGTGGTTAATGAGGAGCTCGGGGTTCGCTGACGGAGATGGATGGAGCAAGACAACTGGGAATCGCTGTCATCGACAGCCTCAAGTACCGGAAGCACTGCCGGTAATTGGATGCCCTTCTGAGAGCTGCTGGTTGTTGCGGCTGAGAAACTGAAAGGGTCATCGTCTCCATGATACATACCTGCACGTAGAAAGAAGACAAGTCAAAGTAAAACGAGAGCTCCTCGCGACGCTAATGTGCGTTCACGAGGAGCTTGAACACGGTCCTCCACTGAAGGCGGGGGATAGGAGTTGGTCGGGTTGTCTAAGGGAAGCTTGTTTCCGTCGCTGGCGCGGAGAGATGCCAAACGTCACTGGTCACAGCCTAATGGAGCCGAAGAGGAGTGTCATCGTTGCTGCGTGAAGTCTGCCGCAACCAGAGGTATGACATCCTTCTCATTGTTGTTGTCGAGTACTCCGCTTGGGTTGGTGACACGGGGTTTCTCCATTAATGTCGTTTAGACCTACCTTGGGGTTCTTCAGAAAATGGTTGCAGACGGCGGCCAAACTGTCTTCAGGTGTGCATGTCTGTTTAGGTAAGCCCCGTCTCTCCTCTTTTATCAAATGTGGAACTCAGAGATTTACAGAACAAGAGACAAGGTATGGCCGCAGATCATCCAGTGAAGAACTCAATGAAGAAAAGTAGAAGAAGAAGAAGAAACCGGGAGGAAGACAAGCTAGAAGGAGAGAGAAGAAGCATTTCTGTTTTTTTTCATTTTCAGAAAAACCAACACCACATTGTGCTGTCATCGTACTGATTTATAACCACAATTTGTTGCAACAACCTGCATACGAATTACAATTCTATCCTTTAATGTAAGAATATCATCAGACCAAGCCTTGATCGTAGGCCTTGAGTAGTAGTCCGGTAGTCCAACATCTCCGAGTTCAGCACACCTAGCTTCAGATCTTTTCCGGGCTGGGCTGCACACCTCTGTGGTCCAACACTTCCCCGCAAATCAAAATCTCTCTTCTTTCTTCTCGATTCTCAACTTCTACACTTCTTCCATCATTCCCCCCACTATCATCCATCTCAGCTCCCTCTGCTGCAGACGATGTTTCGTCTGTAAGCAATCCTTTTGACAATGCTACACCAGACGAGGACCAAGTCGATGCCACTGTTAGCTTACTGCGCGCATTCAAAAACTTCTGAACTGAGATCACCTTAGTCAAAGGGTCTGCCAATTGGTCCTCAGAACTGACATGCAGCACTTGGAGTTCGCCAGCTAGCACCTTCTCTCGCACAAAATGAAAATCTATTTCCACATGTTTTTGTGCGAGCATGAAGTACTGGATTTGCTGCTATTTGAACTGTACTAAGATTATCACAATAGACGATCGGTGACAACAGAGTATCTGATGAATTCCGTGTGCCCTTTAACTCCAACAGTAGGTTCTTAACCCACATCACTTCAGCAACTCCATCGGCTAAAGCACGAAACTCAGCCTCTGTACTGGACCGTGAGACCACTTTTTGTTTGTGGGATACCCAGGAAACCAAGTTCGGACCAATAAACGTACAGTAACCACTCGTACTTTTTCGGTCATCCGGGCAACTCGCCCAATCAGCATCGGTGAAGCAAGAAATGCTGCAATCATCAGAGGCTTGAATATTGATCCCATATGCGGGCGTTCCCCGGAGATACCGAAGGATCCGTTTAACCGCTTGAAGATGAGAAGTAGTGGGGCAGTGGAGGAACTGGCATACTTTATTAACTGCGAAACAAATATCCGGCCGAGTATTCGTGCAGTATTGAAGAGCACCAACTAGGCTGCGATATTCAGTTGGATCAGCTAAGACTTCACCATCATACTTGGATAAATTGCCAGCAGTGGACATGGGTGTCGGGACCGATCTGCTCTCCGCTAACTTAGCCTTTTCCAGTAACTCCCGTACATACTTGTCCTGATTTAAATGAAGACTGCCTGTAGTGCGAGAAACTTGCAGGCCTAGGAAAAAGGATAACTCACCTAAATCCTTGAGAGCAAACTCTCTATTGAGACGCTTGAGTAAGTCTGCAATGCCTCCGACATTCGACCCTGTCACAATAATGTCATCGACATATACCAAAACAATTATTACCCCAGAGGCAGTATGCTGGTAGAACAGAGAAGCATCCGCCTTGGAGTTAGTGAAGTCCAGTTGCTGCAGGCAGGCGCTCAGCTTCATGTACCAAGCTCGTGGGCTCTGTTTCAGACCATAGATCGCCTTCTGCAGTAGACAAACATGATTAGGATGAACTGGATCTTCAAACCCCGGAGGTTGCGCCATTATCACTGTCTCCTGGAGAACGCCATTTAAAAAGGCATTGTGGACATCAAGCTGTCGAAGGGACCAGCCAGACGCCATAGCAAGACAGAGGACCACCCGGATTGTCTGGTGTTTCACAACCGGACTGAAAGTGTCAGTGTAGTCAATTCCCGGGGATTGATGGAAGCCCTTGGCCACCAATCGAGCCTTGCAGCGCTCTAAAGATCCAGTAGACGTTAGCTTCACCTTGAATACCCATTTACAGCCCACAACTTTCTGGTTTGGTGTGGCTGGAATCAGCTGCCATGTGTCGTTTCGCAACAAAGCCTCAAACTCCTCTCTCATAGCGGCTCTCCAGATGGGCGTGGTGAGGGCCTCACGAAGAGAAGTTGGCTCAGAAGGAAGAAAAGAACTTGGGGCAGAAGAGAGATGGTTTATATGAAGTACTTTGGGTTTTGTGATGCCCGTCTTAGATCTAGTTAGCATAGGGTGAAAATTGACTGTAGTGGGAACAGATGTAGTGTCAATATTAGATGTTGGTAATGGTGCAGAGGAGTCATCAGAGGAACTGGAAATAGGTCTGGTACAAACAGAAGACTTTTCAACAGGAGGAAAACTCTGTGGAGAACAGGAGACAGTAGGAGACACTAAGGGAGGGGGGAGCGAGGAAACTGGTGGTGTAAAAGAAGGAGTAGGAGTTGGAGGTATAGGAAGAACAATTGGAAGACAGGGAGGAGATACAGAGGAAGAAGATGTGGATTCTGGTGAGACCCGAAAAGGAAAAACATCCTCATTAAACAAGACATCTCTAGACACATATATACGACCTGTGAGCTTATCATAACACACATATCCCTTATGTGAGTTACTCCTACCTAAGAGAACACAGCCAATCGAACGAGGTTCTAGTTTATGTGTGTTATATGGGCGTAGCAAAGGATAACAAGAGCAACCAAAAACACGAAGAGAGTTGTAATCAGGTTTAGAGTGAGTAAGAAGTTCCTGAGGAGAAGAGAAGTGAAGGATTTTGGAAGGAAGGATATTAATTAACGAGACAGCCTCGTAAAATGCATAGACCCAGAAAGATAGAGGCATATTTGCATGAGTAAGTAGTGTTAATCCTACTTCGACAATATGTCTATTTTTCCTCTCAGCACGGCCATTTTGCTGGGGTGTATAGGGACAAGAGATTTGATGGTCAATCCCGTGCTGTATGAGATAAGTATGGAGGGGACGAAATTCACCCCCCCAGTCAGAACGAACAGCAGCAATGGATGCCTGAAACTGAGTCTTAATCATGGCTGAGAACTGTTGAAAACCAGACAAAGCTTGAGACTTATCCCGAAGGAAATAAATCCAAGTGTATCGAGTAGCATCATCTATGAGTAACATAAAATATCTATCTCCAGAGATGGAGGGAACCGGAGAAGGGCCCCAAAGATCAGTGTGAACTAATTGAAAGGGTTGAGCAGCACGAGAGGTTGAGAGAGGAAACGAGAGCCGGTGATGTTTGCTTGTAGCACAGGCATGACAGAACTGCGGTGAGGCAAGAGTTTCTGAGTTTGTACAGAAAGGTAAAACGCGAGAGAGAACATCAGAACTCGGGTGTCCTAGTCTAGAGTGCCAAAGACTCGACGACGTTGTAGGAGACTTGAAGGCAGAAGAGTTGGAGACAGTCATGACAGTTGGAGATGAAGATGTGGCAGTAGGTGATGAAGCTGGTCTATTGTTGGGAGGACGCTGATGAACTAGGAGTGATGGAGATTGACTGGGAAGTGTGTAGAGTCCCTGACTCATCCGACCCTGAAGAAGCGGGTACCCGGTAAGCTTGTCCTTGACAAAGAAAGAATCCGAATGAAATTCAGCAACAACGTTGTTATCTCGACAGAGTTTTGAAACGCTAATAATATTATGGGACAAAGAGGGAGTATGGAGGGTATGTAGAAGCTCAAGCAACCCAGAAGAGGTGGACAAAGACACATTTCCAGTATTCTGAATGGGAACTTGTGCACCATTACCAACAAGTATAGACGCCGTACCTGTATAGGGAGTGGGATTATGAAGAGCAGAGGTGGTAGGCGTTACATGGTGTGTCGCGCCGGAGTCGAGGATCCAGTCCCCAGAAACAGGGGTAGAATGACTATCTGTGATTTGAGTGGGAACAGACGAAGTAGGGTAGGAAAGGTCAGGATAATGGGATATATTGGTGAAATGGGTCTGGGGTTGAACGGAAGGAGGAATATTTTGTGTTGAACAATAAGGTCGAGGAGTCAACTGGACATGTGTGTTATAGTCAGGTGGGGGGGGGTGAGGTGTTGGCTCTGTAGAAACATGTAAGAGCGGTGTGTCCAATCTTAAAGCAGATTTGACAGCGAGGCTTTGGTTTTGGGTATTGCGGCCTACCACCCCAATGGGGAGTATGGTCATATGGTCGAAAAGGTGGTTTTCCAAGTAGGCCAGTCTGTGTGTTTAGAGAAGGAGAAGGACGGTGGGGTTGCCAGTATGGTCTGCTCTGAGGTCGTGGTATGGATGGAAGTCTGTTATGTGGTGAGGGTGGGTAATTTTCGTGAGGCCGCACATCCGAAGAGCGAACCGATGAGAGATTTACCTGAGGAAGAGTGCTGTCCGACACAAACCTCCGTTCCAGCCGCATATCGAAGTTTAGAAGCAAATTGTGCACCTCTTCGAGCTTCGGCTGATCTGGTCTACTGTATATCGCAGTTACGACAGAATCGTATTCCGCCGGCAGTCCCTCCATCAAGTACCATAAGTAATCCCGGTAGCGAACAGGTTCGCCGATGGCGCTTAACTGATCCGACAATGATTTCAATCCATTGAGGTACTGCTGCATGGTGCGACCACCCTTCTTCAACTGTTGCATCTGTAGTCGTAAGTTAAGAATCCGTGAAGGGGATGCAGACTCAAACCGATTTCGCAGCACTTCCCACACTTCGCTTGCACTCTTACAACAAACAACCTGGCTTAATGGTTCAGGGGTCAGAGAAGAAAAAAGAAGACTCATGACCGCCTTGTCTGTCCGCTGCCAAAGTCTATATTCCGGGTTCACGACAAGACCCCCATCATCCAAGAACTGAGCAGGTAACGTTGTGCTGCCAGAAATAAAATCTTCAAATCCGGAAGCAACTATCGCAGCAAGAATCTGACCTTTCCAAAGGATGTAATTCCCTTCATCAAGTTTAATCAGTGCTGTGAAAACTCCAGCAGGTATAGAGTTGTTAAATCCCGAAGTTGCTGTCAAACCGGAGACTCCCGAGCCAGGCGTCTGACCATGGGAAAACAAGGGAGTCGTTGGAGGGAGCTGCTCTTCCATTTTTCACTCCAGGACCGTCCCTTTAACAGCGTCAAGCTATCAAGGGCTCTGATACCATGTGGAACTCAGAGATTTACAGAACAAGAGACAAGGTATGGCCGCAGATCATCCAGTGAAGAACTCAATGAAGAAAAGTAGAAGAAGAAGAAGAAACCGGGAGGAAGACAAGCTAGAAGGAGAGAGAAGAAGCATTTCTGTTTTTTTTCATTTTCAGAAAAACCAACACCACATTGTGCTGTCATCGTACTGATTTATAACCACAATTTGTTGCAACAACCTGCATACGAATTACAATTCTATCCTTTAATGTAAGAATATCATCAGACCAAGCCTTGATCGTAGGCCTTGAGTAGTAGTCCGGTAGTCCAACATCTCCGAGTTCAGCACACCTAGCTTCAGATCTTTTCCGGGCTGGGCTGCACACCTCTGTGGTCCAACATCAAAGAACTTTAATATAATAAAATGAGAATCTCCCCAAAGATCTCGGGAAGAGTCATGGGCTGTTGAGATTTTCTTTGAATAAGCTAACCGCATGTCATGCTCTTCATTGGGCAGCATATCATGGGAGGTATAAATCGATCCTAATATCAGTTGCATTTTCTCCTACAATTACTTCATCTGAGCCAATTTGTTTGGACAGTTACCGTGAAATTTAACTAAAGAAAATTTGCCCAAGAAAATTTGCCGCCTTCAAATTCCTTGTTTTTATTGCTTGTCATTTTCTTTTACTAGTGAGAAGATTGTGGCAAAGTTATTGTCAGCTGGGGCAAAGGCGAATTTAGTCACTGACCCTACTTCAAAGGATTTCACTGAATGCTTTCCTTCCGACCTTGCGTCAAGGAATAGTTATGAGGGCCTGGCCGGATATCTTGCCGAGAAGTCTCCGGTGCAGCACTTCAAGGACATGAGTTTGGCTTAAGGATACGCTTGCTGCTTATTGAACCGCTGTAGATGCAGCGACACGCATACAATGGCGGAACTGATTTTTTTCTGCAGTTATCAACGGCTCCAAAGGGAAGAGTTACTGCGAAGCAGGCTGTGGATGCTGGGAGGTATTTTTAACAAACAAATCCACTTCTATACTATTCAATCCTCCGTTGAATGAGCCCTTTTTTTCTTGTTGCTGCAATTCCAGCGCCGACGAGCTCGAGAAGCGGTTGGCTTCACCAGTCACGAATTCTTCGCAGAGGAAGTAAATGTAACGCTCCAGTTTTGGTGAAAAATGGAGTCAACGGGTGCTCATGCACATCGACGAGTAAAGACTTGGTCGTTATGCCCTGGGGGATGGTTGGAGATCCTTCTTCACAAGGCATGATAGACAACGTGCAGTCCAAGTCGAGATAGAAACCGCATTCTTCGCAACCGTATATGCCAACTGGCCCATTGTAGTCTTGCAGGTACTTGGGTAAGAATCCACGCGAAATACAGATGTTGTCCTGAAAGCCGATCACAAAGAGATGGCCGACAAGCAGAGCAATCAATGAGGACGGGAAGATCGGCGGTTGAAGTTGAAGACCGAGACTTCTCTTCTGGTTCTTAATCAACTACTCTCGGTCATTTTTTAAATTATTTTTGGGTTGTTTTGACAGGGATCCAAAGGTGAGAGTTCCTCACATCACATATGGCTACTTTTTCCATCGTAAAGGACTGAGTTCCCATGTGGGGTTGCTCCATGCCTCATCACCCAGCAGAATATCAACAAAAGAGTTGCTGCTATTTTTCTTTATACGGACACTCATCATATCTTCAATAATTTGTAGAGATGGCCGAATCTCTGTTCATATTTGGATATGATGGGGCCAGGCACATTCTCGACGGTTGATTGTCCCTTCGACACATATTCGACATGATCGGTAGGGTAAGGATCTCGATGAGGTGACTCCCCTCCTTCTTTGTCACCCCTCGAATAGGGAAGCGACTAACGGTACGTGCACGTAACGGTTACGTGCTTTACTAATTACTACTAAAATTTTTTAGTAAATTTTACTAAAAGTTGACCGTTACTAACAAAGTCAATGCGAATTTAGTAAAAAATGTAGTAAAATTTACTAAAATCCGGTCTTCTTTTAGTAAAGTCAACGCGAAATTAGTAAAAAAGTATGGAAATTTTACTACTTTTTTACTGTTCAAAGAAGTTCAAGTTTACTAATTTTTCGCTGACTTTACTAAAACTTTTCCGTTCGTAAAGTCAACTCAAATTTAGTAAAAAAAGTAGTAAAATTTACTACATTTTTACTAATTGTACGTTGACTTTACTAAAAGTTGTTAGTTTTTTAGTAAAGTCAAAGTAATTTTAGTAAAAATATTAGTAAATTTTACTATTTTTTTTACTAATTTTGAGTTGACTTTTACTAACGGAAAAGTTTTAGTAAGGTCAACGAAAAATTACTAAAAAAAAGTAGTAAAATTTACTACTTTTTACTATGCGAAATAAGCCGATAATTAGTAATTGTTTACTAATTCTGGTGTCTTTTTTAGTAAAAAACTCTTCCAGTTAGTAAAACTATTAGTAAAGTCGTACGTTTCTAGTAAATGTTTACTAATTTTGACATGTTTTTACTAAAAAAATTAGTAAACTGTTACTAAAAAATGAATGTGTTTACTAATGAATTTACTAATTAGAACAGTGTTTTCGAACCTAATTCCGAACCTATTTTGGATGTGAAATTACCGATTTACCCTAATTACTAAACTTATTACTAATTTTAGAGGTCGAAAGTTGTCATTCCGTTAGAAGACTTCTTCCTCCCCGCAATCGTCCCGTTGGTCCTCCGCCTTCGCCGCCGCGTCTGGTGTTGCTGATCACAGTCGGGGTGTGTCTTTTGGAAGTGGTCAGGACGACATTTCTGAAACCTGAAATCGTAACTTCGATCCGGATCTGGTGGGGTTCGGTCTTCCCCTGCCGTTCTTTGGCGTGGTCTTGATTCTGGGTTTGTTCATAATTTAAGGTTTTCCTGCCGTTGTTTCTGTTGTTTTTGCAGAGGAAGATAAGAAGTCCTCGCGAGGGAGGTGAAAGCGATACTATGTGGTGGTGGTCGAGTCTCTCTGTTGATGTGTATCGCAAAGTCAGCCCCTTGAACCTCTACTGCAGGGTTATCCTGTGACTTTCTCCCTTGTTTTGGCTGAATCCGGGAACTGGTTCTTCCCATTCCCGTCGTTTGTTCTCTCGTGTTGTTGACTCGGCCGTTTCCCATGGGATCCACTTTCTTCGTTGTTGTCCCGTGCTACGTTCGACAGATCAGCTGATCGGGTTGGAGTCGGTCGGATCTGAACTGAGCAGCTCCGTTTGGTGCAGAATTGGAGGGGGTTTTGGTTGTTGATTTTTTGTGTCTGAAGGTTTGGGAGATCTGAATAGAATTGCCTGGGGGTTGGGGAGCGTGTAGTTATGGTGTGCCAATCAGCTGGCCAAACGAGATTCCGGGCATTGAAACACGAAAGTGGAATTGCTGGGAGTGCTGCCATTATTGTTAGAGTTATAGCATGCTTTCAACCTCTTCAAGATTGCTAGGTTAATATTAGATTCTTCTTCTACCATACTCATTTGTCCTAAGATTGCCAGGTTTGGATTTGATTTTGGGGTTGTTTCTCTGGAATTTTGGTTCCTCTAAAGTTTAGTCCGAGGGATGATGCATTGTAAGTCTGATGAAGTTGAGTTTTAGCTGAATATCAGAAGGAAAGTGATGAACTCTTGATTTTTTAGGGTCTGAATCGTTGTCATCTGTGATGTGATGGTGAATGGTTTGTTTGCATCGCTTGTCTTCGCCAGTTTCATTATTGTAGGTTTTTCTTTCCAACAATTCACGTTTTCTGTCTACCGCTATCGAAACACCTCTTCCGGTCGAGATGATAGAGAACAAGAGAGTTCACCCAGACTGCCCCAATGCGGGTCAAAAGCTTTTCTGGTAACCTGGAGTTATGCTGCTCGAAACCATTCTCCTGTCGATAAAATGCTGTGAATTTCTGACCTGAGATATGTTTTCTTAGGCTCGGTCAACATAGATCGAAGGAGAAAGAACCGGGAATCAAGTCATCAGCAGCAAAAGCCTGAGACGGGGACTGCTTCCCCTTATGAGGATGCTCGGCGAGGATGCAGCAAAAGCTTTGGTGAGGATGCAGCAGCATTGAGGTCGCATTGAGGTCGCAGCTGGATGATTGATTGATGATGGAAAGCCAATACTAGGGTAATTAAGGTTTCAGATTATATATTCCCATTTGAGAAGGCCACAAAATGTAGCACAAAAAAAGTGATTGTAAATTCAACCATACTCTGTTTCTTTATCATCCATTTTTTGTATAAAAAGCTACGCTCATGTCTCTTCATCCCCAACTCAGAACATTCCCACTTCTTCGTTAGTCAATACCAAGGAGACAAAGAAAACCTCAAACATGTTTCCCAGAACTACACTGTCATAGACATTCATCTTTTCCATGCTTCTCGTTCTCATGGCCAGAGCGAATGGCGGGGGAATCGCCATCTACTGGGGTCAAAATGGTAATGAAGGCACCTTGGTGGAGACTTGTGCCACCGGAAACTACAAATTTGTCAACATTGCATTCTTGTATTCTTTCGGGGATCACGGCCTTCGACTTGTCAAGAAGCCCATAGGCAGCCGCAACCTGTTTGCGCTTGATCTCGACAAAGGATCCGACGAGAGTGGACATGATGTTGATGGTGAACCCGATCCCCATCCGCTGCTGCAGGCTGGTGATCCCAGCCGGGTTCTTGGTGAAGCGGCGTATGAAGGGAACAAACACGCGCTCGTAGATGATGATGCCAGAGAGGATGGTGATGATCAAGAAGATGGAGAGGGTCGCGGGGGGGATCTGGATGGGGAGAGGTGGCGGTCCATGCTCCGGGCCTGGATGATTTGGAAGCTGTGCTGGTGGGAATTTGCCATCACGAGGAGGATTCCTGCCGCCCATATGGGAAGCATCCGGATGATAGACTTCAGCTTCTCGACACGGTGCACTGTGTTCAACCTCCACAAGTTCGGCGTTGACGTGGTCGTGACTCTATCCTTCTCCGTTGTCGTTGCTGCCCTGTCAAACCACCTAGAGAAGATAGATAACCAAAGTAGCATAAGTCAGGTTCGAAATCGGGGGGTTAGTTCGACATATGTTAGTCGATCGACGACAAAGCTGTACTCTTACGTGTACTGCCCTGAGTGCAGGAGCTTCCCCTGAATGGAAATATCCCTGTCGAGCTCCTTGTTCTCGTATAACATTCCCGGGTCGTTCGGCATGACAACCTTCCTCTTCCTTACGGCTGCAACAATCACCTGAGCAACCCTTGTCGAGGGGCTTCCCCCGGGCTTCAACTTGATGTACAAGCGCGACCCGATGACGAAGGTAACTGCGGAGAGGGCCATGGCGATGGTGGGGATGCCGAGCCCCCATCGCCACCCGATATGCTCCTGGATGTAGACGACGATGGTGAGGGCCATGAGGGTGGCCATGTCCATGCTGAAGTAGTACTAGTTGAAGAGGTTCCACTTCCTCTTCATGACCTTGGGCTGTCGAACTGGTCGGCAGCGAAGGTAACGATGCAGATACGGATGCCCCCAGTCCCCAGCGACGTGAGGAGTAGGGACAGGTAGAGGACCCAAAGCTGGCCGGTGGAGGTGGCTTGGCAGTTGGCCTGGGAAGGGCATGGTGGGGGCCTGAGGGAGGGGAGTATGGCTGACGTGGTGATGCTGACCAACCCCTGTAGGCAACGAGAAGAAAGTCAATTTATATGAATGGTGTAATACAACTGTCCTACGAAGTTGTAATAATTACTAACAAATTAGTAATATATTTAGTAAATTAGTAATAAGTTTAGTAACTAGGGTAAACCGGTAATTTCACATCCAAAATAGGTTCGGAGTTAGGTTCGGAAACACTGTTCTAATTAGTAAATTCATTAGTAAACACCTTCATTTTTTAGTAACAGTTTACTAATTTTTTTAGTAAAAACATGTCAAAATTAGTAAACATTTACTAGAAACGTACGACTTTACTAATAGTTTTACTAACTGGAAGAGTTTTTTACTAAAAAAGACACCATAATTAGTAAACAATTACTAATTATCGGCTTATTTCGCATAGTAAAAAGTAGTAAATTTTACTACTTTTTTTAGTAATTTTGCGCTGACCTTAATAAAACTTTTCCGTTAGTAAAAGTCAACTCAAAATTAGTAAAAAAAGTAGTAAAATTTACTAATATTTTTACTAAAATTACGTTGACTTTACTAAAAAACTAACAACTTTTAGTAAAGTCAACGTACAATTAGTAAAAAGGTAGTAAATTTTACTACTTCTTTTACTAAATTTGAGTTGACTTTACGAACGGAAAAGTTTTTGTAAAGTCAGCGAAAAATTAGTAAACTTGAACTTCTTTGAACAGTAAAAAAGTAGTAAAATTTCCATACTTTTTTACGAATTTTGCGTTGACTTTACTAAAAGAAGACCGGATTTTAGTAAATTTTACTACATTTTTTACTAAATTCGCGTTGACTTTGTTAGTAACGGTCAACTTTTAGTAAAATTTACTAAAAAATTTTAGTAGTAATTAGTAAAGCACGTAACCGTTACGTGCACGTACCGTTAGCCGCTTCCCTCGAATAGTCATTTTCGGATGACAATATGCCACGGTCTAACTCTGAGTCGAGTCCATTTATAGGCAGCTCAGCTGATTCTACTTGATGTTTCAAAAATCGACCCCACCTCTCTGATCTCTCTTCCTCTTCTTCTCTATCTCCCTGTCCTTGGACTTTGACTTGCGAACCCATGAAAGATCGATAGCAATCCGTCATGAGATGGTATCTGACCGCAGGGCGGCTTCGGCCAAAACATTACCGGACAAGCTGCAGTACATAGCCAAAAATGCACTTCATATGTGTTAAAGGCCAGCGACTCAATTTATGTGTTGAGATTTAATAATTCGCGATTTGGGGATCTACAAATGTGATTCTCAAAATTGAGGTCGTAGATGTTTCTCATTTTTGGCATCTCAAGAGTGGACATTTGAACATGAAAGTTTTAACTTTGTTTAAGCACAAGGATATGGTGATATGACTACCTTTTATATAGGCTACAAAAGGTGACGCCTGTGAAGGATGCGTCTTTGGAAAGCATCACCGTATTTCATTCCCAAACATATCATGGAGAGCTCAAGCCCCTCTCGAGTTGGTTCATGCAGATATTTGTGGACCGATTCAAACTTCGTCTCTCGGTAACAGAAAATACTTTTTGTTGTTCGTAGATGACTATACTAGAATGATTTGGCTTTATTTTCTTGAGAGGAAGTCAAATGCTCACCATATTTATGAATATCAAAGCACCTACATAGAATCAAAGTGGATACAGGATTAACACATTGAGGACAGATCGCGGAGGAGTGTTTCTGTCAAGACCATTCTTGAACTATTGCGAACAGAAGAGGATAAAGGCATTTGACTCTGCAGTATTCTCCACAAGAGAATGGAGTCGCAGAAAGAAAAAACATAACCATAATGGAGATGGCTAGAAGCATGCCGAAGGGTAAAGGTCTACCCAATAAGTTCTGGGCAGAATCTGTTAACACATCTGCTTACCTTCTGAACAGATCCCCTACAAAAGCGGTTAGGGACAGACACATGAAGCGTGACATAGAAGGAAGCCTGTGGTGAATCATTTAAAAGTATTTAGGTGCGTTGGATATGCACTCACACCTTCTCAAGGAAGAAAAAGTTTGATGAGAAATGTGAGAAGTTGATTTTCATCGAACTAGTGAAGAATCAAAGGGATATCGTCTGCATAATCCGAACACTCACAAGTTAGTTCTGTCAAGAGATGTTATCCCCCGTGCTCGGGATGACCTATTTCCACTCTTGCGGCGTTCCCAACTTATGTTCTACCATGCAGGCACGAGACTTCTCGCATGCACCCGCAAGTGCGTGTCCAACTGCTCAAACTCCGTAGACTCGAGACTTCCCTGCGAAAAGACACGACAAGAACGGCTTCTTGCCGATGATTTAGCAACTGGTTACTGCAATCAGAACAAGTATTCACTTCGCTTCCCTCAGACGATTCGCCAGCCGCTCGTTGAACGCACCGAGGACACTCAGTCCCTCTTACGACGATCAAGGTCGCACTTAGCCCTTAACACTCCCACACGCAGATTGCAAGAGGTAAGAACCAGGCGATCACTTAGCACCTTCGGTTTTCCGCCGATCCTCAAAGCTTCACTCAAATCACACAGGCTTTGGACAACCACTCAGACGCACAAAGGCAGTTTGGTCTGATGTCCTAGTCTGATTTTAATGGAGAAAAGATGTCCAGATGCGTTGGGACAATCTTCGTGATTTGTTTCCAAAAATTATGCACAAGTCTGGGCAGATGTCTGCTCAATGGTCGCTGCGCCCGAAAAGGTAAGTTCCCAACGGTAACTTCCCTTGGTTAACACAAATCATCCGAATGAGATGATTTGTTTTCATGGTTTGTAAGATAACTATCCTAATAATAGTTATTAAAATCAAAAGATAATCAATATTATCTAATTAGCATTTTATCTCTTTACAGCGTAACACTGCTTGAGAAGATCAGAATAAAATATATTGTTTCAAAAAATAAACTTGGAAAACAAATACCATAATATTGAGTTGCCTAAACGTATGAATTGAAGATATGATCACGCTTGTCGAAGGCGGCAAATTAAATACTCTAGCAAACCTAACTAACTTGTAGATAGGGTAAGTAGAGGTCGATCCCACAGAGAATCAACAGAGAAAGAAATTCCTAGCGGTCGCACGTTTAACAATATTGAGGTCAAGTCAAACAAGATGAATGATAATAAAAGAGAGAAATAAAATGCAAATAAACGGTAGTTCAATCAAATATTAAAAGCCTAGGACTATCAATTTCCCCTAACGAATTATCTAACTCGTTCCTTCCTTTCTCCAGTTATCAAATTCTCAAGTTACTAACCTAGGGTTCGATTATCTCCTTACGCCTCTTCCGAAAGCTCTAAGGACGTATTCCCTGTATCGAGCTAATCACTCTATTCCTAGGCAATTAACTAGTGGGAACCCATTATGCAACAACCCTAAATGGCTACCTAAGGCGATTCGGTATATTCCTATCCCTTTCGCTAATTAGCTCCGTTTTCCAACGAGACGCTAACTTAGGCTATTCAATCAACGGCTTAACCTAAATAACTTTTCCAAGCCCGAATAGGTCTCCAGTTCAAATTAATTGGTGATCAGGCAATTAACCGCATTAAGATCAAGATTTGAATAAGTAACAACACGAATTCGAATAACACGGAGAAAAGGAATTCACTCGTTAAATAAAATCGCTAAGTTCCATTGAAGTCCTAGAAAAAGAAATTAGTTCATAACGTAAAAGAAGTTCATCCCAAGTTCAAGAGAAAATAATAACGACATAGAAATCAACGGGAAAGAAGGAAAAGAAAGAAACGCCCTCCCGATCTTCCGATCTAAGAAGTAGTAGCCTCGTCCCGATCTCCGCTTCAACCCTAGCCGTCACCTCTTCTCCGCTCCTAAGTCGAACGTTCCATGTCCTCCTCTTCCCCTCAGAATAAATCCCCCTAAAGTTCTCTAAAACAGAATATCTCGTTTCCCTTCTAGAAAGATTTCCTAATATTCTCCAAATCTAGATGATATCTCTAGGGAGAATAAAATAAAATAAATTAAACTACCAAATAAATGCCTAGTTGATCCACTACGTCTTCATAATGTAGTATCCGGAAGATTTGAAGACTCCTTGAGCGATTTGGAAATAGGTTCGTCGGGTGGTCACTTGAATCCACAGAACCTCCAAGGACGCGTCCCTGAGAACTGAAGGACGCGTCCTTCTGCTCTCTGGACAATTCCTGCTCATATGCACTTCACTTCGTTCCAGCTTCAAAATTTCCTTCATTAAAACATGACAAACCAAGAGGCATCAACCAAATAAAAGATTCAACTCAAAATAGATTCAAAAACTACGAAAATAACAAAGAACGACTTAAATTAAAACTAAGCTAAAAAAATACTCAAATCCTACCAAATTCCTATCAATACTCGTACAACTAACCACATAAAGCATCATTAGAGATACGAAATAACCCTACTTTCATAGAGTTATCAAGATATTTACATAACATTCAACATATTTTGACAATCTGACATATATCCCGAAATAAATCAGAATATAACGTAGTTAGGAATTTATTTCCATATATTCATTGAGTAAGCGTATTATTACAGTAACATTTTACTGTAAAAGAGCAACATACAACTTATGCTAGTTGTGACTCTGCAACATTCTTCTCAAGCTTATCACTAAAGATAAGTACTATTATTACAGTAACAGTTTACTGTAAAACAGCAACATACAGCTTATGCTAGCTGTGACTTAGCAACACTCTTCTCAAGCTCATCACTAAAAATAAGCACATGATTCATGAAGCAATACTGCTGATCACAAGTAACTCGTTGCTTAAGTTCATCATCAAAACATAGGTCAACACTATCCCATACCCAAATCTGTAACATATCAACGGCCCCTCTATCTGCGAAGACTTATGATGAGAAGCGTTACACAAACTCTTATAAAGCCAAACCAAGCATGCACACCCCCAGCTGTATTGCCCCGCCCTCTTAAAGTCAGCAATCGAAGTCAACCAAAACAGATGAATTAAGTTGTCCGACTTTGTTGTGAATAGCATACCACCAATCAACTGTATAATTTACGCCTTAGTATGCATATGAATCATCTCATCTGTAGCATCGACGGAAATAACATCAAAATTCACAACCAACCAACTAAGCTTTAGTCGACCGTGCCTTATTGAATCACTTACAGGTACTCGTCCCAGCAACTCCCGACACATCACCTCCGTCGTAATAACGATAGCAGCAATAACATCCCTATTTACGAACAGACCAAACTGAATTGCCACGTCCTGTAAGGCTATAGTCATCCCATTATACACCATATGAAAGGTACGTGTCATTGAGAGTGGGTTTCCGAAACCCGCTTTCTTTCTAAGTCAGGGACACGTTTCAGTTAATCCGTAGTTTACGATATACGTATCATATTTTATAATTTTTTTTAAATTGACCGTACGAACGTACAAAACTCGGCAAATTGACATATTCCCAGTTAAGCTCCGCGCTGAAAGGAAGATCGAAACCCTAGTCGAATAGCTGCTTTGTGGTCTCCGATTCGCCTCCGACTCCTCGTCCTTTTGTGGACGCTTCAGGTTTTTCCCCGGCTGGCTCCGTAGCGGTGAGTTCCTCCTTCCTTCTGGAGGCGTTGGATGTTCGAATTTGACGAGTCCGTGTTGATTTTTAGGTCCTTTCTGGCGAAGGTTGGGGGTTTTGTGGCATTTATGTTTTGTTCCATGGTTTCGAAGAGTTGTTTCTGTTTTCCTGTTGACGGGAGTCGGATTTTTCCGCTCGTTTGTGATGAAAATATGTTTTTTGTTTCCGGAGGAAGAAGCACGCTTTTAGGTTTCTAACGAGTGGATGAATTAGGGAGCAAGCGATTAAGTAGTGTTTCAGGACGAGGTTATGGTGATTTGAGATCCGATGCTTTTGATGATCTCCAGCTTTTTTCCTTCTTGGAGCTTATGGGGACATTTTAACTTTAGGGCTTTGAATTCTCCGTACCCGGTTTGTGATTCTATCAAGGGGCTTCACATTGGTAGTTTCCGTAGGGAATCCGTGTTTGGCGGGTGGAATTAGAACTCAAGTTCACAATATATTCGCGTGGACTTCAATTTTGGTTTATATCCACCAGCAACTTAGGAATGGGTAGATTAATGATTTCTCGGGTCTTGAATTTTCGTGCTGATGGGGTAAATGGTGCTCGTTTTTTCGAAAATATGTTTGATGCGGTAGTTCTTTGCTCATAGATCTGCATTGGCCCTTTTCATCGCAACATGACTGACGGAGGATGTTATTGGTTTCTCCAATTGGTAATTGACCAGTTCAGGGAGTCCTATCGTTCAGTTAGCATGGTGGTAGTTATCAGAACAGAAGCCTTCTCAACGAATGAGCTTCTCTATGTGATGTTCTTTATCCATCAGTTGAGGGCATCTAGTAAACCTTACTTCCCACAGAAGGATCCATGAAGATTGGTGAATTAAGAATTAAGAAATTGCTGGAGCTTTAGTGCAATTGTTGTAGCATGTCTAGTTGGAACAGGGATTGGGAGGGTTTGAAAGAAAGTCTAACAATATTTCTGTTGTTTGCTTTGAATGTTCTTATGATAGCGTGGTTTCCTGATAATGTGATTTTATTTAAAGAGACCATCCCCGTTCTAGCAACTCATGCATTGACTGTAAAAATTGTCTTATCCGACGACGCATCTTTTCTACATAGAAATATATTGATTATGTGCTATTTTATTTTGCAGTTTCAAAACATCAGGTTTCTGAGAGAAATCGGGCATAAGTATCATGTCGAGTATGAAGGAAGAGAAAACTCAGGATGCCGCTGAAAGAATCAAGGCAGCGGCTTTACGAGCTGCCAAAGGTCTCAGCCGTGCTCAGGCCGAACGAGCTGCAGCTGCTGCTGCATGGAATGTCAATGCATACAGGGAAAAGGAAGAAGGGCCGAGCAGGTGGCAGGAGAAGAGAGAAGCAAGGAGGCAAATGTATCTGATGAGTACCGAGAAGGCTGTGAAGTTGGGTGAAAGAAAGGACTTGAGATCTTCGGTATCCACAGCTGGAGGCTCTGCACAGTGCCAGAAGTGTTATCAATCTGGTCACTGGACATACCAGTGCACCGACGAGCGGATGTACATCTCACGCCCCTCCAGAACTCAGATGCTTAAGAACACTAAGCTGAAGATGGAGGCACAAGCCTCCTACGACTTGGAGAACCCCGATATCAAGAAGGAAGAGAAGGCTGAGAAGCGTGCTACAAAAAGCAAGAGGAAATATCAATCTGACTCCGAGTCTCGCAGTGATAGTGAGGCTTCGGTTTTCGAATCTGAAAGCCAGTCAGAATCGGGATCAGAGTACTCTTCCGGGGAGAGCAGTTCAGCAGAGAGCTCATCATCTGACTCGGAGGAAGAGAGAAGGCGACGGAGGAAGAAGAAGAAGGAGCAGAGGAGCAGGAGGTGCAGACGGGATGCGTCGTCCACAGAGACTTCGGACACCGACTCCGGGTCAGAGTCTGATTCTGACGATAGGAGCAGCCACAGGAAGAACAAGAGGCACAGCAGAAGGCACTAATTAGACAAAAAGCTGTCTGGGTCAGGCACGTCGTGCGGAACAGTCTCCATTGAGCACGATCATCCCGAGACCGTCCCCGAGCATTAGGTTAAACCGGCATATGCTCGGATGTTGTGTTCGTAGATTGCAATTTTTTATTCGATGATGAAACCTGGGGTTGTGCTTTCAAACAAGTTTTGGAAGGAGACTAGGGTTGGCGCTTCTGAAGTATTTGCAGCAGCAGCTTGTTTGACAAAGCCCGCGATGCCATGGTGTTTGCTGAGTGGTCATCGTCAAAGGCTATTCGAGGATTGGACCTTCCCAGTCTTGAAGCAGAGCAAGAGCAGCCTCTGTCCTCCCTCGCCCTTTCGTCAGCCGCATTCTTCTCCGTGTGTCGTGTGAGGATTTTATTTTCTCTTGTTTTTTTCTTTCCCGCATATCTTGCAAGGGACAACGACGGCAGATACGGCGGACAAAGACGCATTCGTCCTGCCCAAGTTGGGGCTTCTGTTTCCTTACAGTCCTCTGGGCAAACCCAACCGCCCACTGATTTTGGCCTAAATCAGTCAAGTCCTCCACCCTTTACTACGTAACCTTAATTTTTCAACTATCCTTGTTATTTCTTCGGGTTTTTCAAACTGGCGGTGTGATACTGGCCACCGATTAAACAAAGTGGAATCCGATGGGTTAGGTGAGGTGTCCAGTTCAGGATCAGGAAAATCAAACAAAGTGGAATCGGCCTTTTTTTCCTGTCACCAACCGAAGCAGCCTGCCTTCCACGATCAAAATCCCGTTACGGTCCAAGAGGCGCGTGTCAAACCACCCCCCCCCCTTCCCAAGGTCACGTGCGCACGTGATTCCACAATCCTAGCTTCTTGTTTCCTCTCTCATCTCTTCATCTTCATCTTCCAGTTCAATTTGATAAATTAAGTATTGGAATGCTTTATATTGACATCCACATCATCCCCTGACGGCGCCTTTTCTTTTCTTTTTTCTTTTTTCTTTTTTAACTTTTCCTTTGCTTGTAATAACACCGCTGATCAAAACATCCTCTCTCTCTCCGCTGTGTCTCTGGTAAGTAAAATTTATATGGGCCCATCATTTCAGAAAATAAAAAGAAGAAATAACAGAATCTCACGAGTAATCCAATCTATCTAAAAGCACGTCCATTTGATTTCAAATCAAGAATTTCATTATTATTAGGAATTATCGATATTTAGCTTCAATTATTGGTCAACTTTACTTTTTGTCGTATCGTTTAAAAATTTTTAAATTTGGCCTTATTTCAATTTTACTTTTCGATTTGGCCTTGTTCGTAACGGACCTTACAGAGGACCCGACGTGTCACTAATATTATGTCTACGTAGTCTTCTGACGTGTAGTTATGCCTCCACGCCACCACACCCACTCCCCGCCCCACCCCCTCCCCCTCCCCACGCCACCACACTCCCCTCTCCCAGCCTCTACACCCATGCCCCCCCTCCCCCTCCTCCTCGCCCCCACACCCACGGCCCCCCCTCCCCCTGCCTCCACACCCACGGCCCCCCCTCCCCCTCGCCACCACACCCACTCCCCGCCCCCTCCCCCTGCCTCCACACCCACTCCCGCCCCCTCCCCCTCGCCCCCCATACCCACGACCCCCCCTCCTCCTGCCTCCACACCCACTCTAGCCCCTTCCCCCTTGCCTCTACACCCACTCCCGCCCCCTCCCCCCTGCCCCCACATCCACGGCCCCCCCTCCCCCTCGCCCCCACACCCACTCCCGCCCCCCCCTGCACCCACTCCCTCCCCCTCCCCCTCTGCGAATCCCTTTTTCCGCTCTTCTCTCTCCTCCTTTGGGAATCCCCTCCCCCTCTTCCCCGCTCTTCTCCCCCCTCCTTTGTTCACGTAGGTAAAAAAATATTATATTATGATCCACGTAGGAATAGAAAAAGGGACGTTAGTGACACGTCGGCTCCTCCTAACGTCCGTTACGAATAAGGCCAAATCGAAAAGTAAAATTAAAATAAGGCCAAATTAAAAAATTTTTAAACGATATGACAAAACGTAAAGTTGGCCAATAGTTGAGGCTAAATATCGATAATTTGCCTTATTATTATTATCATTGTTACTAATCATAGACATTGAGAGCAGAACAATGTTATATCAACTATGAGGTCCGTACCATTTCTCATATTTCTTTTTCTCCTTAAAACCACCTTATTATTTGTATTTGATAATACGGTTTCGTCCTTCTAAACTGTCCTGATAATAAAAACATAACCCCCCTTTTCTTTTTTCTTTTTTTTTTTAAGAAAAAGAGAGAACAGGAAATTCGTAGGCCTTTTGGAATCCAATCCAATCACCCTCTTCCTTCCCCATCCTAACTTATCAAACTTTTGACCATTTAAGAGGAGGAGGAAGAAAGATTCCCCCTGCCGTGTCCTGCTGCTGCCGCCAAACACCACCCCCCCCCCCCCCAACACCCTATTTTCTCATGATCTAAACCCCACTCATTTCTTGCCCACAGCACAAGTTAGGAGCAAGCCATGAAGAAGACTGTCATTCCACTGTGCAACGTTACTTGGACTCGGGAAGAAAAAGGAAGAAAGAAAAATGACACAATTTGATCGGGCGACGATTACCAAAGCGCTGAGGATTTCTAACTTTCCCTGCTCTTTGCTATATAATACAAGTCCCCCACCCCCACCATCCTCCCTTTTTTTAAGGGAGGGGGGGGGGCTTGTTCTGTCATTTCCGTATAAAAAAGAAGAGGAAAGAAAGCTAGAAAAGGAAAGAAAAATGAGAAGGGGAACTGGACTAGACCATGTAATAAAAGCGTTTCGACTTTCTTCTGCAAACAAACAGAGATACAAATGTTGATTAGTCAATAGACAATGACAAAAGCGATGGCTGTGTGTGGGGGGGGGGGGGGGGGGGGGGGCGGTGGGGGGAAGACGTGCGTGCGTGTTAAAAGGAGAGAGGAGGGCGACAGGGTGAGTGAAACCAATCAAAACCAAAGGTGGGTTTTTATTTTTGGTTCTGGCGGTGGTTCACCGTGGCGGAGTTCCCCTGCTGAGTGAGAGGGAGGAGCTTCATTTTTTCTATATTATTCTTCTTTTAAGGGAAATTAATAGTTAATAAAAAAGACGGGATTTTATGGGTGAAAAATCAGAACTTGCAGACGACCTATATTAAGGGCGACCGGGTTTCTTAAGCTAGAGAGAGAGAGAGAGAGAGAGGTGGCATTGCAGGGTGATTAGCTTAAGCTTAATCAGCAGTTGGAAGGGAGGAGGCAGGGGAGAGAAAAGGGGAAAAGGGTAAAAGGGAAAGGGAGTGCGGGTGTGCAGTTTTGTTTGGGGTGGGGGGTTGTCGGAGGAAGAGGAGAGGAAGTCCGTGATGGTGGGCTCGGGAGGAATAACAGATGGGAGGAGCAATGAAGCGGTGGGGATGATGGCACTACATGAGGCTCTCAGGACTGTCTGTCTCAACTCTGACTGGACTTACTCTGTCTTCTGGACTATCCGCCCCCGCCCGTATTTATTCCCTCAACCCTTCTCCCTCTCTGGGTTTCAGTGCAAACTCATTCCCTCCCTCCTCCTCGTAAACTTAATGCCATGCTCGTGTGTTGTTGTTTCCTTCTCTTTTTGTTCGCAGGAGGGTGAGGGGTGGCAATTGCTGCAAGGTCGGGGATGACAACGGCAGCTTGTGAGTGTATTACTTCCATCTCCTCTCTCTGACTCCTTTCTCTTTGTTCCTTCTGACACTTGGAGCTTGTTCGAAAAGGATGCTGATGTGGGAAGATGGGTTCTGCCGAGGGAGGGTAGGGGAGTGCCTGGAAGACGGGGATGGAGAGGATCCAGTCAGAAAGGCCTTCAGCAAGATGTCTATCCATTTGTATAACTATGGAGAAGGGTGGGTGCTACTGGGTACGTGTCTGTCTGTTTTGGTATGTGTTCTCAGTTGCTGGCCAGGAAGGGTTGTCTCCTCCTGTTTCTTCCTGCCTCTTGCCTCTCCTCTCTCTGTTAAGGGAAGCTCCTGTGATGGGTTTAGTTTGGAATTTGGAGTCATCTTTTTCTTGAAGTGAGATGAGCGTTTTCTGCCTCCTTTTTCTCTTTGATAATAACCTTACGGTAGTGTGTATTTTGGGATAGGCTGATGGGGAAGGTGGCTTCAGATAAATGTCACAAGTGGGTGTTCAAGGAGCCAAATGAGTGTGAGCCCAACATGTCTAATTACTGGCAAAGTTCCTTCGATGCTGTAAGATTTTTTTTCATCATGTCCCCAACTTTTGCTAAGTTTTCCTTGATTTTGATTCTGCCGTGTGTTCGTCGCAGCTTCCACCTGAATGGACGGATCAATTCGAGTCTGGCATTCAGGTCAGGACAGGACTCATCAGATATCATTGCATTCTCTGTCTTGTGTCTGTATCATTCTTTGTTTAAGGTGACTCTGGTTTGAATTGTTTGTGTTGGGGTCATAAATGTTTCTTGTTAGACCATCGCCGTCATACAAGCCGGGCACGGCCTTCTGCAACTGGGATCGTGTAAAGTTGTAAGTCGCCTTTGCTCGATTCGGTTGGTCGAGAATGTTTTCTCTGTTGGAGATTTGACTGTTGAAGTTCTTGTTTTTGTTTCTGGGCAGATTCCTGAGGATCTTCATTTCGTGCTCAGGATGCGGCAAACTTTTGAATCTCTTGGGTACCAGTCTGGATTTTACCTCTCGCAGCTCTTCTCGTCCACGAGGAATTGCCCCTCCTCATCCACTCCTTTAAGGGCGACCACCATTCCCATGCGTCCTCCTGCACCCCTCTTCAGCTGGGCCCAGAGGCCGCTGACTTCTGCCACTTCCATGCTCTCGTCACCAGGATTCCAGCACCCAGAGAGGCTCATATTCCCTCAACCAAAGGATGTGTCCCTGATGTTCCTTCACTCTCATTCCTCCGAAAGCAGGATGGACGAAATGTTGATCAATCCCGACCACGACATCCAATGGCCACACGGCTTGTCCTACTTCAACACTCTCACGGGGAGAACCGAGGATGAGAAGCTGTTGTTCAATCATGATGGACTCCCAAAGAAGCTGGACCCGGATCAGGCCCTCATGTCTCCTCCCTTCCTCAATGGGAAGAGTCTGAACTCTGACTCCTCCAGTATGCAGCCGTAATGCCGGACCCTAACTCTTAAGCTTGGGCAGACACCCGGACAGCTCAAGAAATGTGGACAACAAGTACAAGAAAAGCTTCACCGTGCCTTCGACATCAGCCGATAAGGGCCAGCCCCAGAACTTGGCTGGTTACAGGAACTCCGAAGCCGCTCCTGATATGGATACTTTCGTGGAATAATGATAGTATCGGAATGTAATCTGGGCCACAGAATTTTAATTAGTTGTTTGGATCCATTCAGTTTTATTTATAGCCTCTTTCTGTAGCATCATCCATTTCCAGACTTTAGCAGTCAGTTCAGTTGTTTCTTCTTCACGAAGTTAAATGAGTTATTGGTATTCAGCAAATTCATTCCCATCACAATTTAACCACAACACCTGAAAGGATCAAACCACATTCCTCAAACTCGCGGATGCACCATCTGCTCGGTTTCAATTACCATAATTGACTTTCCTGGACGGCTCCATGGCGTGGCATTGCATACAACTCATCAAGAAGTAGTTTAAGAATCTGCGGAAAGTCCCTTTCTCTTTCGTCCTCTCTCGCGCCTTCTTCACATCCTGTTGTGGGGCTCGTTCAGTCTGTTTCATCCTCCTCAACGATGCCTCGCGGCTCAAGGATGGGACCGGCGTAATGAACTGCCACCTCTGAGACCCATACAGGTAACTCGCTTCCATGGCATTGCAGCTACTGCCTCTGCTCTTCTCCCTCGCGACGTAACAGTCAAACATCGTATTCGGCATGGCTTTCTTGTGATGGCGAATCAATGAAGCAGGTACCGATCTCTCGGAGCCATCGGTGGAGCTGGTTCTCCCGCCGCAGTTGCTGCTGCTCCTGCTGTTGGTGCTGTTGCTCCGTGACGACAACCCAGAGAAGTCCCTGCTCGACACGCTGCTCGCTCGGCTAGGAGTACGAGAAATGCCCGACACCATGACCCCAGTTCTAGTCTTCTGACAAGGGAAGACGGGCAACGACTTCCCATCTAGGAAAAGACGATCGGCGGGGGGAATCCTAGATGATTTGCCGAATGGAAAATCCAACACAATGGAGCCGAACTCAAACTCCAGCCTGGAACAGTCGTCATCCTCATCGGCCGACTGAAACACGAAACCGTTATCGGAGAAATCCCTGGGATGACGACGGCAGGTCGACATGAAGGCAAAGGCGGGGGAGGGCGGGTGGAGTTAGGCCGGAGCTCATTGCCCATCATAATGAGTTCATTTTATACACCAGAAAGCACGAAAACAAAAAGGGATTGTGGGGGGGCGAACTCCATTTCCGAATTCCGGGGACCTTTTTTTGCATCGAGCCTCTTTTAATATGAAGAAGTGCGGCCGTGTACTCGATGATTCCTCGGGTGGGGATCACACCAACACCACCAAAAAGGAACGCACGGGGGGGGGGCTTCCCGTAAGGTTATTCGGTCCCTCTTCTCGAGACACGACCATGTAATGATGAGCAACCAGCAGTCAACAGTCAAATCCACCCACCACTTTCGCTGGTATTAGGGGAAGACAAAAAAGGTTCTCGTTCCGCCGAAACCATTATCTTCTTTTGGCGCCTATCATACCAACCACATTGATTGTCAAAGGATTTCGTTAACCAGTGCGTTAGACATTCGTTAAAAGCTATTATTAATGTGCTTTAAATTTATTATTTTTTTAAATGCTTTTTTTTTTACTATTTAGACCTAGTTAACAAAACTCAAATAAGAATTCCCTCCTGATCCTCCTCTTTCATTTCGCTAGAAACTGAATGTTTTTAAATTTTTACTGCCTTTGATTTTCTCACTTTTTTTTCATTCGACTATTAAAAATTCTTCATATTTTTTTTTATTATAAGGGTGAAATTAATACCGTCAATTTTCTTCTATTTTAGTTTTAACCCAGTTTTAAGTTTAATGCTAACCCATGAGAATTTATCTCATGTCGACAAGAATGGGACTTAAAATTAGAATCACCATCTGATTGGAGAAACACGTCGATGGTACATATAATACATATTACATACGAGTGACAATAAAAATTGGTTAATTTTGAGATTTATCTATCTTGTTACGTTTATTTTCATACTAACTTGCTTATTGACAAATTAACTGTGGGATTAATTATATATAACAAACAACAAAAGTTAACCAGGAAAACGAGGTCCCGAGGAAAACAAGAATGGGCCTATCTATGACCAAATACCTTAACCAATTGAGCCAATTATAATTTGGTCCCTATTGCGGTGAGGCAAATAAAAGGTGTAAAGTCTTATTTATTATTATTACAAACGCGGGGTGAGGACCCATTAATTACGGAACGACAGAGTTGCAGGAAAATAAGGAAGTCGAGTTGTGAGAAAAGGCAATGGGGGTGTGTTGGCGTGTCTCCTCCGAGAAAGTGCCTCGTTTGCGTTCACCCTCTCTGTCTCTCTATCGGTGGCATTTCTTCCATATCCCATTCATACTCACTGAGATCCAGCAGTCGGATCCATCCATGACCGGCAAAGAGATCCTCCACAAGATGAAGGTGTGCTTACCACCCTCTTCTCTCCTCTGTTATTTCGACTGATATTCCAATGCGTGGGTGAATGGATGTGTGTTTGATCCATCACTACCTCCTTAAAAACCGCTCAGGAAAAGGTTGGTTTAGGGTCGTCTGCGACTGCCGGCTCCGGCAAGGGCAGGAGCAAGGTGTCAAAGCACGTCACTCACGGCTTCTTCCTCGTCAAGGGGAAATCCTACCATGCCATGGAAGACTACGCCGTTGCGGAGTTCAAGCAGGTTCACGACAACGAGCTAGGGTTGTTCGCAATCTTTGACGGCCACTTGAGTCATGAGATCCCGGATTATCTCAGGTCCCACCTGTTCGATACCATCATACAAGAGGTCGGTGGCCAGCTTTCTCTTGGTCTTCGTGGTGATTCTTAAGTGCCTGCGGTAGCCTCTGTCATGTCTGAAGTTGCTATTTCCGGCAAGCAGCCTGATTTTTGGACAGTGCCGGAGAGAGCCATTCGGAGGGCGTATCGAGTAACCGATGAAACTATCCTCGAAAAGGCTTCTCATTTTGGGAAAGGGGGCTCGACTGCAGTTACAGCGATTCTGATCAATTGCCAGAAGCTGATTGTGGCGAATGTCGGGGATTCCAGGGCTGTTATCTGCAGGAATGGAGTCGCGAAGCAGCTGTCGGTGGATCACGAGCCCAGGACCGAAAAGGAGAGCATCGAGAACCGAGGCGGGTTCGTCTCCAACTTTCCTGGTGGGTCCTTAAAGTCCTTCCCCCGTCCCAATTTTTCTCGTCTTGAAGGATTGAAATGAAGAAGCAGCGGCACCTAATCAGCACGCAGAAAACTAAATGATCTTCTTTTTCTGTTTCTCTCAGGAGATGTCCCTCGAGTGGATGGGCAATTGGCCGTGGCAAGGGCATTCGGAGACAAGAGCATAAAGGAGCATCTGAGCTCTGAACCCGATGTTGCAGTGGAGGAGATATATGAGGACACGGAGTTCATCATCCTGGCCAGTGATGGCCTTTGGAAGGTAGGGCCACACTGTCACAATCCAGATATACTGATTTACTTCAATTCGTTCCAGTGACTGAAGTTGCCGGAATCCTATTAACTGCAGGTGATGTCAAACCAAGATGCAGCCGATTCAATAAAGCAAATCAAGGATGCAAAGTCTGCAGCTAGGCACTTGGCAGAGGAAGCCTTGAACAGGAAGAGTTCTGATGACATATCCTGCATTGTTGTGAGGTTTCACTAACTTCTGGTGGGGAGTCCGACTATGACCCAAAACCTGTCTCTCACCGTATATTGTTTGTCCCTTTCTTCTTCAGTTCGAACTGTGCTTGCTCTTTGTTGATCTTTTTGTGGTTGGCATCACTTTGTCGCTGTTGTGGGCTAGGCTTCACGATATGCAAGATGACTTGAAACCTGAAACCTGTGAACAACCACAGGGCATGTGATTATAGCTTGATAGGACTTGGGACTTCCATTTGTGTGTGGCTTTCAGCATAAGCTGCCCAGAAGTACCTGCTGCATTGCTGACAAAATCTCTTCCTTTTGCCGGCAACCATAACAGTTGGCGCGCATTGACCTTGCAAACCTTAAGGCGACCGTGATCCCTCTTTGCATTGCTAAAATCCGTGAAACTCTTCTCAACCTGTTCCCAGGTGCCGATGACCCTGTTGGTGATTGGATTAAGCCTGATATGAAAATCTTAGGAAATATCTTAGGTAGTATCTTAGGAAATATTTTAAAGATTTTATAGGAGATATAGTATCTCTTATTTAAGATTTTGTTGAGATTTTATTTGATTTCTTCAGATTATTTTTACCCTTATAAATAGGGCTTGTCCTCAGATGTAACACTTTACTTTAGAGTTTGTTCAATAAAGTTAGAGAGAGTTTCGGTCGTTGAAGTGGTTTGGTTCCTACCTCGGGAATACCTACAATTGGTATCAGAGCGTTTGTGATCTTTCGGAAGCTGTGGAAGCTTGTGAAGAATTTGAGATTTTTGCTTTTCATCCAAAAGAAGGAGATGGAGGCAAGTGCAGGCAGTTTCTCTTCTATGACGCCACCTATGTTTGATGGGGAGAACTATCAAGCTTGGGCGGTGAAGATGAACGCTTTCATGGAGGACAACGATTTGTGGGAAGCAGTGGAAGGTGACTACACCGTGGATGCACTCCCCGACAACCCTACTATCAACCAGATTCGGTATCACAAGGAAAGAGTCACGAAGAAGGCAAGGGCGAAATCATGTCTCTATGCTGCAGTGTCGCCTACAATATTCACGAGGATCATGAAGTTCCAGACTGCGAAGGATATTTGGAATTTCTTGAAGGATGAGTATGAAGGTGACGAGAAAATAAGGGGCATGAAGGCTTTGAATTTGATGAGAGAATTTGAGAGGCAACAGATGAAGGGGGATGAGGCTGTGAAGGATTTTTCTGACAGATTGATAAATCTGGCCGACAGAATGAGAGTTCTAGGTACAGATATGAAGGATGAGAGAATTGTGCAGAAAGTTTTGGTGTCGCTGCCAGAACGTTTTGAAGCTACGATTGCTTCATTGGAGAATACGAGAGATCTATCGGATATAAAGCTGGAGGAGTTGTTGAGTGCGTTGCAGGCTCAGGAACAGAGAAGGCTGATGAGACGGGAAGTTCAAGTTCCTATTGAGGGAGCCTTACCAGCAAGGTCGAAGACAACGGATTCTGAAAAAGGGAAGAAGCCGTGGAGCCAGCAGAAGGGGACTGCAGAAGGTTTCAAGCAGAAGCAGAGGTTCTGGTGAACAGAGGTGACCTGCTGCTGATCAGAAGAAGAAACTAGATCCGTGCAAACACTGTGGAGGCAGAAGTCACCCACATTACAAGTGTTGGAAGAGGCCAGACGTGAAGTGTAATAATTGTCAGAAGTTAAGGCATATTGCAAGGTTTTGTCAGGAAAAAGATTCTCAGCAAAGTGCTACAGAAGCTGCTGCGAATCATGAGGTAGAATTAATGTTTACAGTATCTTGTTTTGCTACAGGATTAACTTGTAGAAGCTGGCTGGTGGATAGCGGATGTACCCACCACATGACATATGATAAGAAGTCATTTGCAAGTCTAGATCGAAGCTTCTGTGCTCGAGTAAGGATCGAGAATGGTGATTACATTGACGTTGAAGGGAAAGGAGATGTAATCATTGATGGTCCAGAAGGTGCAAGGCTAATCGGTGATGTTTTGTATGTACCTAAGATTGACCAGAACTTGTTGAGTGTAGGTCAACTCGTGCAGAAGGGGTACAAGGTGATGTTTGAAGACGGGTTCTGTATGATAGCAGATTCGTCTGGAAAGGAGATACTTAAGATTCGAATGAAGGAAAAGTGTTTCTCTTTCGATCCTGCGTCACAGAGTCAAAAAGCTTTAGTGGCTCAGATTGATGAAGCAGAACTTTGGCACAAATGGTTGGGACATTTCCATAGCAAGGGCATAGAGTTTCTGCTGAAGAATGAGATGACAGTTGGACTTCCGGTTCTACAGCAGAAGGATACATCTAACTGCAGAACGTGTGTGCTGGGAAAGCAAACGAGGCTTCCTTTCAAAAGTACGGACTGGAGAGCTAGTAAAAAGCTACAGCTTATACACACAGATGTTTGTGGACCGATGTCGGAGGCTTCCATAAATGGAAGCAGGTATTTCATCATTTTTATTGATGACTTCTCCAGAATGTGTTGGATTTACTTCTTGAAGGCTAAGTCTGAAGTTGCAGAGACTTTCAGGAAGTTTAAAAATCTTGTGGAAAATGAGAGTGGGAGAAGTATACAGATTGTGAGGTCTGATAATGGGACATAGTATACTTCTGTTAGTTTCAAGTCTATTTGAGAAGAGTTTGGAGTGCAGCATCAGTTTATTGCACCATATTCACCACAACAAAATGGGGTGAGTGAACGAAAGAACAGAAGCATCATGGAGATGGCAAGATGCTTGATGCAGGAGAAGGAGATGCCGAAGAAGTTTTGGGCAGAAGCTGCAAATACTGCAGTATTTCTGTTGAACAGACTACCTACAAAGTCGGTGAATATGAAGACACCTCATGAGGCTTGGTATGGAGTCAAGCCTGCCATGAAGAACCTGAAGGTGTTTGGTTGTGTGTGCTATACACATGTTCCTTCTGTTAAAAGGGACAAGTTAGACCAGAAGGCAGAAGCTGGTATTTTTGTTGGATATAGCATGAAATCGAAGGCTTATAAAGTTTATCAGCCGCAGAGTGAGAAGATAATTGTGAGCAGAGATGTCAAGTCCTTTGAAGAAGAGAGGTGGATCTGGTCGGACAGAGAATCAGACTCTGAGCATACTTGGCATGTGTCACATAAGCCTATTTTGGAGGAACAAAACGTTGAGGAGCAGAATGCTGAGGGACAGAACGTCGAGCAGCAACTCAGTTCTGAACAACAGATTGATGATCCACCTGTAAGAGGTTCGAGATCATTGACTGAAATCTATGAAAGATGCAATGTCGCAATATTAGAACCTGCTGGATTTGAGGATGCAAAGGAAGACAGAAGATGGCTAGTTGCAATACCGAAGGAGCTAGCTATGATTGAGAAGAATCAGACATGGGAGCTTGTGGATGGACCAACCGGTCGAAAGGTTATAGGAGTTAAGTGGGTCTACAGAACGAAGCTTAACCCAGATGGTTCCGTGAACAAGCATAAAGCTAGGCTTGTTGTGAAGGGCTGCTCTCAAGTATGGGGGGTAGATTATTCAGAGACATTTGCTCCTGTGGCAAGACTTGACACAATCAGGTTGATACTTGCAATTGCTGCAGAAAAGGAATGGAAGGTATTCCAACTTGATGTTAAATCCGCATTTCTTAGTGGGATTCTGCAGGAGGAGATTTATATAGAGCAACCAGAAGGTTTCTGGGTTGTAGAACCTGAACAGAAGGTGTACATATTGAAGAAGGCTCTGTATGGGTTGAAGCAAGCTCCAAGAGCATGGTACAGTAAGATTGATAATTATTTGGTTGAGTTAGGCTTTGAAAGAAGCCGTAGTGAGCACACTCTGTATGTCAGGAAGGTTGATATGAGTGTGATTATTATTTCCTTATACGTGGATGATCTTCTGGTTACTGGAAATGATCAGAAACTCATACAGAAGCTAAAGCAGAATCTAATGCGGATGTTTGAAATGACAGACTTGGGAGAGATGTCATTCTTCCTTGGCATGGAGGTGAATCAAAGTCCAGGTGAGATCTTCCTGTGTCAAAAGAAGTATGTTGGAGAAATTTTGAAAAGATTTCGGATGGAGGAGGGCAAAAGTGTAACAACTCCCATGAATCAGAAGGAGAAACTGAATATAAACGATGGTTCTGCTCCTGCAGACAATGTATTTTACAGAAGCTTAATTGGTTGCCTAATGTACTTGACAGCAACTCGACCAGATATTTTGTTTTCTGTAAGTGTGATTTCAAGGTTTCTACATTGTGATACAGAAGTACATGTGACAGCTGCGAAAAGGGTGCTCAGGTATCTCAAAGGGACGAGTTCTCATGGCGTGAAGTACAGAAGGTGTCAGAAATTTGAGCTTTATGGTTTTCTGATAGTGATTGGGCTGGTTCTGTAGATGACATAAAGAGTACTTCTGGGTATTGTTTCTCCTTGGGATCGGCTTGTTTCTCATGGTGCTCACAGAAACAAGAAATTGTAGCCCAATCGACTGCAGAAGCTGAGTTTGTTGCAGCAACAGGTGCTGTAACTCAAGCTATTTGGTTGAGGAAGCTTCTGGATGATATGGGTTACAGAATGGAGAAGGAGACGAAAGTCTCTGTTGATAAGCAAGCTACACTGGCGATTTCAAAAAATCCAGTTTTCCATGGTAAAACAAAACACTTTAATGTGAAGTATTATTATTTTAAAGAAATGCAGCAGTTGGGAGAAGTAGAGTTGATTTACTGTTCTACAGAAGATCAGCTAACCGATATTTTCACCAAGTCATTTCACCATAGCAGATTTGAGTGGCTTCGACAGAAAATTGGCGTGTCTATCAGCTCTTGATCCAAGGAGGAGTTTGTTGGTGATTGGATCAAGCCTGATATGAAAATCTTATGAAATATTTAGGTAGTATCTTATGAAATATTTTAAAGATTTTATAGGAGATATAATATCTGTTATTTAAGATTTTATTGAGATTTTATTTGATTTCTTTAGATTATTTTTACCCCTATAAATAGGGCTTGTCCTCATATGTAACACTTTAATTTAGAGTTTGTTCAATAAAGTTAGAGAGAGTTTCGGTCGTTGAAGTGGTTTTGTTCCTACACCGGGAACACCTACAGACCCCTTGCTCCTTTTATAATATCCTTGGGTCACACCATCCTTGTCTTCGGACAACTTCCTCACTTCGCTCTGTTGAACCTTCTGGCGATCTTGGTGCAGGTTGGTGCTGCAGGCTACCGATTGACATACCATACTGTGATAGTAGAGATTGAATTATGGGAGGTTGTGGTGGTTTAGCAGCGGGAAAAGGGGCAAGGACCACGAGCTCATCCTCTCTGGATAGTCACGGAATAGTCTGTGTGTGTAGTAATGTTTTAAAAGAGCCTTGTGACAAAACAGATGGGGGAATGGCGGTCTGCTTCCAAGGTTGCAGGAGAGGCATTTACTGCGACATTTGAATGTGAAGTCCTTACCCGTCTCTCTCTCTCTCCGTCCTTTTTGTTTTCTTGAATGGCAGGAATGGTTTCCGTATCGCCATCGGATTATATTCATATCGTGTCGGGACAGTGTCCCTTTATCCCCACTTTGGTCGATGATGAGTTCGTGGTGTGCTTGCGACCCTAAAATGACGTGTTTGCTACATTTAGGTGATGAAATTTTATTTTATTTTATAAAATTCTTAATGACTTATAATTAATTATTAATTTACATTCTTAATGTTCATTTCGAATTTTATTATTGATGTGTTTGGACGAGTTTATGGTGTAGGCACAACGTATAATAGTTGCTATATCTTGTATCCCAATTGTTTTAGGCACGCTGCATCGGCTGTCGACAAAGATAAGGAGAGGAAGATCTGGATCTCCGATTTCGTCCTCGTCGAGCAATGCTACTTGAGTTGATATCGCGTTAAATGTTTGATAATCGAGTTATCATAATCGCGTGTACTTAACTTGTTTTTTGTTTTATTCGTGTCTAAAATTAAATGGATGCAGTAGGCATTCCTAACCCGGCCCATGTTCATCAAGAAAAGCCATTATCACCGACACCAGCTCCCCCCCCCCCCCTAGAAAAAATATGGGTTTTCTTTCTTTTCTTTTATTTTTTATTTTTTATTTTTTATTTTGGTGGTAGTCCAGTGGACGAGGATGGATTGAGAGCAGGATCAGGACAAACAACGGAAGGAAAAACTGGAAGACAATCCCCTTGGTTCACAGTCTGGAAACTTACAAGGATGCAACTGAAGTCTTGTGCATTTTGTCGTAGATCTAGTCACTGGAGTGAGCGATCTGTTTTGCTAAGCCTTTAAAGCTAAAGCTTTATTATTACAACAGACAGAGTAAGGAGTGGGGGGGGAAGGGGATGTAGGAAGAATCATCCCTTCATGGCAATGACTTGCAAATGCCCCAGATCCAAGAAATAACGCATAGACAATCATCTCACCCTTCCTTGGGTGCATCCGCCTTCTCCTCCTTCTCCTTCTTCTTCTTATCCTCCTTGTCCTTGCTGGGTTGTTCCTTGACCTTGGAGGGCTTCTCACTGGGGTTGGGCTTGAGGAAGCAGAAGCAGGAGCAACACGGGCACTGGAACAGGAACTTCATCTGTCCTTTCTCTTACAAAACCAAACCCCCTCCCTCTCCCCTCAAATGAGGTCGAACCAAAACAGCACACCTGTTTTGGACCACTTATCTCTTTTTTTCTCTCGAGGAAAGCGAGGGACACCTGCCTGTGTAAATTGGTGGCCCCTCCCATGGGCGGTTTTGCTTTATTAGAAAGAATGAATTGACAGGCCATTGGATCTCGTTACCCAACATTCGCTCGTTTCTTCCCCCCATTATTATCATATATGATAAAATTGTAAATATTATAAAGGAACGCATTTTGGACAGACACAGCATAAAAAGACTTTATGTCCTCTCGCTGCCCGGTTTTGACTTTATTGGGATGAGGGACAACGTGGTGGGGGCCACCTTCATCTCCACCAACTCCACCATTCATGAACCAATTCTCCATTTCAAAGCCAAAAACAGTGAATGAAACTTGTTGAATGAATGCACTGGGGTTCCGGGGCTTCTATCGCCACGATGATATGATGGGCCTTGTCTTGAGCGGCCTACTCTATATTTGTTGGGCCTATGAGATTTATCCTCCGTCGGTAGTAGAAAAACGAAAAGAAAAGGAGTTATTTCGCTCACCAAAGATCATTCCAAAATCGGTAGCCACGTGATCTCCCAATGTTTTGGAAACTATCAGCCCACTTACCATCCATTTCATCTCCCCCCCCCCCCAAAATAAATATTTATTTCCTGTTGATTTCTTTCCCCACAAAAACAATTAATTAATTAATTTTGTGATGAACGGAATCAAGGAATTAAACAATTAACTTTTCGGAAAAGGCCACCCACTTTTCTCTTTATTTTATTTATCAGAAGATCCAATGTTGCCATTAATTTTACCTCCATCTTAGGACGCGTATTACCAGTCTGTCGTCACGCCACAAACGCATACCCGAATACCATAATCTCAGCCCCCCCCCCACTAATTACTGACATAATCTCATTACTAGCCATGCATATTTAGACCGTGAGATTATCACTATAAATCCCCCCGCTCTCCCCACCCCCTCGTTGGTTTATCAAACCAAACCTCGTGTTTATTTGCTTTCATGGAGCTCCGAGGGCCAAACTTGATATTCCTCCTGATCGCCACCGCCTCCATTGTCTCCTTGTCCGAGGCTCATAAGTACCATGTCGGAGGCGCGGGCGGGTGGATCGTCAACCCCCACATCCGTTACAACCACTGGTCCGACCGCACACGGTTCGTCGTCAACGACTCCCTAGGTTAGTGTTGATAAATACCCGTGCTTTCCTTCGTAATGATCTGATGATCTCTTTCCTTATGGAAACGATGGACGTTTGGTTTGAATTTCGGGGTTTTGTGTTTTCTAGTGTTTAAGTATGAGAAGGGAGAGGACTCGGTGTTATTAGTGACGAAAGATGGTTACTACAACTGCGACACCGCGAGCCCGGTCGAGAGGTGGGAGGATGGTGCCTCTGAGGTCGCCCTCAATCGATCGGGCCCCTTCTTCTTCATCAGTGGCGTGGACGAGCACTGCCACAAGGGTCAGAGGGTGATCGTCGTCGTCCTGCCTTGGGCACCTCAGCCGCCCAGCTCTCTCCCTCCGGAGTCATCCGTCCCCCTCACTCCTCATGCATCTCCATCCCATCCGCCCGCCGTGTCTCCCGGTTCTCCCGAGCATCATCACACCCCGCCTCCATTCAGCACCCCTGCCCCACATTCTTCACCTCCTTCTCCGAGCACGGCTCCATCCCTCAGCCCGGCCGACCACCCTCCTGCATCCACTCCTTCGCCAGTGGTTGTCCCTCCTGCTCAATCCCCGACATCTATTCCGACTGAAGCCCCGTCATCCCAGCCAACCGTATCTCCTTCTCCATCCTCCGACACGCCAACTCCAGGCTCCCCTGCCCCTGCCCCTGCTCCAGAGGCACCCTCTTCATCAGCCATCACCGGCCGTCATGGCCCATGGTTTCTCGCAGCTGTCACCGTTTTTCTTAGTGCAATATTTTAGCTCTTGCTTTCTTATTAGGACAATTGCATTGTCTCCATGAATTCTTTCATTACATATCAATATTTCATCGTCTTCGTTGCGACTACGCGGGCGTTTTTGCACCCGGTTCCATTGAGGACCAACACCGTAGGCCCATTTACATCTAAACGGTTTACTTGAATGGGCCGTAATTAATTTTCCCGGCCCGGCTAAAAAACTAAAAGCCCAAACTGGGGCCTAACTGGCCGATTTTTTCCTTCGCCAGTTGACAGTCAAGAGACCAATAAACGCGAGGTTGCTGGTGGTGGTGTTGGGAAGACATTCGTCCGCAGAATCTTGCTTCTCTTGTGAAGGAGATGGCGTTGTACGGAGGCGGAACTGCAAGGGCGTCTCCGGCCTAATTAGAGAGCAAGGCCGTGGGGGACGCAAAGAGCTTGATCGCGGAACTCTGCCACCACTTCTACCCCTTCTGGGTGGGTCTCCGGTACGGGTCCGAGTGCATGATGACTTCCTCCCCGCCCTCGCCAACTCATCCCCATGTCTCCCTGCGGCGAGTTGAATCATCTTCTCCTCCTTCCATGATTGATCCTGTCGAGCTGAAGGAAAGATGATGGAAGCAGTGGACACGTATGTGCTGTCCGAGAGTGGAGACGTGTCCTCGGCTTTGCCCGAACAAACCTCCTAAGTGAACGAACACTGCCTCTGTCTTCAGGAAGGTATCCATCGAGTAGTATATTCTGCCAGTTACTTCTTAGTCAATGCCCTGTCTTTTGGGTCATGTCTTTTTTCAAACTGTTATTGTCCTTAGCTAAAGGGGTTATTAATTTCTTTTACTGGTATATTCCGCACAGGGCAGGTTTATAGTGCTGCCTAATATTTCCAAATTTTTTTTGTTTGTATTCTTCTGAAGGCATTCTACATGCGAAATGCAGGAGCAGTTGTTCATAGTCACGGAATTGAATTCCGAGTAAGTCCTTTTAAGTGTCTTCCAGTCCGTTTTCTTTTCCCGTGTAGAATTATATATCTAGATAATTGAAAGAAAGACTGCTTTGTAATTTTCATTTAGGTGGAACCGCATTCTCCTGGATCTGTTTAAAGGTTGTTTTGATATTAGTTCTGTATAACTCTGATGAAAACTTATTTGAAGAGATCAGTGGCTTATTAAATATCTCGATGATGTGGGGCGGGTAATATTCTGATCAGTAAAACTGATCAATTACCAAACAAAGTGCACTAGATCCAAGTTTAAATTGTGATATTTCATGTTGTTAATTGATTGCTGGAGTTAAGGTCAGTAGGGCTTGGCACCTTATGCTTTTTCATGTCTTTTTCGCAGATAACTCATATGGAGACGATTAAAGGAATTCAAGGCCATGGTTTGGTTACTATGACGAACTTGGTGTCCCAATAATAAAAAAAAATGGCTTATGGATATCAGCTCACGGAGGCCCTTGCAGAAGCTGTATGTTCATTTTGTCCGTCAAACTTTGATCGTTGTCTTGATGTTATGTTTTCCTTTTGATAGTTTAGATTTCATCGAGCTATTTGTTCAACCCTTCTAGTGCTCGCCCATCGTTTCATACGCTAAAACATACTATGTTTATTAACGATATAATGCCAGGGGCCCTTTAAAATTTTCTTGGCGCCTAGCCAAGCTCCTCCAATGTTATCTGCCGACAGATATTAGTCCTTCTGAATCAGCATTCAAAATTCTTCTCTTATTTCTGCAGCTTGTCTCTAATTTGTGGACATAACTAATTAGGATATATTTAATTTCTTTATAGATAGAAGGCTACCCAAGGAAAACTGATGTTCTCATTAGAAATCATGGTGTATATATATGGGGAGACTCATGGATCAGCGCCAAAACTCAGGTGAGTATTTCCTGTTGGTTGCAGTGGCTTCATGCATCTCCTTGCCAGACAATCTGCGAAAAAATGGACCATGGGATTTGCTTACTGGCCGCTTTTCTCCACTGATGGTTTATACGTCCAGGCTGAGTCCTACAACTACCCATTCGACGCTGCAGTGAAACTTTACCAAGGTGGCTTGGATTGGTCCACATGCGCTTGAGAAGTGGCATGCTTCTGGTAAAAGAGTGAGTTATGATTCATTCTTTCCAGTTTCGATTTTGTTAAGTATTTTTTCCACAGCTCTAAGATGCCAGAACTGTTTTATCATGGCCTGAAAGTATTTTGTTTTTTATGTAACATTGTGATCTTTTGATGAAGTAGTCATTCATTGTCTTTCCTGTAAGTCGGCCTGTTCCGCTGCCTTGTGTCCGTTGTGACAACAAGTTATGAAAATGATGGGCAAAACTAAATACATCGAGCAGTATTTCCTTTTTTCCGTTTTAATGTCCTAGTGGACAAAATACAAATATAGTCTCTACGAGACATGGCGCAATGAGCTTCCATGAAGCAGCAGTTGTGAGACTTTGAATAGCTTGGGTTCAATGTTTGCACATTCTTTGTAGAATTGCTTACCCATGTAAAAGACGAACGACCCTGGGTTTCTATTAATAATCTATCCATGCTATCAGGAACGTGACTTCTACTCATTCAGTATTCTTCTGTACAGATCTATATACATTCCACTGGTGGCAGATTGGCCCACAGGCTTCACTGTGGAAGTACAAATTATGGAGACTTGAGAAAGTATCTTTCCGGATTTTTTGACACCACAGTGGGGGAATTAGAATTGCATTATTTACTTTATTATGGATCTCTATTCCATCTGTGTTGCCCTGATGTTTCAATATTCAATAATGGATCTGATTTTTTGGTCCTCTTTTCCTTGAAGGAATAAGAAGGAAACTCGTAGCTATGTAGAGATATTTGAATCACTGGGGGTTGACCAGCCATCAGAGATATTATTTGTTACCGACGTATATCAAGAAGCTGTTGCAGCAAAAAGGCAGGCAAGCGAGTTTCATCTTTTTCCCGTCTTCTGTGATTGAGGTTATTTCCTAAGTCACTGTAGACTACCCTATAGATATGGCCAGCGCGAATCATTATGGAAGACTTAAAATTGCTTTAAATTTTAATATTGATGAATTACCGGAGGAGATAATCTTTGGAGCACACAGTAGTATTGATTTCTGATAAATGTTCAGGTGTCCCAATCAGGATCTCTGTTTGTCCCGGAAATACATCTTTCCTGAGGATCATGGCTTCAAAGCTGTCACTTCTTTTGCAGAAATCTGATCAAGGAAGCTGAAGTATTTGAACGCCTTATCAAGGTGAACATTCTAGCTCACTTCTTAGTCCTGTGCGAACAAGTGCTTTTCTTTATAATAATTGCACATGTAGTTTGTTATTACTAATGCCAGTGCAATATCTGCGGATGACCCACCCACTGACCACTAGCGCAGTAATTCTGACGAACAGCATTTCTCAGTCCAGGATATGTAAGTTGTATCCACGTAGAGAGGTGCTTCCGCGTCCATGTGTATTGGCTGGACCTACAACGACCGGCAAAATTCAGTGTGCATCAAACCACCTCACGTATTGTATTGAATTTGACGAAACGATGGGTGTTTCCACAGGAGAAAACTCGTGGTCTACCCCAGTCAGTCATTGGGAAGATGTGTTTCGCCACACGTTTGGGGTGTGATTTCTTGGTGTCACAATAAAATGCAAGAGAAGGCCTATCAGGGCATTCTTGACTACTTGCATGGGGGAACTGGTTGATCATTCACCCATGCCACCCTCTCCGGACCGCAACAAAAAGCTCCTGTTACTTTGAATTACCGTGACTTATAGTGCCGTCTTCCTTTCTGCCATTACTTGGCCGAGTATGACACATGACATTGCAATTCGCCCTAGACAAAGTTCAGCCTGTTAAATCAGGTCAGCAATGAAGAAGTCGATTACTTTTGTCCGTAGAACATCCAAGTATATGGCTGCTCCGCAGCAGTACATTTCGGGAAGTTAAGGCCGTGTGTGAAAGAGTGATCCAAGATGCCCCTCACGGCTCGGTTTGGCCATTCGCCATTATGATTAAACGTGTCTTAATCTCGTGGAGAAGGGAAGAGTTGCAAAAGCTTTGGCTCGGCATTTCTCGGCATAGTTCTTGGGGAAGGGTGCAGGTAGAACCTCTTCTCTGCAATGGCCTTCTCCTCTTCCAAACACGGGGAAGACTTGCTGAAGAGGTCTTCGTTTAATGGCGTTACCGGACTAAGAGCCAGCCGTGGGAAATCAAGCATGCTCGGTGATAATGCCTCCAGTGTCGCTGTAGGGAATCCGCCGCACTGATTGCTGTATGCTGCCTGGTGAGCCACTGTGTTTAAAACGAGACTTTTCTTGGGGTGACTGTTCCTCCTTTCGTAAAGCTTGGAACCGCCCTGTCTTCTAGGATGAACTACGCCGCCCTTTGAGGAACGACCCGGTAAGGAAGCCATGATCGAGTCAGAGGCCTGGATGGAAGTCTCCGGCGATCCCGTTAGCAACTGCACGACTTGCTTGAAAGCCGCCCTGTCGGCCTGCACGAATGTCATCGGGTAGGGATCGACTTCTGTCCTGAAAACAGGCTTCGGGACGAGAGGCGGCGGGGTAACAGGAGTCCGCTGCAACACGCGGAGGCTTTTGTCTGCACAACTCATTCTATAACCGACCTTGAAGGAGGGGAATGGACGATGGATCTTGCTTCAGGGAATTGTTCTTCTTCTTCTTCTTCTTCCTTACAGCAAGAGAGGGAGACCAGAAAACAGACAGACAGAGTTTGGGAAGAAAGGCGTGGATGCCATAAATAAAAAGGGGAAAAGGGGATGAGTGAAAAACAAGGATCTCGAATAGGAAGTCGGGTGGCGTGACTTGATTTGTTCTTTTCCGGGCTTCTGCCCAAAATTCCCCCCCTTTCCCTTTGTACTCACATCTCTCTTGGGTGGGTTTGGTATTGACTAATGACACTGAAAAAAGAAAGGGAAAGAAAAAAGTTGATGGGCGAGGTGAGGCCGATTCCGATCTGATCAAAGAATATATGACAAAGTGGCCGAAAAGAGCACTCCCACCCCCCTCTCATCATATTCTCTTCCCTTCTCGTTCAGTTAAAGACAGGGTGGGGGGGTTCGGTTGACTTTTTTTTTTCTTGTTCTTCAGAATCGAATTCCATCCCATTTTTTTTGTTGCATCATGGAGAAAGAAAAGGACAAGTGTGGGACCGACCAGACTCCCCTCCCACCACCACCACCATTCACAAATTTAATCCCTTATCTTTTTATGATTATTTTCCAAGAGTGCCTGACAAGGTTCATTGGGGATGACGTTACGCTTTCCCCGGGGACTTTATGAAAAAGAAACCACCACCATTCCCATTAAATAAAAAAAAGCCAAAGTTAAAAAGATTCCTCTGCCTAACAGGGCCGCAAAAGACTTGACCTTTTTCCCTTTGGTTTTTCCAGTGAATGACTGACTGGCTACAACTACTAAATCGGCAGACTGTAAAACAATGTCCTACCACTGACTTTCCTGGTCCTCTTTTCCACCGCCATTGCAGACGACGACCCCCATCCATCGAGCCCCTCCTTCTAGAAGATTAGATTTAATAATAGTAAGGCTCCAGGTAACCAGGGATATTACGGTAGCGTCTCCCCTTTCATGGGTCTTCTTCGAACATTTTTGTGTCGCTTTCTTCATGCCATGACCAAAGACAGACTCAACAAAGACAGACCTTCCAGAGTCGTGTCATCGTTTATGGCAAGAACTGATTAGAAAACAAAGAATGAGGAGACCTTGTGTTGTTCACCAGTGGTGATCACAATGTCCCGGCGACGACCTTGAATTCTGCCAGGCATGATTGGAGCATCTTCTGGCGTCTCTGGAGGCTCTGCCTTTCGTTCTGGAGTACGTCGATGGCTCCTGGCGCCACAAACATTTCCATGAACTTGTCGTCGCTCACCGCGAATAGATCCAGTCCCAGTGCCACCATTAGCCTCTCACGGCTGCGACAATTCACAAGAAAATGTACCACCATCGTGAATGAATGAATGAATAAATTAATGTGTATGCGATGGCTCAAAAGCAGAAGACCAAAAATGCACTGGCAGGCTTGCCCTCTTAGTTTAGAAGACTAACCAAGGGGTTAAAAATCCAGAATTCAAAGCGGAAGTCATGCTCCTCTCTACGAGGGCCTGCCGTATGCGGGCAAAATGCTGGGTTGCGGAGATACAGATTTCAGAGTATGCTGATCCTGACTTCAGAGAGGCGTTGCCATTTCCAAATAGGATTCCACCATTTTGAATTCTCAACTGTTCTGAATGTCTGTTGTTACCCCCTATTCTTGAACTCCGTTTTCTGGGGCCCGCCTCAATGTAGTTTCCGGGTTCCTTCTTCAACACATTGACGGCCGGGTCGCTCGGCTGTTCTGGAGAAGGGGTTTCAGGGACAGTCATTTGGATTTCTCGAAGGGCTTCTTTTCCCTCAGAACCTTTACCTGGCGTTATCTGGAGTTTCTTCTTCTCAGGTGGTATGTTCTCTTGGTCAGTCATTGCCTCATCAGAGGGTGCCACTTTATTGTCAGATAACTCGAGAAACAATGAACCAGTTGAATTTTGACTAATTCTATCCGACGAGGCTGTGCTGATACCAAATCCAGCTTCAAAGACATTCTCGTAATAGACCTCTGAATATGCACTAGTTTCAGAATGGAGGTGATGTTGGACAAGCTGTTTGCATTCTTTAGAAATTTCCTTTATGAACCGATGGTACGCCTGCCTTAAGGCAGCCTGAAACCCAATATAATCATCCAACTTTCCAGATCCATCTGCCAAAAAGGGGGCAAAACAATAGTTCTTTCAGATTACATAACATTTGCCCTATACAAGAGAAGGATGATCGGTGATTATCTTACAATTTGAGCCATGGTCACGACTTCTCTCCAGAGCAATATCGTACAGATTCATCAAAACAAAGGCTAGCCGATCGCAAGCTGTGTCGAGAAGAGGGGCAAGCCACGACCTAGCTGCAGCTCTTGCAAGTTCTGCGGCTGCCTCCGTTAAGCCTCTACCTCTGCGACGTCCAGCATGAGCAAGCAAAATATTGGCCACCTGCCACCATTGGACAGAAATTGTATGAGGCACTAGTTCTTCCTCTATGAGGAAATTGCTGAATGTGAATTCAAAGGAGATAACTCCTGATTACCTTTTCTCTTGAGAGAGGAGGACACTCGATCGAATATGCAGCACAGCGAAATTCATGCATGACCCTTTCGAAAGCAGCTCCACCATAAAGCCGAAGACTAGAATTAGCAGGTTGGATATCTGCAGTAACACCAGGCCAGTTTCCAACACCACTTTGAACTTGCTCCTCCATCGATGTCTTTCCCCATTGCTCTGGGGCCGGATCAGCTGCTCCATCAATCAGTATTCCCTGAATATTCACAAAGACAGAAAGTTCATTCAACCACATTATATATATTTTTTTTCACTATGCAATACTTAAATCTCCAAGACCTCTTTTTCATTCAATTGGAATTACAATGGATCTTTCCATACCAGGTAAAATTTCATTATTACTCACCAAATGATTACTGATGGCAGCTGCATACAACATTGCAGATCTTCTCAGCTGAGTGACGTCAGAAGTAGCTAGTATCTTCAAGTCCATTCTGTTCAATTCACTACAAACTTCACCGCAACGCTGCTCAAGCAAAGCTAGAGTGGCAGGTGCAACATCTTTGTATCTCCTCTGAAGTTCTGACTCCAAGTAATCTCTCAAACAATTAAAACCAATATGATCCTTGAATTTTTCTTGATCAAATCCTCCTTTGATGCCTTCACGGAGTTGACGCAAGACATCAGCATCCACTTTCAAAATTTGACGGCGAAATTCCTCATTTGATGTCGTGGTCCTATCCTTTGGTAAGGCAACAAAATAGGGACGGGTATTCTCACCCAGATATCCGTTGGCACTCAAGTACCGATCAACCTCCCATCTATCAGTGAATTCCTGGGATTGTTCGATCAAAATGCCAAAAAATGTCACTAATTTTTTTTAATAAAAAATCAAAGTAATGTGAGGTTGTGCGAATGGGGAAAATGGCGATAAAGTCCTAAAGCCTAAGTACTGTGAGTGCTAACAAATGAGCATGCAGCTCAGTTATTCAGTCCCATGCAAGACAAGATTGAACAAGATGTCAGCATCTCAACGTCAAAATATAGTACCTTGAGACGATTATCAAACTTAGAAACGACAATGATCGTCCTCCGGAAACTCGGATCAATTTCCCGAATTGTGTCCAACCACAGTGAGGAACACCATTCTACACTGCTTTGCTGCAGGAACAAAAGAATCCTGTGTGGGGGACTAGCCAGGGACTTCACCATGGAAAGAATCTCATCAGGTGTGTTGTCCGGCTCACCCTTCTTTGCCTGCATCATTTGTGGGGACCCGTCATGCCCAAAATCTACTTCTATGACATTGTGAATCCAAATCATGATGTGCAGATAAACCCATCAAACCTTGAGAACAAACCCTGGGGTGTCGATAATGGTGAGATTAGGGCAGTGAGCATATTCAGCTCTCATCACAATCGGCTTCGCAGACACTGCAGTCTTTGCCTTCATAAGCAGTGCCTCCGTTCGAGACTTGATTATATCAGCAATGATGGATGCTGAAACTACAGGACTCCCGTATTCCTCAGAATCCTCTTCCTAAAATGGGCCCCTTAAAAAATCAAGCCTTGAAAAAACAAACGAATTGGAGATCACAACAAGAACAGGAAAACCAGGCAGCATTCTTCAGGACCTGAAACCGACAGCGAGGCTCGAGAGCGGAAGCGTCATGGACCATCTGTAGGATGAGGGGCCGGCGAGTGCCCATCTCGACCTCACGGACATTGAAGCGAAACCCTAGGAGTGCCTCCAGCAGGGAGCTCTTGCCATCGGATTGCCCGCCGATGGCCACGATCTCAGGGATGGGGAGTTCCTCCCCAAAGGCAACCGCGGCTGCCTGGAGGCGGTTGTAGGCCTCGAAGCGGGAGTTCGATGGATCCGGCTTCGATCTCTGAGGGCGCTGCGCGGTTGACGACGGAGTCTTCGACGGTGTCGTTAGGGACGCCATCGACAGATAGGCGTTGAGAGGGAAAGACGAAGTTTCTTGAAATTTGATTTTTTGAACGCGGCAAGAGACGGGGGGGAGAGAACCGTTGGAAGTAGGGCTTTTTATTGGGCCGGCCCATAATGACGGACGGCCTTTCACATGGGCCTCATTTAATGAGCCATCAGATCATTGTTTTCTTCCGGCCCCATATTCAATGTATAGTAATCTACAAATGTCACATGTATTCATATTTTATATTTATATTTATATATAAATCTTTAAAATGTCAAAAACTTGGTCGTGTCCAAGCAAATCCCCTCATCTCTGTATCAGATATCGAGCAGGACAAGAAGGCGTCATGCCATTTCCAGGATCTTGATGTTCCCGGTGGAGTTGGCGGCGACCAAGGTCGACGACTGACCCCGCCAACACACGGAAGAGATGAACTGCGTGGCATCGTCTGCTTCAGGGCTGGAAAGAGGGTCCAGGCTGTTGAATCTGAAGGATAGTGCAGGCATCGGGAAAGCCTTGTGGTATACAAATACCTGTGGGAGGAAACTCGGTTTAGGCACCGGAAGAGTCGGCGGAGTTTCGATAACAAGCAGCGAGCAAACTTGGAAAGTGATCCAGGAATAGCCCAGAAGAAGAGAATTTAAGTCATTACAGCTGCGGAGCAATGGGTATGGAATTACCTCATTTGTTTCAGACCCTGTAGCAATGTAGCCATCAGACACCGACAGTCCCACAAAATTCTGAAAGAAAGAGGGCACAAATGAAGAAAATCGATGATAACTCCAGCGAACGCATTTCAAGGAAAGAGTGATAGTGACGGCAATTTCCACCGGATCTCTCTGTACCTTGACATTTGTGTGACCAGTGAAAGACTGAAGCGGGGTCTCAATAACTCGAGATATGCCGCCAGATAGATCCCATAGCTTTAGAGTATTATCAGTGGAAGCAGATACGATTGTTGCTGGATCTAAGAACTTGACGTAGCTGACAGTCTTACGGTGACCAACCAATGTGCACAGCGGAACTTTGGAATTTCGAAGATCATAGTAGTATATCTTATGATCAGCAGAACCAAACGCAAGTGAACGACAAGAATCTGAGGGAAACTGAACACTGCAAACGTTGGCCTTTGTTTTGATTGTGCCAATACTCACTCCCTGCAGTAGGAAACAACATAAGAACACTCGTTATGCATGCTTAAAAATTTATACATTGCAAAAAGCAAGAAGACTGTAATACGTTTAGTTTCAAAGCTGACATCCACCAAGTGCAAGAATAGAATTGCCTGATTGATACTCCAGAGCTTGACAGAGCCATCATCGCTTCCGCTAGCCAACAGCGTTGGGTCAGCTGGCGAGAAGTCAATTGACCAAACTCGTTTTTCATGTTCTCTCATTTCTGTGAGTACCTGACACCTTGTGACATCCCAGACCTGATAGATAGTAAGTAAGAACAGACATTTTACTTACATTTCTCAGTGCAAAAGAGAGGTCACAGGCAAAAAGGAGAAGACAAAAGTGGCCATTCACAGACCTGTACTATGCCTTCAAGGTTACTAGATGCAATCTGACTTTTGATATAAGTGTTCCAGCATATGCTGCTAAGCTTCGATCTGCTCGCCATTTCAACAACTGGATAGTGAATATCACAATCTTGATTCAAAATCGGATCACATTCGAAAACCTTTATTTTTTTGTTCACTCCAGCAGTGGCAAAGAACTCTCCATCTCTGTCAAAGCTCAGGGAGCACACTAAGTTGGAAGAGTTTAGCAGATCCCCTTGTTTCAAGTCTGCTTTCACTTTTAACTCACGGAAAGATAGATACTTGCACAAACCTTCTAAAAAGGGCTGTATCCATCCACTCCTTTTAATCTCACCATGCTGGTCTTTGGATGCAGAATTGTTGGCTGAACTCCTTTCAGTCATTACTACAGAACTTCTACCTTCGCTGCTCAAAGGTGAAAATCTGGCAAGTGATCTCCCGGAAGACTTGACAGACCGGTACCGTGTCAAGAAGTATGCTGCCTCTAACTTGCTAAAATTCTTCATCAATCGAGAGTTTCTTGAGAGAATGCTCTCTTCTTTTTCGCTGTGATGGTCAGAAGCTTGACTGGTATCCAGATCAAGGAATCGTTCTTCAGTACCTTGGATGAATAGACCAGGACGGACCCGCTTTTTGGACCCCATTGTGGTTGAGTCATTGATGTCACCTGAAGTTTGTGCAAGTAGACCTGAATCTGTGTGTTCATTCTTTCCCAGTTCTAGGCTTTGGGTCGCCTTTTTCTTTAGAATTTTCTGCTGCTTTGACACTTCTTCGACATCCATGCACAGAAGAGACACGGTATCCAGCAGCTTATCAGCAATTTCTTGCTTTTTCTGTTGCATCAGCAATAGAAATTCCAGCAACAATTCCTGTTCTTCAATTTTCTCTTTGAGCTCTATTGCAGCTTCACGTTCTTCCAGGTTATCCCTTGGCTCATTAAGAAACTGACTCTGGAGCAATTCACTGAAATAAAGTGACATTTTTATGATATTAAAAACAAAAGGACAATGTCATCAATGCCGGCAGTAGAATGAGAAAAATAGTCAAGGGTAAAGGCGCACTACAACAGCCAAACATTTTCCTTAACAAGAGGGGAATGATGAAGAGGAAGATTTGACTCGCGTCAACAATGACGATCCACCGGACTTAACCTCTAGATAAAAGCCGTCATTTATCTTACTTTTTCATACTCCGGGCTCAAGCATTGGGCACCAAATTAGTCACCAAAGCTTTATTTCATATTCTACTACACAAAATGTCTTAAGTAAGAACAAACTAAAGCTTGCAAGAGGGAAATATTAAGAAACTTCGGCTCACTTGGAACCCTTATTGAGCAGGCAATTTATTGGTTTGCTTTGAATTAAAAGAAAACAAAAACTTCCAACAATGGTATTGCCACAAACACCTATGGACCCATTGATGCCTGTTTTCCTTTTTAAATTTTGTTCAAATATGTGATTTCAACGAAAAATTTTCAAAAACTTTCTTTTTTGTCAACTTCTTTTTTTAATCACCATCTCTTCTACATATTTTATGGCCCATAGTGGACGACGCTGGCTTAACTATTGACGTGGAGTAAACGGAGTCTTACATGGTTTGTTCTGCTGACGATCTTACCTGGAAAAAAAAAGACAAAATATATGATTTTATCCCCAACTTAAGGAAACTTTATGTTCCGTCAACTTATTCTTTCGTTATACGATTATGTCACCAACTTTTGATTTTTTTTTAACCCAAGTGAATGGCGATAGGCAAGAAAATCACTGAAATGGATTTGAGGAGTCTTACGAAGTTTTTATGTGGGTTATCATACAGGAAAAAAAACAGCATGGAAATAATGGGGAGGGGATTTCTCTTCTCCAAATCGAACCAAAAGAAAACTTAATTGAAGCTACGAGCCAATTATACATTCCATTGACAAAGCTAAATCATAACTCAGTGCAAAAGTACATGGGATGTATAATTGGCTCCCAACTTCAATTAGGTTTCCCTTTGCTTCAATTTGGAGGAAAAGATTACCCTATATATTAATTCCTGTGGTTTTATCTGGATATGATAGCCAATGTAAGAACCACGTACAACTCCGTCAAATCCATGTCAGCAATTTGCCAGATTTCGTTCACTTAGGCCAAACAAAAGGTAGAACCCAAAGTCGGTGGAGACATAATCGTATAGCAAAAAAAAAAAAGAAGTTGACAGAACGTGAAGTTTGCCTTAAGTTGGGGATATAAACTTATATTTTAACCTATTATTTCCTGATCGTCAACAAAGCAAACCATGTAGGACTCCATTTACTCCACGCCACAGTTAGACTCCCCCCGTCCACTTTGGACCATAGAAAAGGTAGAAGAGATAGATAGTGATATAGTCGTATATCAAAATAAGAAGTTGACAACAAAAATTTTTGAAACGTTTTTGCTACAATCGTATATTTTGCCTTATATGTTTTAGTCATTTTCATGTTAGCCATCACCTAAACCACACACTGCAATGTGGTTAAGCGAGCAGAACTCAAATCTTTCACTCATAGAATGACTGCCAGGCGTTTTGAGACGAAGTCGCAAAGGAATAACTTTATGAAACCTAGGTTTTTTTATCAATTTTTATTCTTCAGCATTTAAAGACAATTATCATGATCTGGGCAGGAAAGATAAGGTATACACCTATAATTCAACATCACAAAAGAATAATCACCTCATCACTGGTCTGCTGCTGGGCTCGGGATGCAGCAACCATAAACAAAAAGAAGCTTTTTTTGGCCACTTCAACAACAACTGAAGAGGAAGAACACGATGTCTGAGACTGGACATGATTCGACACTTTTCTTCGCTTGAGCTAAATGGGCAAAATAACTTGCCGAAAAATAAAAAGCACTGAAAAGGTTAGATGCACTGAGCTGTTCACTGTGTGTGGCTGTGGACAAGCTCGAAACAGCACAATTGATTAAAACGTAACAATGCATGCTAACCTCAAAATGGAGTACCCCGAGACGGTAGATATCCGAAGCACAGGAACTAGGAGATCCGGCTGCTTCCTCTGGACTAGTATACCAGCCTGTCTCCATCATCAAAACCTGCTTCATTGGAAAAGATTGAGCCTTCTCGTCTGCTTGCTCCACATTGCTACCGGCACTAACTTTATGCTTGCCATTGTCTCCGATTAACGAACCTTGTGTTGGACAAACGGAGATTGAGTGGATGCCACTACTGCCTGATAGGGCATTACTTGCTGCTTTCCCAGAGTGTAAAGCTTCATTTCTCAATCTTCCTCTCCGTGGCCGCTCATCCGGCAAGGAAGACAATTCATCTTTTGCATCGGTTTGACTATTCAACCCATCCTCCAATGAGTCGGATCCAGAATCTGAACAGGATGCAGATTCTATGAAGGAAACACGGTTGAATGAGGACATCACGAAGCAAGAAGGGCGAACATTTTGGACGACCACCCCTTGTGAATGGGCCTCATTGACAATCTCCACTATCTGCATGAATATGTGCAAACACTCGAGCTCATCGACCAGCCTCTCCGGTTTATCCAACCACTGCCTCAAGCTGACATCATCCCACTCTAAAGCACAGAAGTAAGGGTTTACCGTAGCCTCCTCCCCATAGTCACGAGCATACCCCAATGCATTCCTAGTGTTTTCTGCAGATGCAGATACCAGTTGCTCCCTCGCCTTCCTAAGCCCAACAAAGTCCTGATGAGACTCAGCCAAGAGATCAAACCTTTCCGAATGAAATGACCTAAAATTCGTCTCTGAGACACCAGGGATGTCGAATCCCCTAGAGCCACCCCCAGAATTCTGCCAAGCAGAATCAGAAGAACCTTCCATTGCTACCCACCGAGGGTAAGAATAGCACAGCGCCTGCGACGCAAGCATCCAGCAAAAGGACCACGAGCACCCCACTTAAATTCCAACTTCAGCGTTATCATGCACTGCAGACAAATGCTAGAGCTAAAAACCCCAGCAAACCAACTTCCACATCCACTCAAACTTAATGATCTATCTACCTCCCCAACAGAAAACACCTGCAGGAAAACAAAATACTTAGTAAGTGCACAAACTCCAGCGAATCCTCAAACCACCATCTTCCACTTAAAGCTACAGCCAAGCACACAAAGAGAAAGTATCACAGAAAAAGGAAGTAGAAGGAGTTACCTCACAGCAAACTGGTTCAACAACAAGGCGGGTACTTTCCACCCCTATCCAAATAATAACAGTGACTGTAGAAGGTACAGCGCAAGGGTCTGACCGAGAGGGGGAGGGGGGGGAGGAGGGTCAAGGAGAGGGATAGACGGAAGGGAACCGGGGGGGGGGGGGAGAGGAGAGGAGAGCAAAGCCAACATCCACCTCAGAAATGGGAATTTGATCTTAAATATATGAGCTTTCACTCCCAGCTAGGCTAGGCTAACTTGGAAGAGAACCACACAATCCAAAACGCAAAAGAAAAAAACTTTAATTGCACCCCCCCCTTCCTCCCCCGCTGGCTCTCCTCAGCCTCACAAATCCCCTCAACCCTTCACTCCTCACACCCCAAACATACGAAAGAACAAAAAAAACACCATCCCCACATTTCTCACACACCCAAAAAACAAGCATAACTCCAAAAAACCACCATCCCACAACACCAAAAAGCCGTCCCCCATGTATAAAAAAAATAACAAAAGGAAACCGCCATTGCCTGCATGCCATCTGCCCTCTCCTCCTCTTCCTTCCCTCCTCTTTATGGGTCTCAAAATCAAACACCCACAACTCTGAATCGAAAGAGGGGCTGTCCGAATCACTTTGCAAAGGAAAGATCGGGCGCTGTATTCTTCTCCCATACTTATTTTACCGTTTCGGGACTACGCGGCGCGAAGGTGGTGACCTCAAGAGAAGCGATTTTTATATGAAGGAATGAAAACCGAACAAAACACGGGACTTTGTGGTCCAAAAGGTGTGGTGATGGGATTGGGACAAAGAAAGGAGAGAGGGGGCGGTTTTTGTAGTCGTTCCGGGGGCCAAAACATAAAGAAAAGGCGAAAGTTGGGTTAGGAAATGGGCAGTGGTTGGTAGAGAAAAGAAATGTGGCCGGCAGCCAATAATTATTGTGATGGGGGGATTGGTGTTTTAGTCCTTAATCCCAACATAAATATTGTCTCGGGAAGAGGGGAGTGAATATTCATTGTATTTGATGCATAGATTTATTTGATCCGTCAAGAACTACATGGGAATAAAAATATTCTTTTTCCCTCCTTGGAGATGATTAAAATAAAATGGGGAAAAAGGGAGAGATGATCCAATTGACGCCCACGTTCTTTAAGTTTCATCGATGCTTTTGTTCGAAAGTTTTGTTCTTGATCGCAAAAAATATTTCACATTTATTTATTTATTTTTAAAATTTCGTAAATAATATCTCAATGTTAACTTTATAAAAATCTAAATTGGCTTTATAAAAAACTTATAAGTGACATGAACTCTTTTATAAATTCGAATTTGATGCTTTACTTAAAAAATTGAAATGAATGCTATGATCCGTAAGATATTTTTACAGGATAACAAAGCTATTTTATTCGGCTGGAAACGTTGTGCTTTCGTTATTTGTGGAGTTTTGTTCCTTAATGACGTCATTTGGCGAAATATTTCGTCAAATGACGCATTTAGGAAAATAATTCGCGAACTAACCCACCTAAATCGGCCTTACAAAGGCCGACTTCGGTCTTGGCGAATGGAAGTCGGCCTTTGTAAGGTCGACTTCCTCGTGTGAATTTTTTTTTTTTGCCTTCGAATTAAAAAAAATGCCTAAGTGAAGGAAGTCGGCCTTACAAAGGCCGACTTCCCTCGTGTGAATGACCATTGAATTGTTTTTTTTACTAAGTGTAGAGAAGTCGGCCTTACAAAGGCCGACTTTGGTGGATCATTAAAGGAATATTGAAACTTAAGGCGTCATTTAGCGAAATATTTTGTCAAATGACGTCATTAAATAACTCAAAACTCGCTATTTGTGTCCTTAAATAACATAAGCCCATGTCCTCGGAGGGCCTCCCTTAGTTGGGCCTCTGTTTTCTTTGATGGAAACTTGTCTGCCGTCTCCACTGATCGACTTTGATGAGATTAGTTTGATATTTAAATGTTGATTCAGGCAATGGCGACCGGATCTCAGCAGAAGCAAGTGCCATAAGTGGTGACCGAGTCAAACGATGAAGAAGATATGTTGAGCATGACCGGACACTGAGCACGGCCAAGTTGAAAATGGAAAAGTAGACGGAGGCTTATCGTCAGTGTCGGGGTGTCTGAGGTCTTCCTCGTTATAGTTTTTGCGCGACCAAACCAAAAGGTATATTCTGGGACACCACATCGACGCTCTCTCGAGCCTAACAATGACCACGACGAGGTCTGTTTCGCTTACAGATTGCTGTTCTGTTCAGTCACATTGCTTCTATAATCCAACCATCGTTGTTCACGTGTAACATGAAGCTGCATGGCTAACTGCACCATAACCGTGATGGAAGATCACACCAAACAAGACGACATGGTATTGGAAAAGCAAAAGTGGCGATTGAGTGCGTTTGTGTTTTGGGGGAAGAGTTTGCCTCTAGTTGGTTACTACATGAACCCGGGTCTTGAATAGGAGGACAGACAGGGAGTCCACTGAGAAATACACGAAGCCGCTGGGCGAGTGAGTCACTAATGACCCGAAACTCTACCCCACCATGCAATGCCAGGCGGGCCCGTACGCAGCGTCAAACTCCTGCGAGCGCATAGGACTGACCAAATGAGAATCCCTCCCCTTTGCAGACTCGAAGTTAACGAAAAATGATTTGAAAGGGGCTAACCTTCTTGAGGGATCGAGCCAGGGGGTAGTTTTCCGGGGGAAGAATCAAGGAACGATCTGGCACAGTGTAGGGCGTGTTCCTGCATATGGACGGCCATATAGGAGGATCTCAGACACGCGTCGAGGCTGCTAATCTCACCTCATCTCGGGGAGGACACCTCCCCTTGGTCAGAAATCCCCCAAGTTAAAAAGACGACTCTTATTTCTACCAAAAAAAAAGTTGATTGATATTTTGAAAAAAAAAAAAAAATGGACGACTCTTATTGGGCCTAAGCCCATAATATCCCACGGCCCATGTCCCGAACGTCTTATCCAAAACCAGAGAACTGTCCCCCCCCACTCCCTCCCCCTCTGCTCAGTCACAGCAAAGCCGGCAACGATCCAAAGTCGGAAAACCAACGCCAGCCATATAAAAAAACACTTCCCAGCGATATCTCCGTCCCTCCGGTGATGGCCACCTTCGTCGACTCCCTCGCGGTCCTCCGCTCCTCCCTCGTTCCGATCTCCTCCCACCGGGACCCCCTCGTGCTTCCCCAGGCACGTGGCCTTCGGCTCAGGCCCTCCGCTTCCGTTGCTCGCTCCGTCAGGGCCTTGACCCGGGATCGATTCGGGAGTTACGGCTCCCGGCGAGGCGCCAGCGTCGTCTGCGAGGCTCAGGATACGGCTCTCGAAGGTGACCTGTTTCTCTCTCGTGTTGTGACCTCGGATTTGGATTCGATGTGTCTGTTCTGTTGATGGTTGGTATGGTAGGGTTGGTGGAACTGGAAGTGGATTAGGTTTTGCCTCATCACGTATGGCTCGTTGATTTCGTCTCTGTACCTGTCCAGAAACCTTAGGTTTCTATGAATCGGATGTGCCTGATATCGATTGTGACAAAAAAAATTGTGCCTTTTGAGGTCTTGTGATGAGTTGAGCTGCTGGTGACGTAACATTTTCGCTCCAAATTTTGGGTATCCTTTATAACATCTGTTTGTTGTTTTGCAGTTGCTCCGGTGAATGACTCGACTTGGCAGTCGCTCGTCCTCGACTCCGAATTCCCCGTGCTTGTCGAGTTCTGGGCTCCCTGGTGCGGCCCGTGCAGGATGATCCACCCCGTGATCAATGAGCTTGCAAAGCAATACGCCGGGAAGCTCAAGTGCTACAAGCTCAACACCGACGAGAGCCCCTCCATCGCCACGCGGTACGGCATCCGCAGCATCCCCACAGTCATCATTTTCAAGGGCGGGGAGAAGAAGGACACTGTGATAGGGGCAGTACCCAAGTCCACGTTGACCAGTAGCATCGAGAAATTCTTGTAAAGCCCCAAAGCAAGGGCGAGACGTGAGTTGCCCCTGGGCAAGGAATAAGGTGTTTCTTGTAAGTCGGCCGGGATTATTTCCTCAAAGAGTTTCGAGACTCCTGTAATGTTTTGTATAGTCTGTTTTTGAAGTTGTGGTCTTTTCCCACTTCTTTGCGTGGTGTTAGAACATTTCGTTATAAGTGGGGGCTATAATCCTGTGTTTGCCTTTTTCGGTCTCCTCCCATTTAAGCGTTCTGACCCTAAAACCGTTGTTGCTGCCATGGCCTTGACTTCCATGATTGCAGCGGTAATTTCACTCTATCAAATAAACCATCTTGAGCACAGTTTCCTTCTAAGCATAAGGGATGAATTAAGCCACGATTATCTGACGTCCAAATTCACTCTATCAAATAAACCATCTTAAGCCACGATTATCTGACGTCCAAATTCACTCTATCAAATAAACCATCTGAGCACAGTCATCCATGACTGCTCATTTGCCGTGGCAAATTCATCCCCATTTGCCTGGTTTTTCAAGGAATTATGAATTTGGTGGGGTTTGATCTTTTCTGTTTACAGGATTCCGAGTGGATGAGCGAGAATCACGCTAATCAAATCACTACGAGCTACCGCGCTGTCCAGTTAGACCTTGTTTGGGAAGGTTCGAGGGCTGGATGCTGCGGAAAGATACTGTGCTGGCTTGAGCGAACAAGATAGGGGGGATAAGACGTACGGTGCTCTGCTCAATTGATATGTGGGAGAGCATCTTCTAGACAAATCACCGTTGCTTCTGGGGAAGATGAAGGAAAGGGGTTATGTTTCCTCCCCACTGAACTACAATTGCCTGATGTGTCTCTACACAAACCTTGGCATGCATGAGAAGGTCCCTGGGGTGCTGTTGCAAATGAAGGAAGCTGGTATTTCCCCTTATGCATTTAGCTACAGAATCGCCCTGAACGCCTATGGAGCGAGATCAGACCTCGACAGCATGGAGAAACTCTTTGAAGAGATCAACCTACCAAACGTACCTGTGGAGTGGGTATCATACTCGACTATGGCCAATTATTTCCTAAAAGCAGGTCGGAAGGAGCGGGCACTTTTTTGAGATTATGCAGAATGATACCTTGGCCTACAGTCATCTGATCTCCCTTTATGCCAGCCTCGGAAGTAGGTGCGAGATAATGAGGCTACGGAAGCTTCTGAAAACCAAGAGCAAAAAGCAACTGAACAGGGATTACATCACGATGCTAGGCTCGTTGGTGAAGCTTGGCGACATAGGAGAAGCCGAGAAATTGCTAGAGGAATGGGAATGCTCATGCCAATGTTATGATTTCCGTGTGCCAAATGTGGTCCTCATCGGTTACTGTCAGCAGGGAATGGTCGAGAAAGCCGAGGAAATGCTACATGACAGGATTAACCGAGGGAAGGCTCCTTCACCAAACAGCTGGGCAATTATTTCCGCCGGTTATGCAAATAAAGACAACATGGACAAGGCATACAAGTGCATGAAAGAAGCCCTGGCCGTACATTCCCGGAACAAAGTTTGGAGGCCGAAGAGTCCTTTAGTTTCGAACATACCGAGTTTGCTTCGACAAAACAAACCCAATGAGGCAGAGGCCTTCTCGAGCCTCTTGAGAACCATACCAAACTACAAACCAGAGTCGGGCGAGGACAGAGGACATGGCAGCTCGAATGAACAGATGTTAGTGTCCTGATGTCACTCTTTTATCTCGTATTCGCTTCCTTGATTCACCATCGGCAAACATCCAAATGACCATTGAAGTTAAGAATTGTGTGGTGGGAGTCTGGTTTTCCTTTGGTAGGTGTCCTCCCATCTAACAGATTTGAACGAAAGACCCTTCACCACAAGGTTTGGTGGTGGGTCTGGCAGTTGTAGGGACGTAATGAAACATGATGCCCTTGTCCTGAAAAGGGGCAACTTAATGTTGGGACATGAGAATTAAGGTCAAGAAGGAAACCCGGCATGTCCTATCGCTCCTTTCCTAGAATTCAATAAAGAATATTCGGATCCTTTCCAATTTTTCCACCAAAATGGCAGAGATGAGTTAGAAGAGATGATTGGCCATGTGCTGCTTCCATTTTTAATCATGTGCTATGAGCAGCCCTGTTCCAATCGCAACAAATGGATGATGATAAGATATATTATATAGTAGACAAAGCATACTTACTGAGTATTGATTAGAAATGTCAAACCTGAACAGCTGAACAAAATAGAACATGGATGACATTCGTCTCGGCGTGTCTGGGTAGCTGATCCTGCAGCAAAAGGCACGATTGTTAACGGAGCAAACAGGATACTACCAAAGCTCCTGCATCCCTCGATGCATGACCAGCATTGCTGTAATGGAAGATTTGAGGGGACAAACGCTCTCGGCCTCAGGCAGGGCTAGAAGTCTTCACTCAGCAGCAACAATTGGAAGAACTTACTTCCAACATCTGCACATCTATTAGGCTCTGCAATTCTACTAAAGAAACACCTCAGGTCCCTAACAGACGTATCAGATCATCCAGGAAGAAACATGGAGCATGGGATTATCTTCACGAGTTACACATTCTTTATGCTCCACATCAAGAACGTCGAGGCCAGGATTAACGTGAGCATTGATACCGGAGAACAAGGAGAGCAAAGAAGCCTGGAAATAGGCAGAGGCCACACAGAAGACATGCTTCTGAAATAAATCATCGAAAAGATGAACTCATTCATTCATCAACTAGACTAAAGAGGGGATAGACCACCCAAATGTACAACATCAACCCTCCACCACCACGAATATTCACAAAACCAGACACCATCGACAGAAAGCTTAAGCCTGCGTGGCAACCCCCAATCTGATCCAATTTACATTTCCCCCGAAAGGTCACCAACATCGTCTAATTACATCCAATCCTAACTGATCTAAGCACAACAGATCCTGTACAGTTTGTTCTTCTTGAAGGGGAGAAGAGCTTCCCCTAACCCACATTTGTTGTTACTACCCCCACCACCGCCAATGTTACTGTTGACGTTGTTGTTGCAGCTGCTGCCACCGATGTTGATGGGGATGTTGCCACCGCCACCACCATCGCCACCATTAACCTTATCATCATCTCTATCGCCCTTGTTGTTGTCAGTGTCCACATCCATCTTATCCTCGAAGTTAGTTGGGGCACGAGGGCCCCTCAGCTTTCTTGCAGCCATGTCATAAACGGCGGCGGCCTCCTCGGCGGTGTCGTAAGTCCCAAGCCACTGCCTAACCCTCCCATCCCTGATCTCAGCCACCCACCTCCCCCACGGCCTCTGACGAACCCCCCTGTACTTCTTCCTCTTGGCCTTCTCGCTTCCGCCGTCAACTCCACCGGCAGCCCTGCCCCCATCCTCCCCTCCCTTCTCGATCCTGATCTCACTCACGTACTTCTTGATCTTCCTGCGCCTGAGGGCTCCATCCTCGCCGTCCTCCACATCGTCGTCTTCGGAGTCCGTGGCGTCGCTGTCGGTCACAGAGATCCGCACGACACGGATCTTCTTCCTTAGGAAGGAGTCGGCGGTGGCGGTGGCGGTGTTGAGGGCTGCGGAGGAGGAGTAGGAGGAATTGTCTTCGGCGGAGGGGGCGGGGGTGACGTCAGTGATCTTGAGGGCGGTTGCAGCCATTGGAGAGTTGGGAAATTAGGGTTAATTTTCTTTTGGAATATTTCTCTGGAGGAGACAATCTGTTGGTGTTGGCCCCCTCCCTTTTAATTTGCTTTCTGCCGTACTCAAACGATCGTCAAGTCACGGCGTTTGAGTTTTCGTTTTCTTTAATATTTTTTAAGGAGACCGTTGAACTCCGCTTTTTTTAAAATTATAGAAAAAGGAAAGGAGAAAATTAGTTGGACGTCACGGGGAAAAGGTGATTACGAACGGTGCCGTTTGGGGAGAGGGGGGGAGGGCAGAATGGGGATTTCTACGGGGGAGGAATATTCGGGAAGTAATGTGCGACAATATTCTAATCTAATCCCGTCGGATGAAACGCTAACTGTTGGTTGGCTACCGATTTATCAAAGTTCTAAATATATTTAATATAATAAGGTGACATAAATAAATTTTAAAATATAAAAAAATATATTTATTTATATTGGGTATTGCTTTTGCGTGAAAGGGACTAAAAAATCCCGAGATGCCCCGGATATTACGCTGTCAAATCAGAGACCGAGGAGGAAATAAATACTTGCATTTGACAAGTAAATATTTATGTTATTAATTTTTTAAATAATTTATTAAATCAAAATTACCTTGTTGTGTTAATGGGGGTCAATAAGCTGTTTGGTGGAAGGAGAGAGGTCAAAAACAGCGAAAAGAAAACACGGGGAGAGGAGTTTATAATATACACTTTATATTTTTGTATTAAGGTTGCTTGGCGGAAGGAGATGGTAAAAAAAAAAAGGGAAAGAAAAGGGATTGGTTTGGGGGGGGGGGTATTTATTTTATTGCAAGTTTCTTGGGAACGACGTCAGGTCACGTCACATCACATGTTGCTCGTCATGTGGCTACAATTTCGGGTTGAACCCCCCCAACCCCCAAAAGGGTCAGTGGCAGCGGTGGTCCCAAAATTCCCCCAACCCATAAACCTTTCCAGATCAATCCAAACCAACAAATCGCCACAGACATTTATCGAGTTTTGTTCCATAATGACGTTATTTGGCGAAATATTTCGTCAAATGACGCAGTTTGGAAAATATTTCGCCAACTAACCCTCCAAAGTCGGCCTTACAAAGGCCGACTTCGATTTTAAAGGCCGACTTTTATTCCTCAAAACCGAAGTCGGCCTTACAAAGGCCGACTTCCTTCATGCAGCGTCCCAAGCTTCGTTTGCTAAAATTTTTTCTAAGTGTGGTGAAGTCGGCCTTTGTAAGGCCGACTTCCATTCGCGAAAACCGAAGTCGGCCTTCCTTGAGGACCAAAGTCGGCCTTTGTAAGGCCGACTTTGGCGGGTTAGTTCGCGAATTATTTTCGTTAGTGCGTCATTTAGCGAAATATTTAGCCGAATGACGTCATTATGGAACAAAACTCGACATTTATCTATTTATTTAATAAAATAATAAATAGTAGGTATTGTTGGTCCATGGGATTATCTGTCGGATGGAATGCATGCCTTAAACGAAGCCCACAGGCGATCCACCAAGTTCTTCAAACTTCAATCAAGTTGGTATCGGCCCAATTCAGCGGGCAAAATGTGGGGGAGAACGGATAACTCCTCCTTTGCTTCTCTCGGTTCTACTACCCTCGCCCACCACCCGACAACCAGCAAGAGTCCCTTTCGCATTTGGATGACAAGGTTAACTCCCTGCCTGTTTCCATTACGCAAGACTTCCAGGCGGATGCCATGTGTAATGTCTCCCGACTGTCCGTGTATCACGCTGTGTACGTGACCCCCTGAGTGTCTGCTATTGCTTGTTTGTGTCCCGTACAATGTAACGTGCTTGCCTTATAAGTAGCAAACGCTCTTGGGCTTTCCTTTACTGCTCGGAATGGCTTCGAGAAGTTGTGCCCTGTTAGCTGCTGTGCTCCTGCTCTGTGCGGGTTCGACCTGCTCTGGCAGGTTTCTGCAGGACGGCGAAAATCATGCACATGAACAGAAATGGAGCGGAAAGGACATGCCGTGGAACATGGGTGGCGTTTCTCCTGGCGGTGGCACTGCCGATGTTGGAGTGGCAGCTGAAAGTCGAGATGCTGCTGTTGGTGCTGGCGCAGGGTTTAGAATGAGGAGCGCAGAGGAAGACGGTGGTTTTGGTCTGGCTTCTGCTGTCGCTGATCATGGCCTCGGCACTGGAGAAGGATATGGACGCAGGAAAGGCTATATTTCAGGTCCTGAAGCAGGAGCCGGATATGGGTGTGGACAAGGTGCTGGTTCGGGTTCTGGCACCGGGGAAGACTTTGGAGAGGGCGGAGTTCCTTGCTTCGTGGATCCTTCCCAGGGACAAAGTGGCGGAGGCGGAGGATATCCCAGTGCAGGTTGTTGTAGCTGCGGAATGGTTAACTTCCCCATACCCTTTTTCGGCTATCCATTCCCTGGTTGGTTTCCTCACCATGGAGCGAAAGGAAGTGCTGCTGTTACCAAGACTCACCGCATGAACATGGTTAGTCATGAACCAATGCCGCCAACAGAGTCAGAGATGAAGATCAACAATGCCCCCCAGCAGCGCCAGTGAAATGGAGCCATTACCTTATAAATAACTCTGTACCCGGCCGATTAGGTAAAGCCTCAACTTGAATAATGAACTACCAAAGCGCGGTCCACACTTCCCGCTGCTAGTTCAATACTTCGAAATAGAATCATGAGGTTTACACTACTAGCCAGTCTTTTCTTTGCACTCCAAAAATTTACAACAGAAACTCTCGCCAGAGAAAATGCTATATATCACAAAAGGAGACGAATTAAAGCGATGACAAAATTTGACCAATACGAAGCTTGTGCCAGGGCCATCCAGCTCCATCCACTGGAGATAGCTAATCTATGGAATCTTCAGAATCATCATCGGAGGAACCACTATCAGAGGACTTCCCAGCTGCCTCATCATCCTCCGACAGATTTCTTTGATCGTTAGAATCAATTTTCTGCTCATCCTCACCAGAAGAGTCCCCTGAGAGACTTATTTGATCTGCTGGACCACCTTTTAGCTCGTCCTCGCTGAAAAGGTCTCTCTGTACCGGCACCTTCATCTGCTGCTGTGACGAGATCACATTCGCAATGGCTCGGAAAGCTGCGGATGCTTTATCTTTATCGACGACTTCCTCACTTTCCATGCTGTAATCTCTAGCATTGTCGGACAATTCGCCTTCCTGCCGAGGTGGAGGCACAAAAAAGGGGATCTTACCCCTTTGCCAATCATGAAGAACCATCTTAGCAGCTGTAGTAACATCAGGCTCGCCCCCCTGATAAAACAACGAATTGAATGAATATTTGTAAAATTAACTCAGAAAATTAAGAGAGAATGGCCACGAAAAGCAAGAGAAAGAAGCAAATGGAGATTTGCCTGAAATTGAAATGTAAGAAGTCAAAAAACAATCCTCAAGTTCAATTAGGATAGGTAAGAGTCGGGCATGCCAAGTACCTTAAGAAAAATAAGAGAAAGAGACGATTTGAGATTTGTTTGAAATTGAAAGGTGAGACTTAGGCATTTCCTATATGCTCCAAAGAAAGAGCAATGTCTATGACCGACATAACAAGTTCCTTAAGGAGGAGAGGCAATCTGTGCTCGCTTGCATGCTGCAACTACCTCATGATAATCAGAATTCAGAAAGGAAGCTATTGTCTCCCAGGGATGAAAATTGGAACACTGAGTACTGACAGCGAAGAGACCTACCTTTAACAATTTTCCAGTAGACCTGCATAGCTGAAGCAGAAAATCATTATCATCTGCCCTGTAACAACCAACAAAAACCCAAATCGTCGTTAGGTTAATACTGCAAATAATTCAAACCCATGAACAAGATGCCAATCCTAAATAGCAAGCACAATTGACAATAGGTAAAACTATTGGACAACTAAGTTATTGAAGAAAGAAGCCCCATCAAAGAGCTGCAACTTCATCAAAATCTGCTACAAGGGGGAAAAGTTGAAAGACCTAAATTATTACTAGATGGATGGATATTCTTAACAGAAGCAAAAAAGCTAAGTAACGATCATAGGTATAATACCAGTCCTTGATCTTGTATGCTCTTTGCAGGTGCTCCTTTTTGACACGCTTTAGGACCTCACCAATATGTTCAGAAGCGTCCTCCAAATTGGTTACTCGCACCACACCTTTCAGGACAACATCTGTTTCGGAGTCACTATTCTGATAAACAACACCGGGGCAATCAATCAAGTAGATTCTCTTTGTCAGAGTTATGTATTGCCAGACTTTTGTCTCTCCTGGAATAGGCGCAACCTTGCAAACCTAAAATGTTAAGACAAGATATCAGCTTGCCAGACTTATGTCCCTCCTGGAAGCAGCACCACCTCATACCCCCATAATGGTGTATTATTTGAAGAAATAATTAATTTTCCTTGATATCTAACATAATGCATAAAAGGATCTTTGCATAACTCCAACATGTCTTGAAATTCATTATGTGTAACTTCGTACAAGAAAAACATTAAGTAAAAGGCTTACATTCTTCGTCCTTAATGTGTTGATAACTGATGACTTCCCAACATTAGGGTATCCAACAAATCCCACAGATATTGCCTGCTTGTCACTTTTGAGCCGTGCAAATTGTCTCAAAACAGAGAGGAGCGAACCCTGTATCAATACATTTAACATTTAGATTCATCTTCCAAGCGCCAGATTTACCAGTGACAATGTTCCTATGGGGATATACAGTCAAATATTTTATACAAAAAACGTCAAAATGTGCAGCCTTTGGCATATTAAATTTTTAAAAACTTCGTGAGAAACATTCAACACATACCTTGCCAAATGATTTGTTAATGCTAGCATGAAATGCTAGAACAGGGTACTCCTTGGATAACGCACGAAGCCAGCCTTTAGTTGCCCAAGCTGGGATTAGATCGCACTGTATCACAAGTATCATATGAGGTAGCACATCAGAGATTATGAAACCTCAGAATGAAAGGTGACCTATCTAGTGAAATAAAAGCATACCTTGTTCAAAAGAAGAACCATATGCTTATGTTTGCAATGCTCCTTCAAATGCCTCTCCAAATGACGGCATCTTGTACCTTGAGGATCCCTAGCGTCCAAAACCTACAATAGAGAATGGAATTGACCACAAGGAAACAAGCATCACAACTTGGCAAGATAAACCACAAAATAAAATGAACAAAACATTCACGGAGAGGAATAGAAGAAAGCTACCTGGACGACCACATCTGAGGAATCTATTACTTTATAAAGTTCACCCCATATACGTTTACTCTGACCCTTTTCGAACATAGTGTGCCTCACCAAATCCCTAAAACCATCTTCCCCATTGACTTCAGCCTTCTCATCATACTTTTGCTCGAATGCATCTGGCAAATTTAGAAATAGTGAATTACATATGCTTACTAATTGTAGACAAACTGAACAGTGGCCAATATGAAAGTCCAGAGCAGACATTAACCTTGAGATCCATCAGCTTTCTTGAGTAGGGACTCGTAATCTGTTGCCCCAAGGCTGGGTCGTTTCCTCTTACTTTTGGGGCCGAAAGCATCCGCGAAAGGTTCTCTGTCGAGCAGATGGACCCTGGCTTGCTTCATAATAATTAAGAAAATGCCGTGTGTTAGCAAACAGGAATCTTTGGTGCCTAGCATTTTTTTCTTGTCAAATTGGGACCAAGAAAATTTCTCATAAAAAAACAGCTGAGCAACCTACAGAAATGTCTACAAAATCAAACAGATTAGGTAAGAAATACCTTCTTCGGATCATTCAGGAGAGATAACGGCAGCTTCCGTTCCTTTAGGATGACATTGTAGTTGCTGGACATTCGAGTCTGCAGCTCCTCACGAAAAAATTCCAATTCCTTTTGATCTACAACTCTGGTATTCCCTGGAAATCGACGAGACAAACCTCTGATTATAAGTAGGCTACACCTCAAAAGTAGCCCAAACAATCTTCACTACCACGTTTAACTCCCATTTAAGAACAAAACAGGCTAGCCAAGCGACAAAGATCCAATCAAGAATTCAGCCTTCAACCCAGATCGAACAACTCCAACAAGATCCCAAGAGCTGCTTAAAAACGCAAGAAGATCGAATAAGGAACAAAACAGCAATCGAAGAACGCACCAAACCAGCGGCGATCAGGCTGGATTCGAGTGCTGGGGAGTTCCTTGGACTGAAGCTCGTGGCTGAGGATCTTGCCCTTGCGGTCGCGCTTGGGCCTGCAGTTGTACATCTTAAGGCGTCGGACGGTGGCAGAGCTGCGGGACTCTCCCTTTCCCCCATCCTTTCGGTTGACGTCGAGGGAGTGCTTCGGCTTTCCGGAGACGTTCACCTTCCTCTCCTTGTTCTTCTTCGTCATCGTCCTCCGCCAACGCCGACCACAAACACTCAACAGGTATAGGTGCAAAGTAGGGTTTCTTCGGAGGGGGTGTCAAGTAACGGCCAGCTGATGGGCCGTATGCGATGCAGGCCCAAATAAGGCTTTATACATATTGGGTCGACGTGACATGATAAGTCCATCATGAGGCCTTCTTTTTGGGTTCATCTCCGGGTCGAGTCACATAAAATAAGAGCCAAGGCTTTGCCGCAGTAGTTCAACGTGACCATTTTTAAATCCTTAGTCAAGATCGATGGACTTTAAAAAAGTACCAAAAAAAAAAAAAGACAATGCGTTGGTGGGGTGGGTTTGATATGGTATCAGCAATGACGCTCAATCGGCTTTCTTGACCACATGGGGGTAGGGTAGGGTTTGGTTGGGTTGGGGTAGTAAGGGAGAGTGACCTCTTTCTTCTGCATATTAAAATGGAATTTTACCTAATTGGATCCGGGGGGGATCTTCTACGTAATTCTCTAGTCACACCCCCACAATTTACAAAAAGGGGGTAAACGTAATGAGACTCCTGACCATATGATTACGAACGTAAAGCCAAAGCATCTTTCCTTAACAAGCCGACAGAAAGGACTCAAAACCCACTCACGAAAGGAAAAAAAAGAACAAAAAAAGTAGCCGAAAGAACAGGAAAAAATCATTCGAGAATCCAGAAAAACGCAAAAAACCAGCCCCCTACACTAAAACCAGCACCCATCCCCCACGATTTTCTTCCTTTTTTTTTTACTGTCGGTTCTTCCCTACGCCATTGCCAGTTGCCGTAGATGTTCCCCGAACACTTCCAGCATGCTTGAGAAGGTCACGATCCCAGCGAAGCTCCCATCATCCTCAATCACCCACACGTAATTCACCCTATGCGCAATTGCCTGGATCATCACTGCCACCAGGGAGCTCCTGGGTTGGCACACTATGGCTTCCGACCTCCTCACCATCCTCGCCGTGTAGCTCAACGACTTGCTGTACTTTCCCCCGCCCCACGACCTCGTCCTACTAGGGGAGGTTGAGAACTCCTCGTCCGAGGATGAGGCTGCCAGGGAGGAGGACGAAGAGTTACTCGATTCGTTGTACATTGAGAACTCCTCCAGGAACCTTTTCATGTTCCTCTCCTTGAGCCGAGCCTCGACCACCTTCACCAGGTCGTCCGGGGGACCCCCGCAGTCGATGTACGCCATCAGGTCGCCGCAGGAAAGGACGGCGATGGCCGCTGCCACCGTCTCGTCGCAGCAGGCGAGGGTGTGCGGGGAGATCTCCCCAATGAGATTGCCGTTGCTGTCAACGACTGCGACCGAGGTCTGGTTCGCGTGGGAGAGGCGAATGGCCTTGAGGGCGGAGGAGGCAGGGGAGTGGTAGCCCACCGTCAGAGTCTCGGCCGTGATTATCCCGAGGGAGTCGATGGACAGAGCCGGCAGAGGGTAGAGGATCCCGATCGAGTTGAGGAGGAAACGAATGATGTCCTCTGAGGTCAGCCAGCAGAATTGGTGGCGACCCTTCTCAGGGGATTGCCACTGATGCTGTTTCTTCCTCGTGCCGGACGCCCGGCCTCTTTGGATCGGAACCACCAAGGCTTGAGCACCTTTCAGGATCAGGTCAATGGCTTCCAACAAGCTGTCACGACATTAAAAAGACATCATCAGTTCGCTGTCCGCAAGCTGTCACGAGAATCTGACAACCCCAGATAGAAATCGATCAAAACCTCACCTGGCGTTGGCCTCGACGTGGGCAACACGATCAGGGGATTTGGGCAGGAGAACGGACACGGGGGCCCTCAGAGCAGCGGACGGGGACAAGAGGTTCTTCTCCTCGGACAGATAACATATGACATCGACCATGCAAAGCTTCCCGAGACAGCGGCAAGCGCCCTCCTTGTTCTCCTCCCCTTCCTCCTCCTCCTCCTCCACGGGGTGGGCGGTGTCGCAGAAGCAGCAGCAACAGCTCCAGACGCTGACGCAGCCGTCCTGGGAGGTCCTAAGGGCAATCAGGGCATCTCCGACGGTGGAAACGAGGGGGATGGACAGCACCGGGGGCTTCCCGAGGCAGAGGTCGGATACCTTGTGGGACAACAATCCAACTGCCATGCAAGGGCGGGAGAACACCGAAAAAGATCGGCTTCCTCTCGAATGGGTTTTCTCTGGATTTCGGTTGGAATTGCAGAGGTGGGGAGAGATGGTTCGAGACAGACTATGATGAGGATGAAGGGATGGGCGTGGGTCGCCTTCATTTATATAGGAGGAAGCGTGGGGCTGGGCGGAAGACAAATTCGGAAAATAAATAAATTACCAAAAGATTTTAATTAATTCCAAGTAATTCTTACTAAATTTTTTTTTTATAAAAAGTTTGAAATAAAGAATTTGCCTGGATTTAATACCATCAATTGTACGGGTCGTTGTGACTGGCGTCGACCAGGAGGTAATTAATGATCGGACCACGGAAAGATGTTGTACATCAATTTTTAAATCGTGGGATAAGGATAGATCACAAGCTTCAAATTCAAAATGAGGAAAAATAAAAGGGGATGAGATGGATAACCTATACTTTACTGAGATTGCCTTGAGTTGAACCTTGCCCGAGAATCTGCCTGATTTTTTACCCTTGTCCTGGTAGTAAGTAAAGGTTGCAAAAACATAAGTTGATTATGTACGAAATCCAATCCAAAATGCTTTTTTTTTTTTAGTTGATTCGGCCATGAAACTGTTCAAAATCAAATACATTTAGGTTTACGATAGATTTGGTTGGACTTCTGGTAAGTAGTAACTAAACTCCCACTAGTTCATAGTTCTCGATTGCTTTTGTTTTGTTTACGCTCCGCTCCGACCAAAACTTACTGACTCGGACATTTTGTCGCCGCGGATAATGTCTAGTTTTTTAAGTACGAAATGACGTAACTACACGAAAGGAATCGGATATGCCAGTGATATGATTGAAGTAGTATGACATTATCGAGATTAACTCTTGTACATATTTTTTTATCTGATTTATCATGTCATATCAGTGTGATTTTATATATCACCCGAATTTATTTTGAGGTATGGAGGAGCTTTTTCTTCCAAAATATGTTTAATGTTTGCGGTCGAGTAGAAGTCGAGTCATGCAGTTTCCAGAAGGATCCAATTGGCCAAAATAACACAGCAAATGGGGTCACCCCCGCCTTACCCTTCAAGGTAAAGGTTTCGTTGTTTATATGTGATCACGATTTGTAGTCAGGCCAATCTGACCTCCCATGTGCCGGCTATGGCCGACTATGAACGTTCATCTTTACAGTGTCGGCGAACGCCGGGCTCCCAACCCGAGCTTTTTGTCCGTGGTGGCGACGCCTCATGCGATTCAATTTATCAACAAGGTATCGAGTCTCATCTTTTCGACGTTCTATGAGACAGAAAAATATGGGAGAAGAAGAAGCACAAGGACTGCCTCCTACGAGACCATGGTGTGGATCGAGGGACGCATCACGACGAGCGGACACATGGAACCGTCCGTAACACGGCCATTGTACTACGTCAACAGCGACCGGACGGGGAGCCCTCTGGAACAATCTCGTGGTTGTCGACAGGTCTACTATTTTGCCGCGGTATGGCATGAAAAGAATCGACACCTTTCTCGAGGGTTTATTCCCGTTCATCCATTTTCTTTCATGTCCTAAACGATTGGATCACGGAACCAAGCCAGTCCATTCCCCCTCACCCCCCACCCCCACAAAGTAAAACCGACAATGATCGTCCAACTTCAATTCGCGTCTCGTAGGTCCCCTAAAATAACAATACGTTCCAAAGCGATTCGACGATGAGCTCATATTTCTCCATCCATTCCATTAAAGATCGTGACACGCTGTTTGGACGAATCGACGTGAGGCTGGCGTAAGACCGAGCACGATGCCTCCACATGTTTTTATCATATCATTGACGATGGGGAGGAAGTGTTTGGTAAAAGAATGTGTTCCCCTCATTATATAACTGTAGTCAAATCCCCAACACACCAACAAACCAGCCTGTTATCAACCGGATACGCCAGTTCAATTAAATGCCTGAAATCTCTGCTAATTAATGACTAAAATCTCGATTGGGTTGGGTTCTGGGGAGTTGGGTTGTTTCGATGCCTGCCCAAGTTTACGACACTCACGTCCAACAAGGACGTCTGTATCATGGCAAACGTGGGATGGCTTGTCGCAGATATATGTTGTTGTTATTTTGGTCAAGTGAGTGGAGCCCCAACCAAACCCTCACACTCAACCATACCAGCTTATTATATATTGCATGTCATATTGTATCAAAACTCAAAGCCAAGCATATTGATTAATTATTGTAGTAGTTGTATACACGTACGATGATTGTAATGTCGATCCAAAAACCGTCGTCTATCAGTTTGGTGACCCAAAGAAGGGGGAACTTCAAACAAACCCTTGAAGCACACGAAAGGACAAAACTCATTGCGGGTATCGTCTGTCGCTCCGAGAAAACGAATAGCCCTTTTTTTTAATACGAGTGGGTTGACGTTGAAGTTGAAAGGGGGAGTAGAGTGTCCCTCTTCCTCCTTTGTACTCCCCGGGCAAGTAGGATTGGTGAGAAGAGAGGCTGCTTATCTTACCCCCAACAAACCAAATCATTCATTCTTATCATCATTTTCTAGGAGGAACGATCTCAACCACACATTTCACGCACAAATGAAGTCAAATAAGTACGATCGATATGTATTAGGATGGATGTTTGTTTCTGTGGGTGGGTGTGGGCATTAGTAAGGAAGGCAACATGACTGGCGGAGTTTCCCAAGAAAGTCCAATATCATGATCATTATTGAGTTTGAATGGAGATACCGAAGCCCTTCTTTTCTCTCTTACATGCATTATTATCTGTGTCCTGTCCGTGTACGGTTGGTTTCCCTTAGAGGCACAACGTGGAACCCAACACATTGAGCGGTGGTGTTTGTCCTCGTCTTGGGCTGGTGAATAGTTAGTGTCAGAGGACACTGCTTTGCAGGGACAACCCCATCCACCCCCACATGCTAATCCCGAAACAAAACAAAACAAATAAATAAATAAACAAATTATCTGGGTTTTACTCGTCGGGATGAAACCGTCAGCTGAATTTATAACACATTAGCCTAAACTTAATAAGGATAATATTTCCGGGTGTATTTCCCCTCTCAATGATTGCCCCTCGAGACCTTCTCCTCCTTTTGATAATATTGTTTATACATCATCATCACATGTTTCCTGCATAAACGGGACAACCCACAAACAATAGTACAATGATTGGCTGGATGTCCCTACTACCAATAAACAAAAAAACTACATGTTGCACTTTTTCTAATAATCTCTAGCCATTATTATAACGCAAGTCATCGCCTCAGCTTATTCCTCCTATGATTTGCCTTTTATCAACACGTGGCGTATCAATGGAGAAGAAAATCCCGCTTTTTCTTCGCTGTTTTCATGAGATTAATTTTTTCCCCGATTTCCCAACCTTTTGTTTTTTTACTAACACGCCGAGAAAGGACGCACGTCGTCATAATGCAAGAAAGAGACGAAAGGAACATGTGGGTACTGTTGTTGGGACATAAAAGATCCCTCTAGGTTAAGGAGGGGAGATTATATGGAAGATTGTGATAGATGAGTATCCATGTGGTGGGTGGGAGTCGCCGACAGCTCCTGTCGGTTCACTCCGTACGTCTCACATGGAGGAGAAGTGGGGGACTGGCGAGGATAAGCATTGCCAAATGCCATGCTAATGCTGTAGGAGGAGAAGAACCGCAAGGAGACAAGGAACCTCGTCCAACATATTTGACGATTCCTTTAGGAGAGAGGATAAAAAGAGAGGTGGCTTATCTCTCGGGGGTCTTTTTCCTCTTGTGTGCGAACCAAATTCAAAATCCGACTAACGAGATGGATAAGCGCAAGTTGGGCGGGGATGCTTTGATAAGCACGACAAGTTATGGATTGGCTGCTCTCGAGCCTCCTCCTGGGATGGGTGGCTGCCTAGTTTTGTCTACTGGGGGGAGGTCGGAGGGACCGATCGAACTGGTCTTCCCATTCGCCTTGTTTGTACTTTGTAGACGGACATACCCCCCCGAACGAGACGTACGCCATGTCGGGAAACGCACACAAGCCGTCATCCCTGACTCAGCCTGTGTTATACATGTATAGGATTAATAATCAATTCAATACTATTCAATCCTAGATGTCGTCATTCTCAAACACGTGACTATTTAATTATTCCTACTTATTAGCCGAGCACCAGGCACCGACCGAGAATGGGATTGGAAATGGTTTCCCATTTGGGCCTGACTCAAAAGGCCCAAATGCTTTAGGCCCATTTATTTTGGGCTTCCGACCTACTCCTGCGTGTTATTACAGCCCAGGAGTGGAGGCTAGGCGGAGTTGGCAGCCGGACATGGCCGACCGCTTCTTCCCGAACGAGTGGTCGGACGGAGGAGAGGAGGAGGGGGCGGTGTCGGATCCCCGCCCGAGTCTCCCCCTCCTCAGGCTTCCTCCGTCGAGTTTCTCCGAGCGATTGATGAACGCTGGGCTCCGCCTCAAGGATACTGTACTTCCCCCGCGTTGCTTGCTCGTTTTTTTTTTTTTTTGGAATTTGAAGTGGCGGACATGTGGACATGTTTGGTTTTTGTTCCTGAAAAAGGTTGTGAAGGAGACGTGGGGGAAGAGCAGGCGGGGGTTGCTGAAGGACGACTACACGCTCTACACCGGGGCCCTAGGGACTGCCTACCTCGCGTTCAAGGCTTACCTGGTCACACGCTGCCAGGACGATCTCAGGCTGTGCTCCGAGATTGTTCAATCTTGTGATGCCGCTTCTCGGGATTCTGGGTGCGATTCCACCTCTCCTCATTTCTGTGTCCCTCCGATCTTGGGTGGGTTCTGTTGTTGGATTTTGAAGCATGTCTACTATCCTGTGCCCAAGCTGTATTTTTTGGACATTTTGCTTTACCTGATTGATTTTGGATTAATCTACCCGGCTCTTCCCGAATTGGTGTGGTTGCTGATTTTTCGGCCTCGATGCAGTAGAGTTACCTTTATGTGCGGAAGGTCTGGAGTTTGTGCCCTTGGTGCGGTAGTAGCTAAGCATGCAGGTGATGAGAGGCTGCTTCAGGCCTATTTGGCGCGATTTAAGGAGGTTATACCCGTCTTCTTCTTGCCATTGTTTAGGTGATCATTTTCAGTTGCTTTTGGTCTTGACTCAGAAATGCTTTAGGATAGATCCGACTGCAAATTGACTTGCCGAATGAGTTGCTGTATGGGAGGGCGGGCTACCTGTGGGCTTGTTCGTACTTGAATGAGCATGTTGGTCCCGGCACAGTGTCGCCGGCTCACATGGTGAGAAGGTTTATATTTTCCATGCTATATGTTATCTATTTGCTTTATGATGCAAACCGGTCACTTTGTTTGTAATGACTTCAGAGAGCTGTTGTCGATGATATGATTAAGCACGGAAGACAATTAGCAAGAGGAGGTGAATGCCCCTTGATGTATGAATGGCACGGAAAGAAATACTGGGGATCCGCCCATGGCTTAGCCGGCATCATGCATGTCCTGATGGACATGGAACTCAAATCAGATGAGGCGGAAGATGTCAAAGACACCCTCCGCTACATGATGAGGAACAGATTCGCAAGCGGTAATTATCGTTCGAGCGAAGGAAGTGAATCGGATCGTCTCGTCCACTGGTGTCATGGAGCTCCCGGGGTGTCTTTGACCCTTACAAAGGCAGCTCAGGTTTGCTCGGCATGGCTTTCCTAGTACTCTACTTCAGCGTCATTTCAAAATATACAAATAAAAAAAAGCCGCGCATGATCAGAATTGACAATGTCTTAGTTGCAATACGATTCCAGGTTTTCAAAAGTGAGGAGTTCAAGCAAGCAGTTATAGATGCAGCCGAGCTGGTGTGGCTGAGGGGTCTCCTGAAACGGGTTGGGCTTTGTCATGGCATCAGCGGTAATGCCTACGTGTTCCTTTCGTTATACGGCTGGACGGGCGACAGGAAGTACTTACATCGGGCCAAAGTCTTCGCTTCCTTCCTCCACGAGAGAGCGCTTGAGCTCATATCACAAGGGAAGATGCATGGCGGGGATCGACCCTTCTCCTTGTTCGAAGGCGTTGGAGGGATGTCATACCTCTTCATGGACATGGTAGATCCATCTACCGCCAGGTTTCCGGCCTACGAACTCTAAGTAGAGACTTTCCCTCCTTTGTAAATTCGGTTGGTGGTTGCATGTAATCTATGAACCATCACGGCGCATGCTTCTGACTTGTAACCTCTCTGCAGTGGTTTCTAAAGAATTTTGAATTTCTGAATACAAAAAGTTGCAAGCAAAGCTCGTAACTCTCAATACTCTACAATTTCCGCTAACTGATTCTCTGTATGTTATCTTCTCCCTGTTTTCCTTTTCGTAATCTTTTTATCCCCTCTTTCGGGTAGTTTTACAGACCACTTTTCTTAGTTTGCCACATCTCTTAAAGAACGTCAGCCGTGCATAACACTGTACAGTTAAACCGACGAGATCGACTTCTGTGCAACTCTGGGTTGGTCTTTCCGGCGTTGAGCCTCAAACTCGAATCGGCAACCCAAAATTCTGGAAAATCCTTATCTCCCCTCGTAGGCCAGCCGTCACAATCACCAGACCCCATGCCGACATGTTTTCTGTCATTCCGGCTGTTAAATCGATGTCAAGACGAATGCTGCTCCTGTTCCTGGGTGGCGTATTTAGCTTATCGTCTGTCCAATTGGGTGTAATTCTATCAAACAAGTAGTTGTTGGCCGAGGATATGGTCCCGGAAAGTGGGCTGTTACTGCAACCGGATGCTGATCCCGAGCGATGTATATTATCATTAGCTTCCTCAACGGGTGTAGTGGGGTGATATGCAGTGGAGACGTCATCGTTGAGGGGATAACTGTCATCTGTGTCAAAGGAGTCTTGCAGCCCCCAAGAGTCGTCGAATCCAGGCCATGGCATGGCAATTGAAACATCTTGAGAATGGAATTGTTCGAAGGATCTGGAGACTGTTAGGCCTTTGGTCCTGCCAGTCCGTGAATCCACCTCGTGTTTCCATACATATACGTGAGAATCTTCGCTAGCTGAGACCACATATCTGCCGTTGGCTGTTAGGGAAGCAGAGATCTGGCTGTTGGTGTTGCGAAATCCTGGAAGAATTCCGATAAATGCACACATTAGCAAGAACTATGCAGCAGAATGCTTATGTATGAATTCATTCTCAAATGGGGGAAGGACCAGAATCCAGACCTTTGAACTTGTGGACCAAGTCGGTACCGTCGACAACCCTGATTCGGGAATCAGCAGATGTAATGACAACTTCGGACGAACTACCCGATACAAACTGTTAAATGGAAGAAGCTATAGCAGTCAGCTACTGATTCAATCCCAGGACGCTTTTGTGAGGCTAAGCAGACCAGGGCAAGGAAAATTTCTTTACCTGGAAGCCAGTAATCTTCTTGAGGTGCGATTTCTTCTTTCTATTCTGTAGATTAATTTGACTCCTCTGCACCAGCTTGTTCTCTGCCAAAAAGGAAGTCAGATGTCTCAGTAACAACCAAACCGGACTGGACAGAGTTCGGAGTGATCGCAGAAGACAATTACAAATTCATGGGATCGAAACTCACCAGATGTGTCATACAGCCGGCAAGTCCCTTTATAAGAACCAACCAATGCTCCCTAATGACAGAAATCAAAGAATCCGTCAGTATAATCCGCCTGATCTCAAAGATGAAGATTCGGAAGCCCTGTAAGAAACTTTGAAATCCATACCCGACCATCAGGTTTATAACAAGCAGCAGTGACCATCTCATTGAAATCGCTCCAGTCGACAACTTGACCATCTGGCACGCTCCAAATTCGTACCTTACCATCCAGCGATCCACTAATGAAGAATTTGTCCTCTACTGGATTAAACTGGATACATGTTACTGCAACAATGCAACGACAAAGTAATAAAGGCAGATTCCATTAGAACGGACCTACATGTGGCAGATTCAGAAGGCCTGAAAATGAAATTTGCATCTTTCTCCCCAGTTTTCTCGCTTGAGATTATACGCAGAGCAAGTTTCATGCACTCACCGTAGTCACTGTGCCGAAATATCTTCAGGCACGATTTGCTCGACATATGCCAGAGCCGGACTGTCTTGTCCATGGACGATGAAAGCAGGTGCTGATAACATGCATACTTCGAATCAGTGACAGGGTCCTCACTGGTTAAGGACTAGTAACACCGGGACAGACAAAATGAAAAGTCACACAATGGACGGTACTCGTGATTCATGATTGGTTCAAAAATCTCCTTCTACTTCAGCATTAGGATCTTAAATCAACCTGTGATCCTGAATGTAGAAACATCCAGTCAATGATAGGAACAAACCTGAGATTTAGCCCATGAGAGGTCAAGAACATCCTGATCATGTCCTTCGAACGAAAATAACGGCTTGTCAGAAAGTGCAAACACCATGTCTGGGATGAGGATATGGTCCAGGCTTAATGACTTCCTGCTTATAGATGCTCTTCCCCGTCTCTTCTTCTCGAAGCTATCCCTGACAGGAGACACTGTGGACAGCTCTGGGGATCCATTGACTCCCAATCTAATGCTTAAGTTTCCATCCTCTGGTTTCTCCAACAGCAACTCTCCCTTCCTCTCCGACTCCACAACTTTCCAAACATGGATTATGCAATCCTCACCCGCACTGGCAAGAAATTTACCATCCAAACTGAACTTTATAGCCCAAATGGATCCCCCATGTGCCTGTATTTCTTGCGTCTTATATAATGCAGACAGCTCTTTACTTGATTTTCCATATTGCCTAACCTTGACCTTCTCTGGACCATGAGAAGCATCCTGGCTGTCATCTGTGGCAGAGCTCGATCTTCTGCCGCCTCGTTCAGATGATGTATCCCTCTCGTCACTGCTTCTCCTCTCTTTGTGAGCACCGGTCACTGTACTCGCAACGCTCTTGAAACTCCTGAACCAACTGCCTCTCTTCTTCATCTTCGAGGCAATTCCACCTGCCTGCCCCCCATTCGCATCGCTCTCTTCCTTCTTGCCTTCTTCAAAGTTTTGCCTCCTCATCAACTCCTGAACAATGGGAGAGTGCCCGACGCTAATCTCAAACTCCTCAAACGTCAATTGCCTGCCGGTTTCGACTTCCTTGAGTTTGTTCCACGTACCATCCTCCCTAAACTCATTCACAACGAACTCTTTTCCATCATCGAGATTCTTAATCCTGCAAACAACCGCATCCTCAACCTCTCCTTCGTCAGTCAACCCGCCACCACAATTCCTGTCAACAGCCATCGCTTCGCCCCTAATCTCATCCATATTCCCACAACTCCTGGACGTTGACTGTGTATGATGGACAGATCCAAGCATAAAAGCAGCCCCATTGTCAAAATTATTTCGACTATTTACAGAACAACCTATGCTACTACTCCCCCTAACATTACAATCACTGCCTGCCCCACTACCAATAGAATGGATCGAAGTCAAACCGGAAGGAAAACAGACAGACCGCATAGAATCCGATCGTCTCGACCCGTCCCCTTGGTCCCCTATGTCACCAAAGCCCGCTAACCAATCCGATGACCCCGAATGCCCAAAATCGCCCATGCCTGGATCCAGTCCGTGTCTCCCCCGCGAAACCGCGCTACTGTCCAGACCCATTTCACAGAGCAGCCGAGATCGGCGCTCTGACACGGAAGATGTGACTGAGGTCCAAATGTCATATCTGAAAACGGTGACTGGCCGAATCGATGAGGACGACGAGCTCGCGCCGAAGCCCTGTTCCTCGCACTCGTCCTCGGAGTTGGAACACGAACAGGATGACGACGACATCAGCCGGTCTAGGGATTCATAGTAGTCCTCCTCTTCCTCTTCCTCTTCTTCCTCATCTCTCTGTTCCGTTGTTCCCGTCGCCGCCCTCGAAGTCATCACAGCGCGGAACGGAGTAAGCGCATTTTCATCAAAGAGTAAGCGATCCGACTCCCGGATCGTGGGAGGAGAGAAGAAGAACGAAACACGACACCCTCTCTCTTTCCCCCTTCTTCCTCGACTACACACGCTATGCGACGAGGGAGATGAAGAAGAAAAGCAGTTCCTAGAGATCAGATCCGATGACGATGATGGGATGTCCCCCCGCCCCCCTTCTTTCTGGGTGGGATTAAAGATTCAACCTTTGCCGGTAATTTCGTCGACCGTAACTTTGGACGGTCCAAATCAATCCCGAGTAGGATTTGTTTGTTTGTGCCTGTTTGACTGTTTTTTCCCTTTGCCGGTGATTGGCTTCTCTCCCCCAGCTTTTATATTCCGATATTGTCCGAGGATCGTTCCTGTCTGTTTCGCGCATTATTTCATGATGTCTGATGATTTATAATAATCTTATCATAAATCACCAATCATTTTAATCAACGTTTTATTTAATCATACAAATATTATTTCAAACTTTTCTAAATAACTTTGTTTGGTTATTAATATTCACATTAGAAACTCTTTCGTAATTTATTTCATTTTTATAATTCTTAAATTAATTGGTTTTAATTTTATTTTACTTTAAAACACAAAAAAGGCTTCCGAAATTCGATGTTAGCACGTCCATATTTTAAATTTTTAACATTACGAGTTCTTTAAGATGCACTATCTAAATAAATGTAGAATCATTTGATGTTGATTTGAATTATTAAAGGGAAAAAAAAAACAAAAAATTGTTCTAATCATTATGATTTTTTTTTGTTTAAATTCTAGAAGCGATAATATAAAAATAGAAAATAATTCTTAGTATTTTTAATATATATATATTTTTTTTTGAAAAAACGGCGTAGTTTCAAATTTTATTTACTTTGTTAGATAGGGACGTGAGGGAGTTGTGAGATGGCGACGGGAGAGTGGGGGAAGAGCTGAGCTGATTGATTTGATGTTAAATGTTGGGGGGGGGGGGAATTATGGCGCTCATTGATGCGTCAAGCGATGGCAAGCAGCAGCACATAACAACTGCCACCTCTGGTATTAATCCAATTTAATACGCGGTTGGGTGAGCTAGCGATGGTAGTATTCTTTTGAGGGAGAGAGAGAGCCATACACGTGCCCTGCCTCATGAGGAGGAGGGGCTCGAGATCTAGCTAGATTGTCATGCCCAAAATAAATAAAAATAATAAAACAAAAGGAGGAGGACAGGCATTGCATTATTAACTGTGGGGGGGGGGAGGTGGACTGGAGGAGAAAGGGAGAGGAGAGCAAACGCAACCCAAAGTATACAAAAATATAAATACATGTTTCTTCTTTAGTGTCAAAGGTACAAAAAAAAACCTGATGTTTTTGAGTGTTCTCCTTCCCATATGTAGACGTAGACGCAGACCCCTCCTCTCCACGAGCCTGTCTGTTGGGTCTTCCTCTGCCCACACACACACACACACACACACACGTAAAAGCAATTCATATATTCCAGGAAATTACAACAAGAACCACAGCAAGCATGGATGGATGCAGATGGGATTGACGTTCAAACCCACAAAACAACAAAAGGCCAGACAGAAACAACTCCCGTAGGGTAGCAAGCAGCAGCAGTAGTAGTAGACTAGGGAGTGTCCAGCGTTTGCAACTACGGAATTTAGGGGGGGGTTGAGCTTAACCATTTGGACAATAAAATGGGCCCAACAACAAATATTTATCCCATAACTAATAAGTCAAAAAAATCCGAGTGAAGTGAAGTGACAACATCTCACCAAAAATCTATCTCCTGTTAATTTCCATGGATACATCCTCCCCCTGTTCTGTACTTTCACATGATTTGACGTGCCTTCCGTTGCGAGCGAGCGAGCTTTATGTTTTTTTCTTTTCATTGTTCGGCTTTTAACATACTTTCAATAAAATGTTTAAACTTCTATTATTTTCAAATATGTCCCTCCAGGCAGGCAGGCAGGCGACTCGTCGAGTTTTGATGATGACTTGTCAAACATATTTTTTAAAGTATAAATGGAGTATGTTATATTTTTTATTAATTTAAGGACATATTAGTATGATAAAACTGTAAAAAGAAAATAGTAAGAGAAAACGTTAATCCTATTTACACACCTTAAATACTTGATCCATGAGAGAAGGTTAATGTATTTTTGGAAACAATAAAAATATGTAATAGGATGCTTAATGAATTTATTCAAATATGTATTTTAATCTAAAACAATTAAGTAATAGGATGTAAGGGGGCATTTCAGTTCACAATAGTTTTTTAGGGCGTGCAGACCCCATTTTCCTTAATATGATTATTGATCTATTACGATTCACTTTAAAGGAATTTGGCTTTTAAATTATTATAAAGAATTATAAGGGCCATTCCAAACATTTCATATTATGAGGCTAGGCTGTAGTGATTATCAATGTTCCGGGCTTACTAGCTAACTATTAGGATCCGCTCGTCTCTTTATTTGAGTCCGGCTTGACGAAAGTCAAAATTTTGATGTAAATTTTAATGTTTTACGATTAAAATCGAGTTCGAATAGAAAGCTCATGCTCGACTAAATAGACCCCATTAGGGTCGAACCAATCACTTTTTACTTATGTTTAACTCGGGTAAGGATTATCCCAACCCGAACCATTAACGCCCCTAGTTTTGAAATGCAATATCAAAATTTAGATTATATTTTTTTTTCCAAGAACACCAGGTTTTAACGGAGCATAATCAAGCGCGATAACATAATAATGTCGTCTCCCCTGAGTCTCCCGGTGGACACAAACGTAAAAGGAATAAAAGGTGGACGGGGCGAGGCAATGTCGGTTTACTGGTACGTCCCTAATCTGATGCCGGCTTCACCTCCTCCGTAGGCCTGGAAGCTGTCACTGGCCTTGGAGTAACACAGGTAGTACAGCTCCGAGGCGATCGCGGTGAAGAACACGAAGGCCGCTCCCGCCCCGAACACACCCTTCCGCAGGGTCTGGCACGATGGGGGGTTCTCGCCTAATATGGTCCTGTACTTGGTGTGGTATGCGTTCCTGATCGATCCCCCGAACAGGCACAGTTCTGCGATGGTGAAGCATATCCTGAAAAAAGAGTAAATCAAAACCAGGAGTTATGAACCCGGGGCTTGTGGCTAAGTATGGAACCATGGTCGTGGACGTACCAGCAGGCGATGAAGAGGACGATGGCCCAAGCACGGGATCCGTTGTTGCTGAGTGCCTTGCCGCAGCAGAAGCATCGGCTGGCGATCATGATGAGGATCTGACTGGCAAGTAATAGCAGAAACGCGCCAACCCCATAGCCGGTGGCGACATCGGAGTCGTAGACGCAGTAATTGTAGTTCACCTCGCTGTCCTGCACGATCGTGGCCTGTGGAACAGAAAACAAACAGGGCATCCAAGCATCATGTCGGCATCAGTGGGAAAAGCCAGAGGATCCCCATCAGCTATAAAAAAAAAAAAGAAAAGAAAAATCGATCCTCAACATCGTATGCTCTACTAACTAAGCAAACAGATCAGATCAGCACAGATCCTACGGCAAAAAAACTGAATAACAAAAACTCCTCGGATTCACATGGGTCTAACAAATCCGACTCACGGTGCTCCTCCTTCGCTCAGCGGCAACGGCGAGTCCAAAGGCAACGACGTCAAAGACGAACGAGACAATCAACACCAGCTTCGAAGCCATCTATCTTCGATCTCCCTTCCAAGAATCCACACGTGATGTATATATACCCAAGTCGAGGGAAGGAAGGAATCAAACTCTGGTTGCGTGTGTGTGTTGGGTGGAGAAGTAGGGTGGTGGTCATGGTCGAGTGCTTTGCTTACATGTGAAAAATATTATCGATATATCCCGATAACACTCCACCCTCCCCCTCTCCATTCGAGATTTAATTAGTTTGCACGTAAATGGCACGCTTGTGGGAGTCTGGTCTGGACCATGTAAGAAGGAAAGTGGGACTTTTTATAAAAGGTTGTAGGTGACGCAATATTAAAAAGAATAAAAAAGGAATGAATGAAATGAGATGTTCTCTGGCTTTCCTATCTTTCCCATTCTTCCTTCAGCTGGGCAAAGCAATATGAACAACAAACAACAACAGCCGGTGACTGTCCTAAACTGGGGGCAGTGTTGCGCCTGTCGTTGGTTGTCTGAATCGTGACATCCTCGCTGGCTGGAACTACACAGACCCCAAGTGCTTGGAGCGTGAGATTCCACCTTCCAATCCCACCTTCGAATTCCACCTCATTCCCCAATCCAATCCAGTCTAATCAGACCCAACTAAATCTAATCGTACCCAGAAAAGAATATAAAACCGCTAGAGGGAGGACATGCAAATTCGCTTTTGGTAATGTGAATCATTCGCCGGGGTAACATTTATTAATTGCACAATGCGTTCGGTTAGGTCCCAGCAAATCACCAAGCGTAAAAATGGATAGTACATAATCGTCCAATCTGGTCGCCGACTGGTCCCGGCCCAAACCAGTAGAGGCCCGCGCTGGAACGGCCCATCACATCGTGGCGGAATTCATGCGATGATCGTTTCCCGGCATGCAGACTTTAGGGAGCGGTCGTCGAACGAGAAGAGAAAATCCCTGTACCATCTTGCAGGTCGCTTCGGCCTCGTCACGAGCGACGTGGTATAGTCCAAACCTTACGCTGTACCCTTCTACCCATTTGAAGTTGTCCATCAAACTCCGGATGGCGTACCCTCTTACATCTGCACCGTCCCTGCTCTCAGTTTTATGTCCAATATCCTTGGGTTAAGGACATTTTTGTTCGTCGGTTGATGACGGGAGAAGACGATGAGGGTAATGTTTTTGCTTTCTTGGTTTGAGTTGCGAGGCCAGGTAGGCCTTGTGATAGCTTACTCCGAGGGAATGCATCAGCTCAACATATCTTCCCGTGAGATCCCCACGAAGATGAAGAAGAAGTTAATTTATGCACGCTTGTTGATCCCAGAAGGTACCCCATTAGATTAACATGAAGTGATGGTAGTGGTTGTCCGCAGCATATCCGTTGTCATCATTATTGATGTTCCCTGCAGATCACAAAGAACAAGAACTGATATTGATGAAATCTGCTCACGCGCAAGTTTTCTCTTTAATGGAGCTCACATTGTTAGAATTGCAAGGAATGTGACAGAAGACGTCCCAGCTGCTGAGACATTTCCCGTCCTCACGGAATGCGCCTTCCACCTGTCAGGAAGAGGTCACAGTGCCAAAGAGGAAGCATTCAGGGAAGCCGGATCTCCGAACATATTCTCCTGCTTAATTGACGACGATAGGAACCTCCACGGCAGACGAAGGACAGAGGAACGCATGGAAGGAGACCAGGCCAATCAACAGCAGTTCCATGGCTCCCATGTTTGCTCAAGGACACGCAAGACCGATTATTGATGTGGAAAGGTGGACCAAGTTATTGTCAGTGTGTGCACTTATGTGCCAAGACACTTTAATGTATTTATGGATAAATAATTAATAAAGGCGAGTATTTGTCATTGATTATTTTACTTTTCTGGTAGATAAAATCCCACAGATTATTGAATATATTAATATGAAATAGTCCGTGATCGGATAGATGTTTAGAGGGGACATGAACATCTAGATCATCACTAAGTATAGCTGAGGTCAAGATAGACCAAGCGATAGTGTATCCAAGTTATACTTAGGGATACCTTAAGATTAGGGATATTGGACACGACCCGTTTAAGAGGATACCACATATTAAACATCATTGGTCAATCCTCTTTATGGACGAGTGTAAGTGATCTTTTGACTTGATACCTTCATTTATTCTATGCGTGGAGTTTGTAAGCAGTTTTTAACCGGATTGTGAGTAATACGATTGTTGGGTGTGTGACAAAGCGTAGAGAGAATAATGTTGAGTCAAGATAGGATTCATCGCTCTTTTGGATTAGGGTGTTGACATCTAGGCCACTTGATAGAGATATTAGTGACTTTAAAATCCATGGCCATGGGAGGAATGTTTTACATTCAAGAGAGTCTATTATATCTTGGTAATCAAGTAAAATAATTAGTTTGGTGATGATGTATTTTGCGCCAGATTAATTGGGATGTCGGTTAGATGAAGAGATTGAATTTCACAGTAATCGGTTCATAGTGGTTTATGATTTATAATCATTATCCTAACACGTTGGGTGACTAAAAACTGTTGCTAGACGGTTACATTAGTTTGTGTATGGATATACACACTGCCTTCGTGTATATGACCTAGAGGGTCGCACGCATAGCACGTCGACACGAACATTGTATTATTGATTATTTTAGTGGATACTAAAATTGATCCTTTTATTATTTCAAAATTAGAATTAATTGGATTATTAATTTATTCTCAAATATCGGAAACAAACAAGCTATAGACCAAGATCGAATATGGATTTATTCGGGTCGATTTATAAAGGATATATGTTAAATATTTATTTATTGATTGAAACATTATTTTAATTAAATTATTTTAATGTATGTGCCGTTGTTTTAAACGGATAGAATATTTTTTTTCATTAAATTAATTTAATAATGTGCACGTTGGCGGAATGAATCAAAATGAGTTGATTTTTCCCATTAATTGTGCCAATTAATTTATTCCGTTACGAATGAATTATTTTGAGCAAACGGAAGGTTTTAAAAGAAAACATAATCAGAGGGGTATAGTCTAATAGTTTTTTAGGATCAATAGAAAAAGAGATAGTTTGGGAGAGAGTCTAAACTAGAGAAATTTTTCCGGAAAAATGAGCACGTAAGATTCAAGTTTTGCTTCCATTTTTCTTCTTCGTCGATCTAAGAGGCGAGTATCTTAGCCAAGAGGTCATCGATTACCTTAAAGAGTGTGGGATCGTTTCCCAACTCACACCTCCTAGAACACCGGAGTAGAATGGTGTTTCAGAAAGGAGGAACCGCACACTCATGGACATGGTTAGATCAATGATGAGTCGTGCAAGTCTTCCATTGTCATTTTGGGGTTATGCCTTAGAAACAGCAGCATACATGCTTAACCGACTTCCAACCAAGTCAGTAGATAAGACACCTTATGAATTATGGTTTGGGAAGAAACCGAACTTGTCTTATCTTAAGATATGGGGCTGCGATGCTTATGTGAAGAATGAAAATTCTGATAAGCTTGCGGCAAGATCCATTAAGTGTATGTTTGTAGGTTATCCCAAGGAAATAAAGGGATACTACTTTTATCTCCCAAACGAGCACAAAGTTATCATTGCTCGATATGCTACTTTCTTGGAAAGAGGATTCATCTCTAAAGAGAGTAGTGGGAGTAAAGTAAGTTTTGAAGAAATTTCGGACTCTACAAATAGGTTGGAAACTGAACTTTTAGATAGGGAATCAGTACCACTAGTACAAGCGATTCCAACTTTCGAAAATGTTCAAGGAACGCAAGATCAACGTAAATCGACAAGAGTACACCGAGAGCCTGATAGATATGGTTGGCTAGTGACCCAACATGAGGAAGTACTGCTCGTCGAGGATGATGAACCGTCGACTTATGAGGAAGCAATCGCTTCAAATGATTCCGAGAAATGGCTAGAAGCCATGAAATAAGAGAGGACTCTATGTATACCAACCAAGTTTGGGAGTTGGTTGATGCGCCAGTTGGGGTAAAACCCATAGGGTGCAAGTGGATCTTCAAGAAGAAGATTGACATGGAAGGGAATATAAGTACCTATAAAGCAAGACTTGTGGCCAAGGGTTTCACTCAACGTCAAGGAATTGACTATGATGAAACATTTTCACCGGTTGCAATGCTTAAGTCCATTAGAATTCTCATTGCGATACAGATTACAAGGATTACGAGATCTGGCAGATGGATATAAAAACCGCTTTTCTGAATGGAAAGTTACAGGAGGAAGTGTTTATGGTACAACCTCCCGGTTTCATTGCATCCAAGAATGCAGATAAAGTATGTAAGCTCAAGAGGTCATTTATGGGCTAAAGCAAGCATCTCGGAGTTGGAATCTGCGATTTGATGAAGCAGTCAAAGAATTTGGCTATGTCAAGAATCCAGAGGAACCTTGCGTTTACATGAAGGTTAGTGGGAGCAAGATTTCGTTCCTAGTGCTGTATGTTGATGATATACTTCTGATAGGCAACGATATCCCTAGCCTAGAATCTACCAAGAATTGGCTGGGAGAGTGTTTCTTTATGAAAGATCTTGGGGAAGCGACTTATGTCTTAGGTATTAGATTATACAGAGATAGATAAAATAGGTTGCTGGATTTGAGTCAAAATATGTATATTGACAAGATGCTGAATAGGTTCAGCATGCAAGATTCCAAGAGAAGATTCTTGCCAATGTCACATGGTGTACATCTTTCCAAGTCTATGTGTTCGAAGACACAGGAGGAGAGAGGAAGGATGGGCAAGATACCTTATGCCTCTTCTATAGGGTCCATTATGTATGCCATGATTTGCACTCGACCCGATGTCTCGTATGCTTTGAGCATGACAAGTAGATATCCGTCAGATCCTAAATAGGGTCATTGGACTGCAGTAAAGACTATCCTCAAGTATCTTAGAAGAATAAAGGACATGTTCTTAATTTATGGAGGATATGAGGAGTTAGTTGTTAGAGGATATATTGACGCTAGTTTCCAGACAGATTAGGATGATCTGAAATCGCAATAGGGTTATGTGTTTTGTTTGAATGGTGCAGCTGTATGTTGGAGAAGTTCCAAGCAGAAGACAGTTGTAGATTCTACAGCTGAGTCCGAGTACATTGTAGCTTCCGAGGCGGCAAAGGAAGCTGTGTGGATCAAAAACTTTATAGCGGAGCTTGAAGTTGTTCCGAGCATTGTTGACCCAGTCACATTGTACTGTGACAATAATGCGGTCATAGCGCAGGCCAAGGAGCCGAGGTCTCACCAACGATCCAATCACGTATTGCGGAAATTTCACATCCTCCGAGAGATTGTTCAGAGGGGTGACGTGTTGGTTAGTAGAGTTGATACGAGCGAGAATATCGCGGACCCACTCACAAAGGCCTTACCTCTGCAGAAACATGAGACTCATGTGAGGAGCCTAGGACTTCGAGTCCATAGTGCTTGGCAATAGTGCAAGTTGGAGATTGTCAGTGTGTGCACTTATGTGCCAAGACACTTTAATGTATTTGTGGATAAATAATTAATAAAGACGAATATTTGTCATTGATTATTTTACTTTTCTGCACGTAAAATTATTAATGATAAAGTCCAACAGATTATTGAGTATATTAATCTGAAATAGTCCATGATCGGATAGATGTTTAGAGGGGACATGAACATCTAGATCATCACTAAGTATAGCTGAGGTCAAGATAGACCAAGGGATAGTGTATCCAAGTTATATTTAGGGGTACCTTAAGATTAGGGATACTGGACACGACCCGTTTAAGAGGATACCACATATTAAACATCATTGGTCAATTCTCTTTATGGACGAGTGTAACTGATCTTTTGATTTGAGACCTTCATTTATTCTATGCATGGAGTTTGTGCATTTTGACGTCGTTAAAAGCGGTCTTTAACCGGATTGTGAGTAATACGATTGTTGGGTGTGTGACAAAGCGTAGAGAGAATAATGTTGAGTCAAGATAGGATTCATCGCTCTTTTGGATTAGAGAGTTGACATCTAGGCCACTTGATAGAGATATTAGTGACTCTAAAATCCATGACCATGGGAGGAATGTTTTACATTCAAAAGAGTCTATTATATCTTGGTAATCAAGTAAAATAATTAATTTGGAGATGATGTATTTTGCGCCAGATTAATTGGGATGTCGGTTAGATGAAGAGATTGAATTACACAGTAATCGGTTCATAGTGGTTTATGATTTATAATCATTATCCTAATACGTTGGGTGACTAAAAACTGTTGCTAGACGGTTACCTTAGTTTGTGTATGGATATACACTGCCTTCGTGTATAGGACCTAGAGGGTCGCACACATAGCACGTCGACACGAACATTGTATTATTGATTATTTTTGTGGATACTGAAATTGATCCTTTTATTATTTCAGAATTAGAATTAATTGGATTATTAATTTATTTTGAAATATCGGAAACAAACAAGCTATAGACCAAGATCGAATATGGATTTATTCGGGTCGATTTATAAAAGATATATGTTAAATATTTATTTATTGATTGAAATATTATTTTAATTAAATTATTTTAATGTATGTGCCGTTGTTTTAAACGGATAGAATATTTTTTTAATTAAATTAATTTAATAATGTGCACGTTGGCGGAATGAATCAAAATGAATTGATTTTTCTCATTAATTATGTCAATTAATTTATTCCGAATGAATTATTTTGAGCAAACGGAAGGTTTAAAAAAAAAACGTAATCAGAGGGGTATAATCTGATAGTTTTTGAGGATCAATAGAAAAAGAGACAGTGAGGGAGAGAGTCTAAACTGGAAAAATTTTTCCGCACGTAAGATTCAAGCTTTGTTTCCATTTTTCTTCTTCGTCGATTCAAGATGCCAGCACCTATCGGATCGTCAAGTGTTCGTGATCGTCTGCGCGCGGATACCGCTAGAGGAGTCACACTTGGGGCTCTCGATTGTTCGCGATTACGTTTTGTTTATTCGGAGATTTTAAGGTACGATTTCCGGGTAATATTATTTTGTTATTAATATATTATACGTACCATGATCTCGTTATTTTTGGGCATAAAATCAAAATTATATTGCTTTCGCTGCGCCTGTAATCCAACAGTTATGGCATAAGACTCCGATTGGCCTCGTGGCTATATAAAACACCGAAAGTGATCCACTCCATTCCTCGATTTGTTTGCGCGTATCGGCAAGTGTTTCTCGTTGACGGTCATTTCCATGGTTGTACTTGTGGCCGACCGGATAGAAGTACACTGCATCGAACCAGGCTGCAAGGCTCAATCCATGGAGGGGCATTCGGACAAAGGCCCATATCATCAGAGACTGATCCGGTCCGAACCGAATTCGACGCAGTGACATGGTCACCAGAGGAGGTTCCACAATTTCCATAAGGTCCTCCTAATCAGTAGCCGTGGTCCACTCAACTCCTCAAACACGTACAAAACATGCAACCTCGGGCGAATTGAATGGTTCTTCACAAGGGAAAAAGCCGCTTTCGCTCCAAAAAAGCTGACTTGACCATCCCCCATAGGCCCCCTCCAATTACAACACGGTCTTAAGTCAAATAAGAACATTTCTTGAACCAGTCAAATATCAACCAAACCCACCACGATTCTTCTTCCTAATTCAATTCGATATATTCCCACTATTAACTTTCCCGGAAGGCCGTGTTTGAATCACACTTCCCCAACCTTCCCAGGTATAAATCCCATCTCGCCCTCTGCAACGTCAAACCCGGAGTCGAACATTATTAAATCATGGAAGTCGTCCTGCTCCCCCCTCAGAGAGCAGAGAAGCCGAGGCTTAACTGGAGGAGTTCATCTCTGTCGTCCTCGTCCACGAGGCAGCGACAGGGTGGTTGCACATGTTTGAGACGCGTCGGGATGGTTCAGTGCAGGCTTCACGGGTGCGTCGTCCCGGGTTCCGGCGACAGGTTTAGGAGGAGCGGCAGCGTCGGCGGCAACGGAGGGAGGGAGATCCTTAGGAGAGCGTTGATGCCTCCCTCTCGCAGGGTTGTGGGCAAGAGGTGGTTGAATTTCCGTCCCACCCCAAGTAGGCTTTGTAACATGTCCATGGCTTGAGTTGAGTTGACTCCCCCTCTGTACAACTGTTGTAGATGAGATTGTACAAAATCGATTATAAAGCTGATGAAAAATCTTCCCCCCCGTTCTGTCTTTGTGAAAATTTCCTCCCCAAACCTTCCCGTTCCCTGACCCCCCGTATTGGGCTAAAAAGAAACTTAGGCCCACAAGGCTCATTTAGAAAAGTCGGCCCATTTAGATGACTCGGGGCTGCCCATGTGGCTAGTCCATCGAGTCGACCGCTGCTACCGCGACAACTCATCTACTCCACAGGTGAGGTCTCCCCACTGCGCGACGCACCCAATCACCGCTCCCGCCCCCTCACAAGGACTGGCCCAAGTCGCTCCCCCGACGGTCGCACAGTTTTGAGAGTCCCCGGTGCCGCCAGATGCGGCGGCGGAGAACCATCCCGTCGAACTGATCCAGTGCTTTATCTCCGATCTCGGAGGAAGAGAGCGATGGCGAATTACTTGTCTCAGTTCCAGACGATCAAGAACTCCTGCGATCATCTCGTCATTGCCGGTCGGTTCAAGAGAGTGGATTAGTTCGATTAGTGTGCGATGTGGTCTACTTTGGAGCTTGTTTAAATCCGTGCGGCGGCGATTGTGTTATAACCGTGGTTGATCTTGTGCGTTTGGTTTGGATTGGCTGACAGTCGAGGATGTTAGTGATCTGTGGCCGACTGTCAAGAGCGGATTCGAGGAGCGGTTGCCTTTCAAGAAGGCTTACTTGAACAACAAGACTCGTAACACTGTCCTAGTCGAGAACTTGCCGGCGGAGTTCATTTTGACCACCGATGCTAGACTCAGGAGCCGCTTTCCGCAGGAACAGTCCTTGTATTGGTTTAGGGAGCCGTATGCAACGATAATTCTTGTTACGTGTGAGGTAGCACTGAACTTTCCGCGATTTCCCCCCGTTCCTAGATTTTTGGTACTTACTTTTCGATATTAATAGAAGTGCATTCATTTAGGATCTCGATGAGTTCAAGACTATCCTCAAACCTAGGTTGAAGCTTCTTGTCCAAAACGATGAGAAGGAGTGGTTCATTGTATTTGTATCTAGAGCTCATCCTAGCAACGATCAGGCGAGCAAAATGGCGAAGAAAGTGTACGCCAAGCTTGAAGTGGACTTCAGCTCTAAGAAGAGAGAGAGGTATGTTCTCTATGAAGCTTAGTAATATTTTCTGATGTATCAGAAGGTAATTAGCACACAACATGGATCCTTTTGGTAGTCATATTATATGTAAACAATCCAATGCCCATATCCCTTTCTGTCAATATTAGTGAAAAAAAAATCGGCAATATTATGGTGGATTGCAGAATCCACCTGCTGATAAAGAAATTAAAGTTTAGCCCCAATGGTATGATAGGGAGCATGGTTTTTAGCACAAAAATATTCCCCTGCTGTCTTTTCTCGAAAGTCCATGGATGCTTCGATCCTTTGGATTCAGCATCGATGGATCTCCAATGCCTATAAGATGTTAATCGGACTATTCATCTGTTCCATTTCTTTCCTTTTAATATTCCATTATAGGTATTTATTTTTTTTCACGATGTCCTCAAGCTTTCAGTTACTCCTCTATGTAGGTGTTGTAAGTTAGATATACACGGCCCTGAAGCAAATTTTTGGGAAGACTTGGAATCCAAAGCTGTGGAGTCCATTAGGAATACCTTGGATAGGCGTGTGCAGTTTTATGAAGAAGAGATACGCAAGCTTACCGAGCAACGGTTCATGCCTATATGGAACTTCTGTAATTTTTTCATACTGAAGGTCTTTTCCTTCCTCAAGTGTATTTGATTTTATTCTTGTTTAAGGTATTGACTGTCGTTACTATGCCAGAGAAAATACCTGGATTTTCATGAGATGCATTTCCTTTTAATGTACCATAAATTCTTTTGTCTCTCCTTCTCATATTGTTTTATCTTCAATTGTATTAATTTTTTACAGGAAAGTTTGGCATTTATATTTGAAATGGCACAATTGCACGAAGATGCGTTGCGTGAATACGATGAGCTTGAGCTGTGCTACTCAGAAACGGGTGCACGACATGACATTACTACACTTCTTTATCAAAGATTTGTTCTAACTATTTGTGCAACCCAGCTCACTATTATGATATATTCTATGTCACACAAGTTTGAGTTTATTGATCCATGATCTGCTGACTAAACTTATTATAAGCGTTTCCAAGACAACTTTTAACATTTGTTTGCACACAGTGAACATGACTGCAAAACAGAGGGACTTTGGAGGACTCGATGAAGGAGATGAGCAGGCTGCCTTGCTAAATCCAGGAAACAAGCCGCTGACTCAATTTGTTCAGGATGATTCATTTCGCGAGTTTGACTTTAGACAATATCTCTTTGCTTGTCAATCAAAGGTTTTCAATCTCAGATACTCAGAGACTCTTGACTTTGCTTCATTTTTTCTTTGATACAATGATGGCTAGACCAATATGTTGGTAGCTTTAGCTTATGGACATGGACGCACGACTGAAAACGTTTTATGTGATGTATTTTGTTCCTACGGCTGCAAAATCTGTTATTTTAATGCAGATCAATCTTCTTTCATTTTGATTTATCTGACACAGAATAACGTGCCTAATCAAGTAATCATTTTGGTCTTGTATTGTCATATTGATTTTATATACTCATATAGTTTCTATGTGTGATACTTTGAAATGGCTCCAAGTGATGTATAATAATTACTGATGAAAAGGAACAGTGTTGTTGGGTGAGAAATTGACCTGTTCATCATTCTGCCTAATGTGGGAAAGGTCAAACCTAGCTAAACATCTGCACATTGAATTTTTAAACTTTTTATGCTGGTGGCCTACGGTCGGGCATTTTCCATTATGCTGTTATATTGTGATTTCTTCAATATTTTCTATTCGCTGTTGCTCGCTTTTTTTTCAAACTTTGAAATTAAATTTGCAGCTTTTATTCAAACTAAATCGACCATATGAAGTTGCCTCGAGGGGTTATCCTTTCATAATAAGCTTTTCAAAGGCATTGATGGTGTATGAGGTAATTCATTCTGATGAATTCTTAGAAAGTCTTCAATTCTTATTCTTCCATGGCTTCATGTTTACCTCTTCTTCTCCTTTCTTAAAAAAATCTTGTCAGAGTGTTCTACCATTTTGCATGCGTGAAGTATGGGTGCTGACTGCTTGCTCAACCTTGCTCAATGCGACGTCCTTGCAATACAAAGATGGAATTGTGTCATCTGAACTAGAAAAAGAATTCTACCGCCTTCAAGGGGATCTTTATTCTTTATGCAGAATTAAGGTATGCTCCCTCTTTCATATATGCCATACCTTCTTTAAGCAAGATTAAATTTGTTTCTTTCTTGGTGAAGAAGCTTTTTAGTGGAATTATTTTACAGCTCATACAGTGTACCATCGTATTATAGCTGATCAGATGATTCTGTCCTTTAACACAGAAAATATTGCGGAAAATATCTAGACTAATCTGTGAGTATCAATACTGCAGTTCATGAGACTAGCCTGTTTGATTGGGTATGGGACTACTTTGGAAAGAAGTCCTGTCAATAGGTAATGAATCCATGGATTAGTAGCGATTGTTTATGTCTTATTTCCGCTTCCAATTCTTCTAATGATAGTCATGTACATAATTCATTTTTCTCCTGCTTCAAGCAGTGCATCTTTAAGCATGCTTCCCTGGCCCAAGCCTGCTGTTTGGCCATCTCTTCCAGAGGATTCTGCATCAGAAGTGTTTGCAAAAGAAAAGGCAGGTTCTTGAATTTCTATGCCAGAGACACAGTGCCACTAATTAGGATGAGTAGTCTTTGTCATTTCTAGCATTGTGGATAATGCGGCAAAAGCTACAGTATGCTCAAGTCTCTCTCTATTCAGTTACCTGAAATAATGTAGGCTTTTCAATTATCTACAGATGCTTCTGCAATTTAATCCTAGGGAGAAACACTTCGGTATTCAGAGGAAGCAGCTGCCTCTTGAACCCTCAGTGTTGCTGCGTGAAGCTAATAGGAGGAGAGCTTCTCTTTCTGCTGGAAATATGCTTGAAATGTTCAATGGACGCCCTGGTCTTTCTGATGGGTAATTTATACATGTCATATGGTGCTCGAGCGGTCTAGATGTTCGTATTTTTCTCCCTTACACTTTTGACACTTCATTATTTACAGAATAGGTGCAGATTCAACTTTACGATCACCGAAAGTCCAAGGTGCTATTATGTCAAGGACCAACTCATCACCTGTAAATTTTGAAGACTCAATCGATAGGCCAATGAAAATAACTGAAATTTATGTCGCTGCTGAACATGCCTTGCAAAAAACAATTTCCAATGCTGATCTTTGGAAGTCCTTGTCATCTTTGAAAGATTTTGAGGTATGTAGATGATGTCATATACCAGAAATAACGCATCGTTTTAGTAGTTAAGTAGTTCTTGTATTGTATTACATCTAACTTGTTTTCATGAAAGTTATGAGCCAGTTCTGATATGGTTTTCCTTTGTTTCCTTTCCTTTCCTTTCCTTTCCCATGTAATATAATGAGCCAATTCTCTTGATTTCCGTGGAGAAGTATAAGCCAGATAATTTAAATAGTAAATTCTTTTAGGACCCAGCATGAAATGGGATAATAAGGTTGAAACGAGATTTACTGTTTTTGTTTTTAACAAGGACTTTTTGTGTTGACCTGTCTTAATAGGAGAAATACTTGGAACTCACGAAAGGTGCTGCTGAAAACTACCATCGTTCCTGGTGGAAGAGGCACGGGGTTGCCCTAGATGGAGAAATTGCCTCTGTTTGCTTCAGGAATGGAAACTTTGATTTGGCTGCAAAGTCATATGAAAAGGTTTGCGCTTTGTATGCTGGGGAAGGTTGGCATGATTTGTTGGCTGAGGTCCTGCCCAATCTGGCTGAATGTCAGAAACTTTTAAATGACGAAGCCGGCTATTTGTCTTCTTGTGTTAGATTGCTTTCTCTAGACAAAGACTTGTTCTTGACCAAGGAGCGTCAGGCTTTTCAATCTGAAGTTGTTCGTCTAGCTCACAGTGAAATGAAGCACCCTGTTCCTCTGGATGTGTCACCATTGATCACATTCTCTGGAAACCCTGGGCCCCCAATGGAGTTATGTGATAGGGATCCTGGCACACTCTCTGTTGTTTTCTGGAGTAGCTTTCCAGATGAAATAACGCTTGATCATCTTAGTCTCACTCTAATGGCTACTAAAAATGCTGATGAAGGAGCTAAGGTATGTCGGTGTTTGGAGATGTTAGTATTCTTTTATCTTATTGGGATGTGGCGTCCACTTCTGACACTATTGATTCCCATATCAACTTGTTCCCAGGCTTTGAAGAGTTCTAGTGCAATAGTCTTGAAGCCTGGTCAGAATATGATCACACTTGCCTTACCTCCTCAGAAGCCAGGTTCCTATGTACTGGGAGTTCTCACGGGACAAATAGGCCAATTGAGATTTCGATCTCATGGTTCTTCCAAGGATGGTCCGGCTGACACCGATGATGTTATGAGCTCTGAGAAGCCTACACGACCCATTTTAAAAGTACCGCATTAAATTATGATAGATTCCTGCACTACCCGGCTCGTTGTCATCCTTTAATTTGACAACATCTCTGACCTGCATCTTGTGATCCCTATTTTGGATCATTTTATGTGCTTAAACTTTAGGTTGTCTTTAGTTAGGTTATGAGCAAGTTTAATTGACCTGGCTGAAGAAAAAATGATCTCTGCAGGTTTTGAGTCCAAGACCGCTGGTTGATCTCAGTGCTTCAGTTTCATCAGCCTTGCTTATGAATGAGCCTCAGTGGGTCGGGATAATTGTCCGGCCTATTAACTACTCACTGAAGGGTGCTCTACTGCATATCGATACTGGTCCAGGTCTCACAATCGTTGAGTCTCATGCAATTGAGATCGAAAGCATGGACGGCGTCTCAGAGAGCCGTACTGATTGTAAGGCAGGGGATGACACTGAACAGAATGATGGCTTGGTTGATTGTAAGAATGTTGAACAGTTACGACTTGAGGTTGGAAAAGTACAGTTACCGGATTGGGTAAGCAACGTGACGTCAACATTGTGGATTCCAGTTCAAGCTAACAATGATGAGCTAGCGAAAGGGACATCTTCAGGTACTTCACTATACTTCTGGTGTCATTGGTTCATCTGTGGTTTTGTGTGCACTTACCTTCATGTGCAGTTCTTTAGCACGTGGGAAGTATATATCATCTTTTGTGACCATGCTGCTATTTTGGACAGGGAATCCCCAGAAGCAGAGCATTGTTGATGGGATGAGGACAATAGCTTTAAATCTTCAATTTGGGGCGTCTCATAATCAAGTATTTGACAGGTGCCTCTGATACTCTTTTTAATCTATGCTTCCTTATCCATTTTCTCGTATCACTGTCTACGATCTCTGTTTAAAATATTTCTACGTGGTCTGAGTTGTGATTGCTCGGCAGGACAATAGCTGTGCATTTCACTTATCCTTTTCACGTGTGCACACGCCTTCAAGATAAATGCAGTGATGGAACTTTACTACTGCAGGTACCCTTTCTTTGGAACATGTCAGCATATTGCTTTTTTTTATCGCATTCCTACATCATGATTTTGATTCTATCCATTCAAGCACCTTTCGTCATACTCTCCATTTCATCATCTAGCCGAGCAAATGTTTCCTGAGTATTTAGTAATTGCCACTATAATTTATTTATTTTATGTTCCATTTTGGTTGTGGCTCAAGGTTATCTTGTCTTTAGGTTGTGTTAGTTATGCACAATGATTGGATATTTGCAATTTTATGACCTGGGTTCTGTTCCCTTCCTACTTCATAGTGGTTACTGGGGGAAGCATTATTCCTTGAGAAAATGATGTTTGTGAATTACTTTGCTATCCTCAGCTGCGATCTATTGTGTTATGTCCAGGTTACCTTGCAATCTCAAGTTAATGCGACTTTAACTGTTTATGATGCTTGGCTGGATCTTCAAGATGGATTTGTCCATGTTAAAAATGACGATGGAAGGCCAGCTTTGGGGTTCTTTCCCCTCGTCATCTCTCCATCCACTCAGGCTGGGGTTCTTTTCAGCATAAGTACCGATAAGTTTTCAGGTATGACTTGAGTTTCCAATCCATAGGTGAAAGAAAACTTATGTGGCCACCTCAGTATTGTCTATCGACAGCAACCACCTTCATTAATGAGCTTGTAGTTTTGTTGACAGCGAGAGGTTGGCATCTTGTCCTAATACGGATGGTTTTATAAAACTAACTAGAGTGCAAGGGCTGGGGATAACAAGAACTTATGTGACATGCATTTAGTAATAATATAATTTTCCAGCAACTCCTGACATAATCATCTGGGTTGAGAATCTAGCAGCGGATTACATGATGCCCGAGATGTACCCACAGTTTGAAAAGTCTATTAATAGAATGAGAAACTGATATAACCTTTTTTAGTGATATCAGAAATATTCCCGGAGAGCAAATCAACTCTAAGGAAACATTGTGTTCCCCCATGAAAGTTGCAGTTTGATAATGAGATATTAAAATGCCATACAAGCAGCTCCCAATAATAGGTTAGGTTGGAAAAACTTATGTAGTTTGAATCATCACTAGGTTAGGCTGAATTCATTTGAATGTCGTGTTGATCTCATTTCTCCATGTCATGTTTACTCTACCCACTGAAGAGTTTGAGGCAGCTATTTCTGATAAAATGATGACCAAACCGACAGATGAAGCAGGAATTTCGCAGCCTGAGAGTATACTTAATGTCAAGTATGAGATTTCGGGTGATCGGACCACAGGTGCCCATCCACCCATGGCAGTAAAGTCTGCTGCCATGGATGGTGAGCGACAGTGTATGATATTTAAGAGCTCTATTGCATTGCAGCGGCCTGTGCTTGATCCATGCATGGCCGTTGGCTTTCTACCACTTCCTGCGGCTGGCCTAAGAGTTGGGCAACTCATTACCATAAAGTGGAGGATTGAAAGATTGAAGCATTTGAAAGAAACAGACAGCTTGGGAAAGTTCAATGTAAGTCTTGCAAAATATATCGGTCGGTCTGTTCACTAGAAATGTTGAGAGCTCACTGTCTGTGTTCTGTCCAATCAGGATGAGATTTTGTATGAAGTCAATGCGAACTCGGTGAATTGGATGATTGCTGGAAGGAAAAGAGGCTATGTATCTCTTTCTAACGAGCAAGGTATTTAAAATGGTATCCTATTTCTTGCATTGCTAAATAGTGCTCTGTGGAACTAGTTACTGTGCTAATGATGGATTCGTGGGACAGGTTCCCGGATGATAGTGTCCATCTTATGTTTGCCGCTGGTCGCTGGTTACGTACGTCCTCCGCAGCTACGGCTGCCGGATGTGAACGAAGGAAACATAAGCTGCAATCCAGCAGCACCACACCTGGTCTGCATCTTCCCTCCGGTCCTCAGCTCCTCGTACTGTATCCCGGCGTAACTTATGCCGGTTCGCATGTGATCCGTATAACATAGGGTAGCAAAGGCATGGAGGTGGTAGTAGCCATACTTCTTTTCCTCTCTCCTTCTTGACTGGGATTCCCGAGGACAATCCACCCTTTTTTGTACAGCGGGATATATCGTTAAAACTGCCTCTCTTTTAGGGCTGGGTTATTGGCACACAAACAAGGAGAGGCAAAGCAAGTTTATTTTTTGTGATGATGAGGCGGCTTAAGTTTTCAAAATCGCCACTTTTTTAAGAACAAAAAGGAAAGAAAAATTTGTGAAAGGGTCCCACCGAGATTGATGCACCATATGAGGTTTGTTACAAAAGTAACTTGGCAATAAAATATTATGCATGGCATTTGATTTTCGAAAATTCTCTTATATAGATAGATCAAGTCAGCTTAAGAGTGATGGCTGCTGGCCAGTGAGTTTGGCTGTGGTGGCAGCTGCTGTTGTTTTTTTGGGGTTAATTGTTTGTTTATGTGGATGTACGTGTTCTTAGGACCTCCACGTTCTGTACTTTTATTCATTCATTCATTCAGTAGGATTCACGAAGTCTTTTATCTCATTTGGCTCTTGCGTAACACCATCCATCAAAATTAATATAAAAAATTATGAAAAAGTTTTCTCCCAACGGATTCAATTCATCCCATCCTCTGCTTTCCCGGTTGTCTACTCCTGCCCCCTTCTACTGCGCGACCCCCCACTTTTGCCGTAGATAACAGAATCCCCAAACATATGAAAGAGCCGACGCTTGCCCAGTGGCGCTGCCCCCTTCCATCCTCCGTTTTCCGTCCTTCCATCCTGTGGTCCTGGAGGTCGTTCCCTCCTGTTCCTCCAACAATCCTCCGACGCCGCCTCATCTTTTCTAGAAGAGGCTCCTCAGAGTCGAGGGCCCCGTCCAGAGTTCCCAAGCCCTGGAAGGATTTGATTGGAAATTGGGTACGCAACAATGACGGAGCCGCTCGAACCCTTCCGATATTCGTTGGCACCGCGTCCCTGCTGGCCGTCCTGTTGAACCGCACCCTCTCCGGGATCCCTCCCGTTGCCGATGCCAGCAGGCATGCTTTTGTTCCCGTCTTTTACAGATAGCTTTTTCTTTATCTGGCCTGTTCCCATTTGGTTGTTATTTGGACTTTTGGGTTTAGTTCACTGTCGAGGGCCGATTTGCTGACGCTGGGACTCGCGGTCACCAACATCCTGTGTGGACTCGTCTGGTTGTCCATTCGGCCCAAAGCTATATCTGTGGTCAGTTCTGATTTTTAATCTCCCCATGTGTCTGGCTGTGTGTCAGTCAATCTAATGGAGAATCTGCCTTACTCGTCAAGCTGCTAAATTTAGGAATAAAATGGAAAAGTAAGGGGAACTCCTTCTGATTTTCACTTAACAGTTAGGGTCATCGTCTAGGTGGAACTGTTGGGGGTGGAGACACAGAGGATCTCTTCTGATCTTCCTGAATACGTGGTCGTGGAGTTACTGTGGTAATAAATCTTCCCTTCTTAATGGTAATTCATGTGAGTCTCTCATGTTCTGGATATCGTTGTTCGGACGATCGAGCTGTTGTTTTATATTCTGGAGCATATTAGTTTCTAGCTTCATTGGCCTCTTATGAATGTTGTGTTTAGCTCTGTTGTCACTTGCTTTGTATAGATCACACTGGAAACCAAAACATAGTTACGTTTGGTTCAGCAGCGAGGAACTTAACAGTACATTTACCCCGCATACTGAAGAGCACACAAAAAAATTAAAAAGTTAAAAATATTTTGTACATTCGTATGTAGAAGCATATGAAACGATATCCCGTTGTGTCGATGAATTGGGTAACCTGATGCTTGTTGACCTTTTCCTAGTTCTTTGGCATCTGTACTACCTATTACAGATATCTATCTCGATAGACAACCATTTTGTATTGTCAACTACATACACTGATTGATAGGCTATCAAAGCATGCCTTCCCATAAAATGAAGATATTCTTATCAATGCACTGTTGCATCTCTAGTTTATCCTCAACCAAATCAGATATGGAGATGGAGATACATTTCCTAGAATTTAGTATTCTCTCTAACATCCAATGTAAATCTTAGGGTTTGGGAATCTCTCTCTGCAGTGACATGCACCAGGTCTTTGGTTATTGTTTATGACGGCCGTTGCATCGCCCAAATAGGTGCAGCAGCAGTATCTTCCAGCAGTAGACAAGAAGCTATCCAGGTTGACCCTTCAAACTTGATAAAAGGCTTCCTTTATCAAGGCATTATGAAATCAAGAGCCCGTAAGTAACTAAGTTTATTTCCGGAAGAGATGAATAAGAGGCCTAGTTTAGAATGTTGGAAAATGCTATAAGAAGATAGTCGACAATTTTCAGAGAACTACCTGGCCAATTTGTCGCTTTATCCGGGGAGGACAGAGCTGTCTTTCTTGCCCAGTAATACCCAGGTTTTTACTCTTTCCACCTCCCTGTTTTGTCATAGCATTTTGAATCTTCAGAATCCTTTCCCGTTCTTATTATTCATTATTGGGTGTGTTAGTATACTTCTTTTGCCCCTCTAAAATACTTGTGACTTATCAACAAAACAAAAGCCTATATGTGACTGTTTTGTTGTGCCGTCACTATAGAGCTTCAATGCTCTCATTTTTGCTGGGCTTGCATCAGTCAATTCTTCGTTTATCTGCAAGTGATCATTGTACTTTACAGGCAGTCATTTTGCAGCCTCTAGGGGAGAGGGGAATTGCAGTCATTGGTGGTGACATGATAAGGGGCTTCACGACATCTGATCAGGTTTATCTTTTATACTTTATTGAATAGGTCATTTAGCGGCTCAATTATTCTATTTTACTATGCCGAGCTTTGTTTGCATTAAACTGTCTATGAATGTGTTCATCTACAGACATGGATAACATACCTTGCAGACAAGGTGGACTCTACTCTTTCTAAATGTACGAGTATGGCCACATCAGCCTTCCATGATTCTGCCCAAAGGTAATGGCACCTGTATTTATGTGGTTTGCTGGGAGTAATGTAATGGCTCGACAATTGGAGCCCAGATCCCGTATGTTTGTCAATGTGCGAAAAGATCACAATACTCGGGTTGACAGAATTTGCTTAATTTGGAGTAGAAAAAATAATGGAAAAAGGGAGAGAGAAGGTCCCACCGAGATTTGAACTCGGGTTACTGGATTCAGAGTCCAATGTCCTGACCACTAGACCATGGGACCTGATGATGCTGTGGTATATAATAACAATAATAAAAAAATTATGAGTCTCACATCAAATTAGGATTGCTACAAGTTCGCATCCAGCGCAACAGTCGTGTGATCTTGGAAATGGAAATGGGGAGCAAGCAAAGCACCCACATTTGCTCTCTCCATAAACATTAAACCACACATCAACAACACTTGCTGTGGCCTTGAAATTGGCATCCCTCCAATCTCCAAACAAGCCCAAATTCCATTCCATCCTTTTTTTGGCCTTTTTCTCCTCATTTTTTTTTTAAAAAAATGACCTCCTCCTCCAGTAAGCAGCATCCAACACCACCACCACTTCTCCCTTTGTTGACGAAGAAGCCTTCCCCATAAAAACTGAACACCGGTAAAAAAAAAACAAAACGCAAGAAAGGAAACAGATCCTCAAATTCAATTGCTTTCTTTCTAACCTACCACCACTTTATCTTTATGTTATATTAAAAAATAATAAATAAAAAAGATTCTCACTTTCCCTATTCACCCCCATCCTTTTTCCCTTTAATTTTTTAACAGTCAAAATTCTCAGCGACGGACCCAAATCCTAAGATGTCAGAAATGAGACCGAACGAGACTTTACAAACGAGAAAAAGTGACTCAACTCTAACTGAACTGACCCCAATCTTACGAAACCAAAAAAAAAAAAAAAATCTCTCAAATGTATATCCGAATTCTCTCTTCCTCAAACAGCATTTCTTCGACACACTGAGATTATTGTTGTTGTTGGGTCGTGTGTAAAACGTAAATAAGCGAAAAAGGAGGGGAAGATCTTTAGTTCGTATGGTTGTTAAAAAATACTTGTATATTCTTTTGCTGTATTGTAACTAGGGTCTGTAGCTGGACTTGGGATACCATCTCGGCTTCTCCGGTCCAGCCTCACTTCTTGCCCGCCTGAGGCTGCCGCGAGCGGTGGTAGCTGTGCGGGCTTCGTGAACGACACGATGTGGCTGCTTACCATGAACGCCGTCGCCCCCTCTGACACCCTCACGTCCTCCACCCTCAGCTCCTGCAGCTTCCTCGCGTACTCATGTGCGTGCAGTAGGTCCCACAAGATCCCTATCCCTCCGGGCTTGAGAACCCTCACGAGCTCCCCCACCACCCTCATCCTCTCCGCGGCGGCCTCCACGGTACGGTTCCCGTACGCCTTCCCCACCTTGTGGACAAACACGGCCGACGTCACCACGTCGAAGTAGTTATCCGGGAACGGCAGGCTCCTCACGTCGCCTTCTCGGCAAGTCACATATTCTTGTACGCCTGGAGTAACGTCAGAAAACGCTCAATCAAACAAGGGATTCGAATTTCCAGCTTGTTAATTTTTTTTTTCCGTTGTCCTAATTCAATTTTTACCTTCGATCTTGGCGGTTCTGAGAGCGGACATGGCGGTTTGCTTGCACTGAGCCAGCCCAACCACGCGGCCGGAGCTCCCGCCCTTCTTCAGCTGCATCGCAACCGCGTTCAGGAGTATCCCGCGGCCGCACCCAAGGTCGAGCGCGTTCCTAACCGAGGACCAGTCCCCAACCGCATTCACAATCCGTTGCGCCATCTCGTGGTGAAGCGCCAGCCCGGAGTAGAACATGTTCCCTGCAGCGCAGAAAAGGCAGAGTGCAGAGATGGCAGCGACGGAGCCGGCAAACCCTGTGGCATAGCGGGCGAGGGAAGAGGGGAGGAAGGAGAGGGAGGAACAGATGGGATCGAAGTAGAAGAGGAAGAGGAGGGAGAGGAGGGAGAAGAGGATGGCGTGGAGGAGGAGGAAAACAAGGGTTTGCCATTGGTCGAGTCCGTAGGTGGCGTAGATCTGGCGCAGGTCCTTGTTCGTCGACGACGATCTGCCCATCGCTCAGCAACTGAACTGAATCTCTATTTTCCCCGTGTCTTGGGGGAGTTGGAAACTGAAACAGAGACAAGAGGGGGGAAGTGAGGAAGTAAAGGAGGGAGACTGAAACTGGGGATGGGGATGAAGTTTTTAACTGTCAACCGGGATTGATTGATTAGTGTTACCACGTTCTTCCGACACGTGCCAGTTCCTTAGATTTCTGGGAATCTGTCGGAAGGAATATGAATATATGACTGACACTTGGTTTAAGTTTTTATATTTCTTTATTTACGAAGCGTTTGTTCCCCCGGCTTTTAAATTTCAAATCCATTTTATTTTCCCACAACCACAACAAGCTGATGGTTAGGTTTAGATTTATGTGCGGGAAGATGAAAGGTATGTAATTCTTGTGGTGGCCCATCACAAGAGGTTGGTAAATATTATTCTCTAAGAGACAAGTATGTGCATTATTTAACTCCCCATTTTAAATAATCAAATAAAATAAGAAAGATCGACCCAAAGTATTATTAACATTATTTCACATGGGACTGACTGCCGACAACCCCTGGTCCTGCGGTCCCCTTGAAGGGCGTTGGAATAGAGATCAGTTTTGAAAAGCCTTTTGTTACTAAATAATGTTAGTTTTCGTATTATTTCATTGAATATGGTATCGATTTTAAAAATTTCAGCATTAGAAAGATGGATTTTAATAACGAAGAAAGTCTACCTTGTAATAGTGAACTTCTTTCGTAATCAGAGCCATCTTTCTAAGATTTCGCTATATTACTAAAAAAAATTTTAAAATTAATACCATCGAATTAATATTATTTAAAAATAAAACTCCAGTTTTGAAGATAGAGATGGATGTCCAACTACAAACGGGGTCCACCTCCACCCTCTCGGTTTCTTGTTTCCAACTCCAGAATACAACACAAGGAAAGGAGACAAGATGACAATGGAGGAAAACAAACAACCTAACCTAGTACTTCCTTGGACTTCTATATCCTTTTTCGACAATCAACCATTTGAATTTCGCTCCTTCCCCAGTCAGAACCCAAGTTTAGGATCGAGGATTGAAGCAGCAGGTAGGCCACAAAAAATGTTGATGTAAGTTTTAGGAAGAATGCTGTCCAGTCTCCAGAAGACTGCTCATCATCATACACCAAAGAAAGCTAGCCTTCCATCTTCTGGAAGAAAGCTGGGGGCGGGGGGGCTTCGATTGCCTGAAGAACTCGAAAATAGAGAAACGGTTAGATGACTTGAACAGCCGGTAAAAACTTAGCAGTCTTCGTGGCTGAACGAGACTCAGACAGACTACTGGACCTCTCAGTTGCCTCAAGTTTGGGATAAAGGGATTACACTAAGCAGAACCAAGGATCATTCCGATACTAAAAGAGCCTGCAGCAAAAATGAATTTCCCCTAAAAGAGCCCAAAAATGAATTTCCCATCTTCCTCTTCCACTAGTAAATCATTGTTCTCTCTCAATTTGTTCACCTAAACTAATTGACTGTTAAAAATGTCTTTCAAAAGAGACCGCATTGAAGTCCATGTTCTAATCATTTGGTGCCTATCGATCCCCAGAAAATTCTAACAACATATGCACCCCTCACAGGAAGTCCTGACAAAGGTAGAATATTAGACAACCAATACAGATCGCGGAGTAAAAAAAAAAAATCCAACTCGGGCTAATTACCTTCTGGAAGGCATTGAGCTCCCCAGGTTATGAGTTCAATGACCAAAACCCAGGCATTTTTTAGAGATTAGAAGATTCCCAGCTAGCGTAGACGGCATTAACTATCTTTTCGTGAAGCACAGGACAGCAACAAGCAATAATTCCCCTATCAAGACCTTCCAAATAGACTCCTCGAGAGAAGTCCAGGGGACGGCCACCGGCATCTGTCACGACTCCACCTGCTTCTTCGACAATCAGGACACCAGCAGCATGATCCCATAACTTCTCTTTGTAACCAGAACTGGCAAACTTCATGAAAACCTCTGCATCCCCTCGAGCTATTTCTGCATATTTCACCATACTATACACACGCAATGGTTGGTTTCTACAGAAGAACAGGAAACCATTTCATACTTAGGCAGTTGCCTTGAAACGGATGAAACAATAGAAAAGGAGCGAGAAAAACAATGCCACTGCTTATCCAAAGCTTTACAAAGGGATGATGGTCGGGCCACTCATCTACCGAAAACAAATTTTAACCCAAGGAGACGTAACATCACCATACCCAAGCCCAACGGAGTCAGCGACTCCCGCCGTAAAGGTGTGGTCCGAGTTGCCCTTCTCCACCGGTTCACAAATGGTTGCCATGGCGGGATCATCAATTGAAGAGACCCGAATGGCTTTCGCATCACCTTTCCATGTGAATCCATTCTCCCCACGTACTAACGGCTGCATCCATGCCTTCCCGCTGCCCCTAGTTGCATACAATACACATCCTTTATCTGACAGACCATTAGCCGTCGTAGAAGAATGTTGCGCCATTTTGTAATATTGGTGATGATAACTCAAGAATTCTCTATTCACGGGGTAATTAGGACATCCGAGTACTCCCATAACAACCTTCCCATCCACCATCAAGGCCAAGGCCACGGCACACTGAATTCCTCGTACAAACCCCAGGGTACCATCGAAGGGGTCTAGCACCCAAAATCTTCCCTTGGGGCCACCGGTGGCGTTGCACCGCTTAATTGCCCCGACAACATCCACATCACTGAGCATTTTATCCGGTTTTGGAAGCTGAAACATGGGCGCATCACCTAAGCATTCATTTACAGCATCCACGACAGCTGACAGCAGACCCCTTGAATTACTTTCCGAAAGAGCCTCAACGTCCTCCTCGGCGACTATCGACATGTTTTCGCTTCCAAAGGACTGCGAGAGCAACCAGCTGACAATCGCCTGAACTCCCCAGTCCACATAGCAGCCTCAAAACATCAGGTTCATAAAACGAGAAAGAGAATAGACCCAATCCAATGCATCAAACCATAAACTAACCCCAAAAGAAATCAAGGACGCAGAAAACGACGCCGCCAACTTAAAATATAGACAAAACAGCGACAGCCTTGGTGAAAACCGAACCGAATCGAATCCTTAATATAATCTTTTATTCGGAAGAAGACTGCGACATGTTTTGTTCCAGCATTGAATTCTTCGTAAACAACAACTCCCTCCCACCAACAACAATCTACAATTCCCGAAGTCGAGTAAAAACCCAACGGATTAACGGGAGGAAGAGGCAATCTACCGGCGACGGTGACGGGGGAGTCGTCGTCCTTGCTGGAGATGATCGGAGGGGAAGTCCCACCCCTTTCGACTCCCCGGGACGCGATCAGCTGGCGCTGAACCCTCTCGCAGAGTCCACAGGCCAAGTGAACAGCCTTGACAGCGACTTCCAATTCCTCGGCGGACACCGCCGACTCCCCGCCTTCCATCCTCCCCCCGACTTGACAAAACCAGCCGCCTGATGCAACCAAAATCATTAACCACCGTCCACTCAGATTTCCTACCACCCGCAACAACCACCCCCGACAGCCCAAGCTGGGGAATGACTGTCCAGACTCCAACAACCTCCGCGCTCCCTTCTCTCCCTCCTCTAACAGAAAATTAACAATACCCCCTATTCCCTTTTTGCATTTGTCTTTATCTACCCCACACCACCCCATGGACTCAAGGTTCGATGGGCTTAATTAACACCCAGCCTAGCCCATTTCTTCAGTTCGTAATTGATTCCCGCCAACCAGCAACACAGCTCAGCAACACACCAGCAACACAGCACAACAACCATCCATCCTCTGTTCGTCCCTCCACAGCTTCCCGCTTTTCCTCGCATCAAAATTCCCCCCTTAAGAACACTTGTCCTCAAGTGTTCGATCCGGGTAGCGACGTTCCAAATCGAATAAGAATTCCCAAGTAGCGTCCTCCGCTGGCTGATTCTGCCACTGCACCAGAACCTTTGTAACAGCACGATTACCACGCTTCACCATTGTGCGTGCCAAAATAGCCACAGGAACCGGTGGTACAGGCTCCACCGAATCAGGAAGCGCTGTAGATACCCGAGATGAATCTAGAAGTCGCCCACGGAGTTTAGAGACATGAAAAACCGGGTGGATGGACGACCCTGCTGGCAAAGCCACCTTGTAAGCAGCTCGTCCGATCTTATCAACCACCTTATAGGGCCCATAGAATAAAGGAGATAGTTTGTGATTAATGCGGCGCTGCACACTGGCCTGTCTGTATGCCTGCAGTTTGACGTAAACCAAGTCTCCGATTGCAAATTCTCTGTCGGACCGGTGCTGATCGGCCAGCTGACGCATACGATGTTGGGCACGATCCATATGAAAACGCAGCAAATGAATGAGCTCTTCCTTACTTCGCAACTCGAAATCCACCTCCGCAACTACGTTATCAGCTGGGAAATAAGGAATATGCAGGGGAGGGGCGTACCCATATAAAGCTTCGAACGGTGACATGTTGATGGAGGAGTGATGGGTGCTGTTGTACCACCACTCTGCCATGGATAACCACTTACACCAGTCCTGTGGTCTGTCACTCGTCATGCAACGCAGATAGGTCTCGAGGCACCGATTAACTACCTCCGTCTGCCCATCTGTTTGAGGGTGATATGCTGAAGAGAGGTGCAGCTCAACGCCTTGCAAACGAAACAACTCTTGCCAGAAACGGCTGAGGAAGATCGTGTCTCGATCGCTGACAATGGTGAGTGGTAAGCCATGCAACTTAAACACGTTGTCAAAGAAAGCTTGAGCTACTGTCTTTGCTGAGAACGGATGGGATAATGCAATGAAATGACCATACTTCGACAGTCGGTCTACTACCACCAAAATGGTTTCCCGCCCTTGAGATCTGGGCAACCCCTCAACGAAATCAAGAGAAATGTCTTGCCAGAGACCCGCTGGAATGGGTAAGGGCTGTAATAAACCCGGAGTGGCCACATTCTCGTGTTTACACCTTAAACAAGTATCACAGGTCCGGACAAAATTCCGAATATCACGATCCATTCCTCTCCAAAAGAAATATCTGTTAACCCTCTTGGACGTGGCCAATGCCCCCGAATGTCCGCCCACTGAACTGCCATGAAAAATCTTAATAATCTTGAGCCTCACCATAGGGTTGTTACCCACCATAATTCGAGATCCCCGTTTTAGCAGTCCTTGATGCCACTTATAGAGAGAAGACGTGAAGCTACCATCCTGTAATCCTTTAAGCAACTTCTGCAAGTTACTGTCACTCTGCCATGTTTGCTTAACATCATCTAAAAGAGTAGGGCAATCATCCTGGACAACCACGGCAAAGAGTTCGGAACCTGGAAGCCGAGACAATGCATCCGCCGCTAAGTTTTCTTTTCCTTGCTTATACAAGATCTCGTAGTCGTAACCCATCAACTTTGATAACCACTTAAATTGACTCTCCGTATGAAGGCGCTGCTCCAGCAAGTGTTTAAGACTCTTGTGGTCAGTTCTAATAATGAAATGACGGCCACATAGGTAATGATGCCACTTACCCACTGCGTGCACGATAGACAGCAGTTCCTTCTCGTAGACAGAAAGAGCTTGGTGCTTCACGGATAAGGCTTTGCTGATATAGGCGATAGGGTGATTTTGTTGCATGAGCACAGCACCTATGCCTGTGGCACACGCATCTGTTTCCACCACGAAGTCCGAATGAAAATCTGGTAGGGCCAAGATTGGGGCAGAGGTCAGCAAGGTCTTCAGTTGGTCAAAAGCCTCCTGAGCCGAGGAATCCCACTGAAAAGAGTCCTTCTTCAGTAAATTGGTAAGAGGCCGACATATAACTCCGTAACCCCGAATAAACCGCCGATAGTATCCACTTAAACCCAAAAAACCACGCAGTTGCTTCACGTTCACCGGAGTAGGCCAATCGTGGACAGCTTGTATCTTCTTCGGGTCTGTAGAAACGCCCTGCCGATCAATATAGTGACCCAAATATTCGACCCTTGCGCAACCAAAAGAGCATTTAGACCTTTTAGCAAAAAGGGCATTCAGTTTCAGTACTTCCAAGGCCGTTTGTAAGTGCTCCACATGCTCTGCTAAGCTGGCGCTGTACACAAGGATGTCATCAAAAAACACTAAAATGAATTTGCGCAGATATGGCCGGAAGATGGAATTCATAAGGGCCTGAAAGGTGGAGGGAGCATTCGTAAGCCCGAAGGGCATAACCAAGAACTCGTAGTGTCCTTCGTGAGTACGAAATGCCGTCTTAGGGACATCTTCTGGGGCCATCCGAATTTGGTGATATCCTGCGCGCAGGTCTATCTTGGAATAGATCACCGAACCGAAAAGCTCATCCAATAGTTCTTCTATTATCGGTATGGGGTATTTGTCCTTGATGGTGAGTTGGTTGAGTTGTCGGTAATCGATGCACATGCGCCACGACCCATCTTTCTTTTTAACCAACACCACCGGAGAAGAGAAAGAGCTGCGACTTGGCTGTATAACTCCCGTTTCAAGCATCTCGTTAACCATCTGTTCGATTATATCCTTCTGGGTTGACGAATGCCTGTATGGACGGACATTGACACCATGAACACCATCCTTTAATGTAATTGAATGATCATGTCCACGAAAGGGAGGCAGACCTTGTGGTTCCTGAAAAATTTCCTGATAGACATCGAGAACTGCAGACACGGCTGGATCAAGTTCATCACTAGACTGTAGATGATACAGGACCACAGGTTCATGGTTCCATAACACAGTAATCAGCTGATTAAGTGATAGCTTATTCAAGGCCTTTCCATCCGTCACCTGACAATTGGTGCTGGGAAGTTTAGCAGTGTTCCCCTGCAATACTACCTCCTGACCTGCCCATTTAAAAGTCATCCTGCTCAATTGAAAATTCCACATAATATTCCCCAATTGGGCTAACCATTGAACCCCCAATATCATTTCACAACCTTGCAGAGGTAAGACATAGAAGTCGGCTGTGAAATTATGTTCCTGCATTTGCCACGCAAAGCACCTCATGATCCTACTACTGCTCAGTCGTCTACCATCTGCAACTAGCACTTGTACCGGACGGATCGGACCAGCTACGATGTTCATTCCCTTCAAGACTCCATCATCCACAAAGTTGTGTGAACTACCCGAATCAATCAAAATATGCAATGGTCGTTTACCGTACTGACCAACAATCCGCATGGTTTGCGCTCCGTGATCACCCACTTCTCCATTCAACGCATGCAATGTCACTTTCATTTCCTCACTCCCTGCTTCCTCATATCTATTAAGGAACTCTTCGTCATCAGCTGATCCATTTTCCCTTTCTTCTACTATTAATGAAAATAGTTGGCGTTTAGAGCAACGATGATTTCTGTTGAACGGCTCATTACAGCCGAAGCACAACCCTTTAAGTCGCCTTTCCTCGATTTCTTCATGGCTCAACCTCCTTCGGCCTCCACCCGCCACCGTACTCCCAGATTCAAATGCTCTGTTTCCCGATTGTCCTATTCCATTACCCTTAAGAAGCAGAGGAGGTTTGTTTACAGGATTTGCTACAGCAGGCGATTGTGACTGTGGAACAAAAGTGGACATTCTGCCAGCCCCCGCCAATCCTCCAGAAGCAGAAAAAACTTGTCTAGCTGTTCCCTTACTCCATTTACCTTGGCCCACAGAATTCGCATCAGGTGGTACATCCCTACTAATAATCCGAGCATTCGCCTGAACACTCAACAAGTCTGTAGGTTTTAACAACCAGAGAGTGCTGCGAAATTCCTCCTTAAGTCCGTTAATGAACAGGCTGACCTGAAAGGACATGGGTAGATCAACCTTTTCCAGCACGTTCCTCAGACAAGTATCAAACGCCTCCATGTAAACGTACAAGTTAGACAGATCTCCCTCCTGTTTCAAATGCTTCATCTGCCCCATTGGATCCTCCAAAACATCCTTACCGAATCGCTTCGTCAATGCCGAAACGTATTCCTCCCAAGTCAAGACAGTCTCATGGCTGCGATTCCTGATAAAAGTGTAATGCCACTGAAGAGCAGCGCCGTACATGTACAACGATGCGAGCTTCACCTTCTTAAACTCCGGTACCCGTTCCAACTCAAAATACCTACTGCTTTTATATAACCAATCTTCCATGTGAGAACCATCAAAGTCCGGAAACTCTACCTTTGGCATGGTGAATTGATAAGAGTTATCCCCCTGCAGCAGTGTCATCTCCCCCACACTCTGTTTCGCGTTAACTGGTCTAGCAACCACCGTTTCTGATTCCACTTCACGGCCAACCTGAGTACTTCTTCCCAGAGCCTGCAAATGTTCCTGCATCGCCTCCCACTTCAAATCTGATTTTGCCTGCATCTCCTTGATTTGTTTCGTTAACATCTCCATCCGATCCACCAACCCGCCTACCAACTCATTTGTCGCATCCTGATCCTTCTTCAGCTCGAGCAGCTTTGTATCCACCATGGCCACCGGAGCTGAAATGCTCTGATACCCTTGATGCAACCAAAATCATTAACCACCGTCCACTCAGATTTCCTACCACCCGCAACAACCACCCCCGACAGCCCAAGCTGGGGAATGACTGTCCAGACTCCAACAACCTCCGCGCTCCCTTCTCTCCCTCCTCTAACAGAAAATTAACAATACCCCCTATTCCCTTTTTGCATTTGTCTTTATCTACCCCACACCACCCCATGGACTCAAGGTTCGATGGGCTTAATTAACACCCAGCCTAGCCCATTTCTTCAGTTCGTAATTGATTCCCGCCAACCAGCAACACAGCTCAGCAACACACCAGCAACACAGCACAACAACCATCCATCCTCTGTTCGTCCCTCCACAGCTTCCCGCTTTTCCTCGCATCACCGCCGCGCCTGCCTCACGCCATCCCTCGAGGGTCCAATTCCAGTTCCAACACCATCCACCAACCGCCTGCCGTCGTACTTCGGCTTTTAAGCCTAACATTTTTCGTTTCCTTTTCTGGGTTTAGATAAATGGAATGAACCGGACCCGTCTCCCCCGTGTCGTGTTTGTTCCACAATTCACGTGGCGTTGTGTGTGCAGAGGAAATGAAAAAGGTATGATTATATAAAATATAAATACAAAATACATTACAATATTACAGGCGTGTTCATCATGTTGTCGGCGCCATGTAATGATGTTAATTAGTGGTGTAATGTAACGATTGCCCATTTTTAAACGAGTGGGCTTCTAGAAAGGCTTCTTACATCTTTCGGGCCCACTACAACGTTTCATGTCTCTCCCGACGGGGCAGCAGATGTTCGTTGCCGGAGCCATCTACAACTACTCTTATGGAACCCATCACAAACAACCATCCATGGGATTCCCTTGACAACACTGTTTCAGCATCCTGTGCTGCGTTTTATCTCAATCAATCCTCGGAAGATAAAAGAAAAAATATCCGGTTACAATCTCGAGAGTTCTGAATTCCAGATTTGTAAGAAATTCTTACCGAAACAAACATCCAACCCAAGAAACAGGAAATGGGCCAGAAGGATGAAATCACGGCTGAGCATTGCGGATGAAGTCCACACACGTGCGGCATTGGCAGTCGAAGTAGCGGCACTCCAAGCAACCCAAGCAAACACACTCGCTGCACCCCTCGCATCTCATGAAACTCGGACAACCCCTGCAGCGCTTCCGACTGTCACGCTCCTCGTCCTCCTCGCATGAAATCCTGGCAGAGCTTATTAGATCAGACACAAATTTTAACAGATTTTGTGAAAACTGGCAAGGTGATTGAAATTCAGAAGCATTGTTACTTGTCATGGAGTTTATCGGCACACTTCCAGTGCCTGTTAGCCACAGCATCATGATATATACGGCACTCCTCCTTGTTCTGCAGATGGAAGCGGCGCTCTTTCTTGCACTTTGAGCAACGCACAAACTCATCGCGGTGAAATTTCCTCCGATGGCTGTGGTGGGAGCTGACTTCATTCTCCTCGTTGGCCGAGAACTTGTAATGGCTTATCAGAGATGTCTTGCTCAAGGGAAATTTGACTTCCCCCATGGTGACCCAAATATGATTCTTCCACGACCATACCATGCCAGAGCTGTCCACAGCATGTGCATGCTTCTCAAAGCCATGTGGAGTCAATGGACCTGCAATCATTGTCAAAATACCCAGAATTTTTTAAACAAATATTGGGATGGGGGAGATTTGCAATTAATATTTAATTGGAATTCTACCTTGGGAGCATTCGGAGGAGCATTCACAGGAAATGAGGAAGAGGCCATTTCTGTAGACTCTCAGCTTGCCAACAATGTCGCCATGGCCTTTGCTAGTGCAACCACAAGTGACCTCAATATAGCTGCTTCCTTTTTTGTACCCATCCGCTGATCTAATTTCCACATCTCTAAATATGCCTACATTTTTCCTCTTCGGAGAGGCCTTCTTCCCTTTGAGAAAAAGGAATTCACAGTAGTTCAATGAAGAAGGAATACACAATGTGTCTAATCTGGAAGATGTTATTGCTTCTGTTCGGAGTGCTAAGAACAGTTTGGAAAAAAATATATTGAAAATTAGTTGGCCATGAAGACTGACACCACCCATGCAAGGATTCAAAGATAGGTTATAGATGGGAAACAATGGACAGTTGCATTAAATTTCTTTGTTCTTACATCGCTGAGTGAAATTTTTCCCTCTGCCAGTATCACAAAAAATTCAAGTAATTCACTTCAAATACAAACATGAAGTAAGATGCATAAATAACAACAGAAGATAGGACTTCTCAAAGCTCATATAAATATAGAGAAAACCAAACAGGCAACAAATATGTTGGCCATCTCTGTCCACGCAGCAAATTAGAATTACCATCCTCATATGCAATCGCTAATGACAGCAGTGACGAGATAAATCGGGTCCACTTGATCAGAAACAGAAACAAAATCTAATGCATGGAGGCATAGACATCAGCCAACATAACAGAAAAAAGAGTTTCTGATCAAACAGAACCATTAATGACCGCATCGCCTTCACAATAACCATAACAATCACGTAGAACCACAAGAAAACAACTTACTCATTGGAAAAGATTTTGGTCTCCAAACCGGTGATTGATTTCGCGGAGTCTTCCAGTGGGATCAAAAGGCTGCAGATACAAAGCACACAGTATGATTGAATTTTGAATCAAAATGAAATACCAAAAGCTGCAGTACCTCCAACCAGACCAGCGCAAATTGGATCGACCATGGAGTTTATGTGCGCCGACCTCTCACCTTCGTTGAAGGAAAAATTATATCCCCGTCAGTGAACAGTACTTATATAGGGACGAGAAACCTCATTAGGTCCCTAAAGCGATCTCGAAATTAGGGTTTGAAGGGGTAGGTGAATTCGAAAACGGACAATATCTATATACAATTTCTTCTTTTCTATAACATGCAGATATTCACAAATTTAATACATTGCCTAAAGCTTGATATATTGCCTTTGACCGCATCACTTTTTCAATTAAAAGGATCGCTATTGTATTCTCTCCATCTGGCATAATGTTATACATGGTTAGTTTACGTTTTCCATCACTTCTGTACATTCTATTGGTTTGATGACGTGGATGGATTCTCATCACCATCGCATTCCCATCTTTGGATTTGAAGAAATTAAAGTAAAGAAGTTACAGATACGCACACCCGAACATAACGAGATGCGGAAAAAATATTGATCTTGCCATAAAGTTTTCAAAAGGGTTCATTCCATCTATTCCATTTCAATGGAAGGGGTTATAAAAAACTTAATGCCGAACCATCATTGTCAACATGCACTTGAAAAGGAAAAAGCATGATTCTCCGATGAAGAAGACATCAACCAAAATCTCTGCGCATATAAAGATGACAACACGAGCACCAACACTAATTTATGTTATTATTCATTGATGGTTTTCTCCTTGCCAAAACTCGAGGTGCCTGTTTCTAGTGTGAGACTATGGTGGTCAACAACGCACTGTGAAAACAGAGATCATATCTAGACAAATCTGATTAGAGAGAGTAAAATCACCCAATAGAAGGATACTGATCTAATGATGATTTATTAAGCTAGAATCACAAAGGGAAGAGCAACGGGAATGCGCAACTTGTTTAACCACGGACATCAAGATAGGACAGTAAAATATGCATTCTATCCCGCCAAACGATATTGCCGCAATGAACTAAACCAGTGTGGTGGTGGGTGCTATACCTCATCCCTTCCTCGAAATAGAGTGCAAAAATCCACATAAGCTCGAACCTTTCTCGAACAAAACCTTGCTGACAAACCACCAGAAGCTTCCAGCAATCGAGGAGAACGCAGCCAGCTCCCACGGCAGCTACCGTGAAGCATTTCCCAAGGCTAATTCGCCCCGTGCTCCCAGTACCAGGAGACGTCCCTTCAGGCCAGACGACAAGCAGCGACAGATATATCTGCATCGCATCACCAACCGGCATCTGGAACGAACCCCGATCGACCCTTTGCAAGTAAATCAGTCCGAAAATTGAGCACAACTCTTCTATGAAACCGAAATCCAACAAAAAGAAACGCTTCGCGTCATATCGAATCGAAAGACGATGGGATTACCCAGAGCACGGCGAGACGCCGGGAACTGATTTTGATCCGGCCGCCGTGAGCCGCTGCTTCAACGGCGATGCCCCCATTGCCTCCAAGATTGCCAAGAAAAGAAAGGGAAAGATTTCTGCCGCTAAACCGCATCGAATAATCGAAGACAAATTCATTGGAAAGACCCGATTTAAAACATTTTGGGCCTAGGCCCATTGTATAGACGGGCCTAGAGAAAGGGTGGGTTCTTTTTTCCTTATCCCAAAAAGGCCATCGCACTAACAGTTAAACATGCGCGTCTTATCCTGCGCCTCCTTTCCAAATCCCGACAGCTTGGTTATGTTGGATAACTGTCATGGAGAATTTGTTGAGAGTATTGAACCTCCCGTGGTGGTAATAAAGAGAAAAAAGTTGTTCGTTGATCTTGTTTTACTCCTGTCTAGTTATTTTCACTGAACTACGCTGCCATTCCTTCTCATGTGGCAGGGTGATTGTGCCTAATTGCTGGAAGTTTGATTAGCAAAAGCTTCTGCCTCTGGTCTTTCTGCCCCTGGCCTTGGAGTTGATTGTGGCTCTACTCCTGGAGACATTATGCGTGCTTTCTTCCGGGATTATGCCTTGCACCCCAGCATTCAAGTTTATTTGGTCCTTGGCTTCAGTCATGCGTTCCTTTGCGGGTCGCTTATTTCCCCTCGTTTACTTTCGTTACACTTGAGAAATATTCGACAAAACATGCATTGCGATGCGATGTTTTTCCCTTTTAAATATGATACGTTACTTGTAGCAGAAGTTACGGCTGCGGGAGGATACAGGGCACTGTTTCATCGACAAAATTCCCCCACTCCCCATGTGAGTGTTTTAGTGTCTAATTAGTGTCGTTATTTGAAACTTCGACACTCAGTAAAAGTCGTTGTCTCAAACAATGGTACTTTACGAAAGTAGTTGTTTTAAACAAGACTTTTACGGAACATCGTAATCCCTCCGAATTTGTCAAAGGTTGTTAAGTGTGTGTCTATATACGACTATTTCTAACAACGACTTAAAAGACGATAAACTAAATATTTTTAAAAGTCGAACCCTATTTCACGAATTCTTTTAGAAACTATAAAAAAAAATGTCACGTGAATATATTTAAAAATTAGGAAGTCAAATGGTGGGTTGTGATGATCGGGCTTCGTGTCATTTTAAAGTTAATAGAGAAAAAAATTAGTAAAATATGATAAAATATTTATAAAATACAGCCACAAACTTTATTACGTCAAAAAAAAAAGTCGAACTTACTATTCTTGAGCATAGAGTTCGACTTCTTTCTTTTTTATAACAATGTCGAACTAAGTCGAACAAGTTTAACTTTGAAACCGCTGTTTATCATAATTTTTTTCCGAGTAATATTTGGAAACATTCCTATCCTCTTTCCAAACGGACGTCCTTAATTATCCCCCGTGCTCATGTCTACAACCACAACGTCCCCTGGCATCTTCGCTGCCACTTCCCCGCTCCTCTGCGGTCATGTCCCCAAGCTAATGTTCGCTCCTTTACCCCGCCTCCACCGCTGGCTCCCAACATACAGTCCTCGGTGGCAGTTTCTTGAAGTGGGCACTGTTGAAGGCGCGATTTTGATGAGAGATGGGTCGGGGAGGAAACAGGGGAGGGTGGTTGTCGTGAGGTTTAACCAGGGTTTCGGCGGTGGCGGAGGAGGAGGAGGTAGGGATAATGGGTCGACGGCGAGGGTTGTTGGTAATCTTGCGTTGGCCATTGGGCTGACTTACCTTTCTTTGACGGGGCAGCTTGGTTGGGTTTTGGATGCCATCGTTTCTATCTGGGTATGTTTGATGTCCTCTGCTTGCTCCATGTGTGCTATAGGATGGTTACTTACGTTTCTATCTGGGTATGTTTGATGTCCTCTGCTTGCTTCATGTGTGCTATAGGATGGTTACTTACTTGCCAGTTCTCATTCCGCGGCAATTGCTTTGGACGTGAATCACTATCCATTCAGTGACTGACGGGCAGTGGCTGCTGCATGGATTTCGTGATTATCTTTCCTTGCTTCCTGGTCGCTACTAATGATATGTCAGTGGAGCTTCTGCAGAGTGGTTGATCATTTGTGGTGGCTAACTCTTTTCTGATCATGTATGTAGCTGGTTGTTGTGTTGATATTAATTGTCGGTTTCGGGGGATTCTTTGGTGGGCGGGACGTGATATCGTACAAAGCAGCATTAGTCTCCTTCTACCCACAATCTGCCTCTAGATTGGTTTGTTCTTTGATAACTGCGTTGTCTGATGATCGATTTAAATAGAAGAAATTGTAGGGGACTTTAGGCTTCCTTTTTTTTTCATGCAATGGTGTTAGTTCATCGTTGATTTGATTGTTTCACATTCTACTAGTGGATATACTGATAATCCCTGTAAAATTCTTTCTTTGTCCTCTTCCATGAGTGTTTTATGGCTAGATGCGCCTGTGGTTTGCATACTTTTATCATTTCCTGTTTTCTATTTGCAGTGTCCAAACTGTGGGAATGATTTTCAAGTTTTCAAGTAAGAAAATTGGTTACGACCAATCTTGTAAACTGAATATTATTCGTAATACTTTTTAATAACCCAGAAACCTGTAATCTTTTACAGATCCTCTTTGAACGATGAACTGCAATTATGCCCTTGTTGCAGCCAACCGTTCTCTGGTAAGTTGGAGGTTGATGTCTTTGTGGCATTACATCCCTTCTGCAGTTATAGTGGAAAATGAGGTGTTTCTTTCTATTTATAATCCAGATGAGAAGTTTGTGCATCATGAAAGCATCCGGAGAATCATTTAATTATTGTAATCTATAAAATTGATTCTGGCTGGATTCCAGCAATCAAATTGGATTGCTGTAGTGTGCCACCATGCGCTTTCTAGAAATAATAGTATATTTACTACAACCTGATTGCTATCTATGATGCCATGAAATTGCAGTCGTTGATAACAAGTTCGTTCGGGAGTCTGTGAAGTTCTCCAACCAGTTTACATCAAATAGAGAAGCGGCCAATGTGTTCTCTCCTCAACAAAAAAAAGGTTCTACATAACTTCTACGTATACTCTTCTTTGTTTACCCCATGAGTTCTTTAATTTTTTATTTTGGTTGCCCGCCCGGTTTCCGGAGCTTAGCTCCGACTAATCCAGACTCGACCCGGGTAAGACACCTGGCTATGGTGGGTGAGTCTTCCAACAGGGGTATCTGCGTACGGTAGGTCTCGACTCGAGACCTCCTTAAGCGAATCCAAGTTCCTTACCACTTGAACCAACCCCATGTTGATCGAGTTCTTTAATTTGATGAAACGAGAATAACAGGCTCTTTTTCATATAAAAAAGTTAATTTAACTTGTCTGAGTTGCAATCTCAAATGACTTAACTTTTTCAGGAAAGGATTCTTCTAGAGCTGTTGTCGATACTGAAGCAGAAGTTGTGGATGCTGATTGAGGCTTGCAAGGTTATAATACTGATGATATTTCGTGCCTGTTTTCTCTAATAACTAAAGTGGCCATTCCATATTAACTTTTGGATGATTTATTTCTTTACTGGGTCTATAATTTAGATATTGGAGCAAGAAATACTTATCATCTGGCTAAGTGGATGTAAACCCATTAAAGCGATCATGGTTCTAGATATTAGGATATTCTATTTATCATCGGACTGAAAATATGGTGTAAGTGGATCTTAACTATTTGACAGCTGGGATTGGAATTTCCTTTCGGTGGGTCTGGCTCAGTTTTATAAGTAATGTGCTCCCATTAAGAAGTATTTAATATGCTTTTTTAATTGTATTTTTTAATTAATATTAGTATAATTCTTATTTTGATTATTGGTGTCAGGGAAAAGGTTCTTTAAAATAATTAAATGTACCTCTCTGATTCCAATACATCACAAGATAAGAACATACAGGAATGTTAATTCAAAATTCTAATTATCAATGTGTAATTGATATAAGAGTACAATTATCTAAGCATATTGAATGCTTCCTAGTGGGTGCTCCTTAAAAAATCGTTTTTTCTAAAATCGGTCCAATTTATTACTCCTTGATTGTCTTATTAGTTTGCGGACCACAATGAGGCTTCAGGCAGCTATTACAAGTTTGTAGGGTAAGAAGCTATTGATAAAAGATATCCGAGGGAGGATGTGTCTTTATACCACGAAATTATGGGCATGGCTAATGATTTTACGCATTATTGAGTTAATTGACACTGAACTGATCTTCCTATACATCTTGTTTTACATCACGAAAAGAGGTTACAGTGGAGCTGCAGTCTTGGATATGCAGGGTTGGCTGAATGAAATGACGAGAGGATTGATACACGCACACTTTGATGGTATTTTATATCGTTGCTCTCTCGTGTGAAGATGTGGCATAACCCGTATAACATTCTGTGATATTGCTTTTACTTTACATACCTCATGCGAGGAATTGTAAAGTAAGAAATTTTGGTCAGGTCAAGGAGATTTTCCTCCTTGGAACTAGGTGTATCGATCTGCAAAACCAATAAGAGAACTGGGGGAGTAGTTTAGCCATGTTTGGTTATCTCTCGTAATGATACTTCTTGCTCGAGGTTGTTCCCACAAGCCCAACAAACACTCCTTTGTCTGGTCACATGAGGAGGCAGAGCCTGACTTGTGATTCAAGCATCCAACAAGCACGTGGATGTGCTAAATCTTGTTCCTACTCATTGGGAATCACGAAGGGGCTGCTGGGATTACCACCCTGGCTCAATAAACCCATTCACTTGTATATGATGGCCTCTCTGTAGGATAAGAAGCTATCAGGGGTCTGTGGTTCCCTTGTTGGTTAGTTTCCCAATGCAGCTCGTGTCTGATAAGCCATCAATGGGGAATTAATGGGTCTACATGATTGGGAGGAAGTGGGAGAAGCTGTAGCACTTACCAACAAAAACATTAGTTAACTAAACCCTTCCAGAGTATTCGGACTGGTCCTCCATACTTCACTGCATTGATGATGATGATGGTGCCCTTGGTAAATTTACCAAGGGCTATAGTCATATCGACATTGATACTATCCCGAATGACCCCTTTTTCTTTCCCCACTTCCCCTTGTGTCTTGGCTTGAGCATACTTTTCCTACACCAACAAAAACCCCGTGTTAAGTCATGGAAAACTTGTGGGAAAAGGCAGAGGTGTCCAACAAGGTGAGAACAAATCTGTGCTCACCAAATCCCAGTCGTGCAAGCGGCCCAGGCAGTCCATCACTTAATCAGCCTGACCCAACTCCTGTTTTTTTTTTTGGTCCGCTGTTTGTGTTTGAGGTGGTTTGTGAACATGCTGCAATCATGGGATTCTTTCAAAAGCCTCTAGTAATGATCACTCGCTTCTGTCTGTCATAAAATATAGTTTCCTTTCCTCCTCGGAGAATGTTTTCGCCAGTCCCTACTCATTGCAAGCCAAGGCTACTCGAATGTTGTGGTCTCCCAATACCTTCTTTGCCAATCCAGAGACTATTGAATATCAATTAATTTAATTATGATTTTCCATTCGCCAACCAAGAACTAATCAAACATTACTATTATCCATTCCGTTGCCAAGTGCCAGTGGGAACAAAACAGACAGACAGACGCTCTCAGAGGGCAGGCCACTCTTTGTTTGCTTCATCAGCGAATCAGGAAAGGGGAAGAGGGCGAAACCTTTTTGAATTCTCATGCATCTATCCATCTTCACAGGGGGGACACAGGCCACAGGCATTCCTGACACTGACTACCCGCTTGGGGTAGGGGTCCCAAGTGTTTCTCTCCCTGCAATTCAACACTAGTACAAAAATTGAACCAGTGATTAAAAGGGGTTTAAATTCTCTGTTGGGTTTTGGGGTCAGGTGGTGGTGGTGGTGGTCCCATGCTGATTTGGTGAGTGCATGGCAACTATCTTCCTTTGACTTTGTTATATCACGATTCTAAGTATCAATTCCAACACCTACTCTGCTTTCTACTTTTGCATTGCTTTCCTCCTACATTTGCGCTCCCCACGTTGCCCGTTATTTAGTCCCATTACCCAAGTCCTAGTTTTGTTGAATTATGTACATGTCCTGCTGTTCTTTGTATGACCATGACCCGGTTTAAAATTCAAAACGTAGCGCCAATAACATCCTCGGGATCGCGCGCGTCCAGATCTCAAACACGTCGCGAAAAGAAATTATATTCCATCGATAGGACAACGACAAGGTACCTTCGCTGAAATAAATTTTGATCCTATAATCTCGATACTTTTATTTGAAGTAATAATGTGAATGGACCCCAGTTTTGTAGAAGAAATGAATCCGGCCATAAAAAAAAAGGACCATCCTTAATGTTTTTTAATTTGTCAATTATTCCCCTCATCTAACTTCCCTCTTTTCTTTCCTGCACTCGGGTCGGGATATCATTTCATCCATTTCTTTTGATCGTCCTCTCCTTTGCTCTTTCACTTCTCGCCATTTCTTTCTCTTACCGCCATTTCTCTCTTTCTTCAGACAGTAATGAGGATTAACCGTCGTCCCAAGTAACGAATGTCTGTCCGAAATCCCCTCCCCAGAAAAGCCTTAACACCCCCCCCCCCCCCAACCCCAACTGCAGCAACATCAGAAGCAGCAGCATCGGTCACAGCAAAACCACAACAAACAAAATCTCTGTTTCCCCATTCCTCGCTAAAAACCTAAATCCCGACCCACTTCCTCTTCCCCTCAAACGAACAACTCCCAGAAACAGAAACCTCCGTATTCTCCCTCCAGACCTCGTAAAGTTTCCTCCTTTGTCGCTGGGATCCAGTGAAGGTGGGTTCTTGGCGGGGGACCCCGGATATTCGAAGCTGGTCTTCCGCCTCGACTCGCATGATCGAGTTTTTCGAGTAATGTTAGTTGCGAGCTTGTTTGGTCTGTTTGGGGAGGAGGAGCGGTATTGAAGACCCCGGTCAAGATTTGGCCGCTTCTAGGGAATCTTGGGAAGATAAGTTAACGATGTTGTCGACTTCGCCGATGTCTGTGGCGCGCAGCTCTCTCGAGGTGATGCTCGAGTCATTGCAGCGCGCCGACGAGTGCGAGAAGCCCAAGGACTGGCCCCCTGCATTGCCTGCCCGCCCCACTTCGAGAGCCAGGCTGCCGACCACGAGGAGGTCCATGCCCGGGAACTTGGCCCTGTTGGGGAGTAATGAGGCTAGGAAGGATTCTGGGGTTGGGGATGCGGATAAGGTGAAGGAAGATGCTGTGACGAGGAAGGAGAAGTACATGGGCAGTAGGAGTAGCTTCGGGAGTAAGAGGATGAGGAAAGATGAAAACTTGGATTCTCCATATGCCGATCGGGAAGGGTGCCCGAATGCTGGTGATAGTGCTGCTTCTCGGTCAGGTGCGGCAGTGAAGGCTGGGGCGCCTGAATGGGAGGAAAATATCGAGTACTTCATTAAGAAGGTATGCTTTATTCTTCTTTTGGCTTAGATGCTAATTTGGTGGTTGGAGTTTGGGGCGCCTCCCCGATCATGTTAAGTATGTGTACGGAAGAAACTGCATATAAAATTGTTGAATTTTGACTTAGCTTGGCGGAGAACAGGTTTTCGTGGTAGCACTTCAAAGGCGTGAAATTTAGCTGATTAGAATATTATCTAGTTTCTTGATCTTGTTCCGCCTTTGCTTTTTATTTCTTTTTTTTAATCCCATGGCTTATTAGAACTGGCAAGAAGCATGGCATGGCGTTCTTACTTATGTACGGCCAGAAAGGAGAACACCTTAAGTATAGTCTGACTTTGCCCTTAGACAAAATAGTAAGTGCATGGATCTGATCGGATCTGCATGTATTCCTGCAGAAACTTCATGCTCTGAATTGAGTAGATAACGAAAAAATTTTTATTTTTCTATTAGAAAGATCCCAATTGTAATGGAGCTTTGTCTGGCTTTTTAGGTGTTTGCTTGCTGATTAGCCGATCCGAGGTTGACATACGGTGGATCATTGTGCTGTGTTAATCCCAATTTCTCTAGTTAAATGTTGGTTCTTGTCTATGGGTATACATTCTCTGGTTTCCTCTTTCTGGAGATGGTTTTGCTTGTAGTCATGTCTTGAAATCATACAGCAGCATTTATTTTTATTTCCCTTTTCCTTTGCGGACATGATGGTGCAGTGTCTTGTTTGATGAATGTTGTTGTTCTTTAGAAACTCCGTGTTTGGTGCCGGCTGGCCAATGGAAAATGGGAGTTGGGGATAATAGTATCAAACTCTGGGGAAGAGTTCGTTGTTTCCCTTTTGAGCGGAAATGTGAGTATTCCTTCATTTTATTTATTTTTTTGTTTTTAAGAGTAAGCATTAGCTCTCCTCTTATCAGGTTGTAGTTCCTCTCTGCAGATTTTCCGAGTATCAACAGGGGAGCTTCTGCCTGCAAATCCTGACATCCTTCGTTGTGCAGATGACCTTTTACAGCTCAGTTATTTGAATGAACCTTCTGTCATTTATAATCTCCAGTACAGATACTCTCGGGACATCATCTATGTGTGTACATCGTCCTTTATCTCAGTGATTTCATACTTGCATTCCTACGCTCGTGTTTTATTCTTTCCCCTCCTTTTCTATTAGAGTAAAGCAGGTCCAGTCTTGATAGCAGTGAATCCTTTCAAAAAGGTGCAAATCTATGAAGACAATCTTGTTCAAGGTTATAAGCAGAAAATTGTGGATAGCCCTCATGTCTATGCGGTAGCCAATACTGCCTATACTGAGATGATGAGAGGTCAATGGGATGTTTCCCTTGTTTCTTTCTTTTTTTTTTTTTTTCAGTTGGATGGTCAGTCGATATAATTGACAGTTGAGATGTCCTTCTGCAGATGGAGTCAGCCAATCAATTATTATAAGGTGAGTTGAGGATCTTGACAAATTCCTGCTTGGCTCGAGTTGATTCTTAGTGTCTTTTGTTAGAGAATTCATGTGGAGTAAATGAAACTATTTTTTCTTCTGCAGCGGAGAAAGTGGAGCAGGGAAGACAGAAACAGCCAGATTTGCTATGCATTATCTGGCTTCTATAGGAGGTGGTAGTAGTGCCGGAATAGAATCAAATATTCTTCGTACCAGTAGTATACTCGAAGCATTTGGAAATGCAAAGACATCCAGGAATGACAACTCGAGCAGATTTGTCAGTGCGATCTACCTTTACCACTTTGTTTATTAAAACTCTTAATTGTAGGGGCTAACCTGCTGCCGGAGTCATTTACTTGTTCTTGCAAATTGGAATCACAGTAATGCAACATGTTGAGCTTTTCTTTATATTTGATGTAGGGGAAATTTACTGAAATTTATTTTAGCATCTCGGGGAAGCTCTGTGGAGCTAAAGTTCAAACTTGTAAGACTTCTCCATTATTTTTATTCCACATCTTGGAAGTGGTTGCATTAATGACCGATGGTTTTTTTTGGTTTTATGCAAAATACCTGCTGCTGCAATGTCATGGGTAGTTTTTCTAGAAAAGGTACTTTTCCGCATTATTTATTATTTTTGAGAATTTTGGGATACTATTCATGAAAATATTCTCCTGTATGTACAGTCTAGAGTAGTTCAAGTTGCTCAAGGCGAAAGGTCTTACCATATATTCTATCAGCTCTGTGCGGGTGCTCCCTCATATCTTAGAGGTACGAAAGTCTGCTACTATTTTACAATTCCCTGAAGATAACAGATATTTTCTATATTTTATGGTCGCTATTTTTTCATAGCCTTTCCATCGATATCAGGAGACCTATGAGTGTCTGAAGAAACATTTTATTTTGATCACGATGGCTATAACTTTGATTGTCTTGAATAGTTGAGATGAACTTTGAGATTGTTTTGGCTTCTTCTAGAGTCTTATTGTTGCTCATTCTGTGATATGTGCAGAGAAATTAAATCTGAGACATGCAGATGAGTATTACTACCTGAAGCAGAGCAATTGCTTGCTTATCGCTGGCGTTGATGATGCAGAAAGGTTTCAGATGCTTCTGGTAAGTTGCATTCATGATGTGAGATCATTGTTCACAAATCTTATCAAGTTGAAATTGTAGAATGACATTATGTTATTTAATACTCCTTCCACTTGTATTGCAAATGTAGGAAGCATTAGATATAGTGCGGATACCCAAAGATTACCAGGAGAATGCATTTGAGTTGCTTGCTGCAATTCTATGGTTGGGGAACATTTCATTTCATACCGGTGATATCGAGAATCATGTGGAGGTGGTTGTTGATGAAGGTAAGGATCTTTCGAAATAATTTTTACTTTAGTGCATGAATTAATGCCTTCAGGTTCTCCTGCTTTCTTTGCCATCTCACTTCGAGAGGCCTTTGAAATGGGGTACGATTTACTGACATTAGCAGCTTTGTTGATAGCTGTCACTACTGTGGCCAGACTGTTGGGCTGCACAGCTGAAGATTTAGTGGTCGCTTTATCCGCTCGAAAAATCAGAGTTGGTAAAGACCACATCATGAAGACGTTGACCTTGCAGCAGGTCCCTCCTAACATAATCTTAAGTGTTACCTTCCTGTTGAAGTGATATCTTTTAAATGGCTCCATCGTACGAGGAAAACTATGATGCTATCAGCTAATAAAAAAAAACTAAATTTTTCTTCAGGCATTTGATGCTAGAGATGCTCTTGCAAAGTTCCTATACGCTAGCCTATTTGACTGGGTTGTTGAACAAATCAATACATCACTTGAAGTGGGGAATGAGCGAGCTGGACGATCCATTAATATTCTTGATATCTATGGGTTTCAGTCATTTCAGGTAAGTAACTGGTATGGGCTTTGTTCTCGTGTTTACTTGACCATTGAATTAGTGCATGTGACTGAGACTGACTGTTTTCCCAGAGGAACAGCTTTGAGCAGTTCTGCATAAATTATGCAAATGAGAGATTGCAACAACATTTTAACCGGCATTTGTTCAAGCTGGAGCAGGAGGTGGGATTTTCTTCAGATTGTATTATGAAAATGGACGAGTACTATGATTCAATTTTTAACTGACTTGTTATTCATGAAATTTTCTGCTAGGAATTTGAGTCTCAGTACAAAGGATTATAAATTGACATTACTTCCTAAATTCTCACTTCTCTTTTGATTATTTCAGATTGCCCCATGTTTGATAAACTAGAATCTGTGCGTAGTGACAATATAGGATTCACATGGTCCTAGCCAAATAAGGTTGATTATGTTATTGTTGCTGTCCGCTCACATACTCATGGATGGTGTTGCGTAGTGACAATATAAGGAATCACGTGTTGATAAAACTCTTTTCACCATCTTTTTCGTGTTTAATCATCACGTTGTTTGGTTTTTTCTTTAGGAGTATGAAATAGATGGTATTGATTGGACCAAAGTAGATTTTGAAGACAATCAAGATTGCTTAAACCTGATCGAGAAGGTATTCTTTTGCATGCTGGCAATGTTTCATCATAAGCTTGTAGATTCACCCTCTTTGTTGTGGTGAATTATGCAGAGACCTTTGGGGATATTGTCTCTGTTGGACGAGGAATCAAAATTTCCAAAGGCCTCCGATTTAACCTTTGCCAACAAAGTTAAGCAGCATTTGAGTAATAATCCTTGCTTTAGAGGAGATAGAGATGTTGCATTTACCATTCGCCATTATGCTGGGGAGGTATGTATTGAGGTTTACTTAGCTATGTACTTGGCAACCATTTATTCTTGAGAAATCATTGATGTGGTTTTAGGAAGTTGGATTTCTCTCTTATATTTTTTGTCTCAAAAGTGTATTTCTTACTCGCTCATTACCAGGTCTCATACGATTTGACTAGCTTTTTGGAAAAGAACAGAGATCTTGTGCACGTTGATTCTATCCAACTCCTTTCATCATGCAGCTGCCAACTACCTAAATTATTTGCAGCCAGGACTAATGATCATTCTTTGGGGTTGTCTAATCCAAATCACTCTGTTGGTGGATTAGACTTTCAGAAGCAAAGTGTTGCCACAAAATTCAAGGTTACTAGAATTTGCAGATTTGCACTACTAGGAATGATTGTTGCTTATATTGTGGAAAATATTTTGCCATTTGATCTCTAACGGAAGCGAGTCCTTGATGGTTATGCTTTTAGATTTTTTTAACACGAGGCTATTTGTATGTGCCAAATTTGGTTTCATGAATCTTAAGGAACTGGACCTTTGGAGCAACGATTTGTAAATCGCCAATATTTAGTCACTCTATATCCTGACAGCTACTTGGTTGTTCCTAGGGTCAATTATTCAAGCTAATGCATCAGTTGGAGAATACAAAGCCTCACTTCATTTGGTGCATTAGGCCCAATGAGAAGCAACTTCCGTGTCATTATGAGGAGGACCTTGTCTTGCGGCAACTTAGGTGCTGTGCGGTTATTGAAGTCGTTCGGATCTCAAGGTCTGGGTATCCAAGTCGAATGACTCACCAAGAGTTTGCGGGGAGGTAAATTTCCTTTCGGATGTGGTTGCTTCAAATCACTTAGTTCCTTGACATCTTATGGAGTATGGATGGCATCTTTATGGTTTTCCTTTCTGTAGGTATGGATATATGCTTTTTGATAGTGTCTCCATATCCAAGGATCCATTGAGCATTTCGGTTGCTCTTTTACATCAGTTTAATGTTCCTCGTGAAATGTACCAAGTTGGTTATGTGAAGATATATTTACGGATGGGACAGGTAAGTCCTGAAGCTGAAAGCATCTTTTTTCTGGCATAGTGGATCTCCTTTTGAGAAATCATAGTAAGTGATTTAAACGTGAACTTATCCTTTATATATTTTTCGATCTTGTTCCGTTGAATTAACACCCCCATCACCAGAGCAACATATATACTCGGAACTTGTTAAATACTCCAACAACATGTGTACTTGTTCCATCAGGAAGACTAGAGTCTCTTCATTTCTTTATTTTTTCTTGGAAAAATGTATTTGACGTTGTAAATTTGTAGGTTGCCATGTTGGAGAGCAGGAGGAAACAATCGCTTGAAGGGATCATTGCCATCCAGAAATGTTACCGGAGTCACCAAGCTTGCCGTCGTTACCACTCACTGAAGAAAGGCACTACAATTTTGCAATCATGTAATGTGTTACCATTTTGAGATATCATTCTTAGTTCCTTTAGGACTGAGAAATTTGTGTATTTAAGCTCAAGCTTGTGGTTTTCATGTGTTTTAAGTTATACGTGGTGAGCTTTCACGAAGAAAGTATTGCACTTTACTCGAAAGTGCTGCTGCTTCTGCTACAGCTGCAGGAGTGACTGGTGGTCAGCTCGTCGCTGTAGTCAGCATACAATCTGGTAAAAATAGTCTTTATGAAGTTTTCGTTGCAGCTACACACCTATGGTTTCTCTTATACAGAGATCACTTTTTAGTGATCCGTGGCTGGTTGGTCAGAAAGCAAGTTTTCCATGAGACTAAACATTTAGAGCCTGACAATGCTGAACAAAAGTGGGCCAGAAGACCTGGAGAAGCAAAGGTTCGTCTTCAATCTTGGAAAGTAGCTCTAGGGATACTTGACTTGTAATTAAGATTATGTGATAAATAATTACGACTTGCTGTGGACAACATATGGTATGTGGCCATGTCGGCTGGAAATATTTGGGAGGTTTTGATGTGGTTTAATTTGATCCAGCTGGAAGAAGCAAAGAAAGCGAAGGCCATCGTACATGTTAAAACTCCAATGTTTATTTGGCTAGTGGCAAATTTTGTGGAGAATTATACGATATGCCTTCCCTATCAACTGCATGCGTTTCTGAGGACTAAATTGTTCCTCGAAGGGCATGAAGAGGGAGTCTACACTAGCAGAGAAGCTGGTTGAGGAAACTCCTACTGATATAGCGGAGCTTCGGAGATGGGTTCTAAAGGCAGAATCAACTCTGGCACAAAAGGAAGAGGAAAATTCTGCATTGAGGGAACAACTTCAGCAAGTGGAGACAAAATGGTCAGACTATGAATCGAGGATGAAAGTAATGGAAGAAACATGGCAAAAGCAGATGGCGGCATTACAGGCAAGTATATTTTTTTCTGATGATTCTTGTGCACTTATTTGGTTTGGTTATGTTCTGTAGTGTAATTTTTTCGTGGTTGCAACACAGGTGAGTCTAGCTGCTGCCAGAAAGAGCCTTGTGACAGAAGAGCATAACCCACCCAGAAGATTTGAGGCTCCTACGCCACCAACGCATGACTATGATTCAGATACTGCATCCATGGGATCTCGAACTCCTGATGGGACCAGGCCAAGGAAATATGCCAATGTTGTTTCGGACGGCCGGGCAGCACTTGATACCAATGGAACCCTGAATGCCATGAGTGATCTCATGAAAGAGTTTGAGCTAAGGCGCCAAACATTTGACGATGAGGCCAGAACTATGGCTGGGGCAAGAGCCGACATGTTGCCTTCCCGCCCCAGCCCCGACGAAGAACTGAGGAACCTGAAAGTAAGGTTTGAGACATGGAAAAAAGATTACAAGGTGAGGTTACGCGAGATGAAGGCGAGGCTACATAAACTGGGCCTTAATGAGGGCGGTCGTCGAAAATGGTGGGGCAAGAGGTGAGATGACTGTAGAGGATTCCGTGGTTCCATCTGGTTCAACAAGTCTTGTTAGATAAAGCATAGAGAGGTGCAGATTAAGTATCCATTCGCCGGCCATAGCCTCCGTAGCCTGTCCCGGATTAGATTCTGTTTCGAGGGACTAGAAAGTAGGTGTTAGACGACATCTGCAGCCCGTTTTTTTCCGTTGATTTCGCGGCTGAGTCCTGTGTATATGCACAAGTATAAGAATTTAAAGAGGGATGATGAGTGCGGCCATGTTGGGTGGCTGCTTGTATGAGAGTAGTAGAAACTGTCTATACCATTCTCTATAAAGAAGGATCCCGGCAACAATCCGCCCCTTGCATCATTATATTGACCGAGCAATCGTGAGTCGTGTAGGGACAGGGGTCTCGCTCAACATTACCACATATTTCCAGAGATGCTGGTATGGGTGGTTGTGGGGTTTGGGGGGGGGGGGGACACTGGGTCCAGTCAACTTACTTTCCTGTGACAGGTTGAAGAAAAAGGGCAGTCGGTCTATCTAAGGACGATGTGTATATCATCCTACTGTTCCTACCAATGCCGAGAAGCTTACTATATATGCAGCGGGGCTTCTGACTGTGCGAGGGATTAAAGCCTCTCCTTGTTATCGGAACGAGTTTGGTATATGGATTCCGAGTGAGGCATTTTGTTGCCAGGTCAGTAGTAGTAGCCCCCACTTTTTCCTATTCTTCCATTGAATTCGAATAATCTTTCCCAATCATATCCATCCGAATCTGCAGCACAACGTCACATTCTGTACGGTAGTCTAACTCACGAGATGGCCATGGTAATGATGCACACAAAGGACAAGAATTTGAGGGGGAGGGAATGCCTCTTTCCTGATCCTGTGTCGATTTCACTAGTTAAGCTGTCACGTTCCAGAGGTGGGTGGGGTGTGGACTCTTTTGATGCCGTCCCTTTGTTTCTTGCCCCTTGTGGCGTTTTAATGAGCTATAGGACAAAGCAAGAGGAAGCTGCAACGAACCTGTGTCGTTCGGACCCATCCTTTGTCTCGAAAGCCCCCGGTCCCGCTGCACTTTTTCTATCCCCTTCACCTCCCCCTGTTATGCCCAAGTTTTTCTCCGGTCACATTCTCGTCGAGAGGATATTTCGAACCCCGGAGCGTCTCTCTGGTTTTTACTCCATGGCTAGTCAGGGCCACGAGCTCCCTCGGCCGGACACGACTGACGGCACCACCGAAGGTGATGACACCGAAGAAGAGGAGCACAACGGTTCGCTGGCAGAGGATGATGAAGATGAGCAGGAGAACAATGACCTGCAATACGGGGAGGTCGAAGAAGAAGAAGAAGAAAACCTTGATAGATGCGCGAGCATCTTCTGTGTCGCAAAGGCCTTCCGCGGCGAGTCCTGGCGGTCATTTCTGGGACAAGTTCTGGACCCGAGGGCGAAAGGGGTTAAGATATGGAACCGGGTTTTCCTCTGGGCGTGCGCCGTCGGTCTGATCCTCGATCCCCTCTTCTTTTACACACTCTCAATCCACGAGGAATACAAATGCCTGTTCGTCGACCGGCCCTTTGCCATCTCCGTCACCGTCCTAAAATGTGGGGCGGACCTCCTGCACACATTCAACATGTTCTTGCGGTTCACCATGCCCGACCGATCCGGGGGAGCGAACACGCGGGATGTGGGTCGGAACTACCTCAAGGCCAAGAAGGGGTTCTTCTTCGATGCCTTCGTCATCCTCCCAATTCCACAGGTAACAAAAGCAAACATGGTGGTAGAATTAACCTAATTCTTGGAAACTTTAATGATCTTTTCAACGGTAAGCAAGAAAAGTTTGATTCCATTATGAGTTCAGAGGCCTAAGAGAGAGGACGAGAGTGACATTTGCATGTACAAAAGTCTGGTAGGCCATCCCTTTCTTTGTATATGGGGACACTGCCAACATGCATGTGAGTAAACTTTGTTTTTACCGCAAGACTAGCCGACAAATCTATCTACGCATTTATGAATGCTCAGTCCAGGGCATTCAATGCTCTTGCTCGAGGTAGTCAATGTGTTTCGTTAATGGTTTTCTCTTTGTTTGTTTATGGTTACAGATAATGATTTGGGTAGTGGTTCCAAGGATTCTGGAGAGATCTTCAGTGACATTGGTGATGACGGCGTTGCTCATAACTTTCCTGATTCAGTACCTCCCCAAGATATACCAGTCCGTCTGCTTGCTCCGCCGCATGCAGAACCTCTCCGGCTACATCTTCGGCACCGTCTGGTGGGGGATCCTCCTCAACATGATCGCCTACTTCGTTGCCTCCCATGTACGCGACCATTGCTTTGTTCTCTTCCCCTTGTTTGTCGGTTTTGTTGGGTGGAAACGACGGTTTCGCGAGTAAATGTGGTTGCAGGCGGCGGGAGCTTGCTGGTACTTGCTGGGGTTACAGCGGGCGGCCAAGTGCCTTAAGATCGTGTGCAGGAATGGTTATGGGTGTGACCACAGGGTGCTTGCATCTCCGATCCCGATCATGTATAGGAATGGGTTGGAAGGGATGCTGAAGGATAGGATGAGGCTGTCGTGGCGGGACAACTCGCAGGCCAAGAGCTTGTGCCTGGACTACCCCAATGACTACGAGTACGGCGCGTACAAGTGGACCGTCCAGATCGTGACCAACCATAACATCCCGGAGAAGATCCTGTTTCCCATCTTCTGGGGTCTAATGACTCTCAGGCACTTCGACCTAATCTTCTTAATCTCATATCACATCTTAAGTTCCGTATAGATTACGTGTTGTGACAGAGTAGATCGGATTGCAGCACTTTTGGAAACCTGGAAAGCACGACGGAATGGCTGGAGGTCGTGTTCAACATCATCGTGCTGACGAGCGGGCTCATTCTGGTGACCATGCTGATAGGGAACATCAAGGTGTTCCTGCATGCCACGACGTCGAAGAAGCAGTCGATGCAGCTGAAGATGAGGAACATCGAATGGTGGATGAGGAAGAGGAATCTGCCCAAGGGATTCCGCCGTAGGGTCCGAGACTATGAGCGGCAGCGCTGGGCGGCTATGCGCGGGGTCGACGAGTGCGAGATGATAAGGAACTTGCCGGAAGGCTTGAGAAGGGACATCAAGTATCATCTGTGTCTAGACTTAGTCAGACAGGTACATAACAGGGACACTCATAAAACCTCGTACCTTTTCTTTATCGTCTTGGCGAGATTGATCACGACATTTCATGGCGCTTGAAGGTTCCTCTTTTCCAGCATATGGACGATCTAGTCCTGGAGAACATCTGCGACCGCGTTAAATCCCTCATATTCACCAAGGGAGAGATGGTAAGAAAGCCGCAGTTATAAGTTAACGACTTCCGTCAATCCATCTCATTCCCTTGCTCGTTTCTCAAACCAAACACTCCAAAAGCTTAGAATGCCTCGCAATGCAGATAACTAGGGAAGGAGACCCGGTACAGCGGATGCTGTTTGTAGTCCGCGGACACCTCCAGAGCAGCCAGGTTCTCCGAGACGGAGTAAAGAGTTGCTGCATGCTCGGCCCGGGGAACTTCAGCGGGGACGAGCTACTCTCATGGTGCCTCCGCCGACCCTTTGTCGAGCGTCTCCCCCCTTCCTCATCCACTCTTGTCACTCTCGAGACTACTGAAGCGTTCGGGCTCGAGGCCGCTGACGTGAAGTATGTAACACAGCACTTCCGGTACACGTTCGTGAACCCTCGAGTGAAAAGAAGCGCCAGGTATGACATCGCTTCCACGTTACATTTACATATTGCCCGGTGAATTAGGTGGGGGAATGTAAAGTCATGATCGTTTCTCGGCAGATATTATTCGCCAGGGTGGAGGACATGGGCAGCGGTTGCGATACAGCTGGCGTGGAGGAGGTACAAGCACAGGCTGACCCTGACTTCGCTTTCCTTCATAAGGCCACGGAGACCATTGTCAAGGTGTTCCTCCTTGGGAGAGGACAGGCTGAGGCTATACACGGCATTATTAACCTCTCCCAAGCCAAACCATGATGATTTCGACTTCTGAGAAATGCCACTGACGCGTGATCGATACTGTATCATTAGCTCCAGTGTTCAGTAGTATGAACAACGAATAAACCAGTAAGGGTGGTTAAGTATATGCTAATTCTAATCATCTTAATTGACCCGTGATTTCTTCGAGTACATGACAACAAGCCGCCGGCACGGCAGCCTCATCTGGGCACTCGCAGCCCCTGAAGAGCAGAATGGCGAGGCTTCCAACACAGAAATGAATGAAACATCCGTGGCATCGAGTCACGAAGGAGCCAAAATCAGTGCCCACCACGCACTGCCATCCTCCTCCATGACACCTATTGAACTCCTGAATAAAAAGGGAGATGGAGATCACACCTGGAGCAGTGAAAAAGCAAAGAGGTTTCACGGAACACCAGATCAGCAGGTCACCTGCTTGATGAAGTGAGCGATGTCAGTTTGTTCAGTACCATCAAAAGTGTCAAGGGCCTTGGCGCCAGAACGAGGGCATCCTTCTCCATGGGGCTTAGCATGTCGGTCTCGCCGACCACCGCCTTGCCTTCTAACATATCTTTCTCCCTCCAGAAGTCAGTTCGAGTGTTCTATATCTATAGGCTGCGATTAACTTGATCCTGATCCATGGAAATGTTTCATTTTATAAGCAATTATTGCGGTGCTACTGTATGGGGATGGTAAGGGGGTGAAACGAATCAGAACAATACAGAGGACAAACTAGTATTAGTGGCCATCGTCAGCCTCATCCTCAACCAGGGACTTGCACAATTCCATTGGCCATGTTGCTGGTGTATTTGGGATCGACACCTATTCCTTATCTTCTATTTGAGTGGCCCATTTTTAGTCGCGTGAAGTTGGTGTCAAGGTCGCCCCCCGGATTCGATGAGTTTGCTTTCGATGGCGAGTTTACGGGCCAAGAATGCTCAGCTACAGAACAAGAGCAGTTTTTCGCATCTGTTCAATTGGCTGTATTAAGAAACATGTATGCCTATCAATCAGTAAGGCCCCCAAGAGGCCAGGTAGACAACCTTCCTCATTGGCTCCTGGGCCTCCGAGACTGTCCCCGCAACAGCCGGGGGTACACTCTTATCATCCCGTGGCCGGGGACGATTCCTCTCTTTAGGGAAGACTCTTGTGCCGCCGGAACTCTGCTTGAGCGATGGGGCAGCAACTGCAGAAGCTGTGGTTCTTCATGGCTGCGATCCACGCCCTGCTAGTTGAACTCATCTCGCCAAAGCAACCCGCTGATGCGACTGGCGTTGGAATGAAAATGAAGGAAGGAATGAATTGAGAGAGCCGATGGAAGATTTGTTTAAGTAGGAGCGGAAGATAGAAATAAAAAAAAAAAATAAAATAAAAATGAAAAGAGGCACAAGTTGCTGATTTGAATCATGCTTAATCCGGAGGATTAGGAAAACCGCTCTCTGCACTGGTTTTATTTTAACTAATTTTCCTTCGTGTTGGCGGGTCCCACATCGAGAAGAAAGGGAGATAAATGAAAACTAAATATAATCAATCACGTGTTCGGCCGTCCTTCCCGCTAAACGACGTCGCACCCAAGAAGCCAAATCCAGTCGGAGGAATCTGAGCCAGTTGTTTTTCCTTTCCGTTCTGTTCCCTGGACTCCCCGATGAAATCCACCTCGCAACTAAATAATATCGATTTTGATAACGAGATTTAACATTTAATTTATTTCATAAATTATATTTTTTATATTTAATATTTTTTTAAAATTATAAAACTAGATTTGATGGGATTAATAATTATTTTTTTACTATTTATATATTTTAGCGGATATATTATGTACGGAGTTATATTTTTAAATAGTAAAAATTTGCGAAATAATTTAATTAATTTCGAAATTTTCTACGTATTTATAATTTTTTTTTTCTGATTAGGATTAAAATGGAAAAGCCCGTTGATAAAAACCCATATCATAAATAACGCAATCGGCACTTTTAATTTAGTCTCAGTTTGAATTGTTTCGTGCTTAAATATCTTAAAAATTTTATGTATAATTAAGAATAAATATAATACTCGCGACCCAGTTTTTACAAAATATTTCTTCGGGTTACTAAACACACGCACATGCCCGAAGATTCAAGCTCGAGCTTTTCCTCCACAGTCACGGGGGATATGCTAAATAATAATATTATTATAACATAACTAGCGGAAATCCGACAGGAAAATTATGCATTTGTTTGCTTTTTCCTTTTCCTCTATGTCCTAAAAGCGAATCGAATCCGGACCCCAGCAGCTGATCTCCATGACCTTCCTGTGGTTCTCCTCCAGACGCCTCGGCGTCCCCTCCTTCCAACCATAAGCCCGTGTAGCGGCGGAGGCGTCCTCCGTCCTCGCGGATCGAGCCAAGTAAGACCCTACTCGGGCCTGCAGGTGCTGGCTCACGCGTCGGATGGGGTAGTTCCACCGTGCGAACCCTTGGTCCTTGAGCGCCTCAACCGCCGCGATGCTCGCTGCCACCACGACAAGTGACGCCTTCCTGGCCGGCGAGCTCATACTTCCCTCGATCTTGGTAAAGGTAAGATGATGATGTCGTTGGTTGATCTTTGGTGGAGTGAGGGCGGGGGGAGGGGGGTGATTTATATAAATATTAGGAGGGGGGGTGAAGTTCGATGGAGAAAGTTAAAGGCGAGGGTGGGGGAAAGGAAAACAAGCGGCTAACTTGGGCCAAAACCACAGGCTCTTTTTTTTTTGCTTAAACCGGCGTATTTGTCAAGACAAACCGGAAGTGGCGCGGGGCTATTTATTACTACTCTTGTCCTTGTAACTTGGTTTGGCAGTTATAATAACGCGTCTCCCCTAGATTTGCCTGCATGCCTTAGCTTCGCACGGTCCCAAGTCCGTTAACGCCCCAAGAAAATTTGTAAAATATATTAACCAATCAACTACTAGTAAGAGCTTAGTTCCTAATGTCCACGGAATATTTTGTTCAATAGCACAATAAGTTTTTAAATTAATTAGTTAGGATTTTATTTGTAAAAAAAACTCAATGCTTTCCATGACGATTTCCACTTCCTTCGAAAAAAACATTCTAAATAAGCCTTCGAATTCGCAATATCGACTCATTTGAGTAAATTCTTTTGTTCACGAAAGTTAACGAATTCTTTATATATTTGTGATATAATGTACATGCTTTCAAAATTCATTAACAAATGCTAACGAATCGGTATTTAAAATGCATATTCTAATATACAAAAAATTGGTGTTATAAAACACTAATTTCATCTTAAAGTAATAAAAATAGTTTTTTAATTTCGATTTCATGGAAGATGATTTTTCCATGAAACACCAACTTTGTTATGAGCCTGGCCCACAATAATATGTTAGATAATTATTCTAAGAAATTTTGAAAGTAAAATTTATGTGAGTTTTGTTCCAAATTACCGTTAGTCCGGAAAATATTTCCGAATTTATGATTAAAACTTCCAAAATTTTATGTTCACAGTCCCGAAATCAAACTTTTAGAATTCGACTTTAATATACAAAGAACTCGAACTCTAAGAGTTCAAGTTCAGGATGAGTAAGGCGAAGTTGAACTCTAGAAGTTCAAGTTCACAGTCCCGAAATCAAACTTTTAGAATTCGACTTTAATATACAAAGAACTCGAACTCTAAGAGTTCAAGTTCAGGATGAGTAAGGCGAAGTTGAACTCTAGAAGTTCAACTTCATGCGGATGAGACGATCCCACATGAAGTCGAACTCTAAGGAAGTCGATCTCCATGAGTTCGACTTTATGACGACTACAAGACACTTAGAAATTTTCTAAGTGTTGGAGTCTGTTGGCACTCTCAAAGAACTCGAACTCTATGAGTTCGAGTTCCGTTCGACTAATACCAAAATAAAACATTTGGACTTTCTAAGTCATGTTAATAAATAGAAAATAAAACACTACATAATTATTATTAGAAACTACTCCCTGCTCGCCAACAAATGAAAAAAAATCATCCAACAACACAAGTACATCAACCATCCAATAACAAAAGAAATCAATCCATCCCTGGGGCTGGCTGCCTCCTCCTCCTCTCGTATATCGTCGAAAGTTCTTGAGGCGTTTGCTGATTCAATTGGGATATCGGCTGGTCCTCATCTGGATTTGAAAGTAAAAATCTGGCCGCCTTCCTCTTCTTCACAGGCACGGGTGGAGTTGATGATGACAATGACTGCCCAATCTCCAGAGTGTCAAACTGATCGGATCCGTGCCATGTGAGCACGAGTACGTCTTCATAATCTTGATAAAGGAGGACGTCATCCACGTTGTACATGTCCGCGTCTTCCTGATGGTCAGCTTATACTTCATCTTCTTGTTGGCGCCTTTATTCATTGTGGGCATCTACTTCCTTCTCTTCTTTAGCCCGTTCGTTATCAACATCGAGTATTTCCTCCTTCATTTCCATGTTTTACATTTTCATGCGCGAAAATCAATAATTGTATTGATTAAAAATAAACACTAAAGCCTAAAATATGAGATAAATTTCGAAAATAAAATAAACACTCAAACACTTAGATTCATAATTGTAATTTACCTTAATTGCTTACCCAAAGGCTAACGACGACAATGGGGAGGGGAGCACAACAGGCCCACCATCGACCGTAAACACGGCGGGGTAGTGGGCGGGTTAGAGGGGACGTCGGGGCAGATCAGGACTGACAGGAGGGACGGCGGCATGGCAGGGAGGGGGATCAGACGGCGGGCAAGGGGGGAGGAGCAGACGACGGACAAGGGGAGTAGTGGCAGCAGCAGCGGGCTGGGACGGTGGGGGAGGGGGAGCAGCGGCAACGAGGGTGTGGGCCGGAACGGCAGGGGCCAGAAAGGGGTGACAACTTAGACTAGCCCCGAGCCTAATTTTTTTAAAATAAAGCAAGGAAATCGACTTATTTGTATTTTGAAGCCCGCCGAACTCTAAGAGTTCGAATTTGTAATTATAAATAAAAAATTTTATAAATTTTGACAGTATATTCGAAAATATTTTTCGAATACACACGGTAATCGGAAACAAACCGCTGCTTAAATCGTATGACGTCACCCGACGACATCGTATTCGATGTCCCTGCGACGGAGAAGTAACTCGCGCCGTCATTCGTTACCGGTTTTCTTGTTTCGGCCTCCTAACTTCGCTCCCCCCCCCGCCGCCTCGTTCCGGAGATGCTCTGCAAGATCTTGGCTGCCTCTCGTTCCCCATCCATCTCGGCATCCCGATGGCGAGGGCGGCGGCCAGAGCGATGGGAGAATCGCTCTCGATGAGGAAAGATTTGCTAGGGTTTTCGAGCTGACTGCCCTTCGGGTACCCTCATCCGTGTGTTTCTCCCTGGAAAGTCACTCCCCGGCCACCTCCTTAACTGCCCCACGATTAGCAACATTGCGCGTGTAGCTGGCGATGAGGAGACTTCCAGGCTTCTTGGGAGCGGCGTTGCTCGGTCAGGGGATGCAGAGGGGAGTGACTGCGCGGGGTTGATTTGGATGTGCTGGAGAGGAGGGTCTTTGGGAGAGTGCGGAGTGATGGGGTGGTATCGTCGGGAGAGGTTCTTTGCAGCGATAAACACGCCTAAACGTGCAATTCTCTGGGGTATGTTAGGTTTAGGAATCTCATGAAGATTTTAAAGCCAAAGATGGGGAGTGCGTGAGGGAGTTTGTCGCAAAGAGGGGGAACAGGAAGAGTGACTTTGCTGTTGTCGATGTTCTTACAGAAGAAGAGACGGCAGGGGGCATGGATGGATTGTTGGGGTCGGATATAAGAGGCAGTGGAGGGGATCCACGAGGTTGTTGTGTTTTGGACGAGCGGTGTGTGGGGAAGCCCTTCTAGGATTTGCCTGACGCAATTAAGGTGAAACTGCCTGGACTACTATGCTAGAATTGTGGATATTTCAATCTGTTGTTTATCTTTTCAGTGTGTGATCACTTCCTGCAGAATGACTGAAATTCCTCAGAGAAGTGGTTTGAAAGGTTATTCTGCTATCGGGAATAAGTAAATCTTTGTTACGTGGTTGGTTTTTCCAGGCTGTGTTTACAGAAAGGGAAACGAAGGGTGGTCGTTCAGAATTCGAGCTCGTGCCTTGCAGGCTGACCTTGTTTTATGATTACTGGTCTGTGAATGAGGTGATTAAACTAGACTTCTCATTATATCAGCTTTGCTGGTATTCCTTTCCCATGTATCTTCTGCCTGGAAAGTACATGAGCTTTCCCATGTGATGTCATGTACAAGTGACTTTGTGCCTTTCTTCCCGTTGATTTTCTTTTCTCCTGCAGGTTTTGGGGATCCTGTTACCTGGTTATTCCTTCATCCTTTGAGACAATTTGACATATTGCTCATCTTAACCTCAAAGAGGAGTATCTTCCATTCGAAAACCTCATTGCAAAGGTTCATAGCTTCTTATGTATTGAACTGTTTCTACTGTATTTCATAGGTTTTATTCATTAGGTTTTGAATCATTGTTGCTTGTTTCAGGTGGTTCTGGATAAAAACAAGCAAAAAATTCAAACAATTGTCAACAAAACTGATGTGATTGACAACGATTATAGGACAATGAAGCTCGAGGTTTTAGTAGGAAATCATTCCCTAGTTGCTACAGTAATTGAAAATGGACTCAAGTTCCAAGTTGATCTGTCAACTGTGTATGTCCTTGATTCATGAATTGTGATTAGTTTTTTGGGCCATTTTTAGTACTTTGAAATTTGCTTGTAGCAGCATGTCGGAATAGTTTGCCATAGTCGTGTTAAGTAAGGTAAACTTGCTAGCCCTTTCCCATTAGTTTGCCTTAGTCGTGTTAAGTAAGGCAAATGTTGGCCCTTTCCCATTTGTCATCCCAGTCACTGGAAGTTTCTGAATTTGAAAACCTTTGCCCGCAAGGGTCCTGCAAGCTATTGCCAAGAGAACTGGTTCTGAAGAAATGAGAAAAGAATGCTTCTCCTCTGCTTACTCGTCTGAGATTATATCGTCAATATTACTGTGTTGTAAAGGTGGGTGGGTGTACTGTACATTTTATTTGCTGCAAGTCATGTACTGTCCTGCAGTACTACTAATGTGCATAGGAACCAATAAGTCTGGCCCTGCTTTCCCTTTATGTTGTGTTTGGGAAGGTAGGAAAAGGAATAGTGAAGGGTAATTTGGATGGATAATTGTTGATACCCCATTTTTTTCAAAAACAAAAAACAAAAAACAAAAAATCGAAAAAATGATAAAAATTCCATCCTTCTTTTCAAGGCCAACACCAGTTAATCGACTCAGATGACTCTCCCATCCAGACTCTTTGAACCCGGTGACACTTTTCCTTTAATCCCGCTTTAATTTTTTATGAATTTGCATACGTTTAATTTCCGTCGATCATACAAACATGCATACAGGGTGCCCCAGTTTGCTCCTTATTCTCTATGCCGTTGGTCTTGACCGGTGTATCACTGCCTCCACCGCCCCAAGATTGGGAAAAGCTCGGGATTCTTAACCCCAGATGGACAAGGACGACAATGTCCTCAATCTCGTGGATTTTCGGCTAGTTCAACACCAAGACACCGGAACCTAATGATGTCCTTTCAATCTCAAACACAATGGAGTTGTCAGCAAGTGAGCAATAGCGGATGAGAACCCCAGATTCGCGGCTGTCATTGACGAAGGTGCCTCCCGATCAACTTCCAAGCAGGTTTGGTGTCCTCCGCCAAACCCACGACACCGGCAGCCCCCATCATCGTTAATTCAGGCTCAAAGAGGCGTCAAGAACCGGCAGCATACCTTAGCAACCAGATCTGATGTCGCTTTCTTTCCCTCAGAACAGGTCCCTTCTCAGCCTCTCCCCAACGCCGTCACTCTCACCGTTTCCAGCACCGTCGGCAACTCCATCTCTAGACCTAGACGCCTCCAACCTCGGCGAACCGCGTCTGCGTCTCGTGTAAAGAAGCAGCTGAAGAAGACCAGAGGAGGAGTGCAGGTTCTATTTACAGAGGAAAGAAGTCTGCAACAACCAGAGCTGAGTAACAAGCTGTCGTGAGTTTAGTAAAAGAAGAATGGGCCATAGAATATGTGAATGATGTTGTAGCCCAAATAAGAGCCCAATCTAGCTAGCCTGTGATGTAAGTTGTTTTAAAACAAACAGACAAAAGGGGCTGTAACTGATTCGGTTGTTCTGTTGGTTCAGTTAATAAAACTTTTCTTCTCATCTCCGATCATCAATGGCTGAACTGAGTCTTCAGGCGACGGCAGATCGTTGACATAGCGGCTACGACTAGGCTCTCAAGGTGTCTCCTCGACCGCAACTCCCCGAAGCACAGAGCGACGGCTAGTAGCGGCCTCCTCACCATGGCCGGCTCCCGATTCCGGCCTCCATTCTCAACGGACTCCGACTCCGAGTCTCGTCGTCCAAATCCAGCCACGGCGGCCAAAATCCAACGCTCAGACTGCCCCCGTGACTTTTCTTGTTTTCGTCTGATAGTGGAAGCAAAGGAGGATGAGGGTATTTGAGCTACAACGCCGTCTGCGCCCCTCTGCGTTTGGTGAAAGAGGACCCGCGGTTCCTCGACCTTCCTTCTTCGGATTAAAGGTAATATTTTATATTTGTTCGTTATTTCTTTAAATTGCATTTACGCGTGCCTCGGATGAAGATTTTAATTTTTGCAATTGAAAGACCTTCTTTTCGTTTTTACGCATTAATTGTTTCATTATGGGGAATAATATTTCATTTTTTTCTATATTTTAACATGACATTTATCTTCAATGGGCGTTCATGGTATGGCTTGTGTTAAAAATCATTTTAATTATGTCTTCGAGACTTTCTTTGCAATTGAAAGAAATCTTCCCGTCATTTTTGTTAAAAGTAATTTGACGCATTAGTTTTATTATTTTATCCACATAAATCTTATTCCATTTTTACCCATATTGTTTCATCCTGTGCATTGAATTTTAAATTTTCACACCATTGCCTATACTCTAGGTTTCCTCGGTGCTTTCAAAATTTTAACGGTACGGTGTCATTACCATCTTTATTACTTGCTCATGATATATTTTGCATTATAAAATCACTAGTCTAGTTTTGCCTATTTGACTTTACGGAAAAAATATAAAAGGAGAAATCAAAGTATAAACTTTTAAATTTTTCTTCGAACATTTTACTTCGCTGTTTTGATTTTATGCAGATATTCCCGGGGCGTGCCTCATAGACAATCGAGGTACGCATCCCGTTAGACGCTCTCAGGATAAGAGACCTCGGTTATATATTCGAGGGATTATTTGGATTCTCGAAGATCAAGACCCTCAGAAGACGGTTTCGCACTCGCCAATGTAAGACTTCAACGGCTCGCCAGGCTCGTTGTAAACCTATTTTAAAACAGCATCGAAAGGTACAACCCTAACGGGTGCGTTAAGGGAGACGACAAATAGTACTAATCTCGCTCATCTCATACCCGGTTCTCTCTCATATTCAATTCGGCTTAGAAATTGTCAAGGGCATTATAAATTTATGTTGCTTGCATTTTTGCCCGAAAATCAATTTCTAGGAAGAAATATTTTCATAAAAATTATTCATATAGACGTTTTAAGCGTTATTGAGCTCGAGGTCATTTTTAATATCAAGCAATTCATTTTCAAAACTGAGCTTTAATGAATTAAGGTATTTAGAAACACATAATTTTAATACCTCATATTTCTTTGTGATGCATGCAATTTAGTAATCGCTAATTCTCGAACTTTAATGAATCTTTATAGTTTTTCCGTTTTCAAAATCCGAAGCTTTATCGTCAAGGGAGGATATCCATTTTATATGGAACCGGAAACATGATCCACCCGCGATAATAGTGAAAAAGTTTGATGAATTTTTTTTTATGAGATTAAAATTGTCCCAAAAATCATGTGGAAAATAGTTTTCCTTCCCTACAGATTTCCACATTCCCCAAACAAGTTAGGTGATTGCAGCTGTTAATTGGGAAGTCCATATGAATCTACAAGTAACATCACAATCTAACCAACATCTCTTTCAGGTGTGAGGACAGCCTGATTAACTAAGCAACCTGAATATTGGTTGTCTCTTTACTGAAGGAATCGGTATATTATGCCTAGCAAATGAAACTATGGTTCATAAGAGTTTACTGGATGCTTGAATTAGGGACATGGTGCGTAAAGATTTGGGGTATTGGCAGGAGATACAATGTAAAGTTGAGTATGCTATTTGATGAGGAAAATTGTCTCTTGACTTGTTCTCTTAAAGTTGGATATCAGTTGTTATTCAATTGTTTCACGACATAAACAAGATGTTTTTTTCCTATAACATTATTGTTCAAGCCTCAAGGCATGGAAGGATAAGGTTGCATAACTAACCAATCCTTCCAGTGCACTCGCAAGGGAGAGGAGATGTTGATGATTATATTGCATTTTCTCTTTCAAATCTATGCGGCTCCTGCTTTTCATTTCTGTGAATAGGGATCTGATGCAATGTGCTAATGAGCACCACCTTCTCGGACAGAGAAGTTTGACAAGGCAACTATTGCGAAAGCTTGTGAAAGTGTAGTTGATTTAAGGTAAAAAAATTCAGCAACTGTGCCCCGGAGTTCCAACCAAAGATAGAGACATATGATTAACGCATTCATTCCGCATTAGAGTTAATCTTATCCTCCGAGTAGACCTGGAGTAGGAGGCTCCTTTTATGCCATGTGAAGGGAGCTGTTTCTCTCCCCACGGTTTTATGAGGTAACTCAGTTATCCTGTAATAAACTGATACCACAGATTCTTGAAATGCTCCACTGAATTGTCCTTCCTGGTAAAGCTGTAGCATTGTAATGTATAAATTAAGTAGTTTGTCAGACTGTATTAGTGCGAGAATATGGCGGTTCAAAATTTAGGGTATTTGCAGTATCCCCATTGTAAAATTGTGATTGTTTCCAGGATCTTTATTGTATTCTGTTTGAAGAAACATGAAAAAGTTATTTTTTGTTGTCAACTTTTACGGGTTTTGCACCCAAATACCAGGTTTGCAGAAAAAAATGAAGTAAAACAAGGGGGTCAAGAAAAAAAATTCAAAATCTACCCGGTCAAAGTTGTTACTTAAAGTGACGACATTTAAAACATCCTAAGTGACGAAGTTAATTAAAACTGGTGTAGAGTCGTCACTTCAAGTGAGACTTTTACTAGAGTTGGAGAAAGTCGTCACTTGAATGAATGACTTTAACCTGATAATGACGACTTCACCCCCAGTTTTAATGAAAGTCGTCACTCGAAGTCACGACTTTCTTCAATTTTAATGGATGACGTCACTTGACGGGACGACATCAACCGGATAAATTTGGAATAATTTTTGTTGGTCTCCCTCTTTACACAATTCTTTTGTGGGATAGGGTATTTCGGTGCAAAACCCCAGGGCCATAAATGTCATGCTTTTTCAATTTATTGTGAGATTAAATGTGCTTATCTTATACTTATTTTAGTATCAACTAACAGAAGCTAGATATACATGAAAAACAGTTAGCTGAAAGGAATTTCCCAAATATCTATATTCTGGGGTACTGGTTTTAAAGCAACCAATGGAAAAATGGCCTTTGAATTTTCTGCTGTGATTGATTTTTAAACATTGCAAAAGGTAATTATTTTACCTAATTTATCTTCCCTCTATTAAAGTTACAGTAATCCCATTGCCTGCAGATATATCAAGCTTCATGGATGATAATTCCATGTCAGATAAATCTCTTCCACTGAAGAAGCCTGGCTCTTTTGGAAGAGGTAGCGGAATTTCACTACTCAACATCAGAACTACATTGGCCATGTTGGGTCTGTCATCTGGACTTTGCTGCACGCATAATAGAGCCACATGGATTGATCGTATAACTTCAGGTATGTTGAACGAGTCTCGTAGTGATGCTTCAATCAATTCATCTGATTTGTTGTCCTTCAGAAGTCTCCATGCCTGCAGTTATTATTTTCATTAGCTCATCCATCATAAACAACTATTTTAAAAAGATTCCTGTATATTTTGCTGAAGATTGTACATGGCCGAGTAGGTTCAGCTTGTGGTCTGGATGACTGAATTTCCTGTTTCTCTTCCCGCTTACAATCTCAAGCACCAAGACACCATAGCTAAAGACATCCGACTTTACGGAGAAGAGACCATAAATTGCATACTCTGGGGACATATAGCCACTGCACGCAGATAACACTCTAGCGATTAGGAAGGTCACATGATATAATAAAATTGAATAGGATGCAACATTTCTTACTAAGTTCCAACGACCCTGTTAGTGTTTCCTTCACTTTCCTCTCCTCCAAAACTTCTTGCCATTCCAAAGTCTGAAATCTTTGAATTCATTTCCTTATCGAGGAGAATGTTGCTGGCTTTCAGATCTCTGTGGATAATTCTCAACCTGGAGTCTTGATGAAGATACAATAGACCACGAGCAATCCCATTTATAATGTGAGCACGCCTTGGCCAATCAAGAATCAACTTTCGTGTTGGATCTGCAATTTCTTAACTAGTCATGGTCATTTGTTGCCCCAAATATGCAGACCAAATCCAGTTCATCTCTAATTATAGCTGTTGTTTTCTTCCTGCCATAAAATGTCCTAGCTGTCGACCTGTCTATTATTCTCTACCGCAGTTTCTTTTTGGGCTCAACCAGAATAATGCAGATAAGAAGGTTTCCAAGAGCCATACCGAATATTAAAGAATCCAAGCTTTTATTTGGCATGTATTCGTAGATTAGCATTCTCTCTTCTTCTTGAATACAACATCCCAGAAGCTTAACAAGGTTCCGATGCTGAAGCTTCGACATACAGAGTACTTCATTCTTGAATTCATCGAGACCTTGTCGCGAACTTTTCGAAAGCCTCTTCACCGCTATCACTTGTCCATCTTCCAATGTACCCTGAAATTTCTCGCAATGATTTTGGGAGCTATAGGAGTATATTTCAATCAGCATTAAATATTCACATGTAATGGGTTCAGACCATAATCTAATATAGAATGTGTCAGGAAACTTTTATATTTCCAACTATTAATTTCACCTTGTAAACTGGTCCGAAGCCACCCTGTCCCAACTTATTCTCAAGTGAAAAGTTTTCCGTCACGGTGGTTATTGTGGTGAAGTCAAATAGTGGAAGCTCTAAATCTTTGTTGTCATTTTCTTCCGCCCTAATTTGCTCTTGCCTCCGTGTCCTTATGGTAATTTCTGTGGAGAAATAAGATCAGTGTTGTCAAAATGATGAAGCTATGTGATTGCCCATCTTATCTCATCATAACCCGAGTTGAAGAAAAAAGTACTTATAGAAAGAAGTTTAGTGCTCGGGTAATTTAGATTAACAATCTGCTGTTTCCTGAAGTTCAATGTGTGACTACTATGAGAAATAGTTGACTAGAAAAGAAATTAGTTAAAAAAAAATTACCTTGTCCTGCTATTCGCTTCCTCCTGTTCTTCAGTATCAGCATGATGGCACCTAGGAGAAATGTTGTGGTCACTACTGTTATGATTATGATCCTCGCCTTCTTCCTTCCTCGGGAGCTGCTTAATGCATCTGTGTATTGATTATTTTGTGAGAAATTAGCGAAAGTTCACACCACAAAGCAGTATCAAGTTTTCTGAAACCTGCCAGCATGTATAATTGCAGCATTTTAAAAATGGGAATCATACCTAACTCTGCAGCAGCCAGCCTTACATATATGTCTTGGCCATTTTCAGTATAGTCTCTAAGGTCGATCAGGTCACCGAACCAATGTATACAACCAATTCCTTCTCCTGAGATATCCAAATTTGCAAAAGCTGTACAATTACAGTTCTTTAAGCAAACTCGATGACACTCCTCAAGGTTTATTGTTTTATTGTACCAGGACTGTCTTGTATCTGGCAATTTCATTCCAGAATACTTCAGGAATCCCTCTCCTTCTTGGCAAGTTAGTGGTCTCTTCCTAACACATCCGTCAGACCAATCCGACATTTGCCAGTATTGTGGATACTTTGGCTCAAATCCTTTTAAACATCCACAGGCTGGAGAATTGTTGATGTCGCAGCTTCCATGAGGGCCACATAAGGCATATCTGTCGCAGTTGTCCATCTGCGCAGTCAGATAGAGGTTCCATCCCTCGGTGTGCTCAATCCATGTGAAGCGTTGGAGGATACCGTTTGTGTTCAACACCATTCTTGTTGGGACAGAGCTGTCGGTCAGATTGTAGGTATAATACACTTCCTCATTGCTGAAGACAAATTGGAAAGTGTAAATTGGGTTTGGCTTTAAATTTGGCATGCCGCTGAACCGAAGACCATTCCATGGTCCTGATCGGAATTGAATGACCGAATCTCTTGTTAAGAAAAATTGTGGCACTCCATTTGGATCCAACTCATTTTTGTAATGCCCCAGTGAGGGATCATCCGGAGTCCTCCAAGAAGTGAGAGGACGGTTGAGACCTGTAACCAGGTTTATCCCGTACTTCATTCCAGGCAGAAATGTATCACCTGGATAATCGAAACTCTGCCACAGGTAGCTTCCTGGATCAGTGTCGTCTTTAGGCCTCAGCACCAGGTTTCCCGAATCCAAAATCTGAGCAACAACCAAGCTGGCCGCAGTGATGGATGAATTAGAAGTCCAAAGAGTTTGGTTTTGACCTTCTCTGCTGAATAGGGAAAGCTTCCCCTGACCGTCAATCTGAAGAACTCCTGAGGTATCATTTAGAGGTACATCTCGGTTGGCGATCCAAACAACCGTGCCGTTGGATATATTCTTGTACCAGATCCCAACATACCGTCTGTTGGAATTTGCAGGTGCGAAGAATCCCACCTCGAATTTACCTTGGCTCGAGACAATGGTCTCTCCATCTCTTATTGAAACGTCCTCTTGGATGGTGTCTGTAGCTGAGAGGGCTACAGAGAGAGCGCAGAAAAGGGAGAAAAAGAAGAGGTTGGTGGAAGCCATCAGGAATATCCTCTGGGTTTCCATCAAGCTGTTCTCTTATGCTATTGACAGAACCAGAGTACAGGAATGAACTCGTACTTTGAAATGTCGAGAGGGGTAGTACTACTTTCTAACCGATTCTATGTTTTTCTTTTGTACCATCTTGGAATTATGCAGGGGGAGCAAGTTTCAACAGGACAGGCTTTTCTAAAGGTAGGAGCCATCGGCCACTTTCTTCCCGGAATTGTTTATTTTTCCTTTCAATAGTTTCGCCTCATCATGGTTTGGTCCGCTCTGATATTGCTGCTGTGTCATTGTCAACAACTGACGTCTTCAACCCCTTCAGCAGTTGACCTTCGTTAGGATACAAGCGGGGGTTTTGACCCAGCAAATTTGTTTGGAATAGGGATGGATGCTGTTACTGTGTCCGTCAAGCACTGCTAAGCTTTTAGATGTCTTATGAGATTGCTTGGCGGAAGCAATCAAGAGATATTTGTTCGACCTTTTCCGGATTCACCTCATGGACAACGTTTGTTCTACCATGTAACAGGTGATGCGCTAGTTTTAGCAGGGGGAATGAGGATGTGCTTCGCACTAACTTGGAAAGAATAAAACATTATTAAGGGCTTCTGATTTGTTTATTGTAGTTGTCGCCTTGATGTTTACCGTGTCCCAGCCAATACCAACAGTCTTCTCCGGTGGGAACTCCTTTCTATTTTGCTCTGACTGCAGAGGGGGGTGGTGTTTGGCAGTTTCCCCAGAATGGAGGTTCCAGAAGAAGGATCCAAATGATGATCACCCATTTTGCGTATTGAATGACGTCCCGACATGCAAAACAAAAAATCCAAAGTGGAAATTTGGCCGGAATTCTTTTGTCCCATATCCATCCAAGTATGGGAAACCTCGGGGCTTGTCGGTAAACGCGTTTATGGCAGCATGTCCATGGACTCTTTATCCTTTGTTTTATTTCATTTCGTAAAAAAGACTTCGCCTTTTTATTTTTAATGGTCTTCGTGAAAAGGGTTAGGTGGTGTTGCAATTGTCACTTCAATTATGAAACGATTTTATTATTTTTTTTTTATCTCCTCGTTTAACGCCTGCCATCTGTAGATGAATTCAATGAAATGATTGAAGAGGAATTCAATCCCTCTGGTTTTTATTTTGTGTAAAAGAGGAATTCACAAAGACTTCATTTATAGACAGGATGTTTGTACATGTTTATTGCCATGTAGTTTAGTGTCCCTGTCCTATGGATATAACCCCGGGTGATTTTTTTTTTTTTTCTAGCGCGGATAGATGAATGTGGTGGTGATCCGGTTGGAAGAGGACGGCTGTTGGCCGGAAGAAGTGCTTCTATCGGACTTACCTGGCTTCCTCTCGTTGAAAAATCCGGGCTCTTTTGGAGACGGCAACTGCATCTCACTCTCGAGCATCGTCACCACCTTGGACATGCTCGGCCTGTCCTCGGGACACTGCTGAACGCAAAGCAGGCCAACGTGAATGCACCTTATGACCTCCTGTGCATCATACGAGTCCTTGATGCTTGGATCAAGCAATTCCAGGGGATTCCTGTCTTGTGCAAATAGGTTCCAAGCCTGGAAAAGAAATTCAATCACCATTCCTAGCCAGCGAGAGCTTAATGGGGTTATGGTTATTATGAACAGCTTGGTTATTATCGACTTACGTGGCCGACGAGGTTGTGCTGGTGGTTGGGATGGAAGAACCCTCTGTTTCTTTGACCGCTCACAATCTCCAGAACCAGCACGCCGTAGCTGAAGACGTCCGATTTGACTGAGAAAGCGCCATCGATTGTGTATTCCGGGGACATGTAGCCACTGAATTGTGGATATAGATAATGAACGTTGACTTCCCACACGATGAGCAACAATAAAGTTATGCAATGACCCCAGAGGACTTACTATGTGCCGACCACTCTGTTCGTGTTTGCCGCAGTCTCATTCCCCATGAGACCCCTGGCCAGGCCAAAGTCAGAGATTTTGGGGTTCATATCCTTATCCAGCAGAATGTTGCTGGCTTTCAGATCCCGGTGAATGATTCTGAGCCTCGAATCATGGTGGAGGTAGGTGAGTCCCCTCGCTATCCCTGTGATGATGTCGAATCTCTTCTTCCACTGAAGGAGGTTCCTCCGTGTTGGATCTGTCACCGAATTTCATATGTTCAACTCCATTACTGCTAAAGGAAAAATGACATTTGACAATCACCGAAAGAATTTAGTTTGGTGGGGAAGTAAGTGGACATTGCAAATTCATACCGAAGAGAAGTGAATCTAAGCTCCCGTTCGGCATGAATTCGTAGATTAGTAGGTAGTCTTCCTGGATGCAGCATCCGAGGAGTTTCACAAGGTTCCTGTGTTGGAGTTTGGCAATGTAAATAACTTCATTTTTTAGCTCATCCAGTCCTTGCTTGGAGCGTGATGAAAGCTTCTTCACCGCAACCTCTTGACCGTCATTCAACACACCCTACAAGCCAAACCGGTAAGCTTTCCGATGGAGAATCATAGTATTTACATTTCTCATATTCAAATCGGCATTGGTTTTATGATACTATATGCCGATTTCACGAATCGATTTGTATCTCGTTGGTGTCCTCGTTGGTTTTGGTTATACCTTATAGACAGGTCCAAATCCGCCTTCTCCGAGCTTGTTATCCAAAGAGAAGTTCCCAGTGAATGCCGAAACCCTAGATGTGTCGAACAACGGTAACTCGAGATCCTCCTCCCCATCAATACTTTTCTCTAGACGAAACCTTTGTGCTGTAGCTGCAGAAAACCCATTGACCATACATATTTACTAATTCTCTTTTGTACGGATCTCATGACAACACAAGCTTCTCCTGACACCTATCTGGACGTGTTGATTTGGTGAGTCCATTTTAAATTCAACTTAGGTGCACATACATCTGACCTGTGCAGCTGTGCTCAGTGCAAAAATAACTTCTTGGCCTGCCGACTTACTTAGGTATATATTCTCCTTATGTAAACTTTTCTGAGTCCCTCTGTCACCATCATCAGATGACTTGTCGATGGAACAAACAATCACTTTGTGATTTCATTGTCATAGAAAATCTTCTCCATTTCAATTATGTATTAGTTCTACAAATAAAAATAAATATTACCTGCAGTACGGTCTGTTCTTTTGCCAATCATCTTCTTTGGGTAATATAGGAACATACAAATCCCCAGAACAATGGCTGCCAGTCCTGTCATCAATTCTATGGCCAGCGTCCGCTTCTTGTGACTAGATGCTAGAAGTCCTTAAACAGGCAACGGCAATCAGGCAAGGCTATCGAGTCTGGAAGCAAATAGCATAGCATCTATTGAAGCGGTAAAGTCAAATCCTTAGAATCCACAATTTCATGAATACATGTACCTGATTCTGCAGCTGACATTCTCACGTAGAGTTCTTGTTCTTTTATTGGGATGTTTCTGATATCCACCAGATTTCCATGCCACTGAAAACATCCGCTCCCCCCATCTCTTATGTCGATATTTGAATATGCGATGCAGGAGCAGTTTTTCTTGCAGGAGTCATGGCAGTCTTTCAGATTCATGGTTCTGTTAAACCAGGAGTAATGCGTATTGGGCAGCTTAACTGCTTCATACTTTATGAATATGTCAGTTCCGCACCCCAAAGCCGTCCTCCTGATGCATCCTTGAGACCAATCAGTTGCATTCCATTCATGGGGGACTTTAGGGATGAATCCTTTCAAGCATGCACACACCGGGGATTCCAAAATTGTACAAATGCTATGAGGACCACATAAACCATACGTGTCACAGATGTCCACTGGTACATTCAGGTAAAGCTGCCAGCGCCTCAATTCATCAATCCATGTGAAGCGCTGAAGATTGCCGGTGGAACTTACGCATAGCCGTGTGATAAATGAAGTATTCCGTAGCTGGTAGTGATAGTATGCCTCTTCATCCGTGAAAACAAACTCAAAGGTGTAATACTTGTTCAGGCCAAGGGTCGTTGACCCGCTCCAGCGCACTCCATTCCATGGTCCTGCTCGAAATTTAATATCTGATCCTTGCCGCAACATCATCTGCGGAAACCCGCTGATGTCGATCCCGTAAGTGAAATTGCCTGGAGAAGGGTCATCGAAGCTCCTCCACGAAGTCAGATGGCGATTGAAACCCGAGGTCCTATTTATCCCTATCTTCATCCCGGCTAATGCAGTGTCTGTTGGATAATCAAAACTCTGCCATAAGACGTCGCCGCCGATCCCATTTCTCACGACAAGGTTCCCAGAATCTAAAAGCTGAGCAACAGGATTGTACCTGGCCGCCAATGAACTTGAAGACCAGATCACGCCCCCAGTCCCATTCTCGAGGATGAGCTTCCCCTGTTCAGTGACTCTCAAGACACCCTTTCCATCAGTGACCGGTGTAAGCCTGTTCGCAACCCATGCCACTGTCAGGATAGTTACTCTCTTAAACCATATACCAACGTACTGCTTCGAAGGGTCGCCCGGGCTGAAGAATCCCAGTTCAAAGGTTCCCCCAGGTGAAGTGATGGTCTCACCATCACGGATCGGCCGGCTTGGAGTTATGGTATCAAACGCACCTGAAGGTTGTGCTAAGGACATCACGCTGGCGCAACGAAGAAGAACAACCACAATGGCTCCAATGGGAATTCTCATGCTTTTGAACCAGAAACTTTGCTGAGGCAGTTGGTCGGGGATTTACCAAGGCTGCTGCGACCACTTCGCAGGAAAATTCAGTAACTAAAAATGGGGTCAATCCCCATTTTGAGTGGACAATAGGAGCGCAGAAATGGGTGGATAATCGCCTTCTGAAGTAGGGAAAGAAGGGTGTGGAAATATTTGCAGAAGAGAAAGGAGAAATATTGGATGGGAATAGGGGAAAACCTGTGAAACGGACGAGGGATGCTAAGAGTAACGAACGGGAGTCAAAGTCAATTGGTGTGGAAAACTAAAAACAAAAAAACAAAAAAGAGGCGGCTGGTTTGCTGAGAATTATTTGAGCTTGCATCAGTTACAGATAGATTCTGACGACTCATTCTATCAGTACAACATGTGAATATCAAGATGCAAGAACGAATTGAAAATCCCTTCGGCGTTATTTAGTAACAAAAATTATGGATCACATATTTCAAAGTCATTTATAAATCAACGATGTATGAGAAGTATGAGAAGCCTATTAAGGAGGTGATTGTGAAAGCACACTAGGTGAGGGCTTGCGGGCGAAGTAATTACCAAGCGACGGGGCTACCAGGCGACGAAGGTCAACGAGGTGGTCAAGCGACAGTCAACTAGACGGACGGAAAAACTCTACGGTGAAAGCTAGTGGGCAGTCCAGTTGATCAGTAGCTGTTACGGGAACATTTTAGACGATCTCAAGACATGGAAGAAAATTATTGTCAAAATTACTCAAATGGAAAAGAGATTCCATGAAAACTAGGACACATATTATATGTATAATATTTCAATACATTCCAAGCATCCTGTTCAAGCATTCCAACGTTCTTTGCCTCCATCTCTACATTCCTGTCACAATCCCTTTCGAACGTCTCTCGCTCCTAGTCGACGGCCGGGTGCTCAGTTGCCTCTTTTGCCTTGGCAGGATCTAGGACTGCGTCAGTCCCAGCGATGCACGTAATCGTGGCATCCAACTCTTCCTGAGGCGACGAATAGTGGCCGACAACTCCTCTCGCTTTATACGGAGTTCAGCTCCTTCAAGAGACAGCTCGTTTACTTGAGCAGAGGATGGAAGTGGCAGAAACCATGCAACCTCCTTCTCCTCCAACGTCGCCTTGAGCGCGAAGTCCTCCTGTCGTTCCGCCCATGAACGTCAGAAGGATCTCCGAAGAAGCGCGAGTATAACATGCAGCTCGTGCAAATCAGCACCTACTCACCCCAACTCGTCCATCACATATGCTAAGGCGATAAAGTCGTCCTCAACATTAACTCCACGCTCGAGAATGGAAATAAAAGAGACGAGTAGAGAACGCAAGGACTGCCATGAATGCGCTTGAGTCGGACAATGACTTGAGAATAAATTATAAACAAAGCTCAGGATTCCTTACCGAGTTTGCCTTTACTTGGGGGGCTTCCGTGGGAAACTCTGGGCGACATGGGCATCATCAACCAACGAAGCTTCGGCTTCATTCCTCGAAGGTTGGGGTGAAACTTCATGTACCACCTTACTGGGGAACTCCTCTGTGCCCTCATTCCTGGCTGTCTGCTTAGAGCGGGCGTGGCTACCCAGCCAAGATGCAATATCAATGTTATTGGGGACCTCTTCATCGACCACAATCTCCACAGTAGAAGAAACACCGACAGCTTCTTTACCAAGGGAGTTGGTGTTACTTGATTTAGTTCTCCATCATGAAACAAAGCGTGCGAGAGCTTAATAATTGACACATCCAAGAGGATATTTTCTTGGGGACAGAAGACTCAATAACAACTCGCGAGTGATGGAAGAACAAGCCTATGAGACACTCTCTTTTTCAGGCGAACTCCTTGTGAGGATGAGCAAGGCTTCGCCTTTGTCCTCTTGATGCCTGCTACATAAAAGAATTAGCCTGTGGTGAATAGGCTAAGCATTGGCAAGTCGGTTCAACACAGCTGAGGAGGACGGATCAATTTCTGACGACCGTTTCTTCGAAGATCTCTCCCTCGAATTGGGAAGAGCCTTTGGAGGGGCTACACTTTCCTCCAGATCAACCTCTCCAATTGAGAAGAAGTTTGCATCATCCCCAAGACCTCAATCCAGGTCCTAGAGAAAACAGGGACCCAACCACTAGATGGTTTAGCTTTGAGCTTGGCCATGGGAAGGTCTGGCGACTGGAAGCATTCAGCCAACCCAGGCTCCACAGGAGACATGACAAGCGTATCAAGCGGCTGATTCCGGAACGTAAACAATGGAACCGCCAAGCACTAACAGATGCCCAGCTGACGGGCGCATAACTGAGGATAACGTAGGGCGAAGGTACTCGACATCCCTCAAGTGAGACTCTTCTCACCTCTGGGAGAAAGAACGCCAAGAAGAGACCACGCATGGACAGTCATCCACATACCCATCAATCAAATCTTAGATACAGCCAGCAACACTAAAGGGAGACCAATACTTGGACGGGCTCGCCGAGATGACATAAAAAGATGGAGACTTCATAAACTTGCTATTTTCTGGGGCGATTGTTTGCGATTGGAAAGTTCATCTGGACATCGTTATTTATAACTAGGTTACGAATGACATGAAATTGACATGAGATATTATGGCAGAGATTTCGGGGATCTCAACAGACGTTCTAGGAGACCTCAACCGATATGTTTCGGAGATCTCAACTGATACGTTTTGGGGATATCAACAGTTGGGGATTAATGCTTGCCTGCACACGTTACCAGGTTGTAGCGGAATGATTACTAGGTTTTTTTTAAGGCGAGACAGATCACTCTGTCTTTCTTGAGGGGGGCTTATATGTTTAGCAACAAAAATTCTAGGCTACAGATCTCGACGCCATCTGTAGATCAACGGTCCAGAATACAGGCTCGAAGTACGAGAAGCCCAGTAAGGAGTTGGCTGTGGAAACACATCAGGCGAAGGCTTGCGGGCGAAGCAGTTACTAAGCGACGGGGTTATCAGGCGACGATGGTTAATGAGGTGATCAACCGACAATCAACTAGACGAGCAAGTGCGGCGAAGGCTAGTGGGCGATCCGGTCCATCAGTAGCTGTTATGGGAAGATCTCGAACGATCTCAATACATGGAAGGAAACTGTTGCCAAGATTGCCCAAATAGAAAGGAGATATTCCATGAAGACTGGCAATAGGGACGCGTAAAATTTGTATAATATTTCATTACGGTACATACATAGGTCTAGCCTAGTATAAATAGTTGTTTTTATGCATTGTATACGAACACCTCTCTATCGACGGACATATAGTCTTTTTTATCTTCGAGCATTCCAGCATTCAAGCATCCCGTGCTCCTGCATGCTTACTCCTTCTGAAGACGTCGTTGATGGCATCCGTAAGTGGTTCTGCTTGAGGGTGTTTATCCGCTTCCTTCTTATCTCTTTCTTCATTCATACGGCGACTATACGACGAACCTCCGAGTACCAGTCGCTTGTAGTGCTAGAGGTTTTCGATGTGTTTGGATACGGCTTGTCCAACAGTCACTTCCGGAGTGAACAGGTGCAATGTTATCCGTCCAAGCACGGAAATAACAGCGCTACAAAAAGAAAAGATTTGCTTGAGTGGAATTATTTGCAAAAGGTGATGATCTTGGAAGGAAAAAGGAAGATAAGACAATATTGACTGGAAAATCAGAGGGAGAATTTTCTTAGTCAAATATTCAAGTTGATATCGTAAAAGAGACGTCCAAGACATTGTGTCACTCTCCATTCAACTGGATAAGTTTAAGTAGTAGGGGCATTCCTAGAGGCTTCTTGACTAGGCGGTCATCTCGGCGATATGAGTGCTAAAAATACAGATGAATCCATCAGGGCAAGTTGATATCCCAACTTGCACTTTTGCAAAGAGAGTTTAATTATGTTTCTACACTTTCGTATTGGATGTGTCGCCGAATTTCATATGTTCAACTCCATTAGCACAAATGGAACGATGACATTTGAAAACCATAAAGTATACAACTTGGTGGGAAAGTGTGGGATTTTGGTGTGTAGTTCCATGGACAGGGAAGACGAAATGAAAGTAGGAACAAGAAAGCAGAGGTAGGAAGAAGGCAGCAGCAAGCGTAAGAGAAATTAGAGGAAGAAGGTTCTGTATTGCATAATCATTTCTCTGTACAGATACATTTCTTTTATAGCTCAAAAGATAACAAGATTCCTTCTGTTGGTTACTAGACCATGTGCACAGCGCCACCTCGTTTCCTCTGTTCTTGTGCCGTCTCTGCTTCACCTCTGTTTGTTATAACAGACACGCGTTATAACAAACTTCACCAGACTTCACCCTTCCTTCGTTAGTTAGTTGGTTGAAGGCTTTTGGGCTCCTTGGGCTCGGGTGAGGCTTAGACTTCCGCAACCTTTCTGAGCTTCACGATCTTCAAGTGTAAATCTAGGTCCAGCACCTATCTTTAATCCAACACTTCCCGTCAAACTCAACTCCTCCTTTGAATGACTCCCACCAGCTGCAGATGTTTCACTTCCCGTTAAGAGAACCTCCTTCACCCCGCTTGTTCCAGAATTATATTCTTCCTCCATATCAGTCCCATCATTCCAATCTTCATCAAACCTCCAACATGAGGAATGTAAGACCTCCTCACTAGCAATTGCATTTTCCAGTCCAGTAGCCTCTGGGAGCTACATACCCATTGTAAAAGCTGAACTAATAAACATCTCATTGCTATAAACAGTCAACTTACCACGCACAGATGTAAAGCGATGAACTGGAAGCAATTTGGTGAGTGGATCAGCCAACTGACACTCAGATGAGACATGCTGAACTGTTAAAGTACCACCGAGAATCTTTTCACGAACAAAGTGGTGATCTATTTCCACATGTTTTGTTCTTGCGTGAAAGATAGGATTGGCAGCAAGGTGTATGGCACTCAGATTATCGCAGTAGGGCATTGAAGGCTTTTGGAATTGTATCCGTAGCTCACATAGCAACTTCTGAAGCCACAACACTTCTGCTGCACCATTGGCTAATGCGTGATACTCTGCCTCTGTGCTAGAGCGAGACACAACCTGTTGCTTCTGCGAAGACCACGAAACTAAGCACGAACCAACAAAGGCGCAGTACGCACCTATGCTCCGTCTGTCATCTGTGCCCAATCAGCATCCGTGAAGCAGGATATATTAAAGTTGTGACTTGCTGTCATTGTCAGACCAAACGTGCTTGTACCCTTCAAGTAACGCAGAATACGCTTAACAGCTTGGAGATGAGCCGATGTAAGCTGTTGAAGATATTGGCAAGCTTTATTTACTGCAAAGCTGATATCAGGCCTCGAGTTTGTGCAATACTGCAATGCGCCAACCAAACTCCTGTATTCTGTAGGATCCTCTAGTGGGTCTCCATCATACTTGGACAGAACTCCAGTAGAAGATATAGGAGACGGGACAGGTTTGCAATCATCCATTCCCGCTCTGTGTATAAGATCCCTGATATATTTCTCCTGTGTCAAGTGTAAGCTTGAGCCTTTTCTGAATACTTGAAAGCCAAGGAAATAGCGCAGTTCACCTAAGTCTTTAAGTGCAAACTGAGTGTTCAGTCGAGGAAGCAGAGTGTCAATCTCAACTTGATCTGATCCAGTGACAATAATGTCATCAACGTAGACAAGTATGATGACTATATCGGAAGAGGAATGTTTGTAAAACAATGAGGCATCCGACTAAGCATTAGAGTATCCCCACGTGATAAGGCAGCCACTCAATTTCATATACCATGCACGGGGGCTTTGCTTGAGACCATATAATGCTTTCTGCAGCTTGCAGATGTGCTTTGGATAGCGAGAATTCAAGCACCCTGGTGGCTGTTGCATATACTCAGTTTCTTGAAGCTCCCCATTCAAGAACGCATTATGCACATCTAGCTGTGTGAGCCTCCAGCCACGTGAGACAGCCAGACTAAGAACGACCTTGATGGTTTGATGCTTTACCACGGGGCTGAAAGTCTCTGTAATCCAAGCCAGCAGTTTGGTGAAACCTCGTTGCCACCAACCTTGCTTTGCATCGCTCTAACTCACCATTAGACTACAATTTAACTTTGAAGACCCATTTACAGCCCATTTCTTCTCTGCACCCGTGAAAGGAACTAGCTCCCAGGTTCCATTTCGATGGAGGGCCGCAAGTTCAACCTCCATTGCTTCTTTCCAGGCAGGTATAGAGAGTGCTTCAGCCAGACTCCTTGATTCAGTAGGTATCGGTTTGAGGTTAGGATCAGAAATGGTAGGCTGCTGGCTAGATGTGGTAAGGAGAATTTTTGGTCTAAATACTCCTACCTTTGCTCCGGTAATCATGGGATGGATGTTGGTGTTAGTCTGACCCTGTGCAGCAACTAGTGGTGAGTGTTCTCTTATGGTAAGATGCGGCTGAGGAGACAAATTGAGAGAAGATGGAGATGACTCCTGAGAATGGGAAGAAGCCAGTGTAGATGGTACTGTAGGAGTCAAAATAAAAGGAAGAATAGAGGGTTGGCTGATAGGATTTACTACAACATTTTTGAAAGGAAAATTTGTTTCAACAAAGTAAACATCACGACAAATGTACAACCTGTTGGATTCCATGTCAAAACATATGTAACCTTTATGAAAGAAGCTCTTCCCCAGAAATACATAGGGCTTGGATCGAGGCTGCAGTTTATGATAGTTGTAAGGACGCAGGAGTGGATAACATTGACATCCAAAGACACGAAGTAATGAATAGTTAGGAGGTGTATGGTATAGTAATTCAGTAGGAGTTTTGAAAGCAAGAATTCTGGAAGGGAGAAGGTTGATGCGATAGGCTATAGTTGTAAAAGCATAGGGCCAGAAAGACATTGGTACAACTGAATGATGTAACAAAGACTGACCGACCTCCACAATGTGTCTGTTTTTCCTCTCAACTCTCCCATTCTGTTAGGGTGTATAAGGACAAGAAACTTGGTGGAGGATACCATTCTGTGTAAGAAATCTATGGATGGATCTATACTCTCCACCCCAGTCTGATCTCACCTTTCGAATGGGAAGCTGAAATTGGGTTTGAATCAGCCGATGAAATTGCTGGAAGGCAGTTAGGACATGTGACTTAGTATGGAGAAGATAAATCCAAGTATAGCAAGTGGCATCATCAATGAACAACACAAAATATCGTGCACCAGTGGCTGAAGGGTCAGGGGAAGGACCCCAGACATCAGTGTGGATAAGATCAAATGGATGTACCGAGTTACTCTTTGAGATAGGAAAAGGGTGGCGATGTATTTTACTCATAATGCAGGTTTGACAATTGTTTAAAGTTGTAGTAGAAGTCTGAGTACAAGTTGGTACTACTTTGTGAAGTATTTCATTGCTAGGATGGCCTAGACGATGATGCCATAAGAACTAGTCCTCTTCAGTGTGTTTTGTGAGTGAGACAGTCGGGGAACAGGACAGGACCGGGATGTTGTTAGGAGGGTGAGGAAGGGGAGCTAGAAATTGGTAGAGACCGTGAAGAGCTGGTCCCTAGAGCAGGATCTTGGCTGTTCTCTTGTCCTTAATAGAAAACATGTCAGAGTGAAATTCGACGAACACATTGTTTTCACGACATAACTGAGAAACACTGACTAGACGTTGAGAAAGTGAAGGAGTATGAAGGACATGCTTTAGATGAAGAGATAGAGGAGGAGAGGATGAAAACATAGTAGTATTGTCAATGTTGGCTATTTGCATCTGATTGCCATTTCCAATCATAATTGAAGACTCACCCTGATAAGGTGTTACTACCGGAAGGTCAGAAAGGTGTGGTGTAACATGGTGTGTGGCCCCCGAATCCATGAGCCAGGCAGAAGTATTGGTTGGTAAAAGCAGGTTGATTGGAGAAGAGTGAGGCAGTACTGGATGAGGGTAAGGCTCAGAATGAAAGGGCAGTTGGAGACTTGTGAAATGTGTTTGTGGTGGTGTTGGAGGATAGGTCGACATTCGGTAGAAGCATGTTTGAGCATTTTCCCCGAACTTGTAGCATATTTGGCATTTCGGCTTTGGTTTGATGTATGATCTGTCACCCCAGCGTGGAGTGGAGTAATGCGGGTAAGGTCTGGTGGGAGGTTGGCCAAGGACGCTGGGTTGATGAGGAACTGAATGCTAAGGTTGGTCTGGCTTAGGCAAGCTCTGTGGTGGGGGGTTTTCTTGGGAAAGTGGAAGAAGAAATGGCAGAGGGAACAGCTGGTCTGGTATATCGAGGTTGATGGAATGTTTGTCTGTGTTGCTGAAGTGTTCCTGCACCAGTAGAAGCAATAGAATATTGTACCTGTGGCAGAATAAGATCTGGTACCTGACGCTTTTCTAGACGCAGGTCAAAGTTGAGTATAGCTGATGAACTTCCTCTATCGATGGCTGATCTGCTCGGCTATATACTGTTGTCACCACTGGATCGTATTCGGCCGGGAGTCCTTCGAGAATGTACCACAAGTAATCTCGATAGCGAATTGGTTCACCAATCGCACTCAGCTAGTCTGCAAACAGTTTAATGGTGTTAAGATAGTTCTGCATGGATCAGCCGTCTTTCCTTACTTGCTGCATCTGGGTGCGAAGGTTGATGATCCGAGTGGTTGAATTGGACTCAAATCGCTGTCTCAAGCTCTCCCAGACTTCATGAGACGAGCCACAACACACAACCTGGCTCAGTGGCTCCTATGTGAGTGTTGAGAACAGAAAGCTCATTACATATTTGTCCGTCCATTGCCACAGTCTGTAATCCGGGTTAACCTCAGCTAATTGATCATCCAGGAACTTTTCAGGAGGCTGAGCTGTGTCAAAAACTAAGTCCTCATATCCTCCTGCAATTAATGCTGCCAGAACCTGCCCTTTCCAGATAATATAGATCCCATCATCTAGTTTGATGGTAGAAGAGAAAACACTGGCTGGAATCTGGATTGAGTTTGGAAAAGCAGCAGACATAGAACCTGAGTCCTGTGCGGACAGCTCAGTTTGCCCGCCTCCGACTTCTGCAGATCCTGGTGTTGCTGGATAATTCCCGGCCATTTGTGATGAGCAGGACCTCGACTAGTCGCTAGACTGTCGCTCTGATACCATGTGGGATTTTGTTGTTAGTTCCATGCTCAGGAAAGACGAAATGAAAGTAGGAACAAGAAAGCAGAGGTAGGAAGAAGGCAGCAGCAAGCGTAAGAGAAATTAGAGGAAGAAGGTTATGTATTGCATAATCATTTCTCTATACAGATACATTTCTTTTATAGCTCAAAAGATAACAAGATTCCTTCTGTTAGTTACTAGACCATGTGCACAGCGCCACCACGTTTCCTCTGTTCTTGTGCCGTCTCTGCTTCACCTCTGTTTGTTATAACAGACACGCGTTATAACAAACTTCACCAGACTTCACCCTTCCTTCGTTAGTTAGTTGGTTGAAGGCTTTTGGGCTCCTTGGGCTCGGGTGAGGCTTAGACTTCCGCAGCCTTTCTGAGTTTCACGATCTTCAGGTGTAAATCCAGGTCCAGCACCGGTCTTTAATCCAACAGAAAGTAAGCAGCCATTGCAAATTCATACGGACAAGAAATGAATCTAAGCTTCCATTCGGCATGAATTCGGAGATCAATTGGTTGTCTTCCTGGTTAATGGTATAGAGAGCAAAATTTGTTCATGGTGGAGTGAGCTTCGCTGTAGCTTTGAACTTGACCAAATCGTTTGTCTAAATCCAAATATTAATACACTTTACATTGAGACATAATGTTGTACATGTACTTGTTTATTGTGATGAGACTTAGTACCTATCTGGGTGACTTATGCAAGTCATTTTTCTAGCGCGGAGTGATGAGCGTCATGGTGATCATATTGGAAGAACATGGCTGTTGGCTAGAGGAAGAGTTGTTGGATTGAACCTGCCTTCTCTCATTGAAAAAACCGGGTTCCTTCGGAAACGGCAGTTCGATCCCACTCTCAAGCATCATCACCACTTTGGACATGTTCGGCCTATCATCGGGACATTGCCGAACGCAAAGCAGGCCAACATGTATGCACCGGAGGACCTCGGATGTGTCGTAGGAGTCCTCAATGCTTGGATCCAGCAGTTCCAGGGGCTCCTCTTCTTGTACAAACAATTTCCAGCCTGGGAAAATAATTCGATGACCATCTAGTCCTAGTTAGGCAGAGGCTTATCGCTTTATTTATGGAAACCTGGTTATTCCTTACGTGGCCAACAAGGTTGTGCCGGAGGTCAGGATGGTAGAATCCTCTGTTTCTTTGGCCACTCATGATCTCCAGGACCAGTACGCCATAGCTGAAGACGTCCGACTTGGTTGAGAAAGTGCCGTCGATTGTGTATTCCGGGGACATGTAGCCACTGCATTCCGTAGTTAGTAATGAATGGCGACTTTCCTCGTGGTGAGAGCAACCATAAAATTAGGAAGGACTTACTATGCGCCAACCACCCTGTTCGTGTTAGCTGCAGTCTCATTCCCCGTGAAACCCCTGGCCAGACCAAAGTCGGAGATCTTGGGGTTCATATCCTTATCCAGCAGAATGTTATCGGCTTTCAAATCACGGTGAATGATTCTGAGCCTTGAATCATGGTGGAGATAGACGAGGCCTTTCACTATCCCTGTGATGATGTCGAATCTCTTCTTCCAGTCAAGGAGCTTCCTTCGCATTGGATCTGTCACCGATTATTCGTGACTCCATTAGCATGAAAAGGGCAACTGGCATGTAGTGACCAGAACAATAAAATAGCTTGGTGGGAAAAAAAGTGGCCATTGCATATGCATACTGAAAATATGTGAATCTAAGCTCCTGTTGGGCATGTATTCATAGATCAGTAGCTTTTCTTCCTGGATGCAGAATCCGAGAAGCCTCACGAGGTTCCTGTGTTGGAGTTTGGCGATGTGAATCACTTCATTCTTTAGCTCATCTAACCCTTGTCGGGAGTTTAATGATAGCTTCTTCACCGCAACTTCTTGTCCATCACTCAAAACCCCCTGCAAGTGGAAGCCTGTAAGCTTCGTATTCACATCGTTATGGGTATTTTTTTTCTATTAGACTGGGAATGTCCTACAATAAATGATATTTCGTATATCGATTTGTATCTGTTAGCATTATCATTGGTTTTGCAGGTTACCCTGTAGACAGGTCCAAATCCACCTTCTCCAAGCTTATTGTCGGTGGAGAAGTTCCCGGTTGCTGTCAAAACATTTGATAGGTCTAACAGCAGTAACTCGAGATCATCCTCTGGTTCAATAGTTTGTTCCAGCTGAAACCTGTGCATGGTATCTGCTAAAAAGCCACCAACGTACATCCAGTTTTTCTTGTTCAGATTCTCATAAAAGTGCAAGCTTCTGGCAGCACCTAGTGTTGTTGATTTTAAGAGTTTCCTTTCAAATTCAACTGTGGAACATAATGTTCACTACAGCCTATGGAAGAGTTCTGGTCCTCTTGACTCAGGTTTGTTCTCTTTATGTAATCTTCTTGTTTCGCACAATGCCAGAAGAGCATAACTCGACTAGCAGAACAAGCCATCAGGTTATGATTTCATTGAACGAGACGCAACCGCCTTGGGAAAATCAAAAGAAAGATTACCTGCAGCAGGGCCAGTTTTATTGCCCATTTTCTTCAATAGAAAATATAGGGACAGACCGATCCCCGCAACAGCGGCTGCCAATCCAACTGTCAAATCTATGGCCAGCTTATGCTTCTTGTGACTGGATGCTAGAAGGCCTTAATCAAACAGCATCATTGAGTTAGGGATTAAGCACCATAGTATTTTGTTAAACCAGCAAACCAGAATATATTACAATGCATGATTTCACGAATATCAGTACCTGATTCTGCGACAGACATTCTAACATAAAGTTCTTGTCCTCCTTCGGGGATGCTTCTGATATCTACCAAATCTTCATGCCACTGCAAGCATCCGCTCCCGTCTCTTATGTCCATGCTTGAATATGCCATGCAGGAACAGTTATTCTTGCATGTGTTGTGGCAGTCTTCGAGATTCATGGTACTGTTAAACCAGGAGTAATGCGTATTGGGCAGCTTCACTTCCGCGTTGTTCAAAAATATGTCCGTCCCACACTCTAAAGCCGACCTTCTGACGCATCCTTTAGACCAATCAATCGCATTCCATTGTTGCGGGAATTTGGGGTCGAATCCTTTTAAGCATGCGCACACTGGGGAATCCGTAATGGTACAAATGCCATGAGGACCGCATAAACTATATCTGTCGCAGTTGTCCACAGGTACATTCAAGAAAAGGTTCCAGCGATTCAAGTCATCTATCCATGTTAATCTCTCAAGATTGCCAGTGGGACTCAGGGAGAGCCGATAGATGAATGATTTATTCGACGGCTTGAAGTGATAGTAAGCCTATTCATCCGTTAAAACAAGCTCGTAGTGGTAATTCACATTTGAGCCAAAATTTGTCGACCTGCTCCAGCGTAATCCATTCCATGGTCCTGTACGATATTTGATCTCGGAACCTTGCCTCAGCATCATCTCATGGAGTCCCCAAATGTCGATCCCATAAGTGAAGTTACCAGGGAAAGGATCGTCAGAGCTTCTCCATGATGTAAGATGTCGCTCGAAACCTGAGGTTCTATTTATCCCTATCTTCATATCAGGTAATACAGTATCTGTGGGATAATCAAAACTCTGCCATAAGATGTCGCCTTCTATCCCATTTTGCAGGACAAGGTTCCCCGAATCTAAAAGCTGAGCAACAGGATTGTATCCCTCGGCAACTGAAGTGTTTGAAGACCAAAGTATCCTGTTCCATTCTGAAGGATGAGGTTCCCCTGATTAGTAACTCTCAATACACCCTTTCCATCAGTGACGGGCATGAGTCTGTTCGCGACCCACACTGTTGTAACAGGATTCACCTTCTGAAACCATATCCCGATGTAACGCTTCGAAGGATCACCTGGACTGAAGAATCCCAGTTGAAACGTGCCACCCACGGAAATGATCGTATCGCCGTCACGGACGGGCTGAATAGTAGTTATGGTGTCGAATGCGCCAGAATATTTCATTTGGGACAACACAAAGATGCCAAGGAGAAGAGCAACCATGATGGCTAAGCTACAAATTCTCATTTTACGTCTGAAAATTTGGAACTTGAAGTTCTTGGGGATTTCTGAAGGGCCACGGCATTCTAATGGAGTAGAGGAGGAGCAACTCTTAGATGGATGATGAAACCGGAGTACCAATGGACGAGAGATGCCGGCACTTCTTTGTCAAAACCACGTGATATCTTCTAAGGGAGTTAAGTCAATATGTCTCTCTCCATTCAATTTGAGAGTCAACATAGTTCAACTAGTTCATTTGATTGAAACTTTCTCTGATAATTACTGCACATATTTCGAGGAGTTCAAAGTTTTCAAAGACATTAAACACACTGGATTCGATGGAATATTACAGGAATGGTAGCGGGGTCGAGATACTAGAAGCCTTGACCTACCGGAACTAATGACTTCACAGATTTGGATGACTTTACCTATCAGCTTCTGACTATAAGAACGATGAAGATGCAGATGAATCCATTACTACAGCTCTCTGCAGAGTTCTGAGCAGTTTCTGGAATCATTTGTCGCTAAGTATACTTTGATCGAACTTATTAAAAAAAGTATAGTTTGATCACAATGTTTCTTCTGCTCTATCTAGAACCCAAACATTTCTTCCATCTCAGTTCCAATGGGAAATGTTTCCACATGTCGGCAGCGATCGTCAGTTGCCAATTGACAAAGAGAAAATTCTTTTATCGCGGAGAGATCTCCGATATGGAGATTTCGTTGGGAGAATGTGGCTGCTCACTAGAACAAGTGTTGTCGTCTGGTCGACCTGGCTTCCTCTCATTGAAGAAACCAGGTTCTTTAGGAAAAGACAGTTCAATATCACTACCTAGCATCAGCAGCACTTTGTCCATGTCCGGCCTGTCCTCTGCGCATCGCTGCACACATAGCAAGCCGACCTGTATACACCTCAATACTTGGGATGCATCCTGGCTGCCGTTGATTTCTTGATCAAGAAATTCCAAGGGCCTCTTGTCTTCTACAAATAGTTTCCAAGCCTGGCCAAAAATTCATCAAACATCTAGTGAAAGAGAGATTTGTCCCTATGTCTATGGTTACGACACTGCTGTTCACGAAACATACGTGTCCAAGAAGGTTGTGAAGGTGGTCCGGATGGTAAAATCCCCTGTTTCTCTGACCATTCACTATCTCCAGGACCAGTACTCCAAAGCTGAAAACGTCGGACTTCATGGAGAAAGCGCCATCGATTGCATATTCGGGGGACATGTAGCCACTGCATTGCAGACGCAGTAAAAATCTGTCAACTGGATTGCAGTAAGCAGTTAAAGATTTACGTGGTGGTTCAGAAAGACTTTACTATGTGCCAACCACCCTTCCAGTATTTGCTCCGGTCTCATTACCAATGAAACCCTTTGCAAGACCAAAGTCGGAGATCTTGGGGTTCATCTCTGCATCCAGGAGGATGTTGCTAGCTTTGAGGTCCCTATGAATGATTCTGAGTCTTGAATCATGATGAAGGTAGACAAGGCCCCTCGCGATTCCGATTATGATGTCCATGCGCCTCTTCCAATCGAGGACCTTCCTCCGCATTGGATCTGTTGAAGAATAACAGTATATCTCAAATATCATTCATTCAAAAGTTTGGACAGAAACACAGTGGGAAACGAATTCGGGACAAACCAAAAAGAAATGAATCTAAGCTCCCATTAGGCATGTATTCATAGATCAGAAGGTTCACTTCTTGGAGGCAACATCCGAGAAGCTTCACGAGGTTCCTGTGTTGAAGTTTGGCAATGTAGATCACTTCATTCTTAAACTCATCCAGCCCTTGCTTAGAACCGGGTGATAGACCCTTCACTGCAATTTCTCGGCCATCGCTCAATACACCCTGTGGATGGAAACTTTAAAGTGATAGGACACATTCCCTGGCCCTGCTGACTTACATTTAGGAATAGGATTTTGTGTTCAAAACCAGCATAGCTCATATTCTCTGTAGACTGGTCTCTCCAGATTTCATGCATTGATTTTTATCCTTTTTTCAGTGGTCTTACCTGGTATACAGATCCAAAGCCCCCTTCTCCAATCTTGTTATCCAGGGAGAAGTTCCTGGTAGCCTTCAAAACCACAGATATGCTGAACAACGGTAGCTCAAGATCCTCCTCCCCTTCGATTCTTTGTTCCAATTGATACTTTTCTGATCTACCTGCAGCATATCCATGGTCCAATCTACATCAATTTTTCTCTATTCAGATTCTCACAATGATGCAAGTGGCCACCGCCGCCTAGTTTGGTTGATTCCACGGGTTCATTTCAAATCTCGATAGCATAACACATAAGTCTGGCGTCACTAGAGCTCATTGCGAGTGATGAAGATCAGTTTGGTACAGGAAAGATTTCTGGGGCTCAAGACTCAGGTATGTCCTTTTGTCAGCTTTTCTTAACTGCATGATGTCAACTAGGAAATGGTGCCGTAAAAAACTGTACAAATAAAAGCCAAGATTACCTGCAAGGGAGCCTATTCTTATGTTGATCTTCTTCCTTAGGAAATATAGGGACAGACAAATACCAGCAAGAGTAGCTGCCAATCCAACCATCAATCCCACAGACATCACCTTCTGCTTCTTGCGACTAGACTCCAGAAGACCTTAAACAAGAGAGAGCAAGCATTCAAGATTGTTGAGTTCTGAAGCAAATACTAAAGTATCTTGCTGAATTGGTGAACCCGAATCCTAATGATACATGATTCATGGCTATCATTACCTGATTCTGCCGCAGACATTCTAATATAGAGTTCTTGTCCTTCTCTGGGGATGTTTCTGATATCGATCAAATCTCCATACCACTGCAAGCATCCGCTGCCTCCATCTCTTGTGTCTAAGTTTGAATATGCCATGCAGGAACAGTTACTCCGGCAGGTGTTGTGGCATTCTTCAAGATTCATGGACCTGTTAAACCAGGAGTAATGCGTATTCGGCAGCTTAACTTCCTGGTAGTTCACAAAAATATCCGTTCCACACTCTAAAGCTGTCCTCCTGCTGCATCCTTTTGACCAGTCGCTCACGTCCCATCCCGAGGGGGATTTGGGAACGAATCCTTTCAAGCAAGTGCACACCGGGGAATCCATAATGGTGCAAATTCCATGAGGACCACATAAACCGTATGTGTCACAGTTGTCGTTGGGTATGTTCAAGTAAAGCTGCCAGCGCTTCAAGTCGTCGATCCACATGAAGCGCTGAAGATTGCCGGTGGGACTCAGATATAGCCGGGTGATGACTGAAGCATTCCCCAGCTCGTAGTGATAGTACACCTCTTCATCCGTCCAAACAAGCTCGTAGTGGTAATACCTGCTTGGGCCTAAAGTGATTGACCCGCTCCAGCGTTCTCCGGTCCATGGTCCTGAACTATGTATGATCTGAGAACCTTCCCATGTCATCATCTCAGGAAGGCCACTGAAGTCAAGCCCGTAAGTGAAATTACCTGGGGAGGCATCGTCGAAGTTCCTCCACGACGTCAGCTGTTGTTTGAAACCCGAGGTTCTGTTTATCCCTATCTTCATCCCTGCTAAGACGGTGTCTGTTGGATAATCGAAACTTTGCCATAGGAAGTCCCCATCCATCCCACTCTGAACAACCAGGTTCCCCGAATCTAACAGCCGAGCGGTAGGAATGTATCCAGCCGTAGATCCGTTTGAAGACCAAACTACAACTCCAGTTCCATCCTGAAGGATGAGCTTCCCCTGGTAGGTAAGCCTCAACATGCCCTTTCCATCAGTGACCGGCGTGAGCCTGTTTGCGACCCATGCCACCGTCACAGTATTTACTCTCTTAAACCATATCCCGACGTAACGCTTGGAAGGATCGCCCGGACTGAAGAATCCCAACTCAAAGGTGCCTCCTGGCGAAATGATGGTCTCGCCATCATGGATCACCCGACTAGTAGTTATGGTATCGAACGAGCCAGAACAATGTGTTAGGGACAAGACGCGGATGAAAAGAAGAACAACCGTAACTGCTCCGATGGGAAGTCTCATTCTTATGGAGGAGCTCCTTCGGCTAATTGAAGATCGTAAAGCCAGAAGTTTGCGAGTTGGGTTCTCCTCCATTTCCAGCATTGAATTCGTCCAAGATGGAAAATGAAGAGGAGGAGGAGGAGGCAAACATCACTTTCTGCGGAAGGAAAGAAAAAAAAAAGGGGTGCGTAGAAATATTTGCAGAAGAAACAAAGAGCAAGCGCGGATAGAATTAGAATAAGAACGAATTGAGAGATGGCGGGTCAAAATAAAAGGTGACGATCATTTAGAAAGAGTAAAACAAAGTCGGGTTTCACCTGGAATTTATGCTCAAGGAAGGGTGGAGATGATTGCTGTGACTCCAGAGTCAATGGAGAGTCACCTCACCCGTACTTATTTTAAATTGAAGATAAATTTATAATTTACCACACTTAATTAGGAAAATGAATATTTGAACAGCGAGTTTTTTAAGAACTATTTTACTCAAATTTTTAAATAACGGGGGGATCAACGTCCCTCCCTATCAGTTGAAATTTTAAAAAGCGCCGGCTTCGTCACGTCCTCTCTGATGAAAAATTATTAATCCTGAGCTTCATCCCTGCCAGGAGAGTGTCCGTCGGGTAATCGAAGCTCTCTGCCAGAGGATGCTGCCGTCAACCCTGTCACTCACAACGAGGTTGCCCTGTAAGGTTTCTTATCATTAGATTCATGAAAAAAAAATTTTCGTCTATTTTGATTTTTAATAAATAATTTATTCACACTTTATTAATAATTAATAAAATAATTTAAGCTTATTAAATAAGATAAAATAATTTTCTACATATACCTGAGTTATTTATACCTAATACGAAAGACATTTTAATCTAAAGGGAACACGTCTATAAATTAATTTATCTCTCTTTGTCGGATTTACAGGGTCCTCGTATGTTTATCATCTTTAGAGTATCTATCATTCTTGGAGAGGGAACACGTCTATAAATTGATTTATTATACCTATCATATCAATTTATAGACGTGTTAATCTATCATTCTTGGAGAGATACGTCTATAAATTGATTTCAACTCCATATGTTTAGCACCTTTAGAGTATCTATCATTCTTGGAGAAGAAAACTGATACGAAATTATCACAATAAATCTTCAGCGGCTTAGTCATGGCGTCGACAACCCTAAGCCCCGAAATAAAGTTTCGCAGCCATAAAGCTTGAATTGTCGCCTCAAAGCAAGCTACGAATTCTGCTTCCACAGTGGATGTAACAATCACAGATTTTTTGACGCTTTTCCATGATATTGCTCCTTCGGCAAGTAAAAATAAGTAGCCAAACGTCGATTTTCTGGTGTCAATGCATCCAGCGAAATCTGAATCCGAATACCCAATCACTTCAAGAGGATTAGATCTCTTATACATGAGCATATAATCCTTTGTTCCTTGAAGATATCTCAAGACTTTCTTTGCAGCTTTCCAATATTCAATGCCGGGATTACTTTGATATCTCCCCAACATGCTAACCACAAAAATGATGTCGAGTCGAGTGCATGTTTGCAAATACATTAAACTGCCAACAACAGAAGCATATGGAATAGATTCCATTTCTTTACATTCCAAATCATTTTTTGGACATTGCATAAGACTAAATTTGTCCCCTTTTTGAATTGGGACAATACCCCCTTAACATTTGTTCATATTAAATCTCTCAAGAATTCTTTTAATATAATCTTTCCGAGACAATCCCACCAATCATTGTGATCTATTTCGGAATATTGAAATTCCGATCACATAGGATGCCTCTCCCATATATTTCATCTCAAAATTCTTAGAGAGAAAATCTTTAGTCTCATATAATATGCACAAATCATTAGCAGTAAGTAAAATATCATCAACATACAGAACCAAAAAAATAAACTTGCTCCAACTTAACTTAAGTAAATACACCGATCAACGGTGTTTTCTTGAAAACCAAAAGATGTTATGGTATCATTAAACTTAATGTACCATTGTCGGGAAGCTTGCTTTAATCCGTATATCGATTTCTTAATCTACACACCTTATCTTCATGTCCTTCTATGGAAAAACCTTCCGGTTGGTCCATGTAAACTTCTTCCTTAAGATCTCCATTTAGAAAGGCTGTTTTTACATCCATTTGATGTAGCTCTAAATCGAACTGAGCTATAAGTGCCATGATTATTCTCAAGGAATCTTTCTTTGAGACGGGTGAGAAAGTATCTTTATAGTCGATACCATCCTTTTGGGTATATCCCTTGGCAAATCTGGCTTTATATCGTTCAATCTTGCCATTAGAGTCACGTTTAATCTTAAAAACCCATTTACATCCAACTCGTTTAGAACATACTGGCATATCAACGAGTTCCCAAACATTATTTTGCTTTCATGACTTCAATCCATTGATCAAACTTATCAATTGCCATTGCTTGTGAAAATGAAAAGGATCTTCACATATGCCAATATCAAATTCTAACTCTTGCAAATAAACCACGTAATCATCTGGGATAGCCGACCTTCTTGCCCTTATAGGTTTATTTAAAGCAATCCCACGTGGCTCATTTATTTCATTCAAATGTGAGTTAGTTTCTTGATGGGTTGTCGATTCATTCAAGTGTTCTCCGGGATCATTTTGTCTTTCCAATACTGGGATAACACATGATGTGTGCGTGGGTATTGAAGTATTTATAGGCAAGGTTACATCAACGCTTACCTCCTTAATATTCATGTCACACGCTTTAGCACTCCCACTAACTTCTCCATTCTCAATAAACTTGGCATTACCTGTTTCTACAATTCTTGGACTGTGGTTAGGACGGTAAAACCTGCACCCTTTAGACTTCTCTGGGTAGCCAATAAAATAGCCACTTACGATTCGAGAATCTAATTTCTTTTCATGTGGATTATAAACTCGTGCTTTGGCTGGGCAACCCCAAACATGCAGGTGCCTCAAACTAGGTTTCCTTCCAGTCCATAACTCAAAAGGAGTTTTCAGAACTGACTTACTTGGAATCCTATTCAACAAATATACATCAGTTTTAAGTTCATACTTCCACATGAACTTGGGTAACGAAGAATTATTCATCATACTCCTCACCATATCCATTAATGTTCGATTACGCCTTTCTGCCACACCATTTTGTTGAGGTGTGCCTGGCATTGTGTACTGTGCCGTGGTTCTGGAGAAAATTTGCAAATGAACATGGACATTGTCCCGATTCATCATATTTTCCATAATATTCGCCACCTCTATCAGACCTTACGATTTTCACTTTTCTATCTAATTGCCTTTCAACCTTTTTAACGAATATCTCGAGGGCATTCACAGCTTGAGATTTTTCATTCTGCAAATAGATATACCCATAACGTGAAAAGTCATCAATAAAGGTGATAAAATATTTTTCTCCACCAATTGATGGAGAGTCAAAAGGTCCACATATATTAGTGTGTACTATTTCAAGGAGCTGATTGCTTCTTGTGACTCCTTTCTTACTATGTCTAGTTTGCTTTCCCTTAATGCAATCCACACATAGGCCAAGATCTGTGAAATTCAAATTTGAAAGAATTTCATTATTTACCAATCTTTCTAACCATTCTCTGGATACGTGACCCAAATGCTTATGCCACATGGAATTTTCATTTATATTGCTACTTGTATTTTCAGAAATATAATAAACTAAAATTTGGGACTCAGAAAATTTAACATCAAGTCTCAATTTATATAAACCATCAATAAGAATTCCAAAACCAATAAAGGAATTTTTCCTAACTTAATTGAAACATCCTTGTCCAAACTGAAACATAAACCCACCATGATCAAGTTTTGAAACTGATATCAAATTTCTAGATATCTTGGGTACATACAGAGTTTGCATTAAATCCAGGTGATAGCCCGTATCTAATACAATACGATAAGTCCCTATGCCTTCAATTGGGACCTTCTCACAGTTTCCCACGAACAGAAAGTTCTCAGTTGGGTTTATGATTTGGATGGTAAGGAATCCCTGCATAAAGTTTGAGACATGGGCAGTAGCACCAGAATCAAGCCACCAAGAATTAGAAGGAACTTCAGTTAAGCTTAGTTGGGAACAAACAAAAAATCAGAAGTACCTTTCTTTTCGAACCAAGCCTTTCGTTTCAGACAATCTTTCTGATAATGTCCCTCCTTCTTACAAAAGTGACACTTATATGTCCATTGTTCCTTCCTATTACCATTAGTAGCAACCTGTATCACTTTAGCAGGGGATTTTTTCTTAAATTTCTTGGAAATTGGTTTGAATATCTTACTTGCTCCTTTACCCATGAAGTTGACAGAATGAATTCCTTGACTCTTTAATCTAGTTTCCTCCTGAATAAGCATACTGGACAATTCATTCACATTCCACTTATCCTTTATTGTGTTGTAGTTGCTTTGGAATTGTCCATATTCAGGAGGAAGCGAGTTCATGATGAACTGCACCAAGAAGGAATCATCAACTGTCATACCCAGGGTCTTTAACTTTGCTGCAATATTTGTCATCTCGATGACATGCTGCTGCATGCTTCGTGACCCATCATACTTCATGGTTGTGAGTTCAGCCATTAGTGTGCCAGCAAGAGACTTGTCGGCGGAACGAAATCTTTCTTCCACGAACTTGAGATATTCTCTCGCACTTTCAGTATGTGGAATACTAGTCATTATGTTGTTCGCAATAGTCATTCGCATAAAATTAAGGCACAATCTGTTAGACCCATGCTTCATAAATTAATTTCTCAGGCTCACTGCTCGAATCCGTAATCGCAATGGGTTTTTCTTTAATGAGTGCCAAGTCAAGATCCAAGACACCTAAATGGAAATGGACTTGCTCACTCCATTTGAGAAATTCAATCCATTAAACATGATAACAAAGGATGTCTGCGATTGAAGGGAAACATCTGCAAAACAATTTAATAAATTAAACTCATTTAATTAATCATTCTTAATATATTGCAGTTACCTAACAATATATTACCTTTAACGCCACAATTATTTAACAAAAAATAATATTTAAAAAAGCATACGAATATCTTTGGATACACAAGCAAGCAGAGAACAAATTAACTTCTTTTGATAAATTTCTCATGTTGATTTACCTTTGGAAAAAATCAAAATTAGTCAAGTAAGGGATAAATTATTTGTTCAAACCTTGCTCTGAAACCATATGTAAGGTTTCTTATCACTAGATTCATCCAAAAAAACTTCCTTCTGTTTGATCTTGAACAAACAATTCATCCACACTCTATCAACGATTAATAAAATAATTTAAACTTATTAAACAAGACAAAATAACTTTCTACATATACCTGATGCGGAAGACATGTTAATCTAAAGGGAATACGTCTATAAATTGGTTTCTCCATCTTTGCCCTTTCCTTGATTTACGATGGAGAACTCTTACTTTAGAAGCTCTGTAACCCTAATTGGTAGAGGAAGGACCCATTTATATATCTGAACTTTTAATCCGGTATGTCCATCAAGTCATATATTGTGAAGATTTACCCAATATTAAGTGATATTATTAATATACAATATCCAGAATATAACAAGAAAATCTAATTATATTCTCATATATTGCAGTGGGATAATATCTTCAATAGAATATAACATCGGGTCATATTCTAACGTGCCCGAGTCCAGGAGCTGAGCGACCGGGCTCCCTCCATTTGGGGCCGATGAGTTCGTTGTCCAAAGGATCGCGCCAGTCCCATTTTTCTCCTGGAGCACAATGTCGCCCTGTGTCCTGAGCTTCAGCACTCTGGCACAGCCTGGACAGTAATCTTCTTGTACCAAATACTGATGTAAAAGGCTTGTTGCTGGAATTGAAGAAGCCATGCTCGAACGTGCCATGGGCAGAGATCAAGCTCTGGGCTTCCGGGATCCACACAGTCAAGCTGGTAGTGTCGAGGCATGACAGAATATATAGATTTATAAATAATTGAGTTTACCGATTGAGACATAATGTGAACGTCAGTATGATCGATTGAGAGTACTTCTTTTACCTTATTCAATATTTATAAATACGAAATCTTTCTTCCACGAACTTGAGATATTCTCTCGCACTTTCAGTATGTGGAATACTGGTCTTTATATTGTTTGCTATAGTCATTCGCATAAAATTAAGGCACAATCTGTTAGATCTTTCCCATGCTTCATAAATTGATTTCTTAGGCTCACCGCTCGAATCCGTAATCGCAGTGGGTTTTTCTTTAATGAGTGCCAAGTCAAGATCCAAGACACCTAAATGGAAATGGATTTTCTCACTCCATTATGAGAAATTCAATCCATTAAACATGATAACAAAGGATGCCTGCGAATGAAGGGAAACATCTGCAAAACAATTTAATAAATTGAACTCAGTTAATTAATCATTCTTAATATATTGCAGTTACCTTTTGGTAAGATGACAATATATTTTAATGCCACAAATATTTAATAAAAAATAATAGTTTAATAATAATATTTAAAAAAGCATACGAATATCTTTGGATACAAGCAAGCAGTGAACAAATTAACTTCTAGGGATAAATTATTTGTTCAAACCTTACGATACACATGTAAGGTTTCTTATCACTAGATTCATCCAAAAAAACTTCCTTTTGTTTTGATCTTGAATAAACAATTCATCCACACTCTATTAACGATTAATAAAATAATTTAAGCTTATTAAACAAGACAAAATAACTTTCTATATATACTTGAGTTATTTATACCTGATGCGGAAGACATGTTGATATAGAGGGAATACGTCTATAAATTGGTTTCTCCATCTTTGCCCTTCCTTTCCTTGATTTACGATGGAGAACTTTTACTTTAAAAGCTATAAAACTATAACCCTAATGGGTAGAGGGAAAACTTATTTATATATATGAACGATATGTCCAGTTTGCCCAAATATTAATTAATATTATTAATTTACAATATCTAGAAGAATATCTAATTAGATTCTCATATATTGCAGACAATCGAATAATATCTTTAATAGAATATAACATCGGGTCATATTCTAACGTGCCCGAGTCCAGGAGCTGAGCGACCGGGCTCCCTCCATTCGGGGCCGACAAGTTCGTTGTCCAAAGGATCGCACCAGTCCCATTTTTCTCCCGGAGCACAATGTCGTCCTGTGTCCTGAGCTTCAGCACTCTGGCAGAGCCTGGACAGTAATCTTCTTGTACCAAATACTGACGTAAAAGGCGAGAATTGTTGCTGGAATTGAAGAAGCCGAGCTCGAACGTGCCATGGGCAGAGATCAAGCTCTGGGCTTCCGGGATCCACACAGTCAAGCTGGTAGTGTCGAGGCATGACAGAATCCATAGATTTATAAATAATTGAGTTTACCGATTGAGACATAATGTGAACGTCAGTATGATCGATTGAGAGTACTTCTTTTACCTTATTCAATATTTAGAAATACGAACTTATCTATAAATGTGAAATAATCTCCTATCGAATTAGATCTTAACTATATAAAAACTGAGGACACCAAAATTTAGACTTTCCTGATCCGTCTTAGAATGTCGAGCTTTGCTGTAGAATAGAATTATTCCCGGTTTGCCAAGTGAAATTCAAGACTGAGCATGGCAGCACAAAACCGGACATATTCAGATAGATGCACGCTAGTTGCTCGAGGAAGCCGTGCCACTGAAGCATCGTGAATCGTTGATATTTATGTGGCGGCATTTGTCCGCGGATGCCTTCCATCGGCCTACGGGAGCTTCAGCTTCCCAGCTTGGAGTAAATATTTATAACCAACCATACATACAAAACATTTGAAGCTCCGTGTCATTCCTCAGTGCAGTAATATGCTGAACATTCTTTCCATTTGCGAAAGATGGATGATCATTCGCTTATCCGGTTACTCAGGCGAGGCGTAGTCCTTTGGTCCGTGATGTTTCGTATCCTCTACCTGCCACTTAACAGCGTCACGGTGATCTCTTTCACAGAATATGCAGCCTGGCTGGAGGAAGAGGAGTCCTCACTGAGAAGCTTCCTCTCGTTGAAGAAGCCGGGCTCTTTTGGAACAGGCAGCTCGATCTCGCTTCCTAGCATCATCACCACTTTGGCCATTGTTGGTCTGTCCTCGGGGCATCTCTGCACGCATAAGAGACCTATTTGTATGCATCTTGCAGCTTCGGACATGTTGCATGACCCGGCCATCAGTGGGTCGACCAGATCCAAGGGCTTTCCTTCTGAAAAAAGTCTCCAAGCCTGAGGAATCCGGAGCAAATTGCTGAGAAAGATGGCTCAATTGCTCTGTGTAATAAGGACATGAAGTGTTGTGAACTTACATGTCCGACGAGATTGTGTTGGTGGTCGGGATGGTTGAAACCGCGGTTTCTCTTCCCACTTACTGTCTCCAGGACGAGAACACCATAACTGAAGACGTCTGACTTTATCGAGAAGACGCCGTCGATCACATATTCGGGGGACATGTAGCCACTGAATCACAATCCATATATCAGTGTTAGTTCAGAGGGAGTCGTACAGAAGATAATGAACAATAATAGAAAGGACATATCGCCAGCTTACTAAGTTCCAAACACGCGATTCGTATTCGCTCCCATCTGATTTCCTCTGAAACTTTTAGCAAGGCCGAAGTCCGAGATCTTCGGATACATGTCGCTGTCCAGCAATATGTTGCTGGCTTTCAGATCCCGGTGGATGATCCTCAGCCTGGAATCCTGGTGAAGGTAAAGGAGACCCCTCGCGATGCCGTTGAAGATATTGAATCGCTTGGACCAGTCCAGCTCCTTTCTCTGCTCTTGATCTGTAGAAGATCGTCCATCAGCCACGACTCACTCAATAGGATTGTTGAGACTGAGATTCCATTGGTCAGCGTACAGGAGACTAACCAAATAGAAATGAATCCAGGCTCTTGTTTGGCATGTACTCATACACCAACAAATTTTCTTCCTGTGTACAACAACCCAAGAGCTTCACGAGGTTCCGGTGTTGGAGTTTCGTGATGTAGAGGACTTCGTTCTTGAACTCTTCCAGCCCTTGCTTTGATTTACTGGAGAGCTTCTTCACAGCAATATCTTGTCCATTACTGAGCTTCCCCTGCAGGTTTCTCAAATCAGGTCTCTCAGCCGCAGTCTAAGCATATGTCTATGTGTTTGACAAAAGAATTGGTTTTCTCGCTTTTACCTTGTAGACTGGCCCAAAACCACCTTCCCCAATCTTATTCAGAAGGGAGAAGTTATCAGTTGCAGCAGCTATCGTAGCCATGTCGAACAATGGCAACTCAATATGGCCTTCATCATCCTGTCCCATGTTTAATCTGAACCCTTTGACCGCTGCAGGGTAGCGCACAAATCACAGAAATGTTTATAAACCCATGTACCTTCGGTTTCATCTATTTAACGAACGTATGACATCTGATTGTGGATCGAATTACGGAACTTACTTTTGGACACGTCCTTCTTCCTGAACTTTTTCAGTCCAAAAAACAATAGCAGGGCGAGTGCGAGGACAACCACCGCTGATGCAACACCGGCTACAATGGTCACCTTGTGCTTCTTCTTAGTGGACTGCAGCAGACCTACCGGCATCATTGTAACATATATAATAAGTAAAATTGGAAAGATTCTGTTCGACAGATCGATTCATGGAATTGATGTTTACTTGTCTCGGATGCGGACATCCTTATATACAGGTCTTGCCCCTTCTCTTTATACCCTCGGATATCGAGCAGATCGCTTGTCCATTCCAGACACCCGGTCCCGACCCCTCCCCCACTTATGTCCAAGCTCGAGTATGCCATGCACGAGCAATTACTCCTGCAATGCGCCTGGCACTCCTGGAGGTTCATCGACCTGTTGAACCACGAAAGCTGTGTGTCTGGAAGCCTTACACTCGGGTACTTCACGAATATCTCCTTCCCGCACTCCATCTCAGTCCTACGCACGCAGCCCGCTGTCCAGTTGGTGAGGTCCCCTTCCGAAGGGATCTTAGGGTTGAACCCTTCAAGGCACCCGCACACAGGGGAGTTGTTGATGTTGCAGCTCCCATATGGACCGCACAAGCTATGGGTGTCGCAGTCGTCGATTGGAAACGACAAGTAGAGCTGCCACCCCTGCATCTGGTCGATCCAGGTGTACCGCTGCAGGATACCATTCGAGTTCAAGTAAAGTCGGGTGATGACCATATCGTTCCTTAGCTTGTAGTGGAAATACATCTCGTCATTTGTGAGAACGAGCTCGTAGGTGAAGTATGAATTCGGTTTCAGGAGAGGGGTCGCGCTCCAACGGATTCCATTCCATGATCCAAAGCTCATCTTTATAGTATCCCCTTGTTCCAGGAGCAACTGAGGGTAACCCCTGGGATCAAGCTCGAAGGTGTAGTTCCCCGGGTAAGGATCATCCGGGCTACTCCAGGCAGTGAGGAACCGATTGAACCCAGACGTCATGTTCCTCCCGAGCTTCATATCCGCCAGGAGGGTGTCCGTTGGGTAATCAAAGCTCTGCCAGAGGATGTTGCCGCCAACCCCGTCACTCACGACAAGGTTCCCTGTGTCCAGCAGCTGCGCGACCGGGCTCCCTCCATTTGGGGCCGATGAGTTCGTGGTCCAGAAGATCTCCCCTGTCCCGTTCATTTCCTGGAGCACAAGGCTGCCCTGTGGGGTGACCTTGAGAACTCCGGGGGAGCCCATCAATGGCTTGAAGCAGTTGGCAACCCAGACGACGGTCCGGACGGTAATCTTCTTGTACCAGATACCGACGTAACGACGAGAATTGTCGCTGGAATTGAAGAAGCCGAGCTCGAACATTCCCTTGGCAGAGATCAAGCTCTGGCCTTCCTGGATCGACACGGTGGTACTGATGGTGTCGAGGGCATGACAGAATCGGACAGCAGAGAACATTAACAAGAAGAAAAGGGAAAGAAGACTATAATTCATCCTTGTGAGGTTTGGTGTGTCCTCCTGAAGTCCGCTATACCGACATCATCATCCCATGAAGGCACAAATGGAGTAAATGGCTAAATGAGGATGAGGGACTGAGGATTGGATTGTGGGGGTTGAGCTCGATGGATGGATTTCTTGGACTTCAAACAACATTACGAGCCAGTGAAGTTGCCGCCCTTACGACGAGTACTCATTACGTCTGATTCTATACCGAAGCTTCCAACTATGAATTTGTTTAGAGATTAGTGTCTTCATTTTGCATTTGCGAGTCTTTTCAGTAAAAACTTGTTAGGTCTAATAAGAGATTGGTGATCACGTCTCGAAATCGAATCCTTAATGTTCGTGGCCAGATAATTTTTAACACGTTTGTTTTTCGATTGAACGCGTTCTAGCTAGCAGTTTAGAGTGACGAGAATCGAACTAGCATTAACATCGTCTCTACGGTACATTCGAATTCGTATCATTTTTCCCGTAACGGGCGAAAACGTGTATTTCTCCGACGACACGAAAGTCGTCTAAGGAATCCAACGGATCATGGATGGTAGGTAAAGAAGCTTCCCCCCCCCCCCCCCTTATTTACGGCAGACGATGATGATACGGATCTTCCCTTAAAATTGGGCAAGGAAACTAATTTGTGGCGAAGGCGACAGACATTTACAGCCGCCTCCATATCGGAAATGCTTCGATGGATTTGACTTTTTTATGATTGGGGCGAGAGGGCAAAAAGGAGAAATCACTCGGCGACGGTCGACCGAGATACGTGGAGTTTTTTTTTACCGATTTACGGTTAGTTAAAATTGGACATGTTAGTATTGAGAGGTTGGGATTTTGGTGATGCAACGTTTCGAACACGTGTCGAAGGCGGTATTTAGTTAATTTACAAAGTGTTTTTATTTGCGGACACCAAAAACGAATTCGTTTCAAAACGTTGCTTAATATACCCCGAAAAAACTGAAATAGTGATGACTCTTTCAATATTCTTAAGAAGCTCATTTGCTCGTAGCTATGTATTGATTTTTTTTTGTTGGGCGATGTATTTGTTCGCTCCGGAAGTGACCGCGGAACAAGTAGGATCCAAACACGTTGGTAATCTCTGGCACTATGAGCAACTGGTAGTCGGAGGTTCGTTAAATTGTCGTAATATGAATAAAGAAAGAAAGGAGAAGGGAGCGGACATACACCCTTAAGCGAAAGCACTTATTGGTGCTATCGACGATGCTTTCGGAAGGAAGCAGGAACATAGAAGCACAAGATACTTGAACACTGGAATGCATGAAGATAAAAAGACAATATGTCCGTCTGTAGAGAGGTGTGTTTGTACAATGCCTAATAACGACTATTTATACTAAGCTACACCTATATATGCACAAAAATGAAATATTATACATATATTACGCGTCCTTGTTGCCAGTCTTCATGGAATATCTCCTTTTTCATTTGAGCAATCTTGACAACAATTTCCTTCCAAGTCTTGAGACCGTCCGAAATCATCCCATAACAGCTACTGATCGACCGGATCGCCCACTAGCCTTCGCCACAGAGTTTCCCCGTTTGTCCAACTGACTATCACTTGATCGCCTTGTTACCCCTATCACCTAGTAGCCCCGTCGCTTAGTGACAGCTTCGCCCACGAGCCTTCGCTTGGTGTGTTTCCACAACTACCTCTTTACTGGGTTCTCATACTTCGAGCCTGCATTCTGGACTGTCGATTCACAAATGACATCTGTGGCCCAAATTTTTTATTGCTAAACATATAAGCCCCCCTCAAGGCAGACGGAGTGATCTATCTCGCTTTGAAAAAGACTAAGTAATCATTCCCCTGCAACTTGGTAACGTGTGCAGACAAACATTAATCCCTGACTGTTGATATCCTCGAGACGTATCGGTTGAGATCTTCGGGACATCTGTTGAAATCTCCAAAATCTCCGCCATAATATCTCCTGCCAGAGCTTTCATGTCTCTCGTAACGCTTCTATAATTAACGATGCTTGGATGAGCTTCCAAATCACAAACCGTCGCCCTTGAAAATAGCAAGGTTATGAGGTCTCAATCTTTTTGTATCTTACCCAGGACCTATGTCCATCACCTTAACTTGCTTGAGAGCCTATGTCTACCACCTTATGCAAATGGTTTCTTCCCTTCCAAAATCTCCACTCTGCCTCTTAATGAGCTCATCTAGAAGGGAAGAGGGCTTGAGCGAAAGCCTTGGTGGGTCAGCCTTCAATCCTGAGTCGCATCCTGATTGGACTAACCTTTGGTGCTTCCTAGTGACCCCAAGCCTCTGGGGTCGCTGGATCACCAAAGGGCGAAGCCACCGCCTCGTCCTTAACCTCGCGGCTTCTGGGATATCTGACTCTGAATCAAATGAGCGGACCAAGATCCTCCCGCTCAAGAGATTCACATCGCAGCAGCGCCTCCACCATGCGATGAAGCCTTCGATTGCAACAAAAAATCATCTATGTCTGAGGGAAGAATCGGGTACTGTGTAGATAAACCCTTGAATAGCTCGGAGAACTCGAGGGATCTTCAATAGACATCCTTTTACTAAAAAGAGGAAACGTCATGAGTCATCTATATTTTATTTGTACATTTATCTTCAGCCAAACCCATGTAATGAACCAAGAATTTGAATGAGAATGAATGCGTATTTTGAATCTCTTCGTTTTTTCCACCTTTGATTTTTGTATCGTCATCAGTTTTCATGCGAAGCGATGCTCTTTTTGGACCTCAACCAACTTGTCGATTTCTGGATTATAAAGCCTGATAGGGGGCCAAAGTTTCCCGCTCATGCAATCAGAAACCCTTCTCCTTCTTCCCCTGTCTCACAGAAACCCTAGTTTTCTTCGACCCTTATGGCTTCCGGTGCTTCATCCCAAACATCCTCGACTCCCTCGACCCACGAGGAGGGCGACAGAGTCGTTTTTCGACGGGTCTACGCTGAGGCCACAAAGTTTCATGTTTACCCTTGCCACGAATCAGAATCAGACTTTGGCGCTATGATGTCGGAACAACAAACACTGGGTCTGTTCGTTCCTAAGACCAAGTTTATACTTCTTTCTGCCATGGAAAGGTCGTTCCTTTTTACCTATAAGTTGCCCGTCATCTTCTCCCCTAGTGATTTCAAGCTGTCGGGATAGAGTTCGTCAATGTGAGCGAGCCTTCGTTTCTTTCCATCTCCAAGGAGTGGGGCACACGACTCTCGGGTTTCCAAGTGGATGATCAAGAAGTGTGATGCATGGGACGCGATGGGGATCAAGATCCTAATCAACACGTCTCGCTTCTCGATTGAGCCCAACTTGCCGGTGTTTGTCGGGTTTCTGTCGTTTTGGAACCTCAATGTCAACTGCTTCTATCTCCCCTAAAGGACCGATGTTGATCACTTTGGAAGTTGTCTATTTCTTGGACGGTTTTCATCTTTCTGGAGCTTCTCCCATTATGCTCACGAGCAGAATCTTGAATGAGTGGGGTACCCCTTCAGAACGCATCAGTGCGGTGATCGAGCGGCCCCTTTCTATGCCCGATGTAGAGTGGGAACCCCATGATGAGTTTGAATTCTACATGAAATGGTTGTACATCTTCTACAATCGAGGAAAGACTCCGCGTAGACACCACGGGACCCAATATTTACAGTATTTGAGAAGTCCGTGGGAGCACTACTCGAGAGCAAGGCCACTCAAGGAGCGTTTTCCGAGTACGTCAAAACCCCCATACAACACAAGACTTGAATAGCCTCTCACGACTCGAGAGCTTGTAACGTCTCGAGGAGATTCACATCAAACCACGTCTGGTTACATAAGTAGAACAGGACACGTGGCAAATCCAAAGAGTTCGGCTAAAGCACGACGTGCATGGCTTATATAAAATAGGAGTCAGATCGTGCACACGATCTAGGAAGATCATATACTGACTGAATAATCCCAACTGCAAGATTCTGAAAGATATAAAAGGGATCAAAAATTGAAAGACATAACACAATCAAAGAACACAACTCAAACACAGAACTTAGATTTTACTCTTTTTTTTCCAACATCCTAAAGGGTCCTGAAAAGCGACCTGAACCCAGTGTTCCGAAACCATCTTCCATCCTCACTACATCTGAACGCAATTTACCAAGGTAGATTTCACTAAAGGGATCTGTCGTGGCTGCCATTCATCTGCCGCCGACCATCGTGAAGCACCTCGCAGCTGTCTTCAAGTCCTTCTTGGTGTTTTTTTCGTTCAAATCATGTTTGTAAGTGTTGACATGTAATTTAGTACTAATTGATTCAATTTCAATATTGTATTCCTTTTCAGCTTGCATTCATTTACTTTACAGCGACCACACAAATCACTATAAGATTCAATACGTGTTGCGAGGAACACAATTACGCGCTAACAGTCCCGTCAGGTAGAGCAGCCATCCCTGCAATACACCGCTCGAGCTTAAGAAGAGTCGGGTGATGACCGAGTCGTCCTGCAGCTCAGTAGTGGTTGTACATCTCGTCATTTGTGAGAATGAACTGGTACGCATTGTAGGGATTTGGCGTCAGGTTCTGGGTCCCGCTCCAACGGATCCCGTTCATGGTCCATAGCTGAACTTTATAGTATCCCCTTGTTGCAGGAGCAACTGAGGGTAACCCCCAGGATCGAGCTTGAACGTGTAGTTCCCCGGAAAGGGATCATCGGGGCTACTCCAGCCAGTGAGGAACCGATCAAACCCAGACGTCCAGTTCCTCCTGATCTTCATAACAGCTAGGTGGGTGTCCGTCGGGTAATCGAAGCTCTGCCAGAAGATGTGTTGGCACCCCATCGCTCACGATAAGTGTTGGCACACGCGGAAGTCCTCAGTAACGTGTTGAACCGGATCCGATCATCGATCGAAAGTTAATGAAAAATAGAATTTACGAGGTTCGGTCAATCGACTTACGTCCACGGGCGGAAAAGAAGATTTCACTATATCAAAGAAGTACAAACTTAGGTTGAGACTCTCTCTAACCCTCTCAACTTACCCGAGTACAAGATCCCGCTTTCCCAGTAAGAAATCGCCCCGAAGTGTTTTCCGTGTTTCCTCAATACACATCATTTCTTCACCGTCACACACTTTGCACTCGTGTATCCCTCATTTATCCTCTAAGGATTTGCTCTTTCGTCTTTACTTTTCATTCGCTTCGTATGACACCTATCTATAGTATTGGCCCCACATATATCGAAAATCTGGCAGTTAAATATATTATGTGATATAATCATATATCACTCAATATATTCTTCAAAGAGATATATTATCTCACATTCTGTATATAACGAGCGAATCAAATATTCTACAAATCGCAATAATCTGAATTCGGACCACAAAATCCTAACAAACTCCACCTTGGGCCGAAATCCATACAACGTCTGAGGAATTGTCACTTCATGTACCGGTCATTCCCTGAGGCTAACTGTTAATATCTCAATTCTTCTCCTCCAGGCTCCGACGAGCCTAGTCAACGGAACATCCAAGCCCATCCACGACGAACTTGATTACCCACATCTTCTTGCTTTTTCGCGCTCGCGACTTATTACCCTGTTTCTCCGATGATATATTACTCCTTGAAAGGTCCATGACGCCTTCCAGAAGACCCAACATTGGTAATAACAACGGTGCCTCTCATAACATACAAGTCCTTAAACCGACTTATAGTCATCCACAACCGCCTTTCTTGGCGAACATTGAGGGCTCTACCTGAAGCAGAAAGTTCGTACGCTTTGGCTTCTAAAACACTCACAGAAATAATATTTCTCGTGATGTCAGGTACATGTCGGACACCTGCCAACTCTCTCACAGCTCCATCCTTCATTCTAAGCCGAACCGTTCCCACACCTGCAAGCTTACACTTGTGACCATTGCTCAATCGTACCTCTCCACCTACAGTGGAACAATATGCAGTGAACATCGCCATATGAGAACTCATTTGAAAAGTACTCCCCGAGTCGAGAATCCAATCATCGTCCGATGGTTTCTCCGACTCGGTTTCAGCAGTCTGCACCTTGCTAGCCATGAGTACATCTTCGTCTCTGGCATCACTGTCGCTGCTATACACAGCTACTGTCGCTAACGCTTGCAATCCTTCATCCTTCCCTACTAGCTTCCTGCAGTTTTTCTTTAAGTGTCTCTTTTTACCACAATGGAAGCATCTTACCTTGCCGCTACCTTTGGTTATAGTCCTGCTTACTGTTAATGCATCCGCTATCGGTCGCCCTGCTTCACCCATCAACTCTTTATCAATCAAATCTTTTGATAAAAGGGCAGACCGTACCTCGTCAACTGTGAGAATACTTCTCCCATACAAGAACGTCTCCCTGAAGCTCTGGTATGAAGTGGACGGTGAACATAACAACAACATCGCCCGGATCTCCTCATCGATCTTGTCGCCGATCCTCTCTAAATCCAAAGATGCAGACAACCAAGTATCCAGGTAGGATTTAACGAACATATCTTCCGTCATTATGAGCATGAAGATCCTTTGCCTGAGAAGAAGTTTGTTGCTCGGAGTCCTCGTCATGTACAGACACTCCAGCCTACTCCAAAGCCCGGCCGCTGTCGTCTCCTTGAGCATGTTTGTCAGAACCTCATTGGACAGACACAGTTGAATTGCCAATAATGCTCTAGCATCTATCTCCTCCCATTGGTGAGAAGTCAACTTCGAAGCGCTCTTCGACTGATCTGTAAGAGCCTTCTCCAATCCATCGTATACCAATAGCGCCCTCATCTTGACTTGCCACAAGCCGAAATTCACGCTCCCATCCAACTTCTCGATCTCGAACTTGCCACCAGCCATGGATCTCGAATCTACACAACCGAGCTCTGATACCAATTGTTGGTGCACGCGGAAGTCCTCGGTCGCGTGTTGAACCGAATCCGATCATCTACCGGAAATTAATGAAAAATAAGGAGACAAAGAATTTACGTGGTTTGGTCAATCGACCTACGTCCACGGGCGGAAAAGAAGATTTTTCTATATCAAAGGAGTACAAACTTAGGTTGAGACTCTTTCTAACCCCCTCAACCTACCCGAGTACAAGATCCCGCTTTCCCGGTAAAAAATCACCCCGAAGTGTTTCCCGTGTTTCCCCAACACACACCCTTTCTTTACCGTCGCACTCTTTGCACTCGTGTATCCCTCTTCTATACTCTAAGGATTTTTCGTCTTTACTTTCCATTCGATTCGTATGACACCTATTTATATAATTGGCCCCACATATATTGAAAATCTGGCAGGTAAATATATTATGTGATATAATCATATATCACTTAATATATTCCTCAAAGAGATATATTATCTCACCTTTCGTATATAACGAGCGAATGAATTATTCTACAAATCACAATAATCTAAATTCGGACCACAAAATCCTAACAATAAGGTTCCTTGTGTCCCGCAGCTGCGCGACCGGGGTCCCTCCATTCGGGACAGACGAGTTCGTTGTCCAGAAGATCTCCCCCGTCCCGTTCAGTTTCTGGAGCACGAGGCTGCCCTGTGGGGTGACCTTAAGAACTCCAGGGGAACCCTTCAATGGCTTGAAGCGGTTGGCAGCCCAGACGACTGTCCGGACGGTAATCTTCTTGTACCAAATACCGACGTAACGGCGAGAATTGTCGCTGGAATTGAAGAAGCCGAGCTCGAACGTTCCCTGGGCGGAGATCAAGCTCTGGCCTTCCTGGATCGCACGGTGGTGCTGATGGTGTCGAGGGCATGACAGAATCGGACAGCAAAGGTCAAGGTCGAGAGGAAAAGTGAAAGAAAAATATAATTCATCATGTGAGGTTTGGTGTGTCCTCCTGAAATCTCCTAAATCATCGTCGGCAATATCATCATCGCCCGTATCGACATGGTCGGTAGTCACGACATAATTATATTCTCGAGCTACATCAATTAGGACAATTGAATATTTGTGATAAAAATTAAAATTACAACGATCCCTTCCAGTTGATGTAATTTGGTTTTAATGATGACAAATATTATGTATTGCTAATGTGTTATTGAAGTGTACAGAAGAACAGGTCTTCGGGTTTAGAAGCTGGTCTCTATTATCCGTTCAATACGTAAAAGAGTTATGTGGAGCACTTCAACGGGGGAAATGATCTTGCCATCAGAAATGGTGTTCTGAGGACAAGATCTACTATCGAGTCCACTATCTCTGTTACAGAGATGAACATCTGTGTCACAGTTGTTATAACTCTCCTTGCTGGAGTACTTGCTATGGTTTACAGAATTGTATTTCTGTGAGTGACGATTTCCTTATTGGAGAATGTCCTATATGCGAGCACGTGAGATATTTATCTCATACATCCTTATTGGAATCACTTCTAGGTTCATCTTTGAACCTTGAGTTATTTGGAAAGATTCATTTCCTTAACTAACGTGATCATATGTTTGGCAACAATCTTATCAGGTTAAGATATCCCTATATGGTGAGAATAATTCTATGAAGGGAATGTTTTCATATTATGGAAACTTATAATCCCAATGCCAAATTCGTATAAGGAAGAGTGGTGGTTCTGTCGCAGAAAACAGCTTCTAAGCAGATGACATTATCTCTTGTTGAGCGATCATTTTATTTTATTATTATCTGACGTGATTAAGGGTAATGCTTTATGCTTTTGGAAGTTTTCCCACAGGATTAGATAACAACCGTTGGGATTGATTGGGAAACTTCGTTCTACGGACAAGCTTATAACCAAGAGTGAAGTAATGACTCCAAGGGTCGTTCTACCAAAAAGCTAACCAGAATCCTTGTGCCTTTACCGTTGAAAAAGTTGAGAGCGTCCGTTGTGCATTCATCGAGTCAATCATCGTTGACAGAGAGCGTCTTCTGTAACTACAGACTGTTGGTGCTGTAGTTGCTAATCTTGTTTTGTGCAGGTTGTTAGTCACACAGGTTGTGTGCAAAGGCAGGTGGTAGCCGTCAAGCCACGTTTGGCAGGTGATAGCCGTTAAACCATGTTTGGTACGTGGTAGCCGTCAAGCCATGGGCTCAGTGAGGAGCCGGAGTCAGACATGTTGCGTGCAGGTTGTGTTAATCACGTGATTACGTGCAACTTGTTAGTCACATTTCTGACAGAAGTGTGTATCTGTAAAGTCCCACATTCCAATCATAGTGAATACGCCCTACTTGGGGTGAGAGCTGGGAGAGTGGACATATGCATTATTTATCGAACCACTATAGATTTTTGTGTCTTACATATAAGATAATTAATCTCAGAACTGGTAATCTGTTCTGACAGATGCAGTACTATAATTAGATGCAGTCTCTGTGACATGACAGAACCATGCTTAAATGAACGAAAAAGTGGCATAACTCTTATAGTACTAATTCAATCCCGTTCTTGGTACAATCTTATACCAAACACCTTCCCCATGCAGCGTCGTAGGGTTTTAGATCGTCGAACTTCACTTCATCCTGACGGTTAACATCAACGGAGAAAACGTGTATTTCAGTTTATATTAAACAAATTGGGGATGACTTTGACTTGGACTGTCATCTCACGCACACACAAAAACCTTAAATTCCCATTTTTTTTAGTTGAAAAAATCAACTTTTCTGGACCAATATAATCCAAAAACATCCTCCCTCCACACGTTTCCTCTCTGGACTTGTTTCATGATTACGCTACTCAGCTATAGCTTAACTTCCCTTCGCCCTAAGAAAGAACCCAGTTGGGACCGCAGTGGAAAATGTGTTCGATTCGCAAGGTACCGCTAAAATAATCGGATGTGTGGAAAATTTTTGTCAGTAATATTCAAAAATTCGTAAAATTTGTGATCATCTTTTAAATAAAAAAGAAGAAGACAAATGAACGGCGTCCTACGTAGAAGTATCTAGGAGCGTTATTGACAATATTTTCCGTGAAAATAAAAATAGCAATAACGTATTGAAGGCTAGAATAACGTAAAGATAACATATAAGATATTGTATTTGCTTGTTGGTAGAAATGTGTTTTTTTAAGTAAAACAATATTTTTATATTATGCTAGTTCTACGTTAATACGAAATATTATATATATATTTAGTAGTCATATTACCGGTCTTTGTAAAATATATATTTTTTATTTGAGTTCTCGATATAGCTGATGATCGATCGTATCGCTTTATAGTCGCTTTGTCCACGAGCTTTCGCTCGACGTGTTTCCACTGCTATCCTATTAAAAAGCTTTGTCCGATTTGTGCTCGTCTGAACCGTTGATCGAGTTACCTGACTCGGAATTTTCGTCGCTGGTAAACAAAATGGAAAGAAAGTTCGAATGAAAACGTGGACCAGAATAAACTGAGGGTCTGTCCCTTTCGACCAATTTAATTTTAGAGATTTTTGTCTTCCCCATTCAGTTTTCTCTCATCCCAATCCCGCGGAAAGACGACAAAATCAAAACCTCTGTGATCCACAACCTGGGCTTTCGGACGAGGCCCAGGCCCACCATAAGCTGGCCGATATCGTCGTTCTGGGCCAATCCATTAAAGGGCCCGACCCTTTAATGAATTAATAGTCATAGGCTTTTAATATTTGATTGAATTATCGTTTATTCGCATTCTATTTTTCTGTTTCACTCTCGTTATATTTTGTTTAACTTGACCTCGATATCGTTAAACGTGCGACCGTTAGGAATTTTTCTCTGTTGATTCTCTGTAGGATCGACATCTACTTACCATATCTATAAGTTAGTTAGATTTGTTAGAATATTAAAATTTTTGCCGCCTTCGACAAGCGTGATCAACGGGTCATTCTTATGACTGATTGCCCTAATCTTGAACTACTCCATTTGGATCACGGGGTGGGCAATGATTCTACTACTGGCCTTCTCAATATAGTAGTAGATCGTTTGGATATTCTATCAGCACAGATAACTCAGTTATCAACGCTTGTAGAGAGTTATTCTAAGAAATTAGAAGAGCAAGTTCAAAATACTCAAACGAGTTTTTGAGGTTGGTGGAACCCCGACGACAAAGACTATTAGGAAAAACTTCTTATGTTCGATTTCTGGCTTGTCTGAAGAATATCTAGCATGCTGATATCTAACTCGGAGTTAATTTGCTTTGCTTATCTTCCGCCTTTTAATTAGTATCAGAGCCGCTTAAGTAAAGTTTCCTAAGTTGGTTTTGAAGGATTAATTTTGGGTTAATTATTAGATTAAGAAAAAGTTAAGAGAAAATTATCGTAAAACGGTAATTTTGAAACTCGCCGCCGTAAAGGATAAATTTATTTTGGAGACCACCGTAAAAAGTAACATTTCTCTCGGTTAGTCCCCTCACCAGTTCTTGGCCCTACCCCTCCCTCATGCAGTGGGGGGGACCGACTGCATTATGGAATCGGACATTATGGTATCGGACTGAAAAAATATCATCAAGGAAGATGGAAATATTTGGTTAGATTTCCCCCGAATTGTGAATGGAATTAGTCAACAAGACATCGTGCTCTTGCTGTTACTAATGCTATAGTAATCATGATTAGTAGGATACATTGATTTGGATGTTCTAGAACATAAACGGAGAGGCCATAAAAAGAAAGAGGCCATCATCATCATCATTATGAGAAGTGGAAAGAAAGTCAAGATCAAAGACAGTGAAAGGAGAGTGATCCCACCAAATTCACAGACGACAACACTTCACCTAATCTTTAATTTTAAAAACCGATCTTTAGCCTAATTAATTAATTACATCCACCCACTTCAGCGTTCTTCACTACTTCACAGGAGGAGGAGTCGCTAGTGTTGGTACTCGCTTCCCTCCCGCCTTCCTTTCCTTTCCCTGCAGCATTTCTTGATAATTAATAATAATAATATTCCTTGTCAGTACTTGGATTGCGATCAATGGCTACCACCAGAGTCTACATCGTGTGAGCCCTCTTTTTGATGATCCTCCTATTCTTTTTAATTTGGGTTTCACCAAGTCTTGATCTTTCCCCCCCCCCCCCCCTTTCCAGGCTTCTGAAATTGGGTTGGTCGTGTTTTTTGTGGCGTTTGGGAGATCTCGGTATTTGGGATTTTGGGTTGTTTTGTCTTTCCCGATATCTGGCTGCTGCACTGTTTTTTGGTTTTTGTTGTGTTTTTTTCTTTTTTACTCTGTTATTGGTCGATTTTCATTTGGTTATTATGGCTTGATTGCTGCTTCGGAGTAGACCTGAATGCTTGTTCGTCGATTTAGGTTAAGGGGTTTATTAATTTTCCGTGTCGAGCTCTGCGGGATTGGATAATGTGTGAGGCCGTATATGTGGCGTCGATGAGGTGAAGGGAAGCATCATGAGGTTGTAATAAAGAAATTGTTCGGGTGTGATTTATGTTGGCCAGAAGGTTATCTTTTCCTAAACTGCCGAGGAGTGTTTAGTGATTGGGAATTGAAAGTAGGCTTTTGTCCAGTTGACGTCATGGAGGAAGTTATCATAACTCGCCTTATTTGAGTATCCGAATGGGCATCCCCTCGGTGTGTACACCCCTAAGCCTAATGATCTGTCAGAATTGTTATGGATTATGGTCTCTACTTAGTGATGGTTAGATTCCTACTCTCTCTCTCTCTCTCTCTCTCTGTTTCTCGTCATTTGGATACATTCTATTGCGTGGATGAATGGCCACTTCTATCAGTGAACAGTTTGTGTTGCTGTAGATTTATGAGATACCGGTTTATCTGTTGAATTAGATACCGGTTTTTTGGATGTAATAGGTACTATTCCATGTATGGACATGTGGAGAGGCTAGCTGAAGAGATCCTCAGGGGGGCTGCCTCTGTCGAAGGTGTCGAGGCAAAATTATGGCAGGTAGGTTTATTATCTTTCCGTGGTAAAGAGATGTACATATTCTTAATGAGGAAAAAAGAAAAGAAAAGAAAGTCTGTTCACTTGAAACTGTCTGCAATCTGCCCATTTTTTATTTCATCTGTGAGTTCATCTGCATAATGCTGGGAGTGGGAAGAAACCTTACGGCGCTACGGTGATTGTGAACTCAAACATTTTAGTAGACACAATGATGTCGGTGCTACCCACTTTATCTATATGGTAGTTCTTCGTAAATTAGTTGATTTTTAGGTGTAAGCTATTGATTTTCACCTCGTTGTGGTCCTTGCTGCTGAATAGTTGAATAATAAGACTGGGATACAATTGCTTTCTGAGGTTTCAGATACCAAAACCAAATAATAATATCTGAAGTGATAATTGCGCGGTTGATTAAAATCTGGCATTTTACAGGTGCCTGAGACTCTACCAGAAGCTGTCCTTGCTAAAATGAGTGCTCCTCCCAAGAGTGATGTCCCTGTCATAACACCAGCCGAACTTCCGGAAGCAGACGGGTTCGTCTTTGGTTTCCCGACAAGATTCGGAATGATGGCTGCTCAGTTCAAAGCATTTTTTGACGCCACTGGAGGTTTGTGGAGAACTCAACAGCTAGCTGGGAAGCCTGCAGGGATCTTTTACAGCACCGGATCTCAGGGCGGCGGACAAGAGACCACTCCGTGAGTTTTAAGGTTTCCGATGCAGAGTCTATCAGTTGTCGTGCCCTCAGGAAAATATTCTAACAATTTTTACGGCCGGTACTTCTGGGACTTCCCCGCTGCAGATTAACTGCCATAACTCAGCTGGTTCACCACGGGATGATATTCGTCCCCATCGGATACACGTTTGGTGCCGGCATGTTTGAGATGGAGACAGTGAAAGGAGGGAGCCCTTACGGTGCAGGGACCTATGCCGGCGACGGGTCGAGACAGCCAACCGAGCTCGAACTGGCACAGGCTTTCCATCAGGGCAAGTACATAGCTGCCATCACGAAGAAGCTGAAAGGAGGTGACGTATGAAAGGAGACACCCCAAGTACCACGCCGACACCAACGCCGCAATTGGACCCTCTGTAAACCTAATTCTTTCCCTAAGAACTCCTACAGAATCCCGTATCTCAGCAACCAGACTTGTTCAATCATTGTTTGCTTGATTTGATTATGAATCTGATGTTGGGTGTGTGAGTCGGTAATGTTGGCCACTCCTCGGATGATTGATTTCTACAAGTTCTGCTGTAATATATTATGTCCCTTTGGACATTGCTCGGCCAGTCCTGTCCAATCATCTGAAAGTCTTAGAATGACCATGAGTAAGACTAAGAGTTTAAGCCCCAACTGGATGCCCAAAATGGTTTCCAACTCAAATGAAGTTGTTTCATGGCCCCTGGACATGGGCTACTAAAAAAACGACCCATAACTTCTGGAGTCTCTCTCTTGGTGCACTGGCATAAAGTAAAGAACAGGAAAAGGCGCAAACGCCAGGAGAGGAGGATGGATCAGTCGTCAGGTCAATTCCTTCCTTATTTCATTACATGCCCCTCGAGTAGGAATATACATTGGGAGCATCCAATGGAACACCTCCAAAGTGACCATTCGACTCAACAGTAAACACCACCCTTCAGCCTATCACCTCCATCCCTACCTTCACTTCCAACAGTTAATCGAACCGGCACGGAAGAAAATGAAATATTGGATAACATTCTGATGAAGCTAATATAAGAAAGAAAGAAAGTTTGAGGGATCAAAATGGATGAATGATTTGTGAGAGTGGGCCAACCCTCTGACCTCCCCCCCACTAACTTGTATTCCAGAAACATAAACAAATCAAAAGTGGGCTTTATTTATTTATTACTTTTATTTACCAAACAAGACGATTGAGTGAGCATCGCTTTTTCCCACATACAGAAAAAGTCATGTAATAATAATTTATGTATTTAAAAAAAAAATTTACCCAATTCCCCCATGCCCATAAACCCATTCATTTCATTATGTTATCCTTTTTTGTACTCTAAAACCATATGATGGGATACGAATTCTTTAACTTCCTAATCACGACTCCTCCATATTCTTATCATCATTATTACAGTTATTCTAGTACCAAAGACAGTGTGTGTTGTGTACTGATGATGGATCGATCTCCTTAATTCATTGCTGGTCCTCCTCCCCTTATTTTTCGATGCCAAAAGTATAATAACACCAAAAGTTTTGTTGTTTTTTTTAAGCAATTGTCTTATTATTACCAAACCCCATCTCTTGCTTGAGGTGGGATATTTTAATAATAAACATTTGCCCATCTTCTAATCATCAGACTCTATGTGGAAGAAAAAGCTGAAAGAGGAAGATGAGAATACAGCTTAGCTACGGCTGGAGGCCATGTCGCTTGGCGAACCGAATTCGTCTCTGGAAAAATTATAGACGTGGAATTCATCTGTACGTCCCTCCGAAGGTAGGGTTCCAGAAATCGACGGCGGTCTCGTGAGTGACCGGGAACATGCTGGATACGGGGACGAGGCACAGTCCTCGGCTCCTGATGTCGTGTCTAGGCCCTTCTGGATCGTCGCGGTTCTCCATGTTATGCATCCCCATTTGCTGCACACCGTTTAGGAGTCATGTTTCACACAACGATTGAGTGCGGCTGGTTAGTAAATAATCGGACAGCCGGCCATGAAATTATTTGATGTTCCATGATGTAGTGTTCTCGCTAAGCTAGTCTATATACTACTTTAATGATACTAGTAGACGTTGCTGAAACTATTTAGGTAGGACTATGGAATTTTTGTTGCAAAAGCAACCTTTTTGGGAGTAGGATGAATTCAATGATGTATGACTGTAATACCACGACCTCATACCCGGAGCCGACCATCGAACTCGCCCTTGCATTCAAATAGAAAGTATAATGACCACACCCTATGAAGTTTGGGATATTCGACTGGTTATGGCATCTGTTTCGTCAAGCAAAAAATTGATCCTAGTAACATCTATTACCCTAGAAGACCCATGCTAAAAGATGTTATCCCTTGTGGAATAATCACAAGCATTAAGAAAGGCGGCCAGTCACATATTTTAAGATATCATATCGATTTAAGTGTAGGAGCGAGGAGTTCCGAGCGCACCTGATGATGTTGCATCGCTCCGGCGCTTTTCATGTAAGGAGCACTCAAAATCTACAGTAACAGTTGAAGCAATCCATTTAGTCATACATACACAGGCTCTAAGAATTCAATCGGAAACCCATAATCTCTTTGACGATCATCTCCATGGACTTACGTTAACTTGCTCATGTAGGAACTTGATGTGGTCGATAACCTCGGTGAGCACAGAAGCCGTATCGGTCTGTCGACCCAGAAAGGAAAGGGAAAGAAAAGCACATATTAAAGGAGTTCAACACTAGACATGATACCGATGGATTGTAATCTGTCTGCCGAAAATTTCTCAAACTTTCATGATCATCAATCTACAAGTCGAGAATGAATGAATGAATGAATAGTTGTTTACCTTTCCGAAAGGGCAGATCAATTGTTGGAGGGTGGTGATTCTGTCCCCCATCTTCTCTTTCCTCGCCTAAATGAAAAATACCCGAGCAAAGACTTTGATAGCAACTTATCCTTTGCCCACCACTTCTCTTTCTTTATTTTATTATATTTTACTTTTCCTTTTGTAATAATTCGGAAAGATTTATGAAAAAGAAAGTGAATAAAGTAGAGGGAAAAAGAAAGAAACAAAGAAAGGGAGATAAAAATATTAAATTCCCGTGCTCTTATTAGTAACTCCAGTTAAAAAACACGGTCTGACCTTAAAAGGTGGTGATGTCGTTCCCGTCTCCCCGCGGGCCCTTTTCCCGGCTGTCTCCGATCCCCCGGTTTTCTTCGACTTCGCGGTGGCTTCGCCCCTCGGGATGTTACTCGATCCTTCCGCCTGTTTCTTCTCTCGCGGGAGTAGTCATTGTGCGGGACTTAATTAGCCAGCGATCAAAAAACCCTAATTCTGGCACGCTTGTCTTGAAGAAAGCCAATAGTTATTACCTTTGATTTCTCTTCGAATCTGGTCTTCGAGAACTGACTACCGTTAGACGACAGGAAGTAGCAAGATGTCGAGCGGGTGTCGCTGACTGCCGGCGATGCGGCTGTCGCGTTCCAGAATGGTGCGTTGTTGGAGAAGTGTAGTTGATTGTGTGAGGATGCCGCGGCTTGTTGTTGATGTTTCGGAGGCGAGATCCTAAGGAACGAAGGAACCTTTGACCAAGAAGGCAACAGCTCGCCGGAGTTCTGTCCGTAACTCTGGGAGTATTGGTAGCCGAGGGTAAAGGGCTGGTTTTCTGACCCGAGTATTCCCTGGAAAAGAGATTTCAAATTCTCTTGGGGCATCGGACGGAAGCCCGTCTCAGTCTTGTCATCCGGCCTGAAATACAACTCGGTTGTTCATATAAAATAAAATGGCGTTAGAACTCAAACGTTTGGCGTAAACCATGACAACTCACAGCAAGTTGTGGCTGTTCCAATCCATGGTCTGGGAAGGCGGCAGACCCAAATTCATCACATGCAAGTTGGGATCCGCCAACGCGCCGCCATCGCCCAAGACTGATGAACCGTGACCCTGGACGTGCATCTTCGTCGCGGTGAGAAACGCAGCCGGGTAGCCTCCCGACACCGAGGCCGATTCCATGGACGATCTCCCGCCGGACGCGTCTCCAAGCCAACTGAACCCCCTCAGGGAGGTCAAGCCGGTGGACGAAGAAGAAGAAGAAGAAGAGGAGGACGCCGTCCCTGACTCGTACCTGTTCCTCGGGGTGTCCCACCAGCCGCTCCCGGGGAACTCTTCCGCCATGGATCGAACCTTTTTCTAGTGGTTGGAGTTAATTCAGTTTTTTTGGGGGCGTGTTGCTTTCTTCTTCTTTTCTTCCCCCCTATTTGTTTACATGAAATAATGCTTTTTAGGTGTTATTTATATGGATCGAACGGAAGGACAAAATTAATCAAAACGATTTATTCCAAGTGCCACGTGGCTATACAAAAAAAAATTGTGGTTGACATCTCAGGGCTTACAGTGAGTTAAGTGCAGTTCAGTGTGCGGGAGCCAAGGGAAGGGAGTCAATTTGGAGTTGATTTCCCTTTTTTTTTTCTTATTACTAGATCATGATGATTTATCATGAATTTTCTTTTACCATTTAATTTACTTTATTCCTTTTAAAATTATTTAAATTATATATATATGCTTAATTTTTCAGTGAGCATCCGCAAATCGGGGGATGCTCGGGTTTGAGGCATAAAATGAATTATACATCCGAGGCAGAGTCGAGTCCAAGTTGACATTTAAAAAAAGAAAACCCAGAAAAGAATACATATATTTTTTTCTCCTAATAATATTTTTATTTTTGTAATTTTCAATCTCGATCCGCCTAGAAGCGTCACCGTTTGGGTCAACACGGATCATCAAAGGATCTCCTCAAGTAAGTCCAATTTAAACCCATCTGATATGAAAAACCCACAAACTTTTATCAACACCCTGTCGATTTTTTTTCTTACATAAAACCATCATTCGAAACGACGCAAGAGCTTTTTTTCTTTTTTTGGGGGGGGGGGGGGGGGGGGGGGGCTTAAATAAATCTTTCTATTACACTGAATTTTACCTATTAATTTGGGGGTCAACAAGGGATAATCATACGTTGACATTTGAGGTTAAAACAAGTAAAGTGAGTTAACTCCAGTTCCTAATTAACTGAACCGGGTGGGGGTCATGCCGAGTCATGCCCGGGAATTAGGACAGAGGAACTGTCTTCTGTCTGAAAGAGAAAAAGGAGGGGGGGGGGGGGGTTATGGTGGGGTCCGCTAGGCGCGCACGCGTAGGAGGACACGTGGAGCCCACCCACAATGACAAAGGACCCTCTCTGTGAATATATAATTTTGATTTTTTTTTTTTTTTGGGGATACAACAACAACACTGCTACTTGATTATCTAACGTTGAATTCTCTTGTGTTGTAATCAAAATCAATTCGGCCTAGCAGCCTACACGAAAAGGAAAAAAGAAAAGAAAATCACTCAATTCCCCCCGGGCTTTTCCCGAACCCACCGTGCGTATCAAGCCAAGTAGTAAAAACTAATAATTCGAGCGTAATCCCAAAGTAGCAGACAGATCTAGGAGGAACCCTAATTGCTCTTTACAAATGCTTCTTTGTGGGGTGTGGAAAAATGAAAGTGAAGGGTTTGGTCGGGGGAAGAACGTGGATGGCATCACGAAGAAAGAAGAAGAAGAAGACGACAACCCCCACCACCACCACCAACAAAATTCCTCCCGAGACTCTCTCGTCAATCCCTTTTTCTTTTCACCAGTCTGCCTGCCTGCCTGCCTCGTTATCATACTCGGAGTTGAATATTTCAGTTGGCTTTTGGGATTCTCGTCATTAGACTATTATTATCGTTATTATTACCATCGTTGTTAGTTAATCATCGTCATGAGGGATTACGCATTTTGCAAAGCACGAGACTGCGCTTCCGGGTCGACCTTCAATTTTTGTTGCGAGTGAGCGAGTCATACGGTTCGTGTCGTGTCAATGAAATGAATTCGGAAATTATCGACCACAGTGAATTCAACGAGAACTGTTGGCCGAAAAATAAAGGAAAAAAAGGCTAAAGAAAATGACGAGGGGGTGACATGAGCAGGTCGTGTGCAAAAACTTAAATCGATAACATTAAATCGAGAGGGGAAGAGTCGCTCTCTCCAAACATTCTTCTCAAGGGACCGGGGAAAGAGATACTGGCTCTTGAAAGGAAGAATGACAAATGCCCATCAATAGGAGGTTTATGGTACACATCATCACTTTTACATATACATAAATATTTATGCACATGTAAATTCGATCATAGATAGGTATGTGTCGTGCGAAACAATTAAAAAAAAAGGACTTTTGTCTGCTAATTGTCGCATTTTCTATCCCTTGAAAGAAAAATCCAAGAATAAGATAAAATATTTTCACAGTAACCAAAAATAAAATATCAGCGGCCGACCGTGGTTGACTAATTGGGTTTTAGTGGGGGAGGCGGAAAATTGCAAATCAAAAGGGTGTCAAGAATGAGTCCTAACCATGTCCTGTTTTTGGCAGAGAGTCAACGTGGATGATTCCGGAGGTTGACTTTTTCCCTTTGGTTTTACGAAGATCCCAAGCGGAGAGCAACTTGGGTGGCTCAGGATGAACCCCCACCCCTCCTCGGCGTTCAGACACAAATACTCAGTTCAATGTCAGGAGACCACCCCCTCTTGATATTTTTCGTTGACCTTTTGTGGGGGAGGGAGGGCCATTTAATTTAGTATTAGGAACAATAGATAGGAAATAGGATCATCTTTTGAATAATCAGGGACAAAAGGGAGGAAGGAAAATGATTAGAGCCGTTGAATTAGAACACTGACTGCCAAAGACTTGACGATCCCTGTTTGATCAACCCTTGCATGATTGAACCCCCAGAAAAACACATCTACCTGAGGCATATATGCCTTCGCGTTCTGTAAAGCAATCTCCCCCGAAGAGGACAACTGAGAATTGAGTTTGTACCGACTTTCAATTCCCTCCCACCCCCGGATTACGTTCTTAGAAAAAGCAAAAAACCAAACTACACTCCATCTTGATCTATGCTAACCATGTCCTTTTTTGCTAAAAATGAAAAGGTTGTCCGATCACTTTGGTCTTAGCATCCCTTCTCTTCGTATTTTTCTAATGGAAATTGTGAGTGGACTTGTGGTTGTTGCCGAAATCATAGTCACACGCCCTCTTTAGTTCGTGGGGGGTTGACACTTGACATGTTAAATTATAATAATATTAATTTGACCCACTAATAAAAACATTTCAACGATTGGTCAAATGTAGTCAGTTACGGTGATTTTTCTTTTGTGCGTGTGTGGTTGAAACATCATGGGTTCTGCTTGTTGTGTATCAATCAATAAACGTCAATTATAACGGCAGAAGCTTTTCCGGTGAGAGTCCCGTCGATCCCCGTCTTGGGGTTTCGTTCTCAAAGTGGCCATAAGACACCATACTCTCCATCTCTCCCTTTAATCCTAAACATATATTGGAGAAAAAAAAAAGGAGAAATATATTATAAATATTTGGGAAGAAAGCTCGCAGACGACGAGTAAAACGATAAATTATTTGCAGGTTTGTAACGACGGTAATACCACATATTTAATTCGTTCTTCTGTTATATCTAAAAAAAAATTCAAAAAATAGAGTTTCTCTGCAGTAAATTCTAAATTTTCCGAAAGCAAAAACTAAGCAAATTGTCGATTTCCATTCTAGTTTCCCAGAAACAAACTCTCGATTACTCGAAGCTAACCCTTGATTCCCCGGAGTGAATGAATTCTTGGATATAAATTATCAATTCCTCCAAGGAATTGTAGGTTATCATCAGTTACTTGAATAAATTGTATATCAACGATGAAAACGATTGTCACCGAGGCAACACTTCAACTTAAATTATAAAAGCAAGTCTAATAAAATATTACTGAATGTTATCGAAGAGTATATATTTTTTTATGCTCCTGAATAGATAATATTTTGATACTTATACTAAATATAAAAAATAATTAAAACGATTGAATTGTTTAATATTCTTCGAAAGAATAAATATTTTGCTATTTTGAGGAATAAATTTTGGATCAACATTTTATTGTGAACTATAATATACACCGAAAAATTGATGTCAAATTGATATTAAAAAAAACATCATTCAAAACTTGTTATAAGTATTGTTCTGACAAGTTATATGCCATTGTAAACCATAATTTTGTCAAGTCAATAAAGAAAATGTCCTCCTTTCTCTATCCCTGTATTCTCTCGATCTCCTCCTCCTCCTCCTTCGTTTCACGACAAAATAAAGAAAAATAAATTGAGGATTGGGGTCTCGATGTGTATATTGGTTTGCCCACTTCCGAAGATTGTTATTATTGTCTTTAGAAATATACATATCTATATAGAGGAAATGCTATATGATGCATCAATCCACTGACTGCCCCAAGTGTACTTCTCTTTTTTTTTTTTTAATTATCGTACTAAAAAACCCGAGTATTGGAAAAGCGAAACGATTTTTCGAATTCGAACCAAACTTCAACCTTCTCGGGACAGTTCCGACACGCACGACGAGTTTGCTCCCTCGCCGCGGCCATTGTTAGATGGAGCGCCCTTCGATCATGCCATGATTTCAGCGCCGAGGCACAAAATCTCGGCAGCTGTAATTGGGAGGGGACCAACAAAAAGGGAGTAGCCGTGTGCCCTCCTCTTTCTTCATTAGCCATGATTGTCAACCACGTTTTTCCAAAGAGGAAAAATTTGAGCACCGGATCGCGCGGTGAAGCTGATATTCGTATAAGGTTACTAGATTCCCCTTTAAACAAACTACATTGGGAACTTGTTTTTTTTTTTTAAATCATCCAATTGAGATTAATCGATCCTTAATTAATTTACCAGTCCCCGGGGGAATTCTTGGGTGGGCCAAACCATTAGCGGCCCATTATGGGCCATTACTGAATTGGGCCTAAAGCCCACAAAAATAGCAATCCGCCGGTGAAATGACGGAACAACCCCCGAAGGCCCCGAGAATTGCCAGGTCGCCCTCGTGCGAATTCCGATTCGGAAGCCCTGTAACACGACGGAAGCCGCCGGCGGCGAAATGGACCTTCTCCGGCGAGCATACGATGGCCATTCCTCTGACGAGGAGCGCGAGGCCGTCGGAGCCGATCTTTCCCCTGCCAAGAGGCACAAGCCCCAGTTCCCAAAACCCTACTACACCCAGTCGGCCGAAGTGCGGATGCCGACTCAAGCTGCTGCTCCGATCGAGGGTTTTGTGCCCGGAAGGTACGTATCGAAGAGGGAGAGGGCTATGGTTTTCTCTGGTGCGGCCAATGTTCCTGTCCCGAGCCCCATCGGGGAACCACAGGCATCGTCGCCCTCCCCGTCATCCGCTGGTTCGTTAGTTCCGTGCCTCTCTGTATTTGATATTAATCGAATCTTCGCCGTCGCGAAATGAGGAAGTTGCTTTGTTTTTTTCCCACTGCACTTTGCAGTCATGGGAAGTTTATCGGATTCGAGCTTGCCATCTGAAATTATATCGTCATTGAGGAACCAATCCGCGAGTCGATCACGGAGACGTCCCCCTCCGTATCAGCTATCTGTCGCCCTAACTGGCCACGAAAGAGCTGTTACTGCTATCCGCTGGTCAAAAACTCACTGTAAGATCTCGTTCTTCAGGCATACGTATAGGTCTAGATCTTATAAATGTTAGTCGAACTGCATTGTAACTGGTTTGCTGTTGTTACTATCTATTCATGAAGGATTGCGGACTTTCAGTGCCTTTGTGCCCTAATGGATAGCTTTTAAATATTTGATTTCCAAGCACGATAGCCCAATCTGAATGCTACTCACTGACTGATGAGTTGCCACCTTTTTGTATAGTGAATTAGTCTTTCTTGTTACTGAAATGTTCGATGAAGTTGGTCTGCAGCTCACCTTCTGGCCTCTGCCGGAATGGATGGAAAGGTCTACATATGGAACGTGTGGAGCAAAGATCAGAATGCATCGCGGATCCTAACATTTCACAATTCAGCAGTTAAAGATGTGAAGTGGTCGGAGATTCGTTGGTCGATACTTTCTTGCGGGTATGACTGCACTTCAAGGTTGGCCAATGTGGAAAAGGGAACCCTGACTCAAGTATTCAGGGAAGATCAAGTTGTGAACACTGTAAGTTTCAGCCCCGAAGACTCCAACGTTTTCCTTTCCGGAGGGACAAATGGTTCCTTGCGGTTGTGGGATGTTAGAACTGGAAAAACGGTTCATAGTTACATTCGGAAACTGGGCCCAATCCTTGATTTGGAGTTTTCTCTAGATGGAAAGCGATTCATTTCTTCGAGTGATGTGTCCCGCAGTAATATAAGTGAAAACTCCCTCGTTGTCTGGGATGTCCGGAGGGAAGTTCCTCTTTCAAGTCAGGTAAGCCTGATTGAACCAGCTCATTTTTCATCATGTTTTCAATTATTGAAGTGGGATTGCTTTATCCTATTCATTGTCACGTGAACCTGACCTTGAGAGTAGAACTGAATGCTCAATCTTATTTTTCTTCCATAAAACAGGTCTATGCGGAGGCGTATACCTGCCCTTGTGTTCGGCACCATCCGACGGAACCCAATTTCGTTGCTCAGTCAAACGGTAATTATGTTGCACTTTTTTCATCGGTCCCACCTTTCAGGCTAGACAAGTACAAGAGATACGAAGGCCACGGTGTCTCTGGATTTCCGATCAAGTGCGACTTCAGTTTGGATGGTGAGATTCTTGCAAGTGGCTCCTCAGAAGGCTCCTTGTATTTCTATGATTACAGAACTGCCCAGCTCCTCCACAGGACTAATGCATACAAATCGGCATGCGTAGATGTTGCTTTCCACCCTATTATGTCAAATGTGATAGCTTGCTGCAGCTGGGATGGAGATGTTTCTGTGTTCCGAGGCTAGAATCTGAATATGGTTGGAACACTTGTTAGCAGTCTGCTCTTCCTGTCATGAACGGTTTGTGCTGGACAGATCGGCTATCCAGTTCAAGGCTTGTCATGGCCAACACTGTACAGGTACAATGTTGCTTGTGAGATTGGGCTGGCTGTTTGGCATGAAATTCATTCTCATGACGGCTTTAGCACTCTATCAAACCCAAAATGAGGTATCAGAAACATCTTCCGAATATAATTCCAATCCATTAGAAAAGGTGGCACTTGAGGTTCCCTATTATTCTAAAAGCCAGTAGAGTCTTCAAGAGTCATCAACCCTTTGAAGCATGGATGAAATCAGGAGGGGGAGGGACCGGACCCTCTTAAGGAGAGTCCATTATGACTGTTGAATGTGGCAGACGAATTGTGGGGGAAAAAGAAACATTTGGATTGCAGCTAATACTGGGGCACCCTCCCATTATGTTATCCCTACCACGAAAGGACCCTTGTAGGGATTCAATTGATCAAAGTGTGTTTGAGTGTACATATGTGGGGGGGAGCATAAGAACACCAAAGATGTACAGACCGTGCACGGATACACATTACCTACCATATGCCCCATATACCCCCCCCACCCCAAATCTCAACCTCCCATTCATCAGAACTATTGTATGAGTCTACTAGCCAATGACACTAGTTGGACCAAAACTATCACATTACATTACCCACAACTTTGTTGTATATTTTGGCCAGGGATCAAACAGCAATCACTCAATGATCCAAAAACACCCACTAATGATGGGTCCACCCTCTAAAAACTACACCATTAGTGTTGGAGGACATACTAATTCCCCCCCCCCCTCCCCTAATGATATTATCTAAACCAAGACACGATGTTATGCTGCCTACAGAGAAAAAGGAAAGCCTATGGCGTAAAAAACTTGTTATGATTTTAATATAAGAAAGATGTGAGAAGGAGAAGGAGAAGGAGAAGAAGAAAAAGGGGGAAGTTTTCCACTAGGGGAATAAAATATGTTCCCCACAATAGCTTTGTCTCAACCGTTCCTTCGTTCTCACCTCATCACCTCCTCTTATCTCTTTGTCACCCCTTTTTGTTTAAATACAATTTCTTGCAAAACCCAACTGAAGAACAACACTTCAATTTTAATATTCTCTTTCAAGTGCATTAAACACAAGCAAACACTGCCTTATGACTGCAATGATGATCCCAAAACGAGGGGATGGGAGGGAGTCATCTGATGGGTGTTGTGTTGTGTCTCTCTTTTGTTTGGCCAACAGGCGACACACGAAAGTATGGGCCTCAAAGCGGTTCAATCAAACTCAAACAGAGCAACCTTCTCCTTTTGCATCCACTGATGACTGATGATGATGGAATCTGAATGAATTCATCCGGCATCACATGACCCCCAACTGATGCATTTCTTTCTTTTAAACCTTCCCCTTTTTTACTATCCATCTTGTCTAAACTTTTTTTCTGCGTCCCCAGAATCATATGTCCCAGTTGTCCATCCATCCACCATGTATATTCCCCATCTCCTCCTACATCCTCGACCATTTTGAAAACCAAAAAAAATGGTTATTTGTCTAACAACAGTCGTGAAAATTCTCTTTGGATCCTGACCTTGAAAGGCGAGCAGACAACCCCCATATTATTGTCCAAATGCCACGTGATGCCTCATATGTCCTCCGGGGTTGTCCAAATCTCCTTGCACTATGCCATCCTCTCCATTCCCCCCCTTGTAATGACCAACATCATGTTACAAGCGTTTATTCCCATTTAAGGAAGGTCTTCCCCCCCTCCCCCAAATTGATGGGGTCATTCCTTTTGTTGGCCTAAAGGTTATGTGTGTGTGTGGGAGTGAGTGGGGTTTAGGCAACAGCTAAGCCTCAATTAGAGAAATCATAATGTCGGGGTTGATCTCACATGAATTGCGGCAATTTCCCACCAGAAATGTCAAATCCAAGAGAGGAACTGCCTCAAGTGCTGCAATGCTGGGATCACTGTTGATGAGGAGCGATTCGATCTCAAGAGGTGGATAAAGGGAAACACGCACACGCACACGATCGATGTTAACGCATCCCCTTGATTATGATTGCTCCTAAAGTTTTTTAGGATACTCCCCGGCCCTTTGTGTTTTTACAATTCTAAGGGATGTAAAAACGAAAATTCATTTGCGCTTTTGGAAGCTCACCCTGTTCACTCACTCTGTCCACGATTAATCCACCAGGGGCTGCACATATTACGTGAAATTTGGTTCCCGGTTGATATCATATATTCGTGATGGTGAGCTTTGAGGACAACATTGTCAGTCCTCATCTCGGGGACTGGATATCGGCTCGCGTGAGAAAGGAAAGCTTGTCGACGGGCTTGGAGAATTACTCCTTGGTTACGTACCATTCATTCATTCATTCCCAGAGAGCAGAGAATGCACCTGCCCAGTAATCCCACCACCACCTCAAAACCACGTCCAGCTCTGACCCTTGAGGAGACGACCTCTGAAAAGAACGGGATAGAAATAATGGTACGGTAGGAAAAGCTTCAACCTCTGTCACCGACGAATAAATTGTAAGGATGTATTAACTTCACGCACGAGTCACTCTCTTTAATGAATTATTTATCCCCCACTATAAAGTTAATATATCGATCCTGCAAAACCGAGTGTTCCAATGAAAAATCTCAAAGGGAAATGGTTATTGAAATATTATAGCTTCGGTGATCCACCATATTTTCTAGACAGTTGTTTAATGTGTATATTTAGACTAGCGATAGTTTCAAACAACTTTTGAAGCAAAGAGACATGACCTTCTAATCATTAGAAACCGCTAACTAACCGTTAACACGAGGTGATGTGACTCTTCGTCACTAACAAATGTAACATTTCACTATCCGAGACAACTCTTCATGAAATGATGTGCCACAAATGCACCTTCAGAGCAAACGCTACGATGACCGAGTTTGTTTATTGTTTTACTTTTCAAGAGACACAATCATTTACGGAAAACATTTTCGTCGCTCATATTTTCCTCATCAAAACGTCGACAAATATATCCGTTTGATTCGACGGACGCGTCCGTCGCCTATCAGATAACTCGAACGCATCCATCGTATCGTACAGATGCGTCCATCCCCCTTGCCAGGTATCTGTTGAACAATTGGGATCAATGCCGAATGCACAATGAAATCCTCCCGGGGGGGGTGGGGGGGGGGGATTTTACATCTCACCTCGTGTTTTGTTTTATTTTGTTTTGAAGAGGTAGGTAGTGCGTTGAGTCCTAGTCAATCAAGAAATGCAAACATGTGCCGGGGGGTGCCTCCACGTGGCTATAGAAAAAAAAAAGAACAAATTAATTAATCTGGGCTTTGTCATTTCTCTACCCCCGAGCACACACGCCACCCGGGCGGACCCATTAATCTGGGGGAAAAGGTAGTCAAGATTTATTTGGCAGTGATCCACTTGGTTTACTTATTTATTAGCTGTCGTTCTTGTTTCTGTAATAATCCATAAAGTCAAAAGCATAAACAAGTCAGTCAGGATACCCGATTCATGCATACATACATATATATATAATGGGATTGGAACTAAATTAGTTGGGACAACGACTGACGGCGACACCCACCTCCTCCTCAACTAAAATGAAGATAATTCAGACAGACAAATTGTAAGAAAGAAACAATCAAAAGCACAGAATTAATTATTAGCTTAGCGGATTCCTCTCTAACCCCACAAGTATCTGCATGAAATACGTACGCATTGTCTCCGCCCCTCCTTATGATCCAAACATCATATTTATTTAAATTAAAATTAATACGAAGAGGAGAGGCCGGGACGACGGATGGGCCCTATCCCCTTTTTTAACTCTCGTATCCGAAATATTATAAAATTTATTAGGCGACTGAATCTATGTAAGGATAAAAACACCAAGCACACAACCCTACGTAACACTTTCGCCCAGTCACCGGCTACTCCCGGTCATACCTGCAAAAGTTGATGAGCTATTTTGCTTGTTTTGGGGGTGATTAGGAGGACATTCTTTTCTTTTTCTTTTTTTTTTTTTGGACGGGATATTGAAATATTATCTTACCTTATTTCTTTCCTCATTTTTTAGTTCAGATAAATAATTCGGACATAAGGAAAGGACTTTGGGAAAAACGACCAGAAATTGCCACCTTTCTAATTAATCCAGGCAGCCCCACATTTCTATCTATATTAACCGACACACGCACAGAAACGAAGCGCACAGAAATTCCATCTTTCCCCAAGCCACCCAAGCAAAGAAGGAAGGCCTACGCGTTCATCATGCCTGAGGCCCCCAAGAAGCTGTTCGATCTCTCCGAGATGAATCGGAGTTCCCTCCAGTTCATCGAGGACGTCACCTCTCGTGCCGACCAAGTCCAGGGCCACGTCCTGTCCGAGATCCTCTCCCATAATGCAGGCGTCGAGTACCTACGTCAACTTGGCCTTGAGGGAGGCATCGACCGTGACACCTTCAAGGAGGTCGTCCCTGTCATCACTTACGACGACCTTCAGCCTTATGTCATCCGCATCGCCAATGGCGACACCTCCCCCATCCTCTGCTCCCGCCCCATCTCCGAGTTCCTCACCAGGTTTCTCTTTGTTTTTTTTTTTTTGAAAGTTTCGTTTCGTTTCGTTTACGTGCCCCTTTGGAGTTTTTTTTTTCTTTTTCGGCTGAAGTCGGAAACTGATCGGTTGCAGCTCGGGGACTTCGGCTGGGGAGCGCAAGCTGATGCCGACGATCGAGGAGGAGCTCGACAGGAGGTCCCTGCTGTACAGCCTGCTGATGCCGGTGATGAGCCAGTATGTCCCTAACCTCGAGAAGGGGAAGGGAATGTACTTCCTCTTCATCAAGTCGGAGTCAAAGACACCCGGTGGCCTCCCCGCTCGCCCTGTGCTTACTTCTTACTACAAGAGCTCCCACTTCAAGCAGCGGCCTTACGACCCTTACACCAACTATACCTCCCCGAACGAGGCCATCCTCTGCCCTGACTCTTACCAGAGCATGTACTCCCAGATGCTTTGCGGCCTCTGCCAGAACAGGGAGGTCCTTCGAGTTGGGGCCGTCTTTGCTTCCGGATTCATCTGCGCGATCAAGTTCCTCGAGAACCACTGGGCCCTCCTCTGCAACGACATCAGGAGTGGAACCCTCAACATGGAGATAACCGACCCCACGGTTCGGGAGGCCGTCACGAAGATCCTGAGGCCTGACCCGAAGCTGGCTGACTTCATCGCAGCCGAGTGCGGGAAGGATTCTTGGCGTGGGATCATCACCAGGCTGTGGCCAAACACCAAGTACGTGGACGTCATCGTCACAGGAACCATGTCGCAGTACATCCCAACGCTCGACTTCTACAGTAACGGGCTGCCGCTCATCTGCACGATGTACGCGTCGTCAGAGTGCTACTTCGGTGTCAACCTGAATCCACTCTGCGATCCGAGTGAGGTCTCTTACACGCTCATCCCCACCATGGCCTACTTCGAGTTCCTGCCCGTCTGCAGGAGTGGTAACGGAATGACCATCACGGCGAAGGAACAGGAGGAATTGGTGGACCTCATCGACGTCAAACTCGGAGAAGAATACGAGCTTGTGGTCACAACTTACGCAGGTAAAAACGACCACCCGTTTTCTGGGAATAATCATCAGCAGATCAATCAAATGGGCCCTTTGGTGCCGCTGGTGGCACTACTATCCTTTTTGGTCTGTTCTTGATGTGGTGGAGTTCCCTCTGATTTGTAGGTCTGTATAGGTACAAAGTCGGGGACATCCTGAGGGTCGCGGGATTCAAGAACAAGGCACCCCAGTTCAACTTCATCTGCCGCAAGAACGTTGCGCTTAGCATCGACTCCGACAAGACCGACGAGGTGGAGCTCCAGAATGCGGTCCAGAACGCTGCGAGCCACCTCGTCCCCTTCAACTCGATCGTGGCGGAGTACACCAGCTATGCCGACACCACGAGGATCCCGGGCCACTACGTCCTGTTCTGGGAGCTGACCTTGAACGGGTCGATGCCCATCCCCCCCTCGGTATTCGAGGACTGCTGCCTAACCGTTGAGGAGTCCCTGAACAGCGTGTACCGGCAGGGGAGGGTGTCGGATAACTCAATAGGGCCACTGGAGATAAGGATAGTGGAGAAGGGGACGTTCGACAAGCTCATGGACTGCGCCATCAGCTTGGGCGCATCCATCAACCAGTACAAGACCCCACGGTGCATCAAGTTTGCACCGCTGCTGGACCTCCTGAACTCGAGGGTGGCCTCCAAGTACTTCAGCCCGAAATGTCCGAAATGGGTCCCGGGTCACAAGCAGTGGATCAACAACAACAAGACGGAATGAACCCAATGAATCAAACAGAGAGAGGGGGAAGAAGGGCACCTTTTGTTATTCTTTTTTTTTTTAGTTCCAACTCTGATGGGGGAATAGATTGAGATCAAGTACATTTTGGTTGGTTCCTGATAATGATGATGGTGTTTAGGTTTTCCTTCGAAATGTCTGTCCTCTCTCTCTTTTTTCATGTCTCCTGCTGACGTTTTGCTTTGCCTGCCGGCTCTGGCCTTCCTTGTCTCCATTTTGGTTTTTAAGTTTGAATCCAAATGCAGCATCTCGCGCCAGTTAGTCCGAACTGGCAACAATCCATTATTTTACTACAATTCAAGAAAAAGTGCATTGCCGACGATACCGATATCACGTATAAACTTTATTATTTGACCTAAAAGTTAAGAAGTTAAATGATGCTTGATTTATGTTATATAGTTTAACACGGAGGCCGGTTCTCGCACACCCAGATGGCCGGCCTAACTCCCCAGTCTGCATTGTCAAAAAGAAAAGGAGATGAGAGAAAGAATGGATAACGATGACGTTATTTGTTGTTGTTGTTGTTTGTGGGGTTGTCATGTGTCGGGCGTGTGCATTGAATCTGCTAATAACGCCCCTTTCTTCTTCTTCTGAGCAATCTCGGAGGCGCCCTCACAACCACAAAAACACATTTCATTCCCTTGTTGAACATAGCAAAAGGAAAATACAGCGCATACAACATATTCCATATGGCGGCCCCTCCTTCGGCCAGAAGCACTCTCTCCCCACCCACAAAACGAATCATCGAAAGAGAAAACCAACTTTTGTTATCATAATTCAGTGTATCTATCTATCTGCTCACCATTCACATCACCAAACTAAGGAGTTTGCCACTATTCTTATCACGTCCCCAATGATATATAGTCAAATCTTTTGTTGTTAGGCCCCAAAGTGGTGTGGCGGGGGATACACGTGAAGTTGTCAAAACCTCCCGGTTTGACCATATTGTTCCCCCCCCCCCCCCCCCCCCCCTACATTATTAAGGTGCAATGTTGGACTACGAGGGCAGGCACCAACAGCTTCCAAGGGATGGGCCTATCCCCTGCACGTAGATGTTCGATTACATTTGAAATTGGGCCTTCTCTCGCCCCAATGTAAACGGGCTACCTCCCGGTTTCAATCTCCCTCCTATCCCATGTAGAATGGGGATGGGAACAAGAACATGAACATGAACATGAACATGATTGAGTGAGTGAGAGAGGCCTTTTCTGCTCATGCAACCAGACAAGTGCCAGACGCAGAATCCCCATGAACCCAACTGCATGCAACCCAGGCCTTATACCAATTACATCATAGTCAGATACATGGGGTGGGTGGGGGGTTTCGGATTTGGACTAACCCCACAAGCGCCAAAATATCTTAAAAAAAAAAGGAAAAATATTCATCCTGTCAAGGTCAGACGACATCAGATGGGAAGAAGGGGGGAGGCGCATGATCAACACTTGGGTGGGGGGTGGTGGGACGACAGATTACTCTCCAGGCGAATACGAGTGGGGAATGTAAAGAGCTTTGGTGGATTGGATAGGATCCGGTCCAGTAAAAACCTTTCGGTTACAGTTGCCCGCACGTCATGACACGCTCGAACACTTGTAATTTAATCCCACGGAAAGCCATGTTTTCTGGAGGAGCGATGTGGTTTGACCAGAGTTAGTGGCGGTGATTATGGGGGGCATCATTCAGACGTGATCTTAAGCTTAACTATTACCATCATTGATAACCTAACTGCTGCTGTTCCTTCTTGATAAGTGCTAACAAGGCACGGGCATCATCGAGAGGACGAGGCGAGACATCCTTGTCCTGTTGTTCATCAACCCCAATTATTGTTCACGGACAATGATCTTTTTAGGTGATCCCGACACAAACGATAAGGGGAAGGGGAGTTCGGTCCTGGTGACATCATCCGTTGAGAAGGGCAAGAGAGTAACTTCACACGAACCCCCTCCTCCCTCCCTCTTCTTCCCTACCTCCTCGTCCAACCAAACCCCCATCCATTCCCCGTTCTTTCTTTTTTTTTTTTTGTTCCCACCGCGACCATTCACTTTCTAGCCAATCTTTTTTTTTTCCCCTCTTTCCTTTTGCCCTTTTTTTCCATCACTCCTCGCCTCGAAACGATGTGTTTCACGCTCCCGGGTCACGTGACAATCACGCTCCTCTTCCTATTACTAGCTCCTCCTCCTCCGGCCCCGGCATCGGCCTCCGTCCACGACCTCCTCCGGTCTCAGGGCCTACCCCCTGGACTACTCCCCAAGGACGTCAAGTCCTACACCCTCCACTCCGACGGCAGGCTCGAGGTCTTCCTCGACGCCCCCTGCCTCACCAAGTTCGAGAACCTCGTCTACTTCGAGAGTGTGGTCAAGGCCAACCTTACTTACGCCAGCCTCACCGGCGTGGTGGGACTCTCCCAGGAGGAGCTCTTCCTCTGGTTGCCCGTCAAGGATATCATAGTCAGCGACCCCGGATCGGGCCTTATCCTGTTCGACATAGGGGTCGCCCACAAGCAGCTGTCCTTGTCGCTGTTCGAGGATCCCCCACGCTGCAGGCCGCCGCAACAGGGTGCGAAAAAAGTATAGTAGTGGTAGTAGTAGTAGTAGTAGTAGTAGTAGTAGGAAGGGAGGAGAGTCCATGGTGAGTTATGCAAGCTAATGCTATTTCACTTTCTTGTTTAATGCAGGTGTACTGGAAAATCATGGGAGGACAGAGAAGGTGAAGGTGAAGGTGGAGATAGTCGAGGCCATGAGATGAGATGAGATCATGGGGGATGATGGGATGAGTTGGGAGAGTGGGGGTGTTTCTTTTTGTCTTGTTTCTTGTTGATGTAATAAGAAAGCAAGAATCTTTCTTTCCCCTTTTTATTCCCTTCTCTCTCTGTATTTCTTTTTTTTTTTTTTTCTTCTTTTGGGTTTTGTTTGTGATTTACAGCTGAGAGTGGGACTTAGGTTTTAGGGGGTCATTTTGTTAGCGAGTGAAGTGAAGTGAAGCGAATGTTTGTGTGTATAGAGAGAGTATATATATATATATATAGAGAGAGAGAGAGAGAGAGAGAGAGGGAGAGGGAGGGAGGGAGGGAGTTTGGTCGATGTGCAAATTTGGGAGTTCCTCTCATCTTTCTCTATTTGTGGGTCTTTGCTCATAATCAAAATTTTGGAGGAACGAAAAGAGAGAGAGAGAGGCCTAAAGAGCCAGAGAATATAACAATGCCAGCCCCAAAACGATGTTATTGGGATGGAGGATGAAGAAAAAGGCAATTGCTTTTATTTATTTCTCTTACCACTTTCAAACAAAAGGACGGTAGAAATTGTCCTCTCCTCTCCACTCCCCATTGCTGCTGTTCGTAATTAGTATTAGTATATTTGCTTAGGGAGGTGATATATGCATGCACCCAATGGGTGTTGGGGGTGGAGGGGACACGAGTTGGGGGGGGGGGGTGGGGCCTTTCAGTCATGCCATCTGCCAAATAAAGGGAACCTTCATCATAATTCTAACATGGGGGGGGGTTTTGAGTTTGTTATATTTGATTAATGGCTTACGTGGGACCCACTTGCATTCTTGGAGCTTCTGCAATTTGGTGCCATTTTTGATTGACCAAGACCCCTCCCGCCCTTGACCACAACCCAAATCAACAACATGGGACCATATACCACGTTGCTTGGCCCTTTTTTTCTTACAGGTTATTCCACTAATAAAGAATTCCCACGATCCCGCTATTATTGACAAGACATCATGGCGTACCCCAAATCCCCCCTCCTTTTTTTGGGTGGGGGGACATTTCTTTCGACCTTTGTTACTAGGAAATAGGAATGTCCAATGAACGTAGGCTGGCTTGCACCCCTTCATTCTGCTGTCGAGTATCTGTACATGGGCCGAGAATTTTGGGCTCAGTGAGGATTGTAGGCCCATTTAGGCAAGGAAACATATTTAATTGGGCCCATGCGAAATCATTGCAATTCCCCCCCTCCCTCCGCGGCACATCCCTCCACCGCCGCCATGGGAGGAGGCACCGCCCTCCGTTCCGCCGCGAAGGTCGCCGGCGTCGGCTCCGTCAGCGCTGGCCTCCGAGGCATGCCGGAATCGGCTGCCATTGGAAAGTACATCGCACGCAACGCCGGCGGGTCTCCCCCCGCGGCTCTTTCTGCCCAGGGGGTCTGCGAGGAAGTGGTGTCCCCGGCTTCCTCGCGAAGGACTCAGTGGAGCATCGATGATTGGGAGGAGGTGGCCTCGGTTGGGGAGGATGGTTCCCTCGAGGCGACGCCCAGAGTTGTTTTCGTGGGCACCCCTACCTTCGATGAGGCGAAGGCTGCGACCAATGAATTGAAGGACGCCATCGATGTGTACGGTTTCTTGATGCGGACGATTTCTATCCCGCTTGCCTAGGGACTGTAAAATCTTCCGTTGTGTCACCTGATATCTCTCTCTTCTTTCGTTTTTGTTTATCGTTTGAGATCATTCTGGAGAGCCTGGATGATTTTTGGATGTGGATCCTATCGTGACCATAGTCTTTTAACTTTCCGACAATCCCATTTACAGGTCCAAATTTTTTATTGTTGGAATTTCAAAAAGTGAATGTTTCCTAGTTGCATTGACAGGGTGTATTTGTCAAAGTCGAAGGATGAAATTCCGGATGGTGTTTCACCTCTCGCCGATGGAACTGTTTCTACTTCTTCTGCACCCAATCATGCCATCCAGGCTTTTAAGTTGCTGTCCCAAAGTCCTGCTGCGCAGGTATGTTTATGTTAATCTTGTCAACAGAGCAATGCCTTGCGGTGCAGTTTCCTTTTCGGTGAACAATTACCCGTCTAGGTAGCTCTAGCTCATGGGGTGCTTCTTGTTAACGGAAGATGAATATTACATTTAGTTGATTTTACCAGGATGTTGTAGCTTCCGTTGCAAGCGATCCTAAAGTTTGGAATGCTTTCCTACAAAACGAGGCGCTCAAGGACTTCATGCGAGCTCGGAATTCTGGTAAAGGGTCTCTAAGAGATCTTGAATGTTTCTTTGCTTCTTCAGTATTATTGACGTGTATGCTGTTTTACTTCTGCACAAGGTATTCGATTCCCCCTGATGGAGCCAAAGCCAGAGGAGTCCGTTGATGAAGCTTCCTCTGAAGGCTGGAGATCCCCTGGGAAGTTGGAGGAGCTATCCAATTATAGCGAATGCAGTTCCAATAATCATGAGAACGGTTTCGTTACAGTGCTGCAAAACGTCAAACTTACTGTTGTTGAGATGGTGAGTGGTATTTCGGGCTTCCTCCATAACATCTTCAACCCTCCAGCCGCAGAAAAATTACCTGCTAGTGATTGTGATAACGGATCGAGAATCGAAGAGAGGACCATGGGGGCCTCTTTCATGGGTCTTGCTGTGCTTGTTATCATGGTTGTCCTTCTCAAGCGAGTCTAGCTCTGTTTTTGACCAACAGAGGGGCCGTAATTCGTCGAACCTAGTACTACATGTGGCAACATATGCGAGCGAATTTGAATGCCAGTATATGTAACGGAACCTGCTAAGTCAGGATATGTACAGGTGTTTCATGGATATGTGCATGATGAAACCTGCAAAGTGGGGATATATATACAGATGTTTCTCATAGTGATGAACCAGGGGATGAAAATTTGACACTCTTGGACTCATAATTCGTTGTTTCCTTGCAATGTGCAATGGCAGCGTGTTATTTAGTGTAAGAACCGGTGTAAAAAGATCAACTTTTATGAACCACCAAAATTGAAGACACAGAAGCGTTTCACTCCTATCACTTGCTTACTTTGTCAATTGTACACCTCATTTGTCTCCTTAATTCTCACTACTAATGTACAAGATGTCCTCCTTGGAATGATGCATCTTGCCATTGTCTCTCCTACGGTTTCCTTGTGTCCGATCCGGTTGGCCACGCTGAACCGCCAGTCAAAAACCATTAAAGAACAGCAAACACAAGAACACGAAAATTTTCCTTGATAGAGAAAGACCTCACCTTCCTCAACACAAAGGACAAATACAGGTAGGCTACTTCCCACTCTTCCTGTGAAAGCGTGACTGAATGGCATTTTTCCAAATAATTTACACTAAGATACTGCATAAACAAAGGTTTTGTACAGCTGTAGAATTGGGCATGAACTCATCGATTATCAGAAAAGCAAAAAAACGAAAGCTTACTTTGGTTTGGTCACCGTCACCGAGTGCTCCCAGTCTGCGCATGAGTTCCACGCAATCTGGCTTCTTTAGATATTCGTGCACAAACTCATGGGAGTTCTTGACAACGACTAGATCCAAATCATACTGCCATTTATTTCGATAGAAAACAGCTAACTCGTACCCCAATTCCGCAATTGCTTCCAAAATTGTAAATGTTGACCAGGAAGAACAAGTGCTTGAAATCCAAACACTTACCCCTTCAGCCAAAGGTTTGAAGACATGGAAGGGAACAATCCACTCAGGGCAATCAACAGCATCCTTCAAAATAAAGATAAATCATTCATCCAACAATACTTTTTCTTTGTTGCCCGCCCGGTTTCCAGAGTTTCGCTCCGACTAATCCGGACATCCAACAATACTTCATTCCATGTAAAAATTTGTCATTTGCAAGCTACAGAACTGAAAACGAGCTCACCAAGGACCAGCAAAGCAGAGTAGATATATACCTGGAGGTGGAACTTGTACTTTATAACAAATGGGCTGGACGATCTAAACCTCTGCAACGAAGAACGAGAAATTCCCTATTATCACAGCCTAACACCCCGTTAATAAAAGGGAACCAGATTAAAGCATACTTTTTTAGCAAATTCTTCATCGAACTGTATCCAGTAGACACCATTGCAAACTCAAGTCCTTCAGCTGCACATTACCAAAGAAACAGTCGACAGTGAACACACTTAGAGCCTGCAATATCAGACCAAACTCTTTCCCTTATTTAAGCAAATGAATTCATAATATGTAAGAGTGGCATAACAGAGTGGGAATAATTAATAAACAAGTCAGAAAAAAAGTATTTTTCATTTGAAATCAGGCAAAAATGACTTCTCTTAGGCATACATTTACACTACATCCTTACTGTCCCGTCAAGGAAACGAAATGAATAACTCAAGCAGAAAGTTACCATCTCTCAGCTTTTTGACAATAACATTGGCATCCGGCATGGTCCCAATAAATATACCCCCAGGCCTCAGCAAAGCGGACACATTGGCTAAGGCTCTCCTTGCCCGAGCTTCAGTTGACCATGAATAGTGCAAGGCAAACTGCATTAAATACATGAGCCAATATTGACGTAGCACGGGTCAAACTACTAACACAAATGACATTAATAGCAATATTTCCAACAGCATAACAAACAAATTACAGAAATGAAGAAGTCTTAGGAGGGGAAAAAGGCAGATATAACCAACCTGGCAACTGCAAATGTCAAATGGTGCATCATTGGCCAGAACATCATCCGATCTAGCCTAATAACATCGTGGAAAGAAAGCACCACCGACACATTAGATGGTTTTGGATGAAGATTGGAGAAGTAATTAAGTACCTTATGATAAAGGGCCACTAGTGATGCTTGATGAGATAAGTCGCACTTGATGCAAAATTTGTGAAGACAAAAATCACCTCATAACAATCTCCACAGATCAGATGGGCTGGAAAAGTAAACTCGTCTTTGATGGTGATCTGCATCGCCATTATAGCGTGTCCGGCAATCTTGGATCTAAATGATTAAAGGGTCAAACCCAACTCAAACCAGGATAAACAGGGCACTGAATACCAGGATTTCTCCTAAAGAAATATGCACTCACCGAGCCTTCAGCTATATCAATGCCAACATAGTAACCAATTTTTGCTTTGTCCCATTTGATGAGATCACCGGCCTACATTAAAAGAAGAAAGCCACCCTAAGAAATATCCAATGAACCAGAAAGAGAATAATAACTGAAGGAAAGCAAATTTTATTGGGCAGGTTCAAGTTATTCTTGCCTTTCCACAAGCGAGATCCATAACCGCATCCCCTCTTCGAGCAGAGAGCTGAATCAGCACACTTTTGATCTGCGAGATTATCCCATGTAAACCTCATACTTTCCTAACCCCAAACAACTAAGGAGACTAAATACTCAGAACCCAAAACAAGAAATATTAGAGAGGGAAACAAAATACCCAGTTGTTGCGCTTCTTCAAGTGAATAATGGGGCTGGCTTCCCTTTCTTCAAGGGTCTGGTTGGTCCAACACTGTAATGATCGGCGACCTTCCGGGCAAAGATCTTGGTACTTTCATCCTCTAGAAACTGGGAGTCGCCTGCACGGCATAACCCAACAAAAGTATAATCTAAACACTTGGACAGCAGTATTGCATCCCTAAAAAGCAGCATTACCCCCCGCACTGATCAACACTGTCAAGTTGCACTCTCGAGGCTATCAAAACTCCCCCACCACCCCTCAAATTCCAGAAGACAGCAACGACCAACAAGAGTAGGGAAGGGACAGGGCCAAGCCAGGAAAAAATACCTTCCGGGTTGTACTTGAATCTGGATTGAGGCGGGCCGAAAGACGATGATTCGTACCCTCTCTTCATTTGCCCAGACGAAACAACAAACGAAAGCTTCGAGCTTCAATCAGCCCCGAACAAGGGTTTATAATTTGATCATTCTCATTCGATTTTTCTACCCCGCCACAAAAAGAAATCAAGGAACAAGAAACTTCAGAAAAGTTTCGAACTTGGTTACTGAATTTGGGGCGAAAGCGGCTCTGACTGAACCTGAGGATGATTGGAGAACAGTCCTGGATCCCGTGGTCCTGCGCCTCAGCTGATCACTGCTTGTTTTCATGGGCCTAATTTGGGCTTCAAGATTAATGGGCTTGCTCTTCTGAAAAGGAACAAACAAAAAATTATATTTATTAATGCTGTAATAATCGTCATAAAATGATAAGTTGTGTCAACATGTACAACAAGAGTAAGAACCGAGGGGCGGTAGATACAAACATTAAACCAATATTTCTTCCATTTAATGCATCTCGTCACGACGTTTGTGGTTACACTTCTCAAGAGAAAAATAAAAAGTTAGACACAATGTTATACATAAAGAAATGAAGGAGCCTTGAGGAATTTTCATGGGTCATCATGGGCCTTTATTCCCAATCACTAACGTATGCGTTGAGGAGAAAGTTTACACTCGATTCTTTTTCTTTTTTGTCACCAATTCATCTTTCTCTTCCTTGGCAAACAAAAGCTGGCCTTTTTAAATAACAGTTAACAAATGTTGGGATGTAACGAGATCAGCGTATCCCGAAATTCGTCGAATGACTTTCTTAACACTAACTCAACTAATTACGGCAGAAACAAATAAATTATAGCGAGGAATAACATCAAGATTTTAACATGGAAAGTAAAACCACGGTCCGAGACATCATCAAAACTTCTACTAATTCACTTGAAATGGGTACACAAGTGTTCTTCTCAAGCAACGATAAGTAGCACTAAAACATTTCTTCTACTATAATCACTACACTTAACAATTCAAAGAGAGAAAATGAAATCAATAGCTCTGAATCTGATCGTCTCAGAAACATGGCTAAATCACCATCCAAAAAACTCCAATAGAAATCTTCACCATCCAGAATAAACAACTTCGATAGAGAAATATTTACTTAAAATTTCATGAAGTTCCAACAGTGCGATCTACGAAAACTCCTGATGCACTGAAACTCGTACGAGCTGAAATAAGTCGCGACGGAAATCCGAGGTCACTTCTCCTTTCGACTATCTCCCCCTCATCTTGGTTGCGTTTTTTCTTAGTCTACTATCATATGAAGACAACTCTAGATGATTCCTTGAAAAAATGTTGCGCTTCATACTTCATTCGTGTAAAGAAACACAGGCTTGGCCTCTATTACATACAGGAAAAAATAGCCCAACGAAATAATGCCTATTGGTTCTGGAAGCAATAGGCGGAGGTTGGGAAGGGAGCTTGGTTTTTATTTAGCACAATTGGTTTTTTATCGATCTCAATGGAAAAAAAAATTCCTCTTCTTTGATTGTTTATTGATAACCTTTAGGCCGAAAGTTATTTTGAGGCCTAATATAACACCTAGATATCTGGGTCGGGCCTCTATTTGGTAGATCGGAATCGGGGCCGATTCAGCAGTCGATGAAGCTAGGACTAAATTCCTTGTAATGTGTTTGCTGTTAAGCCTAGAAGCTTTGGTGAGGAGCAGTTTAGGAGAGGTGTTCTTGCACCGCTGCATTGTTGTGTGAATTCTCTTGGGGGAAGTTTTTCAAGGGATGGTGTGTTTTGAAAGATTGGATTGAATCTGAATATATATGCATATATCTGGAAGAATCCTTGTTGCTGTGGCTGTCAGTGCCTTCCGATCTCAGGAGTAATTGGGTAACCTCGTCAGGTTACGGTTGAAGTTATGATACATCCCGAACCTCATCGTGTAACTCGAGTTCCTAATCCCAGTTGTCAGGCAACGGCTACACGGAAGTATTCACGAACATCCCCCCATTATACTAATTTTAACGATTTTTTGTACATTGTACAAATAAAATTAGTAGTTTGTGCCAATTAATATATTTGTAATTACTATAATTGTACTAATGAAAGTTTGTACAATGTACGAACGCAGTACTAGTACGCCGTTTGTACATTGTACAATTATACTAATCGGTACAATTGTTCTAGTTTGTACAATGTATAAACAGTTCGACGTTTGTATATTGTACAACTGTACTAATTGGAACAAAACTTTTAATGTTCTAATTTGTACAATGTACAATATTTCATTAGTACAATTGTAGTAGTTACAAACTGTACAGTTTTTTTTAACTAAATTTGTTTGTACAATGATTAGTACATTACTAATCGCACCGAACCTAAATCTTAACCGTCGTGGATGTGAATTTATCATTTTGCACCTACCTTCCTCACACCCAGCACCTAGCTGTTCCCCAGCATCCTTGGTGACTTTCTCCCGAAGGTTGACTATTTGAGACTTTCTGTTCCACGTGCTGGTGACTTTCTCCCGAAGGATGACTCTTTGAGACTTTCTGCTTCCCGTGCTGGTTCCTTGGTGACCTTTGGATGCGCTTTCAGGAAACCAGGGCACAAAACGAAGGTACGTTCATGGGTCAGTATGGTTCGCATGGGTTCGGTTTTGTGGTCTGTCGGGGCTGTGGGTATTGAGTTTAGTTGCGAGGCTGAATTCGGGTTGGGGAAGGTGGGTTCATTGGACAGCGCGTGGTTTTGTGATTTGGTAGGTCCGCTGTGGCGTCCGCTTAGGGCACATATTCATCCCCTTTATTGAGAGCTCGAATGGGTTGGGGGAAGGTGGTTTGCGCTGGAGTTGATTTGGGTAGGTTCGCTGTTGCTTCCGCTTATGGCACAGATTGATCCCCTGTATTGCTTAGGTATATCAGAGATGGATATGGAGGATCTCGATCTTGGTGAAGACGTCAACAACGAAGATGTCGGAGGTGATGACCTGCCTCGATCAGCGACTAAACGTGCCAAGTCATTCGGCCAAGAGAAGGGGAATTCCCGATCGTATGCCCTGCGACTGGGGCAGAGGAGCCTTAGTATTTCTGGCTAAGTCCATTCGGTTCGACCGGTGGATTTGCCCATCCCGGCCTAATTTTCGTCCGTCCGTTCCCGAGCATTATTTTACGTGCCTACCTGGCCCACTTCATTAGCCTTCACGGTTCCCTTATAACCTCTTTTCAACTCACATTCAGCCCTCACGGCCGATTCCCCTTTCCCCAGACGATGTCTCGCCCTTTTGGCTCCTTGAGCACATTTTTGGGTCCATTCTCGGAGGGGCCTTCCCATGCCTTCCCTCCTCGGATCCTCCCTCTATTTCCAGCCCGAAGGCCGAGCGCCGACCCCCACTTGGGTCGCGCGCCATCACTCCCCCTTCCATTCCGCCCTTTTCTTTCACCACACTTCCATACACCTTCCTTCCTTCCGTGGGCTAAGGGGGCGGCTTCCGTCCTTCCCCGAGGTCCGTCCGGCCCCCATCCCCCACTCCATTTCACCGTACCAACACAAGCGCACACAACACACCATACCCACAACACGCGTGTAAATGACAAGGATAGGGGTATACCTTTCCGTGGTTTGCGCGGGTGCGGGGGTGAGACTCAACCTTCTCCGCACCACCCCAGTCCTTGAAGGTCGCCTAAGCTCAGCCCTCAACCGTAGGCTCGCTCGTCGCCGGGCCCTCCTTGAGTGGGAATCCACCTTGCCGGCGTTACTCCTTCTTCTCTTGCGGACGTCCCTCTTCCTTCCGTGCTCCCCCGGGCGTCTCCTCCTCCCACCTTCCTTTGCCTTGGAGGAAAATGGGTTTTTGGCAAGAGAGAAAAAGGGGAGGGGAGGAAAAATGAACGCTCCCCCTCCGGTTCCCCCCTCCTTCCTTTATCCTTCCCCTTCTCCTTTCTTCACACGGGGGCCCCTACCACCATCCTAGTACACCCCACTAATATTTTATTATTTCCCCCACCTACCTCATTAATGCTTTGTCCTTATATCCATCATTGTCCATCCAACGGTTCTCATTTCGCTCCTTTAGATCCAAGGGCTAATAATCCGCCTTGATCCTCAAGTTGGATCCTACGGCTAGGATCAATTCTTGATTTCTTCATCCAACGGCCAAGGGTTGCCCTCGGGTGGGCGCTCCCGCCGGCCCCCCTCTCGGACCCCCCTTACTCTTTCGCTGGAACCCCCCTTGGGTCCCCTCTGACCCCCCTTGGACCCCCTCTTCTGGGGTCCCCTTTGGGCGTCCGGGGGTGTTCTCTGGGGTCCCCTAGGGTCGGCCGCTGTCGACCCCAGCCCCATCCGTGGCGCCCCCTTTGCGGTCATCTTCGCCCACACATATCTTGAAATCTATAGCTCATCTTAAAAATCTAATACACCTTAAACACTTCCTAACGGCCTCCTTAAGACTCCCGAGGCGTTTAATTTCGATTCCGGGTCGGGCCATTTTTCGGCCGAAACGGCCCTCGAAAATGCCCTCCGGGCGTCCCTGGCGTGCTCCGGGGTCGGTGGCCATCGTCCACTGGTCGACCCCGCATCGCCCCTCCTAGGCGTCGCACGCCCCTTAGCCGTGCTACTTTACCCGTTCACGTCCTCGTCCGCACCCTCGCGTTAACCCCTCGCATTATCACCCGTTCTCCACTAGTTCATGCGCACCATGAACACGTAGTTAATTCACAAAAAGGAGGGTCGTTACAAGGAAGATGTCGGAAACAAAAGGCTGGTGGCACCTGAGAGGTGGATCGCAATGAAGCCAGGGATGGTGACACACACCCTCACCGGTAGATGTGCAACACGACGTCGGTAACAAGATCAGATTACATATCATATTAATTTTGGAATGCCGTTCTTAATTCGTATCCTATATTATCCACAAATTGACAATGACGTTCAATTGGTTAATACGATTGTGTAGGAGAGCATTTCTTTAACCAATCAAGTGAACATTCCCCAAATGATCCAAACCCATCGTGCCTCGGCAAGGAAGCCGTCCGCGTACGTGACCTCTCCTTTCGTATAAGATTAGGCAGGCCTCCGACGGTCGAAAAGGAAGCGTGATACCATACCGGAGGTATAAGAACACCCTTTACCATGTAGGTTGTAGACGTCATTGTAGCATGGCTGAATTTGTACCAACTAGTCTTCTAACCATCCTGACTATGTTAAGTTGGACATTGATAAACTCATTCTTGAAGATGTTGATTTAGGTGAGCTGAAATCTTTTGCGGTGGCCGATTGAAATGTATTATCTTATGCTTGGAGTGAACTTCTGGATCCTAGGTGGGATTTTCATGTTCCTTACTGATCGTTATTATGTCCTCGAAACAATAAGGGCTGAAAATGCCATTGTGTAGTGACTATCTTTGCTATGATTTTTTTTATTGCAACGAGCTGCTTTGTGTGGGACTTTCGTTAGCATTTCAACGCATGGAATGTTGTCTCTCAAACCAAATACGTAGATACACAACGACATAAGGACATTGGAAATGATTAAGTTAAGTGGTTAGTCATTGCATTGTGCCCGTTGAAATCTCGACGATCTCTATTGTAGATCATTGACTACCACGGGTTGGTGTTGAGTAGCAACCAACCAAATGATGGTCATACGCGGTGGTACCTCACGAGTTGGTTGGGGGTATGTCAATACCCTGTAAATGAACGTCACACAACAATTATCCGTTACTGATGACACCCCAAAAAATAAGTTAAAATATTCGTCATTTGCAGAACCTGGCATCTCGTAATTATAAAGACTCAAAGATGTCGGTGATCATGGCAGACACTCACAAAAATCTACTGAAATTGTGCAAGTCCAATATTGGAAGAAATGAATGCGTCAAATTGGGAACTGATATTGTTTTTTTCGCCCGAAATTTGTTTTTTAGCTTATTTGTAAGTTGACTTATTTTATCTTTTAAAGATATATATACCTGTGTGTGGTGGAGTCACATTGGATCCACAGGTAGTTAACTTTACCACAGGTGAAGTCCTCATATTAGACACGATGCATCAGGGATCATCGAACTTACATGGGAGAATGGACCTGCATATGTAAGTGTTGACCCTTGTACGAGTAATTTTGGAAGATAATGCTGAGCGTTCAAGTGCCAGGACAACACCGGACTTTCCTTCGCCCATTCGCTATCCTGTGAACGTACCAAACTAATTATTGTTGGGAAACGAAAGTTATGTTATATCTCTAAGTCTAGATCTGATATTATTAACTTCTTAAGACAAGCATCAGCCTTTTCCTTTTTCATTGCATAGCGACGACTATGGGCTTTTCGTTATGAAGTTCATGTCCATGTCCGACCCAACCAAGGGTCTTGGGGACGTGGTGAGTTAGCTCATCATACGAAAGCCTTTTTTCATATGAATTTTCAATATATGTATCGGATGCTTCCCATGTTTTTGTGCCTCGCAGCGGGTTGGCCCGTTGGATAGGTTTCGTTTGACGGTCAGTCTCATAAAATGGCAAGGAAACGGAGTGAAGAAGACTGTCATGGGCAAGATGAACGAAGGCCGAAAGAAGAGGGTGCGTGTCGCTTGGGAAACCCCCCTCATCATGCCATCGTCTAACTCTGACACTTAGATAAACATATTTTTTTTATTGATACGCCCCCATAACCAACAACTGATAAGTTATTTTTGGTAGAGAAGCTTCACCACTGTAGGTATACCGTCATATATTGCACAATAGTTTTTTTGTGCACAAAAGGATGGCAAGTAATGTACCACACAACTTGTAAATACCTTGGATTAAATACCTGGGATTATATGTTGATCTGGCCAAACACGAACATCTTCTCGTCTGATATGTCGTTGTGCTTTCCATTGCAGTCGTCTTTGAAATTTTATTGAATTGCCCCTGTTCCATATTGCACATACTAGATTGGTGAACCCTTGACATATTGGGCACAGATTCACCCCTCAAATGCACTTTATTGCATTTATACTTGTCATCACTAAATGGCAAAGCACTCCGTTTAGCCATATCCGTATTTTCTAAAGCGACTGTCAATTCTTGGATGGAATGGTGGACATGCTTCACTTTTCCCTCCAAGAAAACATAAACGTCGACAAGCCGTGGTTAGTATTCCTTGGGAATTCTTCAGGTTTGATGTTGTACGCGTCGCCACTGGCGACAAAAAAATCTAGTACTCTAGATCCTTTGGTCTAACGATGCAGCACAAGAGGCAGTGGGATGCTCTTCATGCCTTCGACCTTCATGATGAGAAAGATATGTGCACAAGGCAGCCCATACATCTCAAAAAGTTGACAGCTACAATTCAACGACTGTCGATACTTGCATGAATAAACTTCAGTCCCCATAGGATCTTGGTCATGACTGCCTAGCCGATATACTCGATTAATATTTCCATTGATCATACCTTCGACAGAAAACAATGCTGCCCTTTGGATCTGCAATTGAACCTTGCGAAACGAGGTAAGAGTATTGACCCGACTTGCGTCCGCCTCAAGGCTACGTAACATAGTTCTCAACTGATATGATTTGTTTACGGAATTGTAATCTACCATGCTTTCTTTATGATATAAATCTGTCATGGCTCGTTCATAGTGATGTAAGAATTCATGAACTTTATGCTTCGTCTTCAAGTATCCCATCATGAACGCGTGCATTTGCTCACAACGCTGCATACTCCTTATCTCAACCCACAAATGTCCTTGACAATATGTCATCCACCATATATGTCTGCTCTCGTATAGTTGATTTAGCCATCGAATATTAACTGAGCCAGTATTTTTCAACATCCCGTCCCACTCTTGCTCCACCTCATCGCTGGGCTTCGCATTGTACATGAAGAAGGGATGATCCGACTCATATGCCAAAGGCAAAGACGATGTCTTGCAGTTGATCATATTTCTCGTACGGCAGCGATCATCGCCCTATCGGCATGGGTGACCAGCTTATCAGTACTTTCGATCTTATTACATGCGCATGAGTGCTTAACAGCCCCTTGTAATCCTTTGTTGTCTCGGAAACCATTAAGGCGGCCCCGAATACAATGTTTTGATGATGGGGGTTGACGCTGACGAGGAATATCATTTGCATACCATATGCATTGGTCTTGAAGGTTAAATCTAAGGCGACGACGTCACCGAATGCTCCGTAATCCAACTTGGATTTTATGTCAAACCAGTACATTCAGACGAATTCGCCGTCCTCAATGGTTGTCACCAATGATACACCTTGATCGTAAGCTTGTCTAGATTGTAGATAAGCGTATGCAGCATCAAACAATGCGGAACTGCCAAACCGTTCATCCTTCAACTTGCAGTTGTTCATGTCTTTCATTAAGAAGCCAACGCGATCGTGCCCTCCGAAAGCGTAAACCAGCAGCCAAATTATTTCGCATTGCCTGAAATCCATGCTTAACATTCGTTTCATGGCTACCATGTCCTCATCCGTCACAGTGCGACATTCGCGCATGAAACATGATAGTGGGCCGGACACCGACTCGTGATTGTGACTTAAGTTTGCTAATGTGATACACCATCGACCATTGTAGCCCACTCTGGTTGTAACCTCACAAGGGCAGCGCAACCTCGTGGACGCCCTCATTCACGACGGTACGGCTACGACAGATCTACGCCTCAGATGGCCTTCGCGCGAGCACACCCAACTATGCATTACACACTCGCCATTTTGCCAATGTCGCTTGTCATTTTTTCTCGTAGAGAACCCCTGAACTAACCCGTACATCCTGAACAGTTGCCCAACCTCATCTGCCGAACCAAAGGTCATTTTCATCATCTTTTCCTCCAACATTCGTGACACGATCATCAAACACTCGGCTGCGTCTTCATTTTCCAAAGTTTCAAAACCACATTCAAAATGGACACACGCAGGTCTCAACCAGATTCGCCCAGTCCTTGCCTACAACTAATTCCGCGAAAGGACAACTTCATCGTTTTCTAGTATAACTCTCCGCTGGTCCATCAGTGTGGTCCACCTCTAGGACAGGTGAACTTCTCGCCCTCTCCTTCCGAGCTAGCTCGTGCCAGATTGTGAATAGAGCGATCTTCCCGTGCCAGATTGCACAAGATTCTAGGGATTATTAAACCAATTCAGTTTTATTAAACCAGCCCGCATCATTAAACCACTCCCTCGTCCATATTACATTTTTTAGTCCAGGGAAGCAATGTCAGGTAATCATTAGCTCAGGATCTCATGGATTTTGCCACAGAACACGATCACCCAACATCAGAAACATTTGAAAAGGAAAAGAAAAAAAACGCTACCTAATAACCAGAAGACGTGCAAACCAATCATGGGTATACAAAATAATAACTGCAACCTCTGTCCGGATTATCTGCTCGCATGTATTACTCAGCTTAATTTATTAACTCCAACAACCGCAATCTGAGTTCAGTAACTTGGATGTGACGGAGAACCAATTCGCTCCTGGCATTAATTACTACAATTGTACTAATTAAAAGTTTGTATAATATACAAACGTGATACTAGTACGTGAACAAGGAAACTGTTAAGAGGGGCAATGTTAAGGATCGACTTCGGCCATCCCCTCATGAACAAGCCATCAGGGATGGACCTCCTATCGTACAGTTTCTCGAAAAAGCTGACACTTATCGTCGATGCAGTCCTATTCTGAGGAACAAGATACTGATCTCTCAGCCGTGTCACCTTTACTCGTACAATTACCTACAGAAGCTGATTGTCATGTCTTCGACGAATAAGTTTGACATCGTCTTAGTTGACAACCAGATCCAAGGTATGATCGAAACAAATCCAATATATTGTATGGCTGTTTTTATTCATAAAGAGGATGTAGGACAAGTCCAAGGGTATGATCCCCAGAATGGACAATTTATTCAGGTATACCTTGAATACTATCGATCATGTCAACGTCGGCTTGACTTTTCCCATTCTGATGATGATGAGCGGAGACAGGTTAACCAACGGTCTCCACTTCCGTCTAAGAGCAGTAGGAAAAGGAAGGAAAGATATCGAAGGAGAGCAGAGGAGAAATGACAAAAATCTGTTGACCCTGCAATGGTCGAAGGGGAGAAAATCGATTGCGATGATATTTTCATGATCGATGATTATGTTCACAATGATGATTCTTCTATGGGAAAAGAAAAAAATGCTGAGGACGATGATGTTGAAGATACCTTCGACGACTCAATCCAGTCAGGTTCGATGCTCCTGACAACCCTGTGGAGTGTAACGTCATCATGTTACCCATAGAGTTTGCGGGACCTACAATCGATAAACATATCCCAGGTATTCTTAATACTTCGACTACTCGGGTCGTTCGTTGTCCTATAGGCTTTCCAGTAAATTGGTTTATTAAGGATACTCCTTCGATGCAGTCTCAGATGCATTCTTAATACGTAGAGGCAGAATTTAATAGCATTGTTCTAAAGAAAGTTTTGGTCGATAGTGGCGCAACGGTCAACGTAATGCCTTTGCGTACTCTCAAATATTTAGGGTATGACAAGGCTAATGTTACCAATACCGATATAGGCATAACGGGCTTCAATGGCCTTATGTCGAAGTGTGTGGAAATATTCCCACTCAAACTAAAAGTTGGAAGATCCACGATCAATACTGCTTTCTTTATAGTAAACGTCGATACTACCTTTACCGCCCTTTTGGGTCGAGATTGGCTCCATAAGACAGCAGTGATCCCTTCAATTCTTTATCGAGAACTTATCCTTTTGCTAGATTTAGAAGTTGATGTTGTTAAAGCTGATCTGTCCATCAATTATTGTCTTACCCCTGTCGAAATTTGTACAGGAAATATTATTGGTGATGTCGATAACATGAGTTTGAAGAAGAGGTATTCTCTTGAAGACCCAAATGTCGGACCCTTAGGAGAATCGATAGGAAAGTTCGAGTATCTTATCAAATACGGAGGCCCTCCGTACCCTATAGTCGATGTTCCATCTGGTTGGGACTCTGATGAAGTACCTCCAGCCGTCGAAGTTGAGGCTCGGGCAAAGAAGGAGGCAGAGCTTGCTGTAATCCTTTGCTCCATTAAGGAAGCTGCTGGGTTACCCCCTATTGTTGAATAGGACAACGTTGAACCCGTCGATGGAGAAGTGAAACCTCAGACCGAACATGGAAAGGAGGATCCCGATCGTAACCCGGACTTGGAGCCCGAGAGACTCCTCCGGGAGGAAGAAGATGATTGAAAATGAATAGGAATACGTACTCTCTGATGTCTTAGAGCGACTACGATTGTATAGGGTAACTAGACATGTAGTTAGTCTAGAAAAGTGTCTAGAAACCAGTTCGCTAGACGTAGATAGTCCCGACCAGCATGCTGAAGAGGAAGGGTCGAATCTTGGCTTGAAAGTGTGTAGATTCGACTGGCGTTGTATGTCATCCGATTATGAATAAAACAACGTTTTGTGATAAATCCATAGTTGAATCTCCTGAGGATCGATGCACTTTAATGATCCCTCGAGATCCTCTTGTAACTGTGAATTTGAGTGACGATGAAATCCAACGCCTACCTTTATAAGTGGTTCGATTGACAAAGATCTTTTCCAATCAATCCTGAACCTTCTAAAGGAGTTCAAAGATTGTTTTGCATGGGACTATACTGAAGTGCCTGGTTTGGATCTGCAGTTAGTTGAACATACTTTACCAACTAGGCCAGACTTCAAAACCTGTAAAACAAGCTCCACGTCGACTAGCAAACGAGCATAGACGACAAGTTTTTGATGAAGTAAAGAAATTGTTCGACGTTGGGTATATAAGGACATCTCGATACATAGAATGGATTTCTTCCATTATCCCTGTAAAAAAGAGAATGGAAAAATTTGAGTTTGCATCGATTTTAGAGATCTTAATAAAGGAACTCCAAAGGACGAATATCTGATGCCAATAACGGATGAACTCATCGATAAGACATCTGGATATAAAATTATGTCTTTCTGGATATAGCTAAATCTTCATTGCTGAGGATGATGTTCATAAAACAGCTTTTCGTTGTCCCTTCGGATTTTTTGAATGGGTTGTTATGCCTTTTAGTTTGAAGAATGTTGGCGCAACCTATCAAAGAGTAATGAACCTTATCTTCAACCTATTAATCGGTTCGTCAGTCGAGGTTTATATTGACGATATTGTGGTGAAATCGTTGGCAGACCATTGCCATGTCGACGATCTTCGAAAAGCTTTTCTTCAAATAAGAAAGCATAACTTGAAGCTAAACCCCATGAAATGTGCCCTTGGCGTTCGCGCCGGTTAGTTTTTGGGATTTTTAGTTCATTATCGGGGTATAGAAATCGACCCAGGCAAAATTAAGGTTATTCAGGATCTACCTCCTCCAGCGACTAAAAAGCAGCTTTAGGCTTTGTTGGGAATAGTTAACTATCTAAGGCGATTCATAGGTAATCTAGCCAGTTGAACGACGGTATTTTCTAACTTATTGAAAGGAAAAAGTAGTTTCGAATGGATTGATAGTTATCAGGAATCCTTTGAAGCTATTAAAAAGTATCTTATCAATCCACCGGTCCTGGTCCCTCCGAGGCATGATCGACTTTTTTCATTGTATATCGCTGTGGGCAATAAGGTTCTTGGATCAATGTTGGTACAAAAAGATAACCAACATAAAGAGGGAGTCATCTATTACTTGTCTCAAATTCTTACTCCCGTCGAATATAGGTATACTAATAATGAGAAACTATGCCTTTCATTGTATTACGCTGTCATGAAAGTTGGAACCTATATTGGGAGTAAAACAATATATATAGTATTGAATGCTCCCATTTTGAAGGTGTTGTTCGATAGCCTTATGTTGTCCAGAAGACTTAGCAAATTGAGTCTTATTTTGTCTCCCTTTGACAAATATTGGTTGACTTTTTAGCCCAATGAACGAATTCTAAGTTAACTAGTTCTCAATATCCGAAGGAATTTTGGGAGGCTTGGTTTAATGGGTCTGTATCCAATGAAGGAGACGTGGATTATATAGGAGGTGCCTGAAGATGAACGGACGCGTCGGAGGAAGGGGGCTAATTATTTATATGGCAAACGACATTTTGGGCTTCTGCGACGGGCTTTGATGGATGCTAGGATCGACGCCCTCTGCGAGATCCTCAATCGACATGACAAGGCAAAAATCGACACTGGAGTCAAGAATTAGTCGAACAGGGCAGTTCGATAAAAAGTGTGCTCGAAGGTAAAGCTTCATCGAAAGACTTCACTTTCGATGTTGGATATGAAGAACCAAAGCCATGGCTCGCCAAGCATCGATGATGGAATAGTCTTAGTAGATAAGTAGCAGTCAGTCTTGGGTTAGCACGTGTTAAATGTGCGTCGGTTGACGGTTATTAGTTAGTGGTTTATAAATAAGTCAGTCATGGTCGATTGTTATACATGATAATCATTCTATGACCCTGAAGTACTGCTTGATTGTCAACTTATCTGTTTGTAATCGTTTCAAGTGTTGTTGTACAATGGGTGTAAGTCTCTTATTTTACATTTAGTGAATCTTTATTTGTTCTTCTTTTACTTTTATTGGCGAACACATTTTCTTATAATACTTTGAGTTCCCGATATATTGCAACGTGTTTTGTCACGCGAACAGGCGCCTCATGTGGCTAATTCTGACAAGGCTCCTCAACGCACCCGTGATTTTAACTTCGATGGCAACCACACCGCCAGAGTCAGAACCACCCATCTTACTATTTTTCCTTGCATGCCTACATAATATTGCATAATTACAGTTATCCGGTTAACACAAACCTCTCACAATGGTGGGTGGGTGATAGACTCAGTGAAGTACGACGACGTCTCTCATGCATCCAACAGGCCCAATGAAGACGAATGATCGGCTCACAAGAAACCTCTCTCAGTTTGCTCCTTATCTTCTTCAAGCTCAAATATACTGTTGGTTCGTATTTTTCTCCCAAAGTGATTGAAATGTTTACTTACCATATGACTCTAAAAAAAACATGTTTTTTTGTTTGTTATTTGACTCTAAGAAGGAGAATTATAACATTTATTGCAAACAACTCTCTCGTTTCACATCACATGATAGTGGATATAAGTGCAAAGTATTTTTCGCATACTTGTTCATCAAAAAACTCAGGGTTCTGCATAGTTGAATTGAAGTGCTCCACATTGTATGAATTGCTTTCGACTAATCATAAGAAAAATAACTTATGCCAAAGCAACTAAAATCCCGTGTGCCTTTAGTAAATTACTATTTTTTTACACATGCAAACCTCTCATATAATAATTTACGAGTTGCCATGTTTGTCCAATAACTTAAGATTTTAACCTTTTTATGAGATAAAAACAATATGGCGACCTGAAACCAGCGATCGATCATTGGTTTTCGAAACTATGCATTTTTTGTATCGTAAAAATGTCAAAGAAATCACCAGTTTCAAGTTGCCGAATTTTTATATTGTAAAAGACACCGTAAAAAATTAGTAAATTACCGAACAATCAAGGCAACACGGAAATTGAAATATGCGTAGATGAAAAAAAGAAAGAGTACTGATTTACGAGAAATAAGTGTACAAGATTTTTAGCGCTTACAATTTCTGCAAAATCAATATAAGTAAATATCAAACATGTTTTAACGCTCATCAAAACGGAGGTCATTTCAACAACAGCACACCAAACCCTTTTCCCTCCTTCCAAATCCCAGATTTTTTTTTGGGGGGGGGGGCAAAATAAGTCGGAGGAAATCGTCTTGGTAAAGAATTGGTATTAACTTTTTCTGGGAGAAACTATAGGAGGAGAAAACTGAAGTCGTTCACACAAAGGGCTTAGGCATCGAAGATCCGAACTAATCCCCGGTTCGAAAATCTTTATATGGGACGAAAATGAATAGATGATTTCAATACCAAAAACGAAGGGAAACGTCTCTAAAGTTGCAGAATGGAGTGACGTAGGGATGGACGGAAGGTTGTGTTTAGGGGTGCGATTGGAAACGAGACAAACTGGGATACATGAAGGATAGGTTAAGATTCAACCTCCACGGATACAGAAACACCACAATGAAAACAGAACTCGAATAAATTCGTTTGGTCGTGGATATAGATACACCACCACGAATAAGACGAGGGCGAGGCACAACGCGGAGGAGACAGATACACCACCACCGGTTGATACGCTTAACTCAATCCGCATTTGGAATCCACCAAATGACGAACGAGATTGAAGGAGAAATCCACTCACTTCGATAGAAAGACAAAATCTTACAAAGGGTTTATATTCTGATCAAAAGTTGTTCAAATGCTTAAAAGGGCGCCCATTATATAGGGATCACCAGAACAAGAACATAAATGAACTTAGACAAGATGCATGCATGGTCACATTCATCGATGAACCATAAAATGGCTTATTGAAAATGCAACAAACATAACTACTAATGCATGAAAGGGATAACGTATTAATGATCTGCTTTGACGGCTTCCGTCGATTGCTTCGACGTATCCGTACTTGCTTCGACAGACCCTTATTTCGAAGGCTCCTTACTTCGACGGACTCTTGCTTCAACAATTAGTCGATGATGAGCAAGTTGATAACTATGGTCGATGGTGCGACGATGGTCTATATATCAAATCTCCTTCTAATCCTATCTCTGAAACGATTAAGTTGGAACAGCCGACCAGACAATGGCACCAAGGGCACCACCAGTCCAAACGGGATTTCCCTTTCGAGACATCGCACTAAGTCAAGCACTTCCTGCAATATCATCAGCTCAAACTCGATCGTTTCTTCCATCGTTATGTACATTATCCGCCCAATGAAACTTGTAAAGGGGTTGTCTGTATCCCAGCTTGTAAAGGGGTTGTATGTATCCCAGCTGGCGCCAGGGCTTTCCGACTCGTTGCATTTGCGGTAGGCGGACTCACAGTTGGATCCATGTTTAGGTTTGAAGACCTGCCTCATCAACAAAACCTGCGAGCGAATCTGCTGGCCTAGCTTTCAACACAACGTAGCTGGATCACTGCTTGATCAAGTTGGAACCTTCTCTACTTCGAGGAAGAAGATCAAGCAGAGTTGCAGAAAGCAGAATTGCAGAAGGAAACAAACTGCCTCTATATTTTCTGTTAATTCGGTTACACCACCACTGTACAACTCAGACCACACACAATAGGCTTACATAATGGGCTTTACAACTTAACCCAACTACAACATCCATAGACAAAATTAGTCTAAGCCTAAACTGACGAAGCCCACTTGTGGTCCATGTTGTAGCCACTTCTTCTTCTTCTTCTTCTCTCTTCCTTCACTCTCTTCATCCACAGCCAACACGTTTATCTTCATCTGTTTACACTCCCCCTCAAGATGGGATCTATAGATGTCCAACAATCTCATCTTGCCAATAAGAAACTGAAACCTCGAGGGATGCAAACCCATGGTCGGCAAATCTGCAATCTGCAGATGTGTAGGCAAATGAACAACTTGTATCTGACCTGATGCTACTCTTTCTCTTACAAAATGCAAGTCAATCTCTAGATGCTTCGTTCTCTCATATAAGACAGGATTTTTACTCAAGTAAATCGTTGACTTATTGTCACAATAAAGCTGTATAGGCTCAACAGACAATACTCCAAAATCTTTAAGCAAAGCAACAAGCCAGACAACCTCTACTATAGTTGCAGCCACAGCCTTATACTCTGCTTCAGTAGATGACCTAGAGACTGTAGATTGTTTCTTAGACTTTCAACTTATCAAAGAATCTCCCAAGAAAATGCAGAAACCTGTAGTAGATTTCCTTGTTTCCAAACAGCCTTCCTAGTCACTGTCTGTTTATGCCATAAGCTCCAGTTTTGACTTGCTTGAAAACAGAACACCCTGCCCTGGTGTGGCTTTGAGATACCTTAAAACTCCACACGCAGCTTTCCAATGTTTCTGAGTAGGACAATCCATAAATTGTGCTAACAAATGCACTGAGTAAGCTATATCAGGTCTAGTAATGCCCAAATAAATGAGCTTACCAATCAACTGCCTGCAAGAGGTTATCTCAATACCACCTGATCCATCGTCATGCACCAACTTTTGATTTGGCTGCATTGGTACTGAACTAGGCTTTACAGCCAACTTTTCCATTTCTTCCAAGAGCCTTAAAGTGTAAGCTCTCTATGATAGAAAGATGCCTCTACTTGACCTTGCAACTTCTAAACCCAGGACGTATTTCAAATCCCCTAAGTTTCTCACCTTGAAATAACTTTCAAGATGCTTCTGTAAGTTGTCTATCGCCTGCTCATTAGATCCCACAATAGCTATATCATCAACATAGACAAGAATAGCCACAAAGCCTTCTTTACTCTCTTTAGTAAACAAGGAGTATTCTACCTTTGATTGATTAAAACCTCCTGCCAACAAGCACTCAGTAAGCTTACAATTCCATTGCCGAGAAGATTGTTTAAGACCATATAAAGATCTCTTCAATCTGCATACCACCTTGGATTGGTTTGATGAATTCAGAATCTCCCCCTGAATCACCAATCCAGGTGGAAGCTCCATAAACACCTCCTCCAATAATAAGTCTCCTTCAAGAAAGTATTATGTATATCAAGTTGGCGTAAACACCACCCTTTGGCAGCTGCCAAAGCAAAGAAAACACGCACTGATGTATGTCGAGCAACAGGACTGAAATTCTCCTGATAATCCAGACCCTCTTGCTGTGTGTAACCCTTTGACACCAGGCGTGCCTGATACTTTTCAACACTACCATCAGCATGCAGCTTTATTTTATACACCCATTTGCAACCAATGGCTTGTTTTCCTTCTGGCAAATGAACTAACTCCCAAGTCTTATTGTCCTCCAAAGCAGAAAGTTCAGCGTTCATGGCCTCCACCCATTGTGGTGATAGTTTAGCCTGTCTGTATGTCTGAGGCTCAAGATTGGCTTCTAGATTTAAAACAAAAGACTTATAGGAAGGAGAAAGTCGTGAATAAGCAATGAAATGATCAATAGGATAAGCAGGTAAGAGTGAAGAGGAAACATACCTTTCATGCTGCAATGAGATAGGATCAGCTATGCTTAAGGAAAGGTTATGATGATATTGCTGAAGATATGAAGGTATCATTCGAGGTCTAGTACTACTCATAATTGTCGCATTTGTTGCTTCATCAGATTGTGATGGAGAAATTGAATGAGTAGAATGAGATGCAGATGAAGATGCAGATGAAGAAGCAGATTGAGATGCAGATTGAGATGCAAATTGAGATGCAGGAACTCCACATCATACAAAACAGAACTGGGTGCCTGGTTCTATGGAACCACAAGAAATGGAAAACTATCAGTAGACTGACCATTACTAGTTGTAGAAAGAAAAGGAAATAGAGATTCATAGAATATGACATCCCTAGAAACAAAAACTTGATGATTATCAAGGTTATATAGAGAATAACCTTTGACTTGTAGTGGATAGCCAATCCAAACACATCTAACAGCTCGTTTATCAAATTTTCTTCTATTTTGGGAAAGAGTACTTGCAAAACAGAGTGAACCAAAAACTCTCATATTGTGAAAAGAAGGTTTCTGTCGAAATAGGACCTCATAAGGAGTCTTAAATTTTAGAGTTTTAGATGGAAGCCTATTTATGATATAAGTGGTAGTAAGAACAGCATAACCCAAGAATTTAAGAGGCATCTTAGCCTGAAACATTAAAGCACGTGCAACTTGTAAAAGATGTTGATGTTTTCGCTCAACTATTCCATTTTGTTGAGGAGACTCAACCCATAAAACTTGATGTATAATGCCATGGTCTTCATAAAGTTTTTCATTGAAAGTTCTAAGCAATTATCAGACCGAATTACCTTCACTGATTTACCAAATTGAGTTTTAGCAAACATACAGAATTATTTCAGATATGTTTGTGCTTCTGATTTACAACGCATGAGATAAACCCAAGTACCTCTAATGTAATCATCAACTATGGTCAGAAAATATCTAAAACCCCCTATTGCTTCATGAAAGAAAGGACCCCATATATCACAATGTATTAGCTCAAATGACACAGAAGTATGTGAATTACTCAATGGAAAAGATAAACGTTTTTGCTTTGATTCATGACAAGATGTACAAACATTATCTGCAAGAATGGATATTGAAGCATTCATCTTATTCAACACTCTCATTTTCTCAACTGATGCATGACCTAGCCTTGAATGCCACAAATCAAATTTTTCTAAAAGTACATGAGTAGAAGCAACATGACTACTAATATTTGTAAGATCTGGAAGCAACAAAGAGTTGTCTAGGGCATTGCTAGTACACTGATTGAATTGACCCTTCATTTCTTCCATCACATAAAGCCCATCTTTTTGCTTAGCCAATCCAATCGTCATCAAGCTTTGCAAGTCCTGAATCAAACAGAATTCTTTGAGAAAAATAAAACAAATCTTGCTGTACAAAGCAACTAGCTGAAATAAGATTGAATTTGAAATTAGGAACAAACAAAGCCCCATGTAGACACACATGTTTATTCAGATAACATAGGCAAACATGAGTAGCAAGAACAAAAGAATTATTAGGAAGCTAAATTTTTAAAGGAACACACAATAATTGGGCATTTTGTAGGAGAGACAAGTCTGCTACTATGTGATCAGTAGCCCCTGTGTCTACAATCCAAAGATTAGGATTAAGAAGTTTATTAGGAACAGAAAGAACCTGGACTAAAGACCTCTTACCTGCTTGGTTTTCAATAAAAGAAACAAAAGTAGTAGAATTTTCACCCAAGACTGCAAACTGGTCTTCCTTGAGCATGGCCATTAATTTTTGAACCTGGTGTTTTGAAAGACTCAACTCAGAAGCCTTTACTAAATCCTCATGTGGTTGTTGAGTTGTCATCACACTAAGCTGATTCACCCTCTTTCCTACAGCGAACCTTCCTCCTGTGTAGCCTCTACCTCGTCCACCTCTGTTAGTTCCAGTGAAACCTGCAGGAAAGCCTACTAATTGATAACATCTTTCCTTAAGATGACCACTTCTGCCACAATGATCACAAAATAGATCCAATCTTCCCTTCCTTCTGTCTACAGACTGTATTTTCTCAGAATTTACTGCCATAACCAAACCTTCACTCGTATTGAGTGGTCTTTTTCATTTCCTTCTGCACATCTTCTCTATGAACTATATTATAGGCTTCACCAAGTGTAGGAAATGGTTTACCCATCAAAATCTGTGATCTCAACCCAACAAACTCTTCATTTAAGCCATTTAGAAACTTAAACACCATATCCTTTTGATGTTGTTCTGCAGAAATCCTCGCCCAATCACATTTACAGCCAGTACATACAAACTAACATATTTTGATTGGTCCAAGCCTTGTAATGATCGGCGACCTTCCGTGTGAAGATCTTGGTATTTTCATCCTCTAGAAACTGGAGTCAGCTGCACGACATAACCCAACAAGCGACATTTACATGGTTTCTCTTCTCTTATGGTTGCTCCGACAACGCAATTACTATGTCTCGAGTGGCATGTACACGTTATGATATCCTCATTGGCGTCGGGGGATATGTGTGGGTGAATCAACGGCGCTTAGGGGAGTCTTTATTATTTTGTTGTCCTGGACATTTTGTTGCCCATTCTGGGGAGCACCAAGAAGGTTGGTCTGATCACCCGCAGTATATGTTTCATAATCAATACGATTTGTAGTCATTCTCGTTACACTCTGAGTACTTGGAATTCCACGTTTTCACACGAAATTCATTTCTACCTCCCACTGCAGTCACCAAAAACGTATTTGCGAACGAAAAATACGTGGCGATATAATGGGGGACTAACACAAAGTTAAAAAAAAAAAATATGGTCGCCAAGACTTTTAAACAAGCAGTAATACAAAGCAAAAGAATAAAAACGCATGAACAAGAACACTTACTTTCATTTCTAGAGAACAAGTTACAGAAAGACAATCAAGCAGCCGTTTTGGGTCTTTGAATGATTATCGTGTGTTTATAACAGAAGACTGAATGCATATTTATACTAACACTTGATCGTATCCAGACAATAACCGCTAATACAATTGCTAACATAACTACTAAACACGTTTTGCACATATTTTAACGGTACTCCATATAATTCAAACAAGACTCGATGAGGCTTCGGCAACAAATTGACAAAGTCTTAAAACTTCTACTCGAACTCTTCCTTGGATAGTCATTTCCTTCGACAGAGTCTTAATTGAACCTCACTTTGTCCTACTTCGACGTGTCTTGCTTCTACCGGGTGCTCCTTCGACTGCATCTGTCATCGTAATGATGGGCCTTATCATTATTGAAGCCCAAAATGAATTTAATGTGACGTAAGACGACTGGAGGGACAACTACGGTGACGGAAGTTCTTGTCAATCCCTTGCCAAATCAGACGCATCCCGCCAAATAAATTACTCAGTGTTGGTCCATTTGGGTCCAGGGTCTTACGCGAGTCATTTACTGGGCTTTGAGATACATTGGGTTGGGTCATATGGAGGTCTGTGGAGCTAAACTTACCGAGTTTCCGTTTATCTAACATGACCACAAATTTTGGTGACACGACATGAGACCGTGTTAGCTCGACTTTTGTTTCTTAATGACGTCATTTGGCGAAATATTTCGTAAAATGACGCATTAAGGAAAATAATTCGCGAACTAACCCACCTAAGTCGGCCTTACAAAGGCCGACTTCCACGTGTAATTTTTTTTTTTTTGCCTTCAAATTGAAAAAAAAAAAGCCTAAGTGAGGGAAGTCGGCCTTTCCATTAAATTTTTTTTTTTTTGGCCTTCGAATTAGAAAAAAGTGAAAAAAAAGCCTCGTGTGAATGACCATTGAATTTGTTTTTTTACTAAGTGTAGAGAAGTCGGCCTTTTGGTGAGTCATTAGAGGAATATTGAAACTTAAGGCGTCATTTGGCTAAATATTTTGTCAAATGACGTCGTTAAGGAATAAAACTCGTATTAGCTCAACCCTCATTTCAATGCTTTCAAGAGGCTAAAAAAGCAAATTAAAAAGTAACAGAAGTTCAGGCCAGGAGCACACCGGCAGCACAGGTAGCCGATTACAGTTTCACAGTACGATAGATAATTGCCAACAAATTCTTCAAAGTACCACAATGGTACCCACGATGATGACCGCGATGACCAGGACAACCAGGCCTGTGATAATTACAGCTGTTTCCACGGAATATGAGTCCCCGGAAGCACCTCTCCCCCTGGCAAAGGCAGCTTGAATTATTGAGATGGTACTCGCGAACAAGTCCACGAGCCTGTTCCATATGATTTTCATGGCTTCCACGACCTTATAAAACACCATCCTAACCCGCCAATTTATTTGGTTCCCGAGGCTGCTGGTCTCATCATCCTCATTGAGAAGCGGCCCATCTCGCGGATTCAGACAGTTTGTTAAATCTTCCCCAATTCTCCTCGCATGCTGAACTGCGAGTTAAGAAATTAAATGGAAGATTTAGTCTTCTGTGGACCAAGCAAGGTGTCGTTAGGTTTTCGCATTCTAGAAAAATTTATTAATAGTAAGCAACTACCGGTCGGTTCGTGTACCTATGTTTCCAAAATTCAGCATCCCCCGAAGCCTTTCCCATATGACAGAAACCACGACTGGATCGCTCACCAGTGCTGCGACGACTTCCTGTGAAGCAGACATCATAATCGGCTCTATCACATCTAAATACACAAAATATACAAGTAATCACAACCTGCGTCTCCGAGCTTTGCCTCAGCAACTCGAAGGCCACCCTAGTATTATTGTGCCCATCAATATGTGAAGTCGCCCTAGCTCTCATAGAATCGGAGGATAAGTAACTGCAGGTTTGGCCCACAACCAAGGGGAATGAGAAAAAGAAAAGAAAAGAAGAAGAATGATGTAGGAGAAGTTTTGAAGGGGGGGGCAGATCTTACGCGACTCCGGCATCGCGAACTTGGGCAACAGCAACAGCAGCCTCCTGGCGAGTGGGAATGTTCACCTGATACAGACGCTCTCCAGGGATGCTTATATGCATAACCGGGCGGGACATGGTGGACAGGTCCATCACAGCTCTAAGATGATAGAAATTAGTGGAGTTGTGGGATATGTGTGGGTGAATCAACGGCGCTCTATTATTTATAGCAGCTCGAATTAACATTGAAGAAATTATTGCAAGGAAACTTCCCAAATTTCCAATAAAATATCAACTATTTATCTAGAGGGTGTTCCAGTGGAGCTTCGAATTAATTTACCCTTTGATTTAGGGTTCGTTTGGGCATTGAGGAAGCTTATAGACCCCGTGATTATTGAAAATAGCTATAAAAAAAACCTAATTTATTGTTTTTAATTAACCTTTTAAAAAAGTGATTAGTAAATAAAAAAGTTGAACTAAATTCTTTAAAGTCGAATTCTTAATCAATAAAGATACCATAAAAATATGATAATAAAATAATATTTAATATCTTAGAAAATAGCACATTTTCACCACAATAAATTTATTCCAACCAAGTTATTATTTTACGCGTTCGTGGAAAGTAAGGGGGTGGGGCCTCGGACTCACTGAGGGGGAAGACCAGTCCTCATCAAGACCGAGTCTACATAAATTTAGAAACGAGTTTTTCGAAGACAAAAAAGAAAAGAAAATGATAATATTGGCATTTTATTTTTGAAATATGATGTTGAAAATAAATTCGACAGTAAATGGTGCGTGAAATTAAAAAAGAAAATGAATACGCCCCGCGGGGTTCCCGATAACATTGGGGGAATTGACTAAACCTAGTAGGAAGTTCATCCACGAGAAGTTGCAATTACGCTACAAGATCATGGACTTCTCGTCTGGCTACTTGCAACCATGATGGACTGCGGAATCCATCGATTGCCTCTTCATAAACACGTAACTCGTAACACAAAGAAAAGTTATACAAATCCCTAATGAAGATACCCTTTTTTTCAATATATTTTGCTTCACTGGAGTGGTGGTTCGTCAGTAGGTTTTGATGACCTTTCCTTATAATGTCTTGGTCAGGATACAGGAAGAAATCAAACGTGGAATCGCGCATGCATCACATTTTCCACCTCCAGCTGCAACCGCGTCGGATGGAGGGAATGAGACAGGCTTGATGAGGCCCGACCGGCAATGGCAGAGGAAGAAGAAGAAGCAATGTTATGTACGCCCGCCATTAAAGTAAAAAACGTGCGAGGCAAGTTTGTTAGCTTGTTAACACTCGCAATGAGACAGGGTTGATGAGCCCCAGACTGACGAAACGTGCGTGGCAAGTCTGTCCCAAAGTAAAGAACGAGACATTCCCACCATTGAAGTTCTTCTATATGATAACCTCCCATTTCTATTAAGTGCAGTAGTTGGACCAAGTATTAAATGAGTAGTAGGTCGTCTAGGAGGTAAAACTGAGCTCCATCGTTTGGTCGATCATTTTCAAAACTTATTTGAATATAGATGCAATTATAAGCCTAAATTTCATAAAATATTTAATTTAACGTTAATTATTAATGTTATAATCTTTTAACTAATTTCTTGGTCAGTGAAAAACACCGAGAAAAGCATTATTGCATTATTTTCTTCAACCAGTAAAATAATGCTCTTCGAACACAGCTGACTTCTTCTCAGAGGGGGTGATGCTTCGCTGCGACCGGGTATGAGACGGGCTTGATGAGCCCGACCGACGAGGACAGATGCAGAAGAAGAAGCAATGTTAGGTCTGCCATTAATCGTCTCTTGTTCACACTTGCAAGTTGCAAAACGTATCGGGCAAGCTTTGCTTATCCATCCACCGCATTCATTGGCGTCCCAGACGACTAAATCAGAGACAGCAAGCTTGGGGCAAGCTTTGCTTATCCATCCACCGCATTCATCCCAGACGACTAAATTAGAGACAGCAAGCTTGGGGCAAGCTTTGCTTATCCATCCACCGCATTCATCGGTGTCCCAGACGACTAAATCAGAGACAGCAAGCTAACTTCCTCATCTTGAATACCGGGATTGCTAACTTCACAAAGAAGCTTCGAGGAACTCCCCTCCGATCTAGTGGAAAAGAAATTGTCCAGAGGTTGCCTTGGTCTGTGTTTTGAATTGTCGAATGTCAAACGTTATGCATGTCCTTTTAACTGTTTGTAATTCCCTTCGTAGGCCATGCGCCACTTTTTGTCGGTGCCTCATGCAGAGCATGGAAACGACGAGGGCGCGAGCAGGCCAATTAGTAATCGAGGGGTCCATCTCAATCTTCTCCACAGTACACGACACTCGAGTCGAAATGCCAACCATATATTTTGATTGGTCCGAGCTTTGTAATTGTTGGATCGTTCAGGAACACTAAGAGATGGGTGAATTAGTGTTTATAACTTTTTCGCCCTTTTCTCAGTGTAAGCGGAAGCGTACTGTAACTCAGCAGAGCGTTTCTTAGAATGAGATCTACTTCGCTGTAACCGTTACGATTTTGTTGAGTAGGTTTTCGTACGAGTGTTGCGCGATCGTAATGGATACAGTAGTTTATAGTGGTTCGGTCTTAATCGACCTACGTCCACTTTCCACCAACAAGGTGATTCCACTATATAAAATAATGGGTGCAAAGGACCCTTGCACTAGGCGTTTGGTTCTCACAAAGTGAGATTTAGAATCCTGAACAATTGATGATCACTCCTGGCAACGATCAGCTCCTCACTCAGTGGACGTCTTCTCGTTTCCAGCAGAATGATACTTTTCCTTAGCAGTTAGTAGCTCAATGGATTCCACACAGAACGTTGTTGCTCGAATATAAGCCTGTCTATCAAAGCACATAGACAACGTTATGTTAGAGATTAAATCCTCAGATAATAATCCTTACAGTGACAGAAAGACTTCTCAGAGAGCAGCTCGTTTCTGTTTCACAGTAGAGGATTGCTTCAGCACTTTTGTCGTTCAGCAGAGGATTTCCACACAGATCTTGTCTCTCCTGGAGATGAGCCTGTACTTGCTTAAGAGACAACCACGAAGTTTGATCACACAGATCACCACAAAGATCACAAAGAGAAGAACCACAAAGATAACCACAAAGACCACTAAGAAAGGGTATACGTCCTACACTCAGTTCGGACGTGCACGGTTACCACAGCCGTGACTCACTGCACTGCACACCCAGTGCCTAGGGTGGAATTTTCTACTTCGGCGGCTTCCACGCAACCTGCTCTACTATTCGTCCTCAGGAGTTCGAGACTTCTGCACAGCACCCCTGTGCTCGGGAGGACCTCTTTCCACTCCGGCGGCGTTCCCAACTCCTGCTCTACCCTGCAGGCACGAGACTTCTGGCGCGCACCCGCAAGTGCGTGTCTAACTGCTCAAACTCCGTAGGTTCGAGACTTCCCTGCGAAGAGACACGACAAGAACGGCTTCTTGCCGATGGGTTAGCAACTGGTTACTGAATTCAGCACAGGTATTCACTTAGCTTCCCTCAGACGATTCGCCAGCCGCTCGTTAAACACACCGAGGACACCTAGTGCCTCTCACGACGATCAAAGGATCTGACCTCAGCCCCTTGACACTCTCACACGCAGCTTGCAAGAGAAAGAACCAGGAGACACTTAGCACCTTCCGCTCTCCGTCGATGCACAAAGCTCACTTAGACCACTTAGACCACTCAGACCACTCAAACGCATAAAGGCACTTGGATCTATTGTCTTTGGTCTGATTATAATGGAGAAGGAAGCATAGAAGACGTCTAGGCAATCTTCGAGATTTGTTGCCAAAATTGGCAGCCAGGACTCAGCAACGGTCTTGTTCGCGCACGAAACGGATCACGTTGGAATATTTGGCAATGGACTCACAGTAGTTATATTGTGGTCGCCAGTAAGAAGATGCACAATTTAATTGAAATCAAATGCAAGTCTTACAATCTTAATGAATAAAGGAAACAGGGCTTACAACCATTAAAAATGGAAAAAAACGCAAGTATTGACGACGACGTGGAAATCTGTGACGGTGGAGAACTTGTGACGAAGGCCTTGGAAGCTCGCTCCGTCGGTGATGGTCGCTGGCGGGAGGCTGTGACGAAGGCCCTACGAGCTCACTCCGTCGGTGGTGTCGCTGGCGGGGGTTGACGGCAAAGGCCCTACGAGCTCACTCTGCTGGTGGAGGGAGGTTGACCTACAAACCGGGTCGAGGTATCTAATTCCTAAGGTTGACGATCAAACTTCAGGGTTTTGGCTGTGTATGGTCGTCCTTTGTCTTGAAAAATTCCTCTGCTATTTATAGAAGACTTGTACGTGTTTAACACGTAACAGATAGATCGTGTTATAGATCGTGATCCCTAATATAACGACCTCCTTGATATATGGGATCACGTTCCTGGATATTAGAATCAGTTACGATCCTTAACAAACGTGATTGAAAATAAATTTATTTCAACCTCGTCGACTTGACTGATCTGTACGGACTGTGATCGACTTAGTCGACTTTATCCAGGATTCCGTCGACTTGACCCTACTAGTAGACCTAGCTACTGTTGAGTCATCTTGATTGGCTTTGATCATATTCCTTCATCGTGAGTCGACCTAGTCGACCCCGTTTATAAGTCGACCTAATCGACTTCGTCATAAATCGACCTAGTCGATTTCGTCGTGAGTCGGCCTAGACGACTACATCTTGGGCCGACTCGGAGTGTGACTTGAGGGATTACTGGGTTTCCGTTCTAAACCCAGGCCCAAAATTAATTGCCATGTCAACATAAGCCCCCCTTTTATGCTGGGTTGGCTATGCCGACTCAGCAGAAATCATACCCTATATAAAGGAGAGTCATCGTCCTTTTCCCGCACTTTTCTTCCTTGCTCAACACTTCTCCATCTTCTCCAAGAAACCAGAAACCCTCGCTTCCAGAAAAACTCTTCGTCTCCCTCCTCCAAAACTCTTCCGATCCTTAAAAAGATGTCGACTTTTAAGGCTTTCGAGCTCTATAATCTGCGTGCGGGGCCAACCGGACCCGTTCCGGTCGCAGAGGATCAGGGATCGGGCGTCACTCTCGGACCTATCCTGCCGGAGCATTTTTTCCCGGGGACGGTGCCGCTCAACTACCTCGTCACTGAGAAGCCCATCCCGATTTGCCATCCCAACTTCGTCGATCCCCTCAACTGGGAAGGTCAGGGATCCTTCCTGTGTTTTCCTTCTGCATCTAAATCTGAGATGGTGGAATGGCTCGAGATGTGGGAGGAGCACTTCGCAGAGAGGTTTAGGAATCAGAAAATCTTGAGGTTCTTTAGAATGTCCGTGGCAGACAAGAGCTGTGATCCTAGGGTTTGCTCGGCCATGCTGCCTTTCTGGAACTCTGCTGTCAATTGCTTCTATTTCCCGGAGGGTCCCATGTCTGTTACATTGGCAGATGTGAAGATTTTGACCAGGTGCAAAATCAATGGCCTCCCTGTTCGACAATACTCTCAGGCAGGTGATATTAATCCTAAGGGCGCCCTTCAGTACATGGAGGTGGTGAGCAGGCACTTAAAAATGGCCTCAGCAGGCAAAGAGCCAGATGAGAAGTTGTCGACCGAAGGTTTTGGCGCCCGGGAAGAGGTCGAGTTTCTCAGCACCTGGTTAAGCAAGTTTGTTTATTGCTTCCCTGGGAAGAAGGTCAGCCACACTTCTTATGCAGTGGCCAACTTTCTGAGGGAGACCAATGAAGAAATCTCTTGGGGCTCCTTCATTTTGGGTCTTCTTTACCATGATCTGGACAGAGCGACGACTCAGATCAAGCCATTTCCAAAACATCCAGCAGGAGGGTTGCTCTGGTTAGTTCACCTCTGGTCGGCTATGTGGATGCCAGGATTGACTGGGTTCAAGGGCCCTGCTTCGCCCCTCGAGTCTGCCTATTATGGGGAGACCATCTTGGAGCAGTGCTGCCAGCGGAAGGATCAATGGCTTATGACATCGATCACTGGCCACATGAAGCACATCGTCGACTTCGGCAGGGTAGATCGACGCAACTGGGCACCCTTTCCAGGCGGCAAGACATTTGCTCAAGAAATTAATCCTCAAGCTGCTCGTGGCTTCTGGAATGGGGTATTGACCCGCAGGGACCTACCAGTTATCTTCGACGGCTACCTGACCTTTGAAGCCTATAACCCTCAGCTGTGTGCAAGGCAGTTTGGGTTCATCCAGGGTGTAGCGGTTCCACTTGCCGACCCTACTGGTGGCTTGTGCGGGGACAGGATGAAGAGAATTGTGTGCAAGCCGATCTCCCCGAAGACCCTCGACTTGCTCAACAGCAAGGCGCAGCTCTCCCAGATAGAATTCCCATCTGGTACTTCTGCCTGTTTTGCCACACAGTTCTTCACTGTGCTATGGTCGACTACCTATGAAGAGCTGCGGGCTTTGATGCATTTCTTGGAGGTCTCCAAGGAGCCTGATTTTTACATAGGCGACGCGCATATCAAAGCAAAAGGTAAAGACTTAGCTTGATTTTAAAAGTATTGGGTCCTTAGTATTAATCATGAGCTTTCTCCTTTTCAGGATCAATGATGCCTCAGGGCTCTGGAAAATCCAAGCCTAAGGCTCCCCTTGCCCCCGCTCCTTCTAGACTCAAGTCGACTGGCAAGGGGAAAGCTAAGGTGGCGAGCCCCAGGGAGACAGCTGCAGGTGATCCCTCTAAGGCTCGACCTAAAAGCGCTCCAAAGCGCAAGGCGGTCGAGGCAGGAGATCTTGAAGAGATGCCTCTATCCCAGAGGAGGAGACTGGTGAAGGTATCATCTTCAGTGGCGGCTCCTCTTCCCAAGTCGCCGACTACCGTAGCGGCGACTTCTTCTTCGAAGTCGCCAGCAGCGGTGGCCCCATTCAGATCACCAGTAGTGAGTTCATCATCTGCTGCGGTGCCTGCGACCTTAGCGACGGTCGACATTGCTCGAGGAGCGACTACAGAGGTACGATTCTACTGATTCTAATTCATCTTGAGCTTCTGTATCTAACCCGCACTATATTGCCTAGGGCGAAGCGTCAACCGGAGGTGGTGACCAACCTACTCCGGTTGTGTTCGAGACAGGTGCAACGGCTTCGATCGCCGAGGTGAGCTCGACTCCCTGCTGAGATATATTACTCTAGTTCATATATGAACCTTGGTTTTATTACACTCTACTCTAGGAAGAGCAGGCTCCTGAAGTCTTGCTACAAGAAGGAACCGCTATGGTTTTAGTCGATCCTCCAACTCGGTCGACGCGAGAGGGGGCACCACCTCAGTCGATGCGAGAGGAGGAAGAACAAGGCGTTCCTTCTTCTTCAGTCCCCACTCCTGCACCACCAATGGTATGTGTTCTTCTCTCACACGGAGCATGGCGTTGTTATCGCGATTCTAACCGCGACACTTCACAGGCTCGTCCGAAGAGAGTGAAGACGACTGCTGGTCGCAAGAAGGCTCCTACTCCCTCTACTTCTTCGGGCGAAAGTTCTGAGGATTTACTACCTTCAGAGGTAAGTATTCGATTGCATGGAGGTGTCGACTTTTCGGGATGTTGTGTCTTAGCACCATTTCATTTCTTATTCTGCAGGGTCCTGCTGCAGCGACCTCGACTAGCGACCCATGGGTGAAGCTTCACCAGGACATTGAAGAATTCTGCCAACTTCTGCTCATTGACCCCTTAAGCGTCGACGAGTTTAGGAGGATGCAGAAGCTGTTGAAGGAGATCGAGACATCCCCTCGGGTCACGGACGAAATACTGGGGGCCTGCAAGAGCTTCAGGTCGACGTATTGGACCCGCTGGAGGGATTACTACGCCGACTTGCTCGCCTACGACTTGACCGACTCGAAGATTCAGTCGATCAATGAAGCTCGAGGGCAGGCCTCTAAAGCTGCACAGGACGCCCGCCAACGTTTGGTCGATGTGCAAGAGGAGCTGACCGAGGCAGAGAGATAGATAGAGTTCTACACGAACCTGAAGAATGACCTGACTCGGCAGCTTGCGTCGATCAATACTCAAGAAATCGAGGAGCTGGAGGCCAATGCTGAGAAGGATAGAGAAAAGGTCGTCGACCTTTATGCCCAGCGAAACAAGGTGAACGCGAAGCGACGAGCTCGTAAATCCCTTGTCCTCGATTTCAGAGAAGTTGGCGGGTTATGGAGTCTAGACTTGTAACCAAAGAACAACGCAATTCGATTATTTTTGCTTTTCTGAACAAATCAAGTATCTTATGTCTCGAATGAATTTCTGCCCACCACGCTAAATTCATTCTTCCAAACAGCGTTACTAAAGCCTAGCGCGATTTTCTTAGGAATTAAGCGCTTCCCAAATTAATGGAGTCCTTTGTCTTAGGATTTTATGATGAGCTTCCCAGATAGTCGCGCGGTAGGATTTAAGATATTTACCATTGACCTTCAATGGATGCCTATCCCCTTCTCTGGTCATAAGTCGATACGTATTAGATGAGTATGTCTCGCACACTTCATATGGACCTTCCCAATTAGGAGACCACTTACCCAGGACTTGGTCCTTTGATTTAAGGGGTAGGATCATCTTCCATACTAAGTCGCCCACTTTGAAGCGCTTATGGACAACCTTTTTATTATAGTACCTAGCAATTCTTTGCTTATGTACCTCGAGTCGGTCTATTACGTCGAGTCGCTTCTTCTCCAATTCTTCTAAAGCGAGGTACATTGCCTCGTCTTGCAAGTCAGGATGAGCTACCCTGAGCGACTTGTATCGAATCTCAATAGGTAGGACAGCATCTTGCCCATATACCAGCGAAAAAGGGGCTTCTCCTGTGCTGTCTCTCTTGGTGACTCTTAGAGCCCACAAGGTGTCCTGTAATAGTTCGTGCCATTTTCTTGGATTTGCACCAACCATTTTCTGAATGTTATTCTTTATGAGCTTATTAGTAGCTTCAGCTTGTCCATTCGACTGGGGGTAATAAGGTGTCGAATTAGTGATTGAAAAGCTAAACTCAGCAGCGAATTCACGCACCTTCTCATTATTGAAAACGGTGCCATTGTCTACTACGATATTCTGGGGAATCCCAAATCTATAAATGATGGAAGATCTGAGAAAATCGATCACCTCTTTGTGGTCAATTTTCTTGTATACTTGAGCCTCGACCCACTTGGTAAAGTAGTCAGTAGCGACTAGAACGTAGGCATCGCCTTTACTCGAGTGTGGGTGAATCTCTCCGATTATATCCAGGGCCCAAGTCCTAAATGGCCAAGGCTTGATGACTGAGACTAAGTCGGACGCTGGGGCCCTTGTCACCGGACCATGTTTTTGACACTCTTGGCACCCCCTAGCCATTTCTATGCAGTTCTTTAGCATTGATGGCCAGTAAAAACCATGTCTTTGGATAGTCCAAGACATTTTGGTGCCAGATTGGTGAGACCCGCATAAACCCTGGTGAGTCTCCAACATAATTGGGGTCGCTTCGTCTAAGTCGACGCACCTTAGTAGGACTCCTTCTTTGGTCTTTCTGTAAAGTACCCCATCTATAAGGGTGTACGACAAAGCCTGAGTCTTGATTCTTTGGCTCGCCTTTTGTGTTGGGTCGGAGAGGAAGTCGGTGATTGGTCTCCTCCAATCTTTATCGCTTGTCATTATGTTCAGAGTGAACGCGTCGCCTTGGGGAGCTAAGTGGGAAGCTATTTCTGGGATACAATCGCTTCCCCTTTTGGCCTTGTATCCTGAAGCCTTTTGGGCTAGGTCGTTAGCGATTGTGTTTTCCTCCCGGCCTACAAAGAGGAAAGTAATTGCTTCGAACCGCTCGACTAGCCTTCGAGCGACTTGATGATAGGGTGCGAGTTTCTCTTGACATAGAGAGTCGCCGTTCATCTGGTTAATAACCAGTTGAGAGTCTCCCATTACTCTGGCTTTCCTGGCTCCCAAGGCTAATAACTCCTTCAAGAGCGTGATCAACGCTTCGTACTCAGTCGCATTGTTTGTATGAGTCGCCGACAGACGATATGCTAGGCGAACGTCCTTTCCTAGTGGCGAAAGTACGTGGAGGCCTATGCCTACGCCGGATTTCGCCGAAGATCCATCAAACCAAGCTTGCCAGACATCCTCAAGGGATTCCTCTTGATCGATTGATGCAGATGGATCGTGGTTCACTAAGAAGTCGGCTAAGGCCTGCCCTTTCACCGACTGTTGAGGTTTGAAACGCAGATCGTATGCGGATAGGACCAAGCTCCATTTACTAATTCTTCCGGTCAATAGGGGACTTTCGAAAAAGTATTTTATGACTGGAGACTTGGCAATAACATGAACCTCTTGGGATCCGATATAATGTCTCAGTTTCTTAACAGCATAAAATACTGACAGGCATAACTTCTCCTTAATTGTATAGCGCTTTTCTGTAGCAGTCAGTTGTCTTGACAAATAGTAGACTACTCTCTCAGTTTTGTCCTCCGCCTCTTGGGCTAACATGGCACCGATGACTGATTCAGTCGCTGCCACGTAAAGCAGATAGGGCTTTCCTATCCGAGGAGGGGCAAGCACAGGCGGCTTCATTAAGTACTCCTTTAAGCCTTCAAATGCTTTTTGGTGTTCGTCGCTCCACACAAAATTTCCCTTCGCTTTTAGTAAAGTTGAGAAAACTTCTGTCCGTCCAGCGACGTTACCAATAAATCGCCTTAGATAATTGACCCTTCCTAAGAAAGCCTGTAACTGCTTCTTATTACTCGGAGGGTTCAACCCTTGGATGGCATTCACCTTGTTCTGGTCGACTTCTATGCCACGTTGATGGACTAGGAACCCTAGGAAATGTCCTGCTCTGACTCCGAAGGCACATTTGAGAGGGTTTAGTTTGAGCTGATGCTTTCTCATTCGAATGAAAGCATTTCTAAGGTCATTAACATGTGATTTCTCATCTTGCGACTTGACCACTATATCGTCTATGTATACTTCGACTGTTTTGTTAATCGAGGCATCAAATACAGCGTTCATGGCTCGTTGGTAGGTTGCCCCAGCGTTTTTGAGTCCGAATGGCATAACTACCCATTCGAAAATGCCTAAGGGACACCTGAACGCAGTTTTATGGATATCCTCCTCAGCTAGGAAGATTTGGTTATATCCCGAGAAACCATCCATGAAGGACATAATTTGGTGCCCTGCAGTCTTGTCGACTAAGTCGTCTGCGATAGGCATGGGGTACTCATCCTTTGGAGTGGCACGGTTCAAGTCTCTGAAGTCGATGCAAACTCTAATCTTACCATTCTTCTTAATGACAGGAACTATACTGGATATCCACTCGGTGTACCTCGATGTCCTTATATATCCAGCTTTAAAGAGCTTCTTGACTTCCTCGAATACTGCTTGAGTGACTTCGTGAGTCATTCTCCTCGGCGCCTGTTGGACTGGTTTAAATCCCGTCTTGATTGGTAACTTATGTTCCACAAGTCGGCGATCTAGGCCAGGCATCTCAGTGTAATCCCAAGCAAAACAGTCTTTGAACTCTTCTAGAGTATCTTTGATGGAATTGAAAAGTTCTTTATTCATTGAGGAACTGATGAAAACAATTCGAAGGCTTGATGCCTCGCCTAAATTGACGCCTACGAGTGAGTCACATGGCATCATCAGTGACTCACGACTCTGGACACCACCTAAATCGGTGTCAACGTTATTACATGACCTAGCTTCGAAATTGATGCTGCCTATTTGGCATCCTACTTTCCTAGACATCCTAACATGCTTCTGAAGTCGCTTTAGGATATCAGCGACTGCATGGCCTTTCTCCTCACTGTCCATACATCCCTTCGTGTAGGAGTCTATCGGGTTCCAACTCCGTCGCAGTGCTCTCTTGGCTCTTAGGCGCTTCTCCCTTGTTGTCGCTTGGGCTGTTGTTCGTCTCGCCTCCATCTTTGGTCGTGACTACCTTCTGCAGGACCTCGTCTATGTCTTTGTCTGTGAAGTCGGGCCCCCATCCTGTTGGCACAATCGGTCCTTCGTCAGGCTTGGGGTGAGAGGTGCCATAGCTCACGATGAAGTCGAACTTCCCAGAAGGTTCACCTAAGGGTCCGACTGTGGGGTCTCCCAGCTTGTAGCGCTGGTCCAGAGTAAGGTCCTTGACTGTCTTACACGTCTCTGCATGCAAAATACCCTTGTCACAACAGGAGTATTCATCAGCCTTAACGATTTCTATTTCGGAGTCAAGCCATAGGATTAACTCCCTATGCAAAGTAGATGGAATCGCGGCGGCCTTATGAAGCCAATCGCGTCCTAAAAGCGCATTAAATGAAGGGGCTATATCGATTACAAAGAAAGCAGTTTCCTGCTCGTGTCTCCCGACGCCTAGGCGCACGGAGCATATGCCCAGGCACTCGGATTTTCTCCCATTGAAGCCACTTACAGCTACGTCGGTTCGCACCAACTCGCTAGGCTTGTACCCAAGTAATCTAAACTTGGCGAGGGGAAGAACATTGACAGTGGCGCCATTGTCTATTAAGACTCGACCCACTAAGACACCATCAAAGGTGGCTGAGATATACAGCGAATGCATATGCTGTTTCATGCGATCTGATGGTTTCCTCAACCAGTGCAGAGGGAAGCCAGAAGGAAATGTAATGACTTTAAAGTCGAGAGTTTTACCTTCCGGTGCCTCCGACTTGTCGTTGCAGGCGAACTCCGCAGGGAGGGTAAGAGCGTTGCAGCTCACGAGGAGCCCTTGCTCTACGTTGAAGTCGCAGGGCTTATCTCCTCGTAGAGGAGTGTAGTCGAAGCTCGAGCCTGGGTCTTCCGAGTAGTCAGTAGACTCGACACGCTCGGGCTCTGCAACTTGTTTCCCTGTGGCGTGGTTCCCACCAAAGGGTGGCATCACAGGGGTCATTCTTGGCTTCTTCTGGGCGTGACTTAGACGCCTTTCTTTTCTCTTTTGAGCCCTTACGGGAAGCGTAAGCTTCCTTTCCGCCTTCTGCCATTGAGACGAAGGGTTAAGCGCTTTGACGAACCTTGGTTTCTTAGAACCAAAAGGGAGTCGACTTACCTCCACAAACCTTCCGTCGGCTGGGTCATATCCTACCTGCACAGGGTTATCTGCTGGCCTATTCGAAGAGGGCTTGTTAGGGTTCGAATTACCTGAGCCCTCCGGACGGACTGCCTTTACCAGCATCTCCCCTTTTGCGGATAAGTCGACGAGCCGCAAGAAATAGTTAACGCAGCATGCTGTGCAGAGCTGGGTGATGAGTATGCGGTTGTGAGCGATCAGCTTGCACTTTTGGCACAGTAGCTTTTCGTCCAGGAATTGGGCAATAGGTGGTCCCCTCCGCAGTTCCTGAGGATCAACTGTCTGCGACGCGTAGCGGGGCCTGCGATTCACGGCCTGCTGAGGTTGGTCCGCTTCCTTATGCTCCTCTACCGGTCTAATCTCCTTGACAGGGGTAGTTCTAGTGTACCCCTGTTTGATGATCCTTTGGCCAGACGAGTCTATGAACTCCAGTCGCCGTGCCGGGCGTTCTGTTCCCCGGGCGACTGCCTCTCCATTCCCCTTGTGACCCTGGGGGCCTCCTCTTCCTCCTCGCAAGGCTAATCGGCGATCTGCGCTAGGAGGGCTTTTGAGGGCGTGAGAAGATCCTCGGGGAGCGTTCAGCGACATTGCTGCTTCCTCAAACGGGGTCAAGTCGTACCACCCCTCCGTCTTGCTGTCCAGTAGGTACTTCTTGAACGTGTGGCACTGATCCGTGGTATGAGTGTCGTTCAAGTGCCAATGGCATAGCCACTTCTCCCTTCCTTTGGGCAGAATGAAGACCCCACGCTCCGCCAGTCGCTTCATCAGGGCATTAGCCACCAAAGTCTCGCCGGTTGCTTGTGAGTCCTGCGAGGGTACAGCAGAGTCGTTAATAACTTCTAAGAGATTAACTTCAGCATCAAATATGTCAAACGTATGAATAGCGACTTCGTCTCCGAATGGATTATTATCCACCACGGCGACTTCGTCGACCTCAGGAAAACGGAGTTCTTTAGACTCTATTAAATCCTGGATGATATTTCTAAAGGACAAACAGTCCTTGGTAGCATGGGTGAAAGACCCATGCCACTTGCAGTAATTCCTATTCTTTTCCCTCTCTGTCTGGGGAACTCGATGGCCGGGCTTAAGCCTAATCCTTTTCCTTTGATAAAGCCAGTCGAATATAGCGTCGACTTTATCCGTGTCGAAAGAATATTTTCTTTCCTCGGCATTCCTTTGGGATGCCTTAGCTTTGGAATTCTTCTTAATCAGGGGATCGCATATAGTCGATTCCCCCTTGACAAATTCCGCCATGTCGACTTCATAAGTGTCGACTTGGTAGGCTCGAGTCAGCTGGGCTTCCTCTGTAAGGAGCTGATAATACTCAGTAGCCCTCCTTGCTAAGTCATACAGGTCAGCAAAGCGCTCGCCCTGCAGCTTTTTCCGGAACGGGATAGTCAACCCATTTAACGCGAGAAGTAATTGATCTTTCTCCGGTATGGGGGGTCTACTCCGTAGTAGGGCCTTCCTAAGTTTCATTAGAAACTGCCCTGGGTGTTCTCCGTTAGCCTGCTTAAGGCGCATTACCTCAAACATCGACATGGGGGTGTCCAGTCGAGCAAAGGTCTTAATGAACATAGATTGCATCTGAGTCCACGAGGCTACTGACCCTGGCGGCAAACTCGCATACCACGTAAAGGCATCTCCCGTTAACGAATTAGGGAAGAGCTTCAGTTTCCAAAAGTCGTTCCCAGCCGCCTCACCAAGTTGGTGAGTGAAGCGAGCGACATGCTCGAGTGGGGTCATTTCATCTTCACCCGAAAAACGAGTAAAGTCGGGCGCCTTATAACCTCTAGGTAGAGGGAAATCCCTGTCGACATATGCAGGATAGGGAGCCCTGTACAAACAGGCATCGTCTCGCCGAGCTATTCCGGGGACGACTTGCTCTATAACCTGAGTTATGGCCTCCCTCAAGTCTGGGGGTACACCGCCTACTGGGGCCTGCGCTGTAGGTCGAGTCGACCTTATCGGGCTGTACGGAGATCTTTCCCCCATTGTCTGACTCGCTGGATTCCTCATGTAGGAAGAAGGCTCTTCCCGAAAGTTTCCACCTCGGGATCCAAGCCCATAGGGGTCTCCAGTCGCGTCGATTACAGGTTCTTTTCCAGGGCGATGAGACGGAATAAAATCCTCCCCTAGATCCGTTTCCTCTTGAAAGTCCTCTGCCTCATTCCAATACGTATTCGTCGGTTGATTACGTGAAGAAGAGGGTCGACTAGGGGGAACCAAATTCCCAGGTTCGAATAGAGTATTTGTCCTTATGTCGGATTGCTCAAAAGTCACGTTACGTGGCCCTTGAGTAGTCCGACGAGCGTCTGCCATGAACGTAGACTCCCTAAAGGGGGCCTCTCTCATACGAGGTCTTACTCTTTCCTCGTCTCTCGGGCCAGAAATACGCCCTATTAGAGTTTGGACATCCATTAGGATGCCCTTCATATCGGTCAAATCCTGACGCACATTCCCCAATTCCTTGTGGAACTCCAATCTCGAAATAAATTCGGACGGGGCATGTGAATCAAAAGCGGACTGGTTCGTAGCTGCCTGGCCTCCTAGGGCTGGCGCTTCCAAGTTCATTCCCGGAGGAAGTTCCTGGTTTTCCCCATCTAAGGGATTCTGAGTAGTACTTCGAGTATTTCTCGGCATGTTCTCCCACTGTGGTCGCCAAAAACGTGTTCGCGCACGAAACGGATCACGTTGGAAATATTTGGCAATGGACTCACAGTAGTTATATTGTGGTCGCCAGTAAGAAGATGCACAATTTTATTGAAATCAAATGCAAGTCTTACAATCTTAATGAATAAAGGAAACAGGGCTTACAGCCATTAAAAATGGAAAAAAAGCGCAAGTATTGACGACGACGTGGAAATCTGTGACGGTGGAGAACTTGTGACGAAGGCCTTGGAAGCTCGCTCCGTCGGTGATGGTCGCTGGCGGGAGGCTGTGACGAAGGCCCTACGAGCTCACTCCGTCGGTGGTGTCGCTGGCGGGGGTTGACGGCAAAGGCCCTACGAGCTCACTCTGCTGGTGGAGGGAGGTTGACCTACAAACCGGGTCGAGGTATCTAATTCCTAAGGTTGACGATCAAACTTCAGGGTTTTGGCTGTGTATGGTCGTCCTTTGTCTTGAAAAATTCCTCTGCTATTTATAGAAGACTTGTACGTGTTTAACACGTAACAGATAGATCGTGTTATAGATCGTGATCCCTAATATCGTGGGAGTGTCTCAACGACCTCCTTGATATATGGGATCACGTTCCTGGATATTAGAATCAGTTACGATCCTTAACAAACGTGATTGAAAATAAATTTATTTCAACCTCGTCGACTTGACTGATCTGTACGGACTGTGATCGACTTAGTCGACTTTATCCAGGATTCCGTCGACTTGACCCTACTAGTAGACCTAGCTACTGTTGAGTCATCTTGATTGGCTTTGATCATATTCCTTCATCGTGAGTCGACCTAGTCGACCCCGTTTATAAGTCGACCTAATCGACTTCGTCATAAATCGACCTAGTCGATTTCGTCGTGAGTCGGCCTAGACGACTACATCTTGGGCCGACTCGGAGTGTGACTTGAGGGATTACTGGGTTTCTATTCTAAACCCAGGCCCAAAATTAATTGCCATGTCAACAGGTCTGCTGGACCGATTGCTGTGCTATGGAGAGTAAGTACCAACGGTAGCTTTCCTCACTTATCTTAATCAAATAAATTATTTCTAATCTTTATAATCTGATCATAATCTTATCTGGCCGATTATGATCAATCAACAATATTTGATTAAATATTTCATCATGTTCCAGCGTAACATTGCTGCAGGATATCAGAAACATATTTTGTTTCTAAAAATAAACTTGGAAAGATAATCTCATTATATTTAGTTACCTAAATCTTTATAATGAGATCATTAAACCACCTTTAAATGAATTTGGACACTCAGACGAATGATCTGAGATAGCCCAAAATAAAACGTGGATATTGAAAATTTGTTTCCATATTTTCAACATATATTCGTAATATCACAGCAACAACTCACTGTAACATATAACAGTTACCAGCTGTGATTCAGCGACACATTGCTCAAGCTCATCGCTAGAGACAAGCACGTAACTCATGAAACATTACTGCTGACTATGAGTAACGTGTTGCTTAAGTTCATCATCAAAATCAGGTTAACAGTAATGATCGGCGACCTTCCGTGCGAAGATCTTGGTATTTTCATTCTCTAGAAACTGGAGTCAGCTGCACGACATGACCCAACAAGCGACATTTACATGGTTTCTCTTCTCTTATGGTTGCTCCGACAACGCAATTACTATGTCTCGAGTGGCATGTACACGTTATGATATCCTCATTGGCGTCGGGGGATATGTGTGGGTGAATCAACGGCGCTTAGGGGAGTCTCTATTATTTATAGCAGCTCGAATTAACATTGAGGAAATTATTGCAAGGAAACTTCCCAAATTTCGAATAAAATATCAACTATTTATATAGAGGGTGTTCCAGTGGAGCTACGAATTAATTTACCCTTTGATTTAGGGTTCGTTTGGGCATTGAGGAAGCTTATAGACCCGTGCTTATTGAAAATAGCTATAAAAAAAAACCTAATTTATTGTTTTTAAATAACTAGCAAAGTGTTGACTTAAAAATGTAAACTGGGTGATTGATAAAAAAAAAAGAGTTGGACTAAACTTTTTTTAAAGTCGAATTCTTAATCAATAAAATAATATTTAATGTACAATTTTTATTAACATTAATTTGAACTTAACTAGTCGTGTCCTGTCGATTTATTCCAACCAGAGGCCCCACATTATCATTTCTTGCATGTTCTTGGAAAGTAAGGGGATGACGCCGGGGACTCTCTGAAGGAGGGGGAACAAGTCCTCCCCATCGACACCAAGTCCACGTAAATTAGAACCGAGTTTTTCGGGACAAAACGAATGGAAAAATATTCTCATTTTATTGTTAAAAAATATGATATCGAAAAGAAAAAATCGGGGGAAGTTCAATTAGGGTTCGTTTGGTTACTATGGGTTTCCATGAATGACAGAAAATTTCGACTGAAGAAATATTCGAGTAATGGTGCGTGTGATTTAAAAAAAAAAAAAAAATGAATGCGCCTCGCGGGGTTTCCGATAAAATGGGGGGAATTGACTAAATCTAGAAGGAAGGTCAGCCAGCCACGAGACGTTGCAAGTACGCTACAAAGATCATGGACTATTCTCGTCTGGCTACCGATTACCTCGTCATAAACATGTATTATGGCGATTTGTGTTGCAAGTTTGATCTCTTTCGACATCACGTACTTGTAAAAGCCGTCTCATCTCTACTCTCTCGCGAGATATAGAGGTATTGGTCGCTCATGTGAGGGAGCCGCCACGGCTTCCGGACGTATCTTTCACGTAACTCATGATACAAAGAAAAGTTATACAAATCCCTAATGAAGATACCATTTCTTGCAACATATTTTGCTTCAACTGGAGTGGTGGTTCGTTTGTAGGTTTTGATGACCTTTCCTTATAATGTCTTGGTCAGGATACAAGAAGAAATCAAATGTGAAATCACGCATGCATCGCATTTTCCACCTCTAACTGCAATCGGGTCGGGAGGGAATGAGACAGGCTTGACGAACCCGACCGGCAATGGCAGAGGTAGAAGAAATCGATGTTAGATACGCCCGCCATTAAATCACCCATCTCTTGCTCACACTCGCAAGTTGACAAAACTTATGTGGCAAGTTATCCCAAAGTAAAGAACAAGACATTCCCACCATTGAAGTTCTAGATGATAGATTTGAGCGAACAAGTTGTGATGGAATTGGTGAGATATGAATCAACCACGCAGAGGGTCTAATTTAATCTTGTTTCAGTTGTCAGAAAAATAAAAGATTAAAGAAAAAGGTTTCGCAATGTGAATAATTTGGATCAGCCTCGAAGTGGTTAGGGGACTTTTTTAACTAATAAATAAAATATTCCGTCGCATTAGTTTCATGTATCGAGTTCCGGTATTCTTACACTAATACTTCCAATTATGAGATTAGTCATGGTGATACCGGTGAACCTCTCTCTTCGTTCCGGTATTTCGGCTGCCCGACCAGGTTGCCCATTATTTAATAAGGTTACCTTCTCAAGGGGGAAGACCGACCAAAATTATTATAATCCCATTGACATTTTATAAACCTCTAGTTTTATCTAAACAAAGCAAAAAAGAAAGTGGACACTTCATACGCCCTATCTTTGGGATTCTGTAAACACTTTATACTTGCCCTCTTTGTCACTATCAAAGTTTTGTTTCAAATATAGACCACGTGAAACTGTAGTATAGGGTCCTCTAATTTCCTGTGGAGCCTTAGGCCTACTCGTTTAAACATGATACTCATTACTTGGTTGAAAATTTTCTTGACCCGTATTTGGATCAAAACCAACTATACGCTTTCCTTCCAAAATTGACGCCCCGTTGGCCATAGTGGTCGGAGAGTATTCATCAATTCTTTTAGTCAAGCCATCGACTTGTCTCTGCATATTCAATAAATTTTCCCGAATCTACATCTACATTCTCAGAATCACATCAATACTGACGGTTCCTGGAGATTTCTGACGATCAGATCGTGAGAGAGGCGGATCTCACATATTTTCCTGGACATTTTGTTGCCCATTCTGGGGATCACCAAGAAGGTTGGTCTGATCACCCGCAGTATATGTTTCATAATCAATACGATTTGTAGTCATTCTCGTTACACTCTGAGTACTTGGAATTCCACGTTTTCACACGAAATTCATTTCTAACTCCCACTGCAGTCACCAAAAACGTATTTGCGAACGAAAAAATACGTGGCGATATAATGGGGACTAACACAAAGTTAAAAAGAAAAAATATGGTCGCCAAGACTTTTAAACAAGCAGTAATACAAAGCAAAAGAATAAGAACGCATGAACAAGAACGCTTACTTTCATTTCTAGAGAAAAGTTACAGAAAGACAATCAAGCAGCCGTTTTGGGTCTTTGAATGATTATCGTGTGTTTATAACATAAGACTGAATGATATTTATACTAACACTTGATCGTATCCAGACAATAACCGCTAATACAACTGCTAACATAACTACTAAATACGTTTTGCACATATTTTAACGGTACTCCATATAATTCAAACAAGACTCGATGAGGCTTCGGCAACAAATTGACAAACTCTTGAAACTTCTACTCGAACTCTTCCTTGGATAGTCATTTCCTTCGACAGAGTCTTAATTGAACCTCACTTTGTCCTACTTCGACGTGTCTTGCTTCTACCGGGTGCTCCTTCGACTGCATCTGTTATCGTAATGATGGGCCTTATCATTATTGAAGCCCAAAATGAATTTATTGTGACGTAAGACGACTGGAGGGACAACTACGGTGACGGAAGTTCTTGTCAATCCCTTGCCAAATCAGACGCATCCCCCCAAATAAATTACTCAGTGTTGGTCCATTTGGGTCCAGGGTCTAACGCGAGTCATTTACTGGGCTTTGAGATACATTGGGTTGGGTCATATGGAGGTCTGTGGAGCTAAACTTACCGAGTTTCCGTTTATCTAACATGACCACAAATTTTGGTGACACGACATGAGACCGTGTTAGCTCGACTTTTGTTTCTTAATGACGTCATTTGGCGAAATATTTCGTAAAATAACGCATTAAGGAAAATAATTCGCGAACTAACCCACCTAAGTCGGCCTTACAAAGGCCGACTTCCACGTGTAAATTTTTTTTTTTTTGCCTTCGAATTGAAAAAAAAGCCTAAGTGAGGGAAGTCGGCCTTTCCATTAATTTTTTTTTTTTTTTGGCCTTTGAATTAGAAAAAAGAGAAAAAAAAGCCTCGTGTGAATGACCATTGAATTTTTTTTTCTATTAAGTGTACAGAAGTCGGCCTTTTGGTGAGTCATTAGAGGAATATTGAAACTTAAGGCGTCATTTGGCTAAATATTTTGTCAAATGACGTCATTAAGGAACAAAACTCGTATTAGCTCAACCCTCATTTCAATGCTTTCAAGAGGCTAAAAAAGCAAATTAAAAAGTAACGGAAGTTCAGGCCAGGAGCACACCGGCAGCACAGGTAGCCGATTACAGTTTCACAGTACGATAGATAATTGCCAACAAATTCTTCAAAGTACCACAATGGTACCCACGATGATGACCGCGATGACCAGGACAACCAGGCCTGTGATAATTACAGCTGTTTCCACGGAATATGAGTCCCCGGAAGCACCTCTCCCCCTGGCAAAGGCAGCTTGAATTATTGAGATGGTACTCGCGAACAAGTCCACGAGCCTGTTCCATATGATTTTCATGGCTTCCACGACCTTATAAAACACCATCCTAACCCGCCAATTTATTTGGTTCCCGAGGCTGCTGGTCTCATCATCCTCATTGAGAAGCGGCCCATCTCGCGGATTCAGACAGTTTGTTAAATCTTCCCCAATTCTCCTCGCATGCTGAACTGCGAGTTAAGAAATTAAATGGAAGATTTAGTCTTCTGTGGACCAAGCAAGGTGTCGTTAGGTTTTCGCATTCTAGAAAAATTTATTAATAGTAAGCAACTACCGGTCGGTTCGTGTACCTATGTTTCCAAAATTCAGCATCCCCCGAAGCCTTTCCCATATGACAGAAACCACGACTGGATCGCTCACCAGTGCTGCGACGACTTCCTGTGAAGCAGACATCATAATCGGCTCTATCACATCTAAATACACAAAATATACAAGTAATCACAACCTGCGTCTCCGAGCTTTGCCTCAGCAACTCGAAGGCCACCCTAGTATTATTGTGCCCATCAATATGTGAAGTCGCCCTAGCTCTCATAGAATCGGAGGATAAGTAACTGCAGGTTTGGCCCACAACCAAGGGGAATGAGAAAAAGAAAAGAAAAGAAGAAGAATGATGTAGGAGAAGTTTTGAAGGGGGGGGCAGATCTTACGCGACTCCGGCATCGCGAACTTGGGCAACAGCAACAGCAGCCTCCTGGCGAGTGGGAATGTTCACCTGATACAGACGCTCTCCAGGGATGCTTATATGCATAACCGGGCGGGACATGGTGGACAGGTCCATCACAGCTCTAAGATGATAGAAATTAGTGGAGTTGTGGGATATGTGTGGGTGAATCAACGGCGCTCTATTATTTATAGCAGCTCGAATTAACATTGAAGAAATTATTGCAAGGAAACTTCCCAAATTTCCAATAAAATATCAACTATTTATCTAGAGGGTGTTCCAGTGGAGCTTCGAATTAATTTACCCTTTGATTTAGGGTTCGTTTGGGCATTGAGGAAGCTTATAGACCCCGTGATTATTGAAAATAGCTATAAAAAAAACCTAATTTATTGTTTTTAATTAACCTTTTAAAAAAGTGATTAGTAAATAAAAAAGTTGAACTAAATTCTTTAAAGTCGAATTCTTAATCAATAAAGATACCATAAAAATATGATAATAAAATAATATTTAATATCTTAGAAAATAGCACATTTTCACCACAATAAATTTATTCCAACCAAGTTATTATTTTACGCGTTCGTGGAAAGTAAGGGGGTGGGGCCTCGGACTCACTGAGGGGGAAGACCAGTCCTCATCAAGACCGAGTCTACATAAATTTAGAAACGAGTTTTTCGAAGACAAAAAAGAAAAGAAAATGATAATATTGGCATTTTATTTTTGAAATATGATGTTGAAAATAAATTCGACAGTAAATGGTGCGTGAAATTAAAAAAGAAAATGAATACGCCCCGCGGGGTTCCCGATAACATTGGGGGAATTGACTAAACCTAGTAGGAAGTTCATCCACGAGAAGTTGCAATTACGCTACAAGATCATGGACTTCTCGTCTGGCTACTTGCAACCATGATGGACTGCGGAATCCATCGATTGCCTCTTCATAAACACGTAACTCGTAACACAAAGAAAAGTTATACAAATCCCTAATGAAGATACCCTTTTTTTCAATATATTTAGCTTCAACTGGAGTGGTGGTTCGTTCGTAGGTTTTGATGACCTTTCCTTATAATGTCTTGGTCAGGATACAAGAAGAAATCAAATGTGAAATCGCGCATGCATCGCATCTTCCACCTCCACCTGCAATCGGGTCAGGGGGGAATGAGACAGGCTTGATGAGCCCGACCGGCAATGGCAGAGGTAGAAGGAAGCAATGTTAGGTACGCCCGCTGTCGTGGGTGGATCCCGTTTCCGGTTCAATTTAAAATGAATATCCTCCCTTGACGATAAGGCTTCGAATTTTGAAAAAATCGGAGTCGCCACTAACTTATTTAAAGTTCAAGTTAGAAAAAACTGTAGAGACTCGTTAAGGTCCGGAAATTAGGGATTACTAAATCGCATGCATAACAAAGAAAAAGGGAAGCTTATATCGTGTGTTTTCGATGTCAGATTTATTGGAGCTCGGTTTTAGAAGAAGACATTGTTTGACATATAAAAAAAAAGACCTCAAGCTCATTAATGCTTAAAATGTCCGTAATACCCCAAATTTTAAATAATAATAATAATATAAAATCCCAAAAAAAATAATAATAATAATCTCAAACATAATCCTCCCAATCAGTCCAAGATTTCACGCAATTCTCTAATCAATTAAAGATTTCAGGATATATTGATTTTCCTTTATCTGATTCTGGGGGAGAAAATCAATCGCCAATTTTTTCCCCTAGATTTATCTTATCCTCCAATCAATCTTGATTTCCTTCCCTAAGGGAGGAAAACACATACGTTCCCACATTCAGACGTTCTCACCTTCAGACACTCCCAGTTTGAGAAGAAATTACGCTCCACCCCTCAGAGATTCTTCAACACTCCCTCCAGACGTTGGTTCCGCTCTCTCCTTCCAGTGACCCCAAGGTAGGTCTACCCATGCCCACGGAGACCCCCAACTAACCAGACCGCGAATAACTCAACGCAGCTTCACAAATCGATGGTCACGGCAAGGACAAATGATGGCTGCCCTGAACGACTCCCGGCGTCCTCCCCTCGTCGTCTCCATGAATCCGCTCGAGGAACTCTCCCCGGCGTCTAGGATCTGCCTTCCCTCGTCCAAAGACAAGGGGGACTCAACTACCACCTTCCGTAGCCTCGTAGCTCCGTTGAAGTACTCCCTTTTGCTTTGACTTTTTCTTGTTTGCGTAGGTGCAAGGGTTGGTGTTGACCTGGTTTTGATGATGAACTTAAGCGACATGTTACTGGTGGTAAGCGACATGTTACTGGTGGTCAGTAGTAATGTTTCACAAGTTATGTGTTCATTCTTAGTGATGAGCTTGAGCAATGCGTTGCTGAACCACAGCTAGTAACCGCTATATATTACTGTGATATTACGCATAGAAGTTGAAAATATGGAAACATATTTTTAATAATCACGATTTATTCTAAGATTTATTTTAATCTATCTCAGATAATTATTCTGAGTGTCTAGGTTCATTTAACGTAGCCTAATGATTTTATCATAAGCACTTAGGCAACAAATAAAATGAGATTACCTTTCTAATTGTTATTTTTGGAAACAAAATATTTCTCTGATCTTCTACAGCAACGTCTCGCTGTAATGGGAGAAAATATCAAATTAAATATATTTAATTATCATAATTGATTAGATATGATGTTGGAGATTGGAAATAATCTATTTGATTGAGATGAGTAAAGGAAGTTACCGTTGGTGTCTTTCCTTCTATGGCACAGCAAACGTTGAGCAGACTGTTGCTGAATCCTGGCTGCCAGTTTTGGCAACAAATCTCGAAGATTGCCTGGACGTCCCTTATGCTTCTTTCTCCGTTATAATCAGACCAAGGACGACATTTTTCTCTCTGCCTTTGTGCGTCTGTGTGGTCTGTGTGGTTTGTGTGGTCTGTGTGGTCTAAGTGGTTTAAGTAAGCTTTGTGCGTCGACGGAGAGCGGAAGGTGCTAAGTGTCTCCTGGTTCTTTCTCTTGCAAGCTGCGTGTGAGAGTGTCAAGGGACTGAGGTCAGATCCTTTGATCATCTAAGAGGGACTAGGTGTCCTAGGTGCGTTCAACGAGCAGCCGGCGAATCGTCTGAGGGAAGCTAAGTGAATACCTGCTCTGAATTCAGTAACCGGTTGCTGAACCATCGGCAAGAAGCTGTTCTTGTCGTGTCTTTTCGCAGGGAAGTCTCGAGCCTACGGAGTTTGAGCAGTTAGACACGCACTTGCGGGTGCGCGCCAGAAGTCTCGTGCCTGCAGGGTAGAGCAGGAGTTGGGAACGCCGCCGGAGTGGAAAGAGTTCCTCCCGAGCACAGGGGTGCTGTGCAGAAGTCTTGAACGCCTGATACAGAGGGTTAGTAAAGCAGGTTGCGTGGAAGCCAATGGATCGGAAAATTCCACCCTAGGCACTGGGTGTGCAGTGCAGTGAGTCACGGCTGTGGTAACCGTGCACGTCCGAATTGAGTGTAGGACGGATACCTTCTAATTGGCTTTGTGGGTTTCTTTGTGATCTTTGTGGTTCCTATCTTCGTGATCTTTGTGGTTCAACTTTGTGGTTGTCTCTTAAGCAAGTGCAGGCCTATCTTAAGGAGAGACAAGATCTGTGTGGAAATCATCTGCTGAACGATAAAGTGCTGAAGCAATCCTTCGCTGTGAAGCAGAAACGAGCTGCTCTCTGAGAATACATTCTTCACCGTAAGGAATTATCTGTGAGGATTTATACTCTAACATAACGTTGTCTGTGTTCTTTGATAAGTCAGGATTATATTAAGCGACAACGAGCTGTGTGGAATCCATTGAGCTACCAACTGCTGAGGATAAGCGTCATTCTGCTGGAAACGAGAAGACATCCACTGTGTGAGGAGCTGACCGTTGCCAGGAGTGATCATCTATTGTACGGGATTCTAAATCTCACTTTGTAAGAGGAACATACGCCTAGTGCAAGGGCTTTTTGCACCCATTATTTTATATAGTGGAATCACCTTGTTGGTGGAAAGTGGACGTAGGTCAATTAAGGCCGAACCACTATAAATCACTGTGTCCGTTACGATCGCGCAACACTAGTACGAAAACCTACTCGACAAAATCGTAACAGTTACAGTAAAGTATTTCTCATTCTGAGAAACGCTCTGCTGTGATACAGTACGCTTCCGCTTACACCGAGAAAGGGAGAAAAAGTGATAAACACTAATTCACCCCCCTCTTAGTGTACATAAACGATCCAACAGTTGGACAGCCGACAACCGTCTCCCGGAGACATCCCGTGGTTGTACAAACAGGCCAAGACTCCCACTTCCCCTCCCCTTCATACGTCCTAGCATGTTGGGACATGTCGCAGCCCCTCCATCGAGCCAAAATAGCTCGGTAAGTGCGAGTATGCCTCGGATCTGCCTGCGTAACCTTTGCTTTTTTCTGCATATCTTTCTGTGTACTTCTCAAAATCGCATGAACCACTTGCATTTGATTCCTAACTTAAATACGGTTCTAAAGACACCAACCAAGGTCAATTTGAGTTAGTACCCTAGGAGTTTCGAATAAAACATTATGCTGGTTGCAAACAACCGAGTTTCGCAATTTTGGATATGTTCGTTTACATTTTCGCCATACATCGAACTTCAAATATATTCTAGACATGTCACTCTAGCTGTATATGATGTTTCATGCACAAAGTTTTAGTAGTTTTAAAACTACATGGCATTTACACATGAATGGACTGTTTTCGAAGAACCTAAACATCCCTAGGTTCGGGTCTATATGACGACAGTTCACTCTTTCACTCTTAACTTTCTTTCTAGAACTCTTATTGATCTAAAGCATATGCCATTAGATTCCTGACTTAAAGAGCTTTGTTTTGAGTATAAGTAGATTCACTTTCATGGACTGAACTAAAAGTTACATACGTTTTTCTGAGAGACAGCAAAACTATCGAAGGTCCGGATCTGCGTGTTGGTTCTTTACTCTTTCACTCATAACTTTCTGTCTGGAACTTGTATTGACCTAAGACATACGCCATTAGACTTCTGACTCAAAGAGCTTTGTTTTGAGTATAAGTAGGCTCATTTTCATGAACTGAACTAAAAGTTATACACGTTTTTTTGAGAGGCATCAAAACTGTCGAAGTTTCATATCTCCATGTTGGTCCCTTACTCTTTCATTCATAACTTACGTTCCATACTTCGTATCGACATGAAACTTATACTATTGGATTCTAGGCTTTGTACATCGCTCTCATTTCCTTTGTTTTGCATCTAAAACAACAAGGAATTCATCACCAAGGGACATCCATTTTTCGACGTCACTGAAGATCAATATCAACGGGCGACACAACGCCCTGTTATCTTCCGACATCACGGAAGATCGACATCAACGGGCCACACAACGCCCCGTAAGTCTCACTTCGACTTACAATAGTTAATTTTAATTGTTTCAAATATTCAATTAGAATTTTCGGACCGCTACATTCCGATTTGATTTGCATGAAAATCAATCGAGCTTCACGGGAGTTCGACAAAACGAATTTCGAAGACTGGAAGCGCGCGAGGAAACCCATGGTGGAAGCACATTTTGAAAGCGGCCTCAACTAACGAGCCCGACCGATGTAAAGCCATCCCGGCGGGCCTCAGGTACCTGCAGGAGGTGCGGGCATCCTGTTTTTTCATTATTTCCATATGTAACGGGCCGTAGGCCCAAGTGCATAGGCCCACGATCACAATCCTTCCCCGTCCCCTTTGATCTAAATAATTGTTTGTGCTTGGCCGCATGCCTTATACTCATAGGTTTATTGTCGCATGTTGTTTGATATCAACAAATACGAGTTCGGGCCCAAAAGCCTTAATCGGGTCCAACGCCCGTAATACATTAACATCATTCCGGAGTCAGTCCGGATCGGGTCCAATGCCCATTAAACAAAGCAGATCTTTTGGAGCAAACGCCACCTTTTCGCATGTTTAAATGTAGGAGTTAGTAATTAGGGATCCCCGAATCCTACTCTGGTTGTTCGACTTAGACCAATTTTCAAAAATAAGTCGGTGGCAACTCCGTAATCGTTTACCTAAGTTAAACAACATTTTTACGAAGCCATTTTGGATGAGGGACTGGCGACACTAGCCGCTCTTGATTTCTCCCGAAAATTCCTTCTTCGGATCATGTTCTGCCTTTCGCTCGCCGCTTCTTAGGAAAACAGAGACGGTTGGCGATGGCTCGAGCAAGCCCAGTTAAGAATCCAGGGAGGGATCACCCGATTCCCTTCCGCAGCGTCCGACGCACGAGTCATGAGATCGAGCAGTTGGGCCTTGGGGAGCGGACCCAGATCCTCGGGTCGTTCGAACCGCTGCGCGCGTGCTAGGCCGGAAGGCGCGCATACATCCCGGATGGCGACTCCACATGTGGATTCTTTTCGAACGCTCTTGCATTTTCAAACCACATGTGCAGAGGAATTCTTGTTTGTGCATGTACTTGCTTGGCTCGGTGCACTTTGTTTACTCTCATGGTTTTGTTTGTTTACCGCTTTCCTAGGCGTATGTCTAGGTAAGTCCCTATACCCGGGACTAGGATTTTAAGGGGTCACCGAAAGGCACGGCCTCGCTGCTTTCTGCGGCTAGTAGGCTACGGACCGGGACCCGCCTCCCTTTATCCGAGGGAGGTTTAGAAGCCTTCATCCGAGAGTCTAGCATTGTTTGTCCACTACAGGTACCAGACGCCGCATATGCATTTGTTTGTTACTAAGTGACTACTACCTGTGCAGGGACAGGTCTCAGGTACGCTTTGCCTGCGATAAACTGTAGAGCTAACACTACTTGTTTTGCAGTGGTTTGAGTTAATCATAGAGGACTTCAAGAATCCTCTTCTCTCCCTCCCTACCTATTTATTCCTTACTACATTCATGTATTCGCATGACCACATGAGTGTATGTTCGATTGCAGTAGTTACATTATCATGTCATTCACAGTAATTGCTCCATTGCATCGCTACGTCTCATTTATAATTGCAGTTACATAATGCATACTTTTCTGCATAGAGGAGTGCGATTAAGTATCATCACAAATTTATCATGCATCGATTACATTATTACTGATACTAATCCAAACATTCTCTCGATTTTCCTTCCGAGGTTTAATTCTTCAACATGGCTCCTCGAACGGGAGGGACAAAGCATGACATTACAAATCTACAAGCACAAGAATGCCAAGAATTTATCGACGACTACCAAGGCCCAAAGTCGAACATCTAGCAACATGAAGACCAAAGTTTTCATTACGGCTATCAAGGTCCAAAGCCGTGCGTCAAAAGACATGAGCCCAAAGTGATATCAACGGCTACCAAAGTATAAAGTCAAGCACAAACACCAAAGATCACCCAACGGCTACCAAAGTTTAAAGTCGAATCTACAACAACATGAAAACCCCAAGGAGGTTACATCTCACCAGCCAACCGCAGTCAACATCAGAGCTAATGACGAGCCCATAGAGCCGTTCACGAACATGCTACAATCGGACACACTGGGGACATCACGCCCTTACGGATCTGACAACCGCTCCAAAGAAAAGGAGCGATTTCAATACGTCATCATTCGCCACAACTTCGGCACCAACAGAAACATCATTCCACACACGGGCAATTCCCCAGCTTACAACTCAACAACACAATCCAGCACAAGGGGCAAACCCCATCATTCACAATGGCATCGTGAGATCAGGACAGCTGCGAGCAATCAACCCCTAAATACGAACACTTCATTCAACTTCATTGTTTCTCCGATAACAAGAACTTGACGAATGCCGGATCCACAACATCCCAACGACAAAAACATGAACATGGACTGGATTCTTCAAGCGACGGTGAACACATAGCGCAACTGGCATTAGAAACTCCCATTCGCTCTATTCGCCTTCCAACAGTTCAAAACATACATGATGAACTTACTGATATTTAAACTGCTAACACCAAGGCATCCAATTTACCTCGCAGGTACAATAAGACTGGTCTGGGGCTGACACAGCAGTTTACCAATACCAAAGAACGTGATGTCTACCAAACGACGACGCATACTTCGACTGGGGCAATTCCCTTTGAATTCTCTACGGCACCCAAGCAGTCATCCCGACAGTAGTCAACCACCGACTCTCACCAAAGAAAAGAGGAGAATGTCAGTCACCGCATCACTCATTGACGAAGAAACAAGCACCTCGGCCCACTACATGAGTGGCTAATGCCCACCCAAGCCCACCGCATGGCTCTATCAACCTTGCACATTCACGACATTCAACCGAAGATCAATCATCTTAACGGAGAGAACTGTCATAAGCAATCGATGTAGGCGTTCTTCGACGTTACAATCACATGAAAGGGAGTATTCGTTCTTTGATTAATACATCCCTATTTATGAAAATAAGTTACATGAGCTCACTTATTTTAGCCCTTGTCGCATGTTGACGAAGGCGTGGGTGGTAGGGTAGTAAAGTTTCGAGCCAAAGCCTTGAAACGGTTTTTGAGCCAAAGCTTCAAAATATTCTTCGTCGTCAACAAAACAACGATCTACATGAAAGGGAGTATTCGTTCCTCAACTAATACTTTCTCTGCAGAACAGGTTACATGAGCTTACTTGTTTTGCCATTCGGTTTGTCTCATAGGTACATCAGCATCCTAGGCAGACGACGAAGGCGGGGGTGGTAGGGTGAAAAGTTTCGAGCCAAAGTTTTGAAACAGCCTTCGTTGACAAAACAACGACGACAACACGAGAACAATCCGAGGCAAATTCCGACCGATCCTGGGGCAAATCTCTAAGCGATCGTAGGGTAAATCCCCGACCGATCCTGAGGCAAATCTCCGAGTGATCGTAGGGCAAATCCCCGACCGATCCTGGGGCAAATCTCCGAGTGTCATGGATATATCTCCGAGCGGTCCTGGGGCATATCTCCAAGCTATCCTGGGACAAGACTGAGCAATCTTGGTTAATTCTCTGTTGACAAACCAACGAATCACATGAAAGGGTAGAGTACATGAGCGTCCTAGACAAACAATCAAGACAATCAACGAATTTCGAACCGAAGCTTCGAAACAACCTTCATCAGCGAACTTCTTTATATCCCCAAGGAATTAACTAGGGCCAAGAACACTGATAATAAACATGAAAAGGGAGCATCACACAATTATTACTCTCTTCATCAAGCTAAATGAAATTACATGAGCCGATTTCATTTACGTCCTTTGTCTCGTGGGCAGGTACAAGAGCTCCTCGCAAAGCCAAAGTCTTGTCGCAACTTCGTCAATCCTTCGATTCCATCGGACGAAGACGCAATGACGAAACCTTACAAAAGGGAAGTACCAAAACCCTACACTACTTCACCTTTCTTTACATGAGCAAATTTCATTTCTACTCTAAAAGAATCAAGTTGCACGAAGACACTTATTTTCTTGTCATCTGTTTGATAGGTACATGAGCAACCTTATACAACGGATACAAAACCAGAGTAGTCACTTCGTCAAACCTTTGATTCCGTCGGACGAAGACGCAATGACGAAACCTTACAAAAGGGGAGTACCAAAAATCTACTTCACCTTTTTTATCAATGAAGTTACATGAACAAACTTCATTTTTACTCTAACGAAAACAAGTCACATGTACTTACTTGTTCCTTACCATGTGTTTGATGGGTACATGAACATCCTTACAAGACAGACACAAGGCACGAGTAGTTTTGGCCAATCCTTTGATTCCTGCGGACAAAGATGCACTGGCGAAACATAAAGGGAAGTACCAACACTCTACTTCACCTTTCTCACAAAAAAAAAACGAAGCTACATGAGCAAACATCGTTTCTACTCTAAAAGAAACAAGTTGCACAAACCCACGTGTTTTCTCATTATTCGTTTGATAGGTACATGAGCAACCTTATACAACAGACACAAGGCACGAGTGGATTTCGCCAATCCTTTGATTCCTGCGGACAAAGATGCACTGGCGAAACATAAAAGGGAAGTACCAACACTCCACTTCACCTTTCTCACAAAAATAAAAAAAAAACGAAGTTACATGAGCAAACATCGTTTCTACTCTAAAAGAATCAAGTTGCACGAAGACACTTGTTTTCTTGTCATCTGTTTGATAGGTACATGAGCAACCTTATACAACGGATACAAAACCAGAGTAGCCACTTCGTCAAACCTTCGATTCCATCGGACGAAAACGCAATGACGAAACCATGTAAAAGGTACAAGAGCATCTTTACATAACAGACAACAGGCAAGAGTAACGATTTCGTCAATCCTTTGATTTATACGGACAAAGATGCAATGACCAAACATAATAAGGGAAGCATTAAAGCTCTACTTCGCTTTTCATATAAATGAAATTTCATGAGAAAACTTCATTCTTACTTTAAAAGGAACAAGTTACATGAGCTCATTTGTTGTCCACCCTTTGGGGAGTATAGGTACATGAACATCCTGCATTATGAACGAAAGCGCGGGAGGTTGGGTGGAAATTTCGAATCAAAATTCGAGATTGCCTTTGTTTATCACCAAGGGTACATGAACATCCTGCATTACGAACAAAGGCGCGGGGGGTCGGTTAGAAGATTTCGAACCAACGCTTCGAGATTGCCTTTATTGTCACCAAGGATGATCATATCAAAAGGGGGTATCATCTACACTACTCTCTAATAAATTTCTTATCATTCCCCAGACGGAGTCATATCTCCATTTCCCCAGATGAAGTCAGTTGCAAACACCGCATTCCTTAAAAAGAGTAGAATATACAAGCATATTCTTCCAGAACGACCATCGAGATGGGCATATTCATCTCATATCCCCAGCGAATACCCAACTTTATTATAATCTCCCCAAGCGAGAATCAAAGTACATGAGCTAACTTCACCTCCGTCCGTTGTCAACTGTGCAGACACATGGTCTCCGCACAGTGCGGTACAAACTCTTAGGCAATGGCGTGGGTGGTCGGGTGGAAGCCGTTCCGAGTCTAATCTCAAGGACCATGACTGGGGCATAAAAGTGCAAACACTTTACCCGCGAAGCTTGCACAAGAGCACCACCTTAGTACGACGTATCCAAAGAGGTTTGCGTACCTAAACCTATTCACTTCTTAAGCATTTGTGTGCCCTTTTGCATACAATTTTAAAAGATTTTTGACAATAAGAATGCTTCTGAGCGAGAATGGAGAAGGCAAGCCCATTCCTAAACACTTACCCAAAGAGATGAGTACAAACACCATGAAGGTTTACATGCATACATCTGGGCGGACAAAGAATCCTTCGAAGAAAGTTGCTCAGACCAGGATGAGATCGAGCATTTATTCTCTATCCCAAACACAAACATTAACCATTGCTAACCCTTCCGAGCCAAAGTCGAAGTTTCTATACACACTAGTCCCACCGAGTCTAAGGATCGCCTTACATCGAGGTTAATGGAGATCCTGTAGTTAGAAACCGGAAGCGACAGACCACAGAGGCGACACTTCCTCAAGGTTCAAGCGAAGAGATACCATCAGCTGATGTGCTTGCCAGTTGACTTGTACTCAAGGACGAAAACCAGAACAATTCTGCAAGATGTACAAATCCTCAAAGAGTCCAAAGCAGCTTTAAAAAGATCAACAGAGAGGAAAAGGAGGCAAATCCTCATAAATCATCAAGAAATATAAATCCCTAAGGAGTCTAAAGCACCTCCAACAAGGCGGGGAGAAAGAAAGAAAGCAGCGCAAATCCCTACAAAGAAAAAGCAGAATTAGCATAAAGACCAAAATCTTCAAGCAAACCGAACAAGAAACAAAAGAGCAAATTAAAGCACCAGGGCCGACATGAACGGTCGCAAAAGCAAAGGCGCTATCTCCCGGACGAAACGAGGAGAAAGCACTCCCCAAAACAGATTTCCAAAGCTCTAGGATCAGCCATCAATCCCCAACAGAGCGTCTCAACGAGAGTGTTGTCTAGTAGATGGAGAATTCGCTTGGACGGTGGAACATCTATGGTACAGCAGCTTCCGATGAGGTCCTTAGACTCGTTCCTTTAAAATGACAAATTCAGAGTCTCTATCTAAAGGCCTTACGCCAAAACTACATTACAATCTAGATAAAGTCTCCTTCGACTGGTACATGAGCATCCAAGTGAAAGGAATTCTAAAATCTCACCGTGACAGGTTTCAGAAGTAAGAGTGAGCCCAGATAAAAGTCAAAAGCCCTTATATGTTCTCGCTCAGAAGTGATCCAAATAAGCTTCATCAGATAAATCATGACATGCATGAGTGTTGTGATCACGCATATTTCAGTACCCCAGTATTTCGCGGGGTCTCGTTTATTACTAACAGTTTTCTTGATTAGAACCTAAAGTACAGGTCTACCAAGAATACCCTGAATCCACAATTTGGAGTATCAATGAAGTCTTTGTGAGAAAATCTTTTCCAGATTCCCTCGCAAAGAGAGGCAACTGTAATACCCCAAATTTTAAATAATAATAATAATATAAAATCCCAAAAAAAATAATAATAATAATCTCAAACATAATCCTCCCAATCAGTCCAAGATTTCACGCAATTCTCTAATCAATTAAAGATTTCAGGATATATTGATTTTCTTTTATCTGATTTTAGGGGAGAAAATCAATCGCCAATTTTTTCCCCTTAATTTATCTTATCCTCCAATCAATCTTGATTTCCTTCCCTAAGGGGAGGAAAACACAGCCGCTCCCACTTTCATATGTTCTCACCTTCAGACGCTCCCAGTTTGAGAAAAAAATATGCTCCACCCCTCGGAGATTCTCCAGCACTCTCTCCAGACGTTGGTTCCGCCCTCTCCATCCAGTGACCCCAAGGTAGGTCTAGTCATGCCCACGTAGACCCTCAACCAACCTGACCGCGAATAGCTCAACGCAGCTTCACAAATCGATGGTCGCGGCAAGGACAAATGATGACTGCCCCGAACGACTCCCGGCGTCCTCCCCGCGTCGTCTCCATGAATCCGCTCGAGGAACTCTCCCAGGCGTCTAGGATCTGTCATCCCTCGTCCAAAGACGCGGGGGATTCAACTACCACCTTCTGTAGCCTCGTAGCTCCGTTGAAGTGCTCCCTTTTCCTTTGACGTTTTCTTGTTTGCGTAGATGCAGGGGTTGGACAGCGGACAACCAACTCCCGAAGACATCCCGTGGTCGTACAAACAGGCCAAGACTCCCATATCCCCCCTTCATACGTCCTAGCATGTTGGGACATGTCGCAGCCCCTCCATCAAGTCAAAATAGCTCGGTAAGTGCGACCATGCCTCGGATCTGCCTGCACAACCTTTGCTTTTTTTCGGCATATCTTTTTGTGTACTTGTCGGAATCGCGCGAAACCACTTGCATTTGATTCCTAACTTAAATATGGTTCTAAGGACACCAATCAAGCTCAATTTAAGTTCGTGCCCTAGGAGTTTCGAATAAAATATTATACTGGTTGCAAACAACCGAGTTTCGCACTTTTGGATATGTTCATTTATATTTTCGCCATACGTCGAACTTCAAATATATTCTAGACATGTAACACTAGATGTATATGTTGTTTCATGCATAAAGTTTTAGTAGTTTTAAAATTACATGGCATTTACACATGAATGGAGTGTTTTCGAGGAACCTAAACATCCCTAGGTTCGGGTCTGCATGACGACAGTTCACTCTTTCACTCATAACTTTCTGTCTGGAACTCTTATTGACCTAAAACATATTCCATTAGATTCCTGACATAAAGAGCTTTGTTTTGAGTATAAGTAGGTTCATTTTCATGGATTGAACGAAAAGTTATATACGTTTTTCTGAGATGCAGCAAAACTGTCGAAGGTCCGGATCTGCGTGTTGGTCCTTTACTCTTTTACTCATAACTTTCTGTCTGGAACTTTGATTGAGCTAAAACATATGCCATTAGATTTTTTACTCAAAGAGCTTTGTTTTGATTATAAGAAGGCTCATTTTCATAAACCGAACTAAAAGTTATACACGTTTTTCTGAGAGGCATCAAAACTGTCGAAGGTTCAGATCTGCATGTTGGTCCCTTACTCTTTCATTCATAACTTACGTTCTATACTTCGTATCGACATGAAACTTATACTATTGGATTCCTGGCTTTGTACATCTCTCTCCTTTCCTTCGTTTTGCATGTAAAACAATGAGGCATTCGTTACCAAGGGATATCCATTTTTCGACGTCACCGAATATCAATATCAATGGGCCACACAACGCCCTGTTATCTTTCGACATTGTGGAGGATCAACATCAACGGGCCACACAACGCCTCGTAAGTCTCACTCCGACTTACAATAGTTAATTTTAATTGTTTCAAATATTCAATTAGAATTTTCTGACCGCCGCATTCTGGTTTAATTTGCATGAAAATCAACCGAGCTTCACGAGAGTCCAACAAAACGAATTTCAAAGACTGGAGGCGCGCGAGGAAACCCATTGTGGAAGCACATCTCGAAAGCTATCTCAACTGACAAGCCCGACCGATGTAAAGCCATCCCGGCGGGCCTCGGGTACATGAAGGAGGTGTAGGCCTGCTGTTTTTCATTGTTTCCACATGTAACGGGTCGTGGGCCCAAGTGCATAAGCCCACGGTCACCATCCTTCCTTGTCCCCTTTGATCTAAATAATAGTTTGTGCTTGGCCGCATGCCTTAGACTCATAGGTTTATTGTCGCATGTTGTTTGCTATCAACAAATACGAGTTCGGGCCCAAAAGCCTAAATCGGGTCCAACGCCCGTAAAACATTGACATGAGTCCAGAGTCATGCCCAGATCGGGTCTAATGCCCGTTAATTAAAGCAGATCTTTTGGAGCAAACGCCACCTCCCTTTTTCGCATGTTTAAATGTAAGAGTTAGTAATTAGGGATCCCCGAATCCTATTCTGGTTTTCCAACTTAGACCAATTTTCAAAAATAAGTCGGTGGCGACTCCGTAATCGTTTACCTAAGTTAAACAACATTCTAGAAGCCATTTTGGATGAGGGACTGGTGACACGAGCAGCTCCTGATTTCTCCCGAAAATTCCTTCTTCGGATCATGCTCCGCCTTTCGCACGCCGCCTCTTAAGAAAACAGAGACGGTTGGCGAGGGCCCGAGCAAGCCCAGTTAGGAATCCAGGGAGGGATCACCCGATTCCCTTCCGCAGTGTTCGACGCTCGAGTCGTGACGTCGACCGATTGGGCCTTGGGGAAAGGGCCCGGATCCTCGGGTCGTTCGAGCCGCCGCGCGCGTGCTAGGCCGGAAGGCGCGCGTACAATGTCTACGTGAATAATTTTTAGAAGAATATTTCTTGAAAGTTGATTTTTGGGCAAAATACAAGCAGCATAGATTGATTAATGCCCTTAACAGTTTCTATGCCGAAAATAAATTCAAGGGAGAACCGGGTATTTGTATCATTGCTCGCTTTTCATAGAACGCTCCCGTTAGCGCTTATACCTCACGATGCCGTTTTTAGAATAGGATTACGGTGAACCTGGCGAGCCGCTGATGCCGTAACGTTGGTGAGTGCGAAGCCGTCTTCAGAGGGTCTTGATCTTCGAGAATCCAAATAATCCCTCGAATATTTCGTTATCTTGAACGCGTTGAATGGGGTGCGTGCCTTGGTTGTCCGTAAGGCACGCCCCCGAGATACCTGCATAAATATCGAATAAACAAAGTAAACTGTTCGAAAAATTTTTGAGACTTCTAAAATAGATAAATAACTAAAGTTATTTTCGTGAAAGTTGGATTGTACTGCGTTTATAAAAATTTTGACGAAAGTGTAACAAAATCAGACAATCTAAACGTAAACCCACTCCTTAACATGAGCGTAATCAATGAATTAATATAAAACTACGATGGGTAACGTTTAAAATTACAACAAGATATATTTATAAAAAATCAGATAGAGAAGAAATCAAATGGGAAATAAAGCAATTAACGAGATGCAAAGGGAATGCATTAAATAGGTGAATAAAGGATCGTACCTCAATAATGCAATTAACTAAATGAAAATGTGTAAAAGAAACTGCAATGCCACCCAAATCAAAAAATCAAAATGCGAAAAGAATCCGACGGTGGGCAAAGAGAAGTGGGGACGGGTTACTCACTCTCGAATTTAGGTCCTCAGAGCTTGCGGATCTCGGGAGAAACACAAGCGGCGTTGCTAACTCGAGGAGGTTGCCCGATCGAAGGCCGGTTTCTGGATGCAATGACGACGTTGTGGGTCACCGTTGTGAGGAGATAGCCTCTAACCGTCGCTCTTTGTTCCAGGGAGCTGCAGTTGGGGAAGACACTTTGGGCCTTCGGTGGAGCCGCTGGTGGGTGAAGGAGGCACGGTCGTTGAAGCCGAGAATGCTGAAGAGAGACGTCGTGGGTTGGCGACGGCGGTGTGGGGTCAGGGGACGGCGACGCGAATGTTGGCACCCCAAGAGGAAGGAACGAGGTGGTAGGCGAGGAGGGTGCGAGGATGGCAAAGCGGGACTTCGGCATGGGAAGAACGTCTGGAGTCGGGAAGCCGGGCTGGAGCGGCGAACGGGGCCAGAGAGGGCAGAGGATGCGGCCGTCCTCGAACTATTTGCCGGCGAAGGTGGGTCTTGGAGGCTGACTCGCCGATGGCCAGAATCGGGTCTGAGCAACGAACGGGGCCAGAGAGGGCAGTGGATGAGGCCGTCCTCGAACTACTTGCCGGCGAAGGTGGGTCTTGGAGGCTGACTCGCCGATGGCCGGAATCGGGTTTGAGCGACGCCGACATCGCAGCCATGAAGGACGTCGGAGGAGGAGGACGTCGAAGGACGTAGTTTCGCTGCCGTTGAATCTGCAGTTCGAGAGAGGTTTGGGTCTGCCCACTGGTTGAGATGGCTAGATCTTCAACTTGCTGAAACGCCTGAGGGTTAGCCATTCACCGAGAACAACACGACGGGTTGGCTGAGTTCAAAAGTGCTGGGATTGAGGAGCGCCGACTTCACTGCGTCGTCAGGGAGATCGAAGCTGAGAGGGAACATGATGAAGATGAATTTGTTGACTTGACTGAATCTGTTGTCTGGCTGAGTATGTTGTTGTCTGTGGTTGTTGATGATGACTGTGAGTCCTGTGACCGTTGATGCTGTTGGAGATTGGAGGGTAGGCTCTACTCGATCGTCGTCGCCGATATCAGAGGCCGAGCACCTAGGGGAAGCTTCAAATCTGAAGTTGATGCCGGTGGAGATGGGATCTTTGTGGAAGCTGCCAGGATGCTGGATCCAGGATGCAACGTTGACAGCGACAGAAAGCCCGGCACTGGAGAGGGCTTCAAAGTGGAGATGTTGCCGGAAATCATTGCTGAAAATGGTTGTGTACCACCATGGCTGGCCAAAGATCTGGACTACAGGAAGGCCGCCGAATAGCTATTGTAAGCGGGAGTCGAGAACATATGGGTAGAGGGGTGATTTTTTCGTAGCAGACACTGGCCGGGATCTCTTCTTTCGTTCTCAGGGCTTCCGGTCTAGTTATTTATTATTTTTATCAAATTTTTTTTTATGATTTTATAGATTTGTGTTGATCTTTAATGATTTTCTATGTTTTTTTATTGATTTTTGGAAAATTTTTAATTTATTTATTTTTTTGTGATTTTTATAGAAAAGAAAAAAATTGGATAATAACACCCGCCGTTAAATCAAGGTAGCACGAAACGTGCGTGGCAAGTTTGTCCTAAAGTAAAGAACGAGACATTCCCACCATTGAAGTTCTTCTATATGATAGAAATGAGCGGACAAGTTGTGATGGAAATGACCATAAGAGGTATGTGCAAGTCACGTCTTTATAATTTACAGGCCCAATGACCATATCCAGGCCCAATAGAATCCGGAAAGATCAGGAGTCGGCCTGAATCGACGCCGGGGAGGTAGGGGGTGGCTCGAATCGACGCCGGTCGGGCGGAAATTTGCTGCTGCGGCCATCGACGCGCTACCAGCAGAACAGCAGCGGAGCCCGTTGGATTCTCGGGTGAGATTGATTTCCAGGAGAATGTGTTTTTTTTTTTTTACGGTAGGATTTGAGTTACATTTTCCAAACAATGGTTCGTTCTTCTTCTTCTTCTTCTTCTTGTGTGTGAATGAATATATGTAGATCTAGGAATAATCCCTGTTGCTTTGGTCGTCTATGTCTTCTGATATCAGGATGCTCCTAAACCATGAAACCGAGGATTTGGGTATCCTTGTTAGGTTACTCTTGTAGTCCACGTAATACAGCCCGAACCTCACTGTGTAGCCCGAGTTCCATTCCCAGTTGTCCAGCAACGACCACACGAAGTACCCGCGGACGTCGCACTCGTCTTTCCTGTTTTATGGGCATGCCTCTCTTTATCAGAAACGTGCTTAAGCGATTACACGACCGTAAGGAAAGGCAGGAGAGTCGAGCGGGCTTTCGAGGGATTCATCACCCACCGTATAGCGGCCGATAAGTTGGAGAGGTAGTCCCTGTGGTACTCTTTCCTCTTGTCGTCCTGTAGGGCCTTCTCCATGGTTATGTAAGGTCGGTTGAGATCATCCATACCTGCACGCGATTTTGGCGGTAGTGCCAGTGACTCAGGCGACCAATTGGGGAGGTTGGTCTGTTGGTATTAGATTCTAATATCACTTTTACCATTTTCTGTTATGATCATTGGGGGATTGCTGTACTTATCCCTCACGTATCCGACCAGCTTTCTGATGCCCCAAGGAACAACGTGTAACCACCTAGAAGCGGCCTGCCGGGAGAAATACTTTATCAGATTGAAACTTTTAGAGAATGGTTGAACTAGATTACATTCAATGACTAGTTTGCGGATTGCGTACTCGTTCCCCAATAGCGACTCCGGCTCGAAAAGCTGCAACGAGAGAGTGGGGAAAAATGTCAGTATGTATTGTGTGATGCCAAAAGGAGTGCTTCAACTGCAAATAAAACAGATGCAGAACCAATTGGGATCGGGGATGATACCGCTTGTTATTACTGCTGGGTCGGAAGAAGCGTCCTGCAATATTAGCTTACGAATGTTTGTCCTGTCATTCCGGACATATAGTGTGGTGTAGTGATTCAATCCCACGAAATCCAAAGTCCCAGTTAAGTATTCGGACATTTCTGGTGAAATTTCCGGTAGTCTTTCCCCTACTAGACTTGCCATGGATTGAGGGTATCTGCCGAAGAAAATCGGATCGAGAAACCTGATTGTCATCTAGCTTGTCAGCCAATGGATGTGCTTAATATGGTTTCTAAATCAAATGCTCTGAACTCCGCGAGTTACCAGCCAATGCCAAAATCCAGTGCTCTACTTGCAGCATCTTTGTCCTCATCAACATCCGACATTGGTTCGTACCATTTGGCATCCAGTGCTATTCCTATCTGGCCTCCTTGTGTTTCCTTTGATTGTGAATTCCAGAGAAGAGAAATCAGTGCGCAATGATGGATCTAAGTGTTTTTCTTGTTTTTACTTGCGAGACTAAATATGCATCGTACCTTGAAGTTGAGCTTGTAATGGTGATAAACTGTTGCATGAGCCAGGAGGATGTTGTGAGCTACAATGTACGGTTCCACTGATGATTTACCTGTCCTGCAGAACAGACGGCCGAGAATCGAGCACCTTCCAGGAGCTTGAATGCCAGTGTCATATCCTTGTATCGAGAAGCCATGAGGCTCATTAAATGTGATCCAGTGCTTCACTCGATCTCCAAATGCTTGGAAACAGGTACGTGCATAGTTCTTGAAATCTTCTCTGCATGAAGCATCATATGGAATGAACTGAGTTGCTGTTTCTAAGTTTCACTTTCACAGAAAAGTCTGGGTTGGTTGGTTCTACGTACACTATTTGTTGGTTTAGCCATCCTTGGTACTTGTCTTCAAGCATCTGCGGAAGATCCCAATGATATAGAGTTACATAAGGCTCGATTCCTGATAAAAACACAAGTGATTCGTATTCAAATCCGTCCTACGTAAATCAGATGGTAGTAGGTCATAAGATTTAATTAATCACCTCTATCTAGTAAAACATCTATGAGATTGTTGTAGTAATTCAATCCTTCTTCATTTGGTTCACCTGTTCCATCTGCTGGTCCATAGGGGGATGTTAAAGTTTCTCACTTTAGAATAATATGGGAAAATAATGGCTCATGTAAAATTCTTACTGGGGAAAATTCTTGACCATGATATGGAAAATCTGTAGGCGTCCATCCCCATATCCTTCATCAGGTCAACGTCCTCCTGCAAAATATTGTAACCTTTTACTATAAAACTGTTAGGTTATCAATCACGCTACAATCTTTAGGTTGGTCGGTGGGGACTTGTATTGTTTATTCCAAATAATCAATTGTTTTATGCAGTGTATCCTGATATTTGGTGTCATGTCTCTCTCCTAGTAGTAATAGGTGTGTATGGAAAGTCCTGGAGATTCTTGATTATTGAATGGTAAATATTAATAGCCTGTGCACGTGTCTTTTGACTCTGTTGATTTACCTCAAAACGGTGATATTGGTCTACTGCTATGTCCGCATTGCTGAAGTCCAAAATTCTACCTGACATCAGTTAAAAAAACAAATAGGGAAAACTTTAATCTTTGACCCTTTATGGTTCTAGTGATATTTTTTTAGCCCAGAAGAGGTTCAATTCCATACCTGGTTGCCTTGAAAAGGTATCCCATATACTTGCTCCTCTGTTTCCTTCCCTCACCGCCCCTTCAAACTGCCAAAACCCAGATCACCAGCAAGCCCCAGTTCCATTTGCACCTTTTAGGATCAGTTTTCTTTACCTGGTATGCCGAGGAAGCAGTTCCAAAGGTGAATCCCCGGGGAAAATCAGACCTGCTAAAAGTAGACCCTGAAAGAGGCATGTTGGATAGTAGGATCACCAAGATGCTTCCTATCATGATGATCCCCTCCTTGTCTTCCCCCAGCACGTGTATGCTTTCACTTCTCTAGGATTTCTTGAGTATCCTGTCTTAATGGATTGACGAAGGGATGAATGGTTTATCAGGAGAGTGATTTGAAGGTGAAGGAAATCAGAGCCATAGAGGAGTCTGGGGATGTTTTTGTAGTGTTAAGGAGGAGTTTCTTGTGAGAGCATCTCACTAGATTGGTCATTATAAGAAGGTAGCGAAAAAATGAGGATCTTGTGCTTAGGATGAGATAGCTTGTACCCCAGGCTAATCCCACCTTCTAAGTAATCCCAATTCCCGGAGTTAAAAGTAGGTGAATCAGAGGGGAATCAACACTTAAAATCTTTTCCTTTTAAAACTTAATCAAATGAAGAAGTGTCAACCAAAAAAAAAAGAAATAAAAAGAAATAAGAAGAGAGGAGTAGAAGGAAGGGAGTAGATGAGATGATTTATTTTTTTTTCCTTTTAAATTTGTTGGCATGACGTGTCTTTATTATCTACAAAGGACTGCCCAAGTCGCTGCAAAAAGGTGACATGTAGCTTTAGAAAGAGTCTGAACTGAACAGAAGAAAGAATTTCCCAATTCCTTCTCTTCCTTTTTAGGGTAGTGGGCTGGTGATTGGCATGAACATGATGCCTAGTAATTCCATGAAGAACTGAATTATTGCTGTGGGAAAATGATGCGACCTCTTTTCTATCTTGGCATGTTTGTGAACAGTTAGCGCTTCTCTGCTAAGTTCAGGATGATAATTCTTATTGCTGCTGGGAAATCCCGTCTTGGCTTATTTGAGTGAGAGATATGGAATAAAGTAATATGTGGTTTGATATGATCTTATCTTCCCTGAAAGAAACGTCGGCTTTTAAAATAGATTATGGTCGGACGATAATTTATCCTTTCTCTCCAGGACAGGGACCCTGCCGTGGTCGTTTGTTCCTTGGTGATCCGCCATTTGTGAAATGGACTGATGTGTACTTCCCAACTCGTCTTCTTCTTCTTCTTCTTCTTCTTGCTTTTTACCATATCCTGTTTGCTGGTTCTTTTCGTTACTCGCCTCACTTGGATTCCTTTTCCTGTTCTTTCCAGGAAAACAGATGTTTCTGTCCAGGGACCGACAGACGTCTTGACATGAGCCTGGCAATAACACGCGTCCCGCCGTCCTGGAATAATCGCCGGGTCCCTGCACAGCAGGGCCTGCCCATTTGTTATGGGCCTAAGCTAATGAATGGGCCTCTGGCCCGACCGTTTCGATAAGCACCGGTTCGGAGTGCTTACGCCCCAACTCTCGCAGGAAAGAGGAACCGGAAGCCGACGAATGGCGGCGGTGGCCTGGCGGCTGCGGCTGCTCACCGTGGCTTCCATCGTCCTTTCTCCACTGCATCCTTCAACCTTCCTCAGCGTCCTTCGGCTTCTCCTGCTGCTCCGCCGGAACCAGCCGAGCCGAACACCAACCTCTTCGTCTCCGGTACGTCTTTCTTGCCGCCCTTAACATATGCTTAGGGAGGAGAAAAGCCGACTCGTTATCGGCCGATCGCCTTGGTTGCTTCGCGACTTGCCTGATAGACGACGACTTTTGAGGCTGCTGCTGCTAGTCCTTTCAGTTTTTACTTCCACCGATCGGGGATTGGTATTTTGTGCTTTCTTGATCCATTGCGTTTTGATGTTCTGGTGATGATGATGTATAATTAGTCTTCTCGATTGTTCCCCACCTCCTTCGTTGTTTGGGCAAGTAATTCCGAGGGTCAGCTGTCTCCATTTCTGACTAATGAAGGCATTTAGGTGCTGATTTCGTGGTCCTGGTTATATACATTTGTCTAGAAGTTGAGTTTTTTTAAGTAAAGATGAGATGTGTAGTTCTTTGATCTTGGCAGCTGTTATTTGTATGTTACCGCAGTAGTCCAGGCTTCTCCATTGGACAGTTGCGCGATTTACGTTGTTCGGTGATGCTATGTTACCTTTCTTTGTTATCCTGGAGCCTGTCTGATTTGGTTGCGTTGACGACACTTTGGGGTTCGATGCCCAACATCAGGATTGAGTAAAAGGACAACTACTGAGAGATTAAGAGAGGCTTTCTCTCACTTTGGTGATGTATTGCACGGTTTGTACCCCCTTTCTTCAGTTGGTCTTTTAAAGTCTGTTGGGAGATTGCTGTGCGACTTGCCTTTTTCTGGTTTTAGCTAGGGTAGTGACTGATCGAGTTACGGGATATTCAAAGGGCTTTGGTTTTGTTAAATACGCCACGCTCGAGGATGCCGCAAGAGGTATTGAAGGGATGCATGGCAAGGTGCGGTTCACGCTTGTTTGCTCTTACGGTTGTATTGTGCGTCTTTTAATGGAGTCCCCCTAATTGTTGGGACTTTCCTTTTGGCTATGCTAACGGCTGTTTGCTTTCTGCTTTGCAGTTTCTCGATGGCTGGGTGATCTTTGCCGAATATGCTAGGCCGAGGCCCCCAGCTCCCCAAGTCCAGATCAATGGTTTTCCTTCCAACCGTCGGCCCTAAGCTTTTGTTTCCCCCATCATTAGACGAAAATTTTTTCCATGAGTCAACAAGTTCAGTCGCCCTTGGTTCGGGATGTTCACGTCATCAGAGTACACGGGTAACTACGATTTACCAGAAGACAATTTAGAATTTTGGATCTATATTCTTGGTTGTCGAAAGCTGTGGTTGATAACAAATGCTCAACTGTCATTCGCTCCTCCAAATCGTCTGTGACATTTTTAGCTAAGCCATCGGTATTGCAGTTATGTCGTTTTCTTTTCTTAAAATTATCCTGACAGCGAGCGCAAAACGACTGCTTGATAGATCCTTGCGAATCACAAGGCTGCACGCATTTGGCATTAAATAGGTTTTGCTCTCAGTTGTGCAACCTGTCATCATATCCCTCAACGATGTGTCGTTGGTTGAAGATACTGGGGACCCTCGATTTGGTTACGTCAAGGCCACCATAGCGCTGACAACGTTGCCCCTTTGCAGACCGGGGCAGGGAACCAAGTCGAAATTGTGAACACGGTTTGATTGAAGAAAGGGAAGATGGTAGGCCAGCTGTGCGGTTTCGCCTGCCCTGTCGCAGAAGGAACTGTGGGCAGATTGTTTTCAGACTAATGCAAGGCTTGAAAGTAACTTAACAGCGGATATTTCCCAGCACTGGTGGCTGCATTAAGGTCAAGAGAATCCTGGAATGTCCCAGAGATGAGATCTCCGGGGGGGAGTGGGGGGTGAGAAGGCGGTAGAAGTATGGCGCCGCGCCCCCTCACTATCTCAAGGCGACGATGGCCCCCTGGGGACAAAGGCTAGGCTCAGTCAAAGGCTTCCGACCCATGGCCCGGGTAGTGGTTTTGGAGGGAGAGGAGGGGGGCATTCTGACACGGGGTTTCACTCCTCAATTATTAACAGAGGACAAGAGCCGGGAGGGAGGGGGTGACCACGGACATCACGTCCCTCCCCCCCAGTGCATCGAACTTAGACGTATCTTTCTTTTCTTACGGGGAGATGAGTGGGGCTTGGTTTGGATTCACTTGTTTTCGTTCGTATCATGCACGTTGGTTGTTTCCCAGATTCATGAACAACCAAAATCCACCCCCCCCCCCCTCTTTTTTTTGCTTTTGTTTTCCCTTTCCCGTTCTTTTTTTGGATTTTTCCGACAGCCTTACGTTGATAATACGAGGTTTTTCACTTTGATCGCTTACGTGGACCAATAAAATGGATTTTTTATTTTGTATTATTTTTATGAAATGAGAAGTCAAAATCATCCTCAAGCAACACACCCCAAAAAGATTAGGCACGAACTCTCTCTATAAAAAGTTAAAAAGCGAAAAACTAACAGAAGAAACTTCCCAAAAAGCAAGCTCTTAAAAACAAAATCAGCCTCATCCTCTCCTCCTCATTCACGTATCCCTCCATGAAGTTCTTGCTTGAGCTCGTGCCCTGCTGCGGCTCCTCCACAGCCTCTCGGAGGAAGTCCCCCACCCCCGGTTCCCCTCCCCAGGACAACGTCGATTCCGACTTCACGTCCCTCATGCCTCCCCCTCCTCGTAGGCTTACCAAGAGGGTTAGGACGGCCACCGTTGCCCCCCGTTCCAGGTCCTCGTCCTCCGAGTGGTGCCCTTCGCTTGGCGTGATCGCCGAGGATAGGTCGACGCCGATGTCTACAAAGGGTGTGGCCACGGTTCAGAGGAAGGGGGCCACATCTGCTGCTGATATGGTTGGATCCGCTGGGCGTGGCGGCGGCAGGGCGAGCGTGGGTGCACGGTCAAGAGTCCCTGATCAGGAACGGCGTAGGAGGGATTGGGACGATTACGATTACGGGTGAGTTTTTAACGGTTACTTATAATAATTTGATTGCTGGATTTTTTATCTTTTTCGGGTTTGTTGGTTGATGGGTTCAACAGGAGGAGCTCTTTGCCAACGACGATGATCCCGGCTTTCTCTCCGACACCGTTCCTTTTCTGAGGTTTCGGTAGAATGACGCACCCGAACATCGAAGGAATCCTCTCATGTACGGCTGCTTCGTAGAAGGGGGTTATAAACTGTAAGATGATGTCCCGAATCGGAGGACGTTCCGTTAATGTAAACTCGCTTCTCGGCGTAGGACGACATGGAAGACGAAACAGCACTTGTCTCGTCTCTTCTTGTCCCTCGCTATTATTCCAATACAAAAAGCTTCGTTATTCAGCCATCACAGCAACTCTCACAGAGAGCGAGAGAGAGACAACGGACAGCAGATCAAAGTGGCAGGGCGTCGACAAGAAGAGCAATCCCCACATCTTTCATCATGGCCGTGGATTGTGTGTAGTTGTCGACGCCATCCCCATACATCAGTGACATGGATCGGAACCAGTTGAGGATTCGCACCAGGACCGTCATCGGAGCGGATAATAGCCTTAGGCAAGCTTCGTTCACGTCCTTCCACAGGTCAGAAACCCGCTTCCTTAGCATCTCTTCCGCCTCTCGCTCCGTACACCTATACTCCTTCACGACGCAATGGATAGACGGAACCACGTTACCTCTTTCCTGCTCAAACTGAGGGAACTTGTTCACGCACGAAACGGATCACGTTGGAAATATTTGGCAATGGACTCACGGTAGTTATATTGTGGTCGCCAGTAAGAAGATGCACAATTTTATTGAAATCAAATGCAAGTCTTACAATCTTAATGAATAAAGGAAACAGGGCTTACAGCCATTAAAAAATGGAAAAAGAGCGCAAGTATTGATGACGATGTGGAAATCCGTGACGATGAAGAACTTGTGACAAAGGCCTTAGAAGCTCGCTCCGTCGGTGGTGGTCGCTGGCGGGAGGCTGTGACGAAGGCCCTACGAGCTCACTCCGTCGGTGGTGTCGCTGGAGGGGGTTGACGGCAAAGGTCCTGCGAGCTCACTCTGCTGGCGGAGGGAGGTTGACCTACAAACCGGGTCGAGGTATCTAATTTCCTAAAGTTGACGAACAAACTTCAGTGTTTTGGCTGTGTGTGGTCGTACCCTTTGTCTTGAAATATTCCTTTGCTATTTATAGAGGATTTGTACGTGTTTAACACGTAACAGATAGATCGTGTTGCAGATCGTGATCCCTAACATCGCGGGAGTGTTTGAACAACCTCCTTGATCTTTGGGATCACGTTCCTGGATAATAGGATCAGTTACGATCCTTAACAAATGTGATAAATTTATCCCAACCCTGTCGACTTGACTGTACAGACTACGACCGACTTGGTCGACTTATCCAGAATTCCGTTGACTTGGCCCTACTAGTAGGCCTAGCTACTGTTGAGTCATCTTGGTTGACTTTGATCACCATACTCCTTCATTGTGAGTCGACCTAGTCGACCCCGTTCATAAGTCGACCTAGTCGACTTCGTCATGAGTCGACCTAGTCGACTTTGTCATGAGTCGACCTAGTCGACTTCGTCATGAGTCGGCCTAGACAACTGTATCTTGGGCTGACTCGGAGTATGACTTGAGGGATTACTGGGTTTCTGTTCTAAACCCAGGCCCAAAATTAATTGCCATGTCAACATAAGCCCCCCTTTTATGCTGGGTTGGCTACGCCGACTCAGCAAAAATCATACCCTATATAAAGGAGAGTCATCGTCCTTTTCCCGCACTTTTCTTCCTTGCTCAACACTTCTTCATCTTCTCCAAGAAACTAGAAAACCCTCGCTTCCCGGAAAACTCTTCGTCTTCCTCCTTAACACTCTTCCGATCCTTAAAAAGATGTCGACTTTCCAGGCTTTCGAGGTCCATAATCAGCGTGCGGGGCCAACCGGACCCATTCCGGTCACAGAGGATCAGGGATCGGGCGTCACCCTCGGACCTATCCTGCCGGAGCGTCTCTTCCCGGGGACAGTGCCGCTCAACTATCTCGTCACCGAGAAGCCCATCCCGATCTGCCATCCCAACTTCGTCGATCCCCTCAACTGGGAAGGTCAGGGATCCTTCCTGTGTTTTCCTTCTTCGTCTAAATCTGAGATGGTGGAATGGCTCGAGATGTGGGAGGAGCACTTCACAGAGAGGTTTAGGAGTCAGAAAATTCTGAGGTTCTTTAGGATGTCCGTGGCAGACAAGAACTGTGATCCTAGAGTCTGCTCGGCTATGCTGCCTTTCTGGAACTCCTCAGTCAATTGCTTCTATTTCCCGGAGGGTCCCATGTCTATTACCTTGGCAGATGTGAAGATTTTGGCCAGGTGCAAAGTCAATAGCCTCCCTGTTCGCCAATACTCCCTGGCAGGCGATATTAATCCGAAGGGCGCCCTTCAGTACATGGAGGTGGTAAGCAGGCATTTGAAAATGGCCTCAGCAGGCAAAGAGCCAGATGAGAAGTTGTCGACCGAGTGCTTTGGCGCCCGGGAAGAGGTCGAGTTCCTCAGCACTTGGTTAAGCAAGTTTGTCTATTGCCCAGGGAAGAAGGTCAGCCACACTTCTTATCCAGTGGCCAACTTTCTGAGGGAGACCAATGAAGAAATATCTAGGGCCCCCTTCATTTTGGGTCTTCTTTACCATGATCTGGACAGAGCGACGACTCAGATCAAGCCGTTTCCAAAACATCTAGCAGGAGGATTGCTTTGGTTAGTTCACCTTTGGTCAGCTATGTGGATGCCAGGATTGACTGGGTTCAAGGGCCCTGCTTCGCCCCTCGAGTCGGCCTATTATGGGGAGACCATCTTGGAGCAGTGCTGCCAGCGGAAGGATCAATGGCTTATGACATCGGTCACTGGCCACATGAAGCACATCGTCGACTTCGGCAGGGCAGATCGACGCAACTGGGCACCCTTTCCAGGTGGCAAGACATTTGCTCAGGAAATTAAGCTCCAAGCTGCTCGTGGCTTCTGGAATGGGGTATTGACCCGCAGGGACCTACCAGTCATCTTCGACGGCTACCTGACCTTTGAAGCCTATAACCCTCAGCTGTGTGCAAGGCAGTTTGGGTTCATCCAGGGCGTAGCGGTTCCACTTGCTGACCCTACCGGTGGCTTGTGCGGGGATAGGATGAAGAGGATTTCGTGCAAGCCGATCTCCCTGAAGACCCTCGACTTGCTCAACAGCAAGGCGCAGCTCTCCCAGATAGAATTCCCATCTGGTACTTCTGCCTGTTTCGCCACGCAATTCTTCACTGTGCTGTGGTCGACTACTTATGAAGAGCTGCGGGCTTTGATGCATTTCTTGGAGGTCTCCAAGGAACCTGACTTTTACATGGGCGACGCACATATCAAAGCGAGAGGTAAAGGCTTAGCTTTACTTTAAGAGTATTGGGTTCTTAGTATTAATCGTGAGCTTTCTCCTTTTCAGGATCAATGATGCCTCAGGGCTCTGGAAAGCCTAAGGCTCCCCTTGCCCCCGCTCCTTCTAGACTCAAGTCGACTGGCAAGGGGAAAGCTAAGGTGGCGAGCTCCAGGGAAACAACCGCAGGTGACCCTGCTAAGGCTCGACCTAAGGCTGCTCCAAAGCGCAAGGCGGCCGAGAAAGGAGATCTTGAGGAGATGTCTCTATCCCAGTGGCGGCTCCTCTTCCCAAGTCGCCGACTACCGTAGCGGCGACTTCTTCTTCGAGGTCACCAACAGCGGTGGCCCCAGTGAGCTCATCATCTGCTATTGTACCTGCGACCTTAGCGACGGTCGATGTCGCTCGAGGAGCGGCTACAGAGGTATGACTCTACTGGTTCTAATTCATCCTGAGCTTCTGTATCTAACCCGCACTATATTGCCTAGGGCGAAGCGTCAACCGGAGGTGGTGACCAGCCTACTCTGGTTGCGTTCGAGACGGGTGCAACGGCTTCGACCGCCGAGGTGAGCTCGACTCCCTGCTAGGATATATTACCCTAGTTCATACATGAACTTTAGTTTTATTACACTCCACTCTAGGAAGAGCAGGCTCCTGAAGCCTTGCTACAAGAAGGGACCGCTATGGTTTCAGTCGATCCTTCAACTCGGTCGACGCGGGAGGGGGCACTACCTCAGCCGATGCGAGAGGAGGAAGAACAAGGCGTCCCTTCTTCTTCAGCCCCCACTCCTGCACCACCAATGGTATGTGTTCTTCTTTCTCACAAAGTATGGCGTTGTTATCACGATTCTAACCGTGACACTTCACAGGCTCGCCCGAAGAGAGTGAAGACGACTGCTGGTCGCAAGAAGGCTCCTACTCCCTCCACTTCTTCAGGCGAAAGTTCTGAGGATTTACTACCTTCAGAGGTAAGTATTTGATTGCATGGAGGTGTTGACTGTTTGGGACATTGTGTCTTAGCAACATTTCATTTCTTATTCTGCAGGCTCCTGCTGCAGCGACCTCGACTGTCGACCCATGGGTGAAGCTTCATCAGGACATTGACGAATTCTGCCGACTTCTGCTCATTGACCCCTTAAGCGTCGACGAGTTTGAGAAGATGCAGAAGCTGTTGAAGGAGATCGAGGCATCCCCTCGGGTGACGGACGAAATACTGGGGGCCTGCAAGAGCTTCAGGTCGACGTATTGGACTCGCTGGAAGGATTACTACGCCGACCTGCTCGCCTACGACTTGACCGACTCGAAGATTCGGTCGATCAATGATGCTCGAGGGCAGGCCTCTAAAGCTGCACAGGACGCCCGCCAACATTTGGTCGATGTGCAAGAGAAGCTGACCGAGGCAGAGAGACAGATAGAGTTCTATACGAACCTGAAGAATGACCTGACTCGGCAGCTTGCGTCGATCAATACTCAAGAAATCGAGGAGCTGGAGGCCAACGCTGAGAAGGATAGAGAAAAGGTCGTCGACCTTTATGCCCAGCGAAACAAGGTGAACGCGAAGCGACGAGCTCGTAAATCCCTTGTCCTCGATTTTAGAGAAGTTGGCGGGTTATGGAGTCTAGACTTGTAACCAAAGAACAACGCCACTCGCTTATTTTTGCTTTACTGAACAAATCAAGTGTCGTATGTCTCGAACGAATTCCTGCCCACTACGCTAAATTCATTCTTCCAAACAGCGTTACTGAAGCCTAGCGCGATTTTCTTAGGAATTAAGCGCTTCCCAAATTAATGGAGTCCTTTGTCTTAGGATTTTATGATGAGCTTCCCAGATAGTCGCGCAGTAGGATTTAAGATATTTACCATTGACCTTCAATGGATGCCTATCTCCTTCTCTGGTCATAAGTCGATACGTATTAGATGAGTATGTCTCGCACACTTCATATGGACCTTCCCAATTAGGAGACCACTTACCCAAGACTTGGTCTTTTGATTTAAGGGGTAGGATCATCTTCCATACCAAGTCGCCCACTTTGAAGCGCTTATGGACAACCTTTTTATTATAGTATCTAGCAATTCTTTGCTTATGTACCTCAAGTCGGTCTATTACGTCGAGTCGCTTTTTCTCCAATTCTTCTAAAGCGAGGTACATTGCCTCGTCTTGCAAGTCAGGATGAGCTACCCGGAGCGACTTGTATCGAATCTCAATAGGTAGGACAGCATCTTGCCCATATACCAGCGAAAAAGGGGCTTCTCCTGTGCTGTCTCTCTTGGTGACTCTTAGAGCCCACAAGGTGTCCTGTAATAGTTCGTGCCATTTTCTTGGATTTGCACCAACCATTTTCTGAATGTTATTCTTTATGAGCTTATTAGTAGCTTCAGCTTGTCCATTCGACTGGGGGTAATAAGGTGTCGAATTAGTGATTGAAAAGCTAAATTCAGCAGCGAATTCACGCACCTTCTCATTATTGAAAACGGTGCCATTATCTACTACGATATTCTGGGGAATCCCAAATCTATAAATGATGGAGGATCTGAGAAAATCGATCACCTCTTTGTGATCAATTTTCCGGTATACTTGAGCCTCGACCCACTTGGTAAAGTAGTCAGTAGCGACTAGAATGTAGGCATCGCCTTTACTCGAGTGTGGGTGAATCTCCCCGATTATATCTAAAGCCCAAGACCTAAACGGCCAAGACTTGATGACTGAGACTAAATCGGACGCTGGGGCCCTTGTCACCGGACCATGTTTTTGACACTCTTGGCACCCCCTAGCCATTTCTATGCAATTCTTTAGCATTGATGGCCAGTAAAAACCATGTCTTTGGATAGTCCAAGACATTTTGGTGCCAGATTGGTGAGACCCGCATAAACCCTGGTGAGTCTCCAACATAATTGGGGTCGCTTCGTCTAAATCGACGCATCTTAGTAGGACTCCTTCTTTGGTCTTTCTGTAAAGTACCCCATCTATAAGAGTGTACGACAAAGCCTGAGTCTTGATTCTTTGGCTCGCCTTTTGTGTTGGGTCAGAGAGGAAGTCGGTGATTGGTCTCCTCCAATCTTTATCGCTTGTCATTATATTCAGAGTGAACGCGTCGCCTTGGGGAGCTAAGTGGGAAGCTATTTCTGGGATACAATCGCTTCCCCTTTTGGCCTTGTATCCTGAAGCCTTTTGGGCTAGGTCGTTAGCGATTGTGTTTTCCTCCCGGCCTACAAAAAGGAAAGTAATTACTTCGAATCGCTCGACTAGCCTTCGAGCGACTTGATGATAGGGTGCGAGTTTCTCTTGACATAGAGAGTCGCCGTTCATCTGGTTAATAACCAGTTGAGAGTCTCCCATTACTCTGGCTTTCCTGGCTCCCAAGGCTAATAACTCCTTCAAGAGCGTGATCAACGCTTCGTACTCAGTCGCATTGTTTGTATGAGTTGCCGACAGACGATATGCTAGGCGAACGTCCTTTCCTAGTGGCGAAAGTACGTGGAGGCCTATGCCTACGCCGGATTTCGCCGAAGATCCATCAAACCAAGCTTGCCAGACATCCTCAAGGAATTCCTCTTGATCGATTGATGTAGATGGATCGTGGTTCACTAAGAAATCGGCTAAGGCCTTCCCTTTCACCGACTGTTGAGGTTTGAAACGCAGATCGTATGCGGATAGGACCAAGCTCCATTTACTAATTCTTCCGGTCAATAGGGGACTTTCGAAAAAGTATTTTATGACTGGGGACTTGGCAATAACATGAACCTCTTGGGATCCGATATAATGTCTCAGCTTCTTAACAGCATAAAAAACTGACAGGCATAACTTCTCATTAATTGTATAGCGCTTTTCTGTAGCAGTTAGTTGTCTTGACAGATAGTAGACTGCTCTCTCAGTTTTGTCCTCTGTCTCTTGGGCTAACATGGCACCGATGACTGATTCAGTCGCTGCCACGTAAAGCAGATAAGGCTTTCCTATCCGAGGAGGGGCAAGCACAGGCGGTTTCATTAAGTACTCCTTTAAGCCTTCAAATGCTTTTTGGTGTTTGTCGCTCCACACAAAATTTCCCTTTGCCTTTAGTAAGGTCGAGAAAACTTCTGTCCGTCCAGCGACGTTACCAATAAATCGCCTTAGATAATTGACCCTTCCTAAGAAAGCCTGTAACTGCTTCTTATTACTCGGAGGGTTCAATCTTTGAATGGCGTTCACTTTGTTCTGGTCGACTTCTATACCACGTTGATGAACTAGGAACCCTAGGAAATGTCCTGCTCTGACTCCGAAGGCACATTTGAGAGGGTTTAATTTGAGTTGATGCTTTCTCATTTGAATGAAAGCATTTCTAAGGTCATTAACATGTGACTTCTCATCTCGCGACTTGACTACTATATCGTCTATGTATACTTCGACCGTTTTGCTAATTAAGGCATCAAATATAGCGTTCATGGCCCGTTGGTAGGTTGCCCCAGCGTTTTTGAGTCCGAATGGCATGACTACCCATTCGAAAATGCCTAAGGGACATCTGAACGCAGTTTTATGGATATCCTCTTCGGCTAGGAAGATTTGGTTATATCCTGAGAAACCATCCATGAAGGACATAATTTGGTGCCCTGCAGTCTTGTCGACTAAATCATCTGCGATGGGCATAGGGTACTCATCTTTTGGAGTGGCACGATTCAAGTCTCTAAAGTCGATGCAAACCCTAATCTTACCATTCTTTTTAATGACAGGAACTATACTGGATATCCATTCGGTGTACCTCGATGTCCTTATATATCCGGCTTTAAAGAGCTTTTTGACTTCCTCAAATACTGCTTGAGTGACTTCATGAGTCATTCTCCTCGGCGCCTGTTGGACTGGTTTAAATCCTGTTTTGATTGGTAACTTGTGTTCCACAAGTCGGCGATCTAGGCCAGGCATCTCAGTGTAATCCCAAGCGAAACAATCTTTAAACTCTTCTAGAGTAGCTTTGATAGAATGGAAAAGTTCTTTATTCATCGAGGAATTGATAAAAACAATTCGAGGGCTCGATGCCTCGCCTAAATTGACGCCTACGAGTGAGTCACATGGCATCATCAGTGACTCACGACTCTGGACACCACCTAAATTGGTGTCCACGTTATTACATGGCCTAATTTCGAAATCGACGTTGCCTATCTGGCATCCTACTTTCCTAGTCGTCCTAACATGCTTCTGAAGTCGCTGTAGGATATCAGCGACTGCATGACCTTTCTCCTCACTGTCCATACATCCCTTCATGTAGGAGTCTATCGGGCTCCAACTCCGTCGCAGTGCTCTCTTGGCTCTTAGGCACTTCTCCCTGGTCGTCGTTTGGGCTGTTGTTCGTTACGCCTCCATCTTTAGTCGTGACTACCTTCTGCAGGACCTCGTCTATGTCTTTGTCTGTGAAGTCGGGCCCCCATCCTGTTGGCACAATCGGTCCTTCGTCAGGCTTGGGGTGAGAGGTGCCATAGCTCACGATGAAGTCGAACTTCCCTGAAGGTTCACCTAAGGGTCCGACTGTGGGGTCTCCCAGCTTGTAGCGCTGGTCCAGAGTAAGGTCCTTGACTGTCTTACACGTCTCTGCATGCAAAATACCCTTGTCACAACAGGAGTATTCATCAGCCTTAACGATTTCTATTTCGGAGTCAAGCCATAGGATTAACTCCCTATGCAAAGTAGATGGAATCGCGGCGGCCTTATGAAGCCAATCGCGTCCTAAAAGCGCATTAAATGAAGGGGCTATATCGATTACAAAGAAAGCAGTTTCCTGCTCGTGTCTCCCGACGCCTAGGCGCACGGAGCATATACCCAGGCACTCGGATTTTCTCCCATTGAAGCCACTTACAGCTACGTCGGTTCGCACCAACTCGCTAGGCTTGTACCCAAGTAATCTAAACTTGGCGAGGGGAAGAACATTGACAGTGGCGCCATTGTCTATTAAGACTCGACCCACTAAGACACCATCAAAGGTGGCTGAGATATACAGCGAATGCATATGCTGTTTCATACGATCTGATGGTTTCCTCAACCAGTGCAGAGGGAAGCCAGAAGGAAATGTAGTGACTCTAGAGTCGAGAGTTTTACCTTCCGGTGCCTCCGGCTTGTTGTTGCAGGCGAACTCCGCAGGGAGGGTAAGAACGTTACAGCCCACGAGGGGCCGTTGCTCTGCATCGAAGTCGCAGGGCTTATCTCCTCGTAGAGGAGTGTAGTCGAAACTCGAGCCTGGGTCTTCCGAGTAATCAGTAGACTCGACCCGCTCGGGCTCTGCGACTTGTTTCCCTGTGGTGTGGTTCCCGCCAAAGGATGGCATCACAGGGGTCATTCTTGGCTTTTTCTGGGCGTGACTTAGACGCCTTTCTTTTCTCTTTTGAGCCCTCACGGGAAGCGTAATCTTTCTTTCCGCCTTCTGCCATTGAGACGAAGGGTTAGGCGCTTTGACAAATCTTGGTTTCTTAGAACCAAAGGGAAGTCGACTCACCTCCACAAACCTTCCGTCGGCTGGGTCATATCCTACCTGCACAGGGTTATCTGCTGGCCTATTCGAGGGCTTGTTAAGGTTCGAGTTACCTGAGCCCTCAGGACGGGCTGCCTTCACGAGCATCTCCCCTTTTGCGGATAAGTCGACGAGCCGCAAGAAGTAGCTAACGCAGCATGCTGTGCAGAGCTGGGTAATGAGTATGCGGTTGTGAGCGATCAGCTTGCACTTTTGGCACAGCAGCTTTTCGTCTAGGAATTGGGCGATGGGTGGCCCCCTCCGTAGTTCCTGAGGATCGACTGTCTGCGACGCATAACGGGGTCTGCGATTCATGGCCTGCTGAGGTTGGTCCTCTCCCTTGTGTTCCGCTACCGGCTTGATCTCCTTGACAGGGGTAGTTCTAGTGTACCCCTGTTTGATGACCCTTTGACCAGACGAGTCTATGAACTCCAGTCGCCGTGCCGGGCGTTCTGTTCCCCGGGCGACTGCCTCTCCATTGCCCTTGTGACCCTGGGGGCCTCCTCTTCCACCTCGCGAGGCTAATCGGCGATCTGCGCTAGGAGGGCTTTTGAAGGCGTGAGAAGATCCTTGGGGAGTATTGAGTGACATTGCTGCTTCTTCGAACGGGGTCAAGTCGTACCACTCCTCCGTTTTGCTGTCCTGTAGATACTTCTTGAACGTGTGGCACCGATCCGTAGTGTGAGTGTCGTTCAAGTGCCAGTGGCATAGCCACTTCTCCCTTCCTTTGGGCAGAATGAAGACCCCACGCTCAGCTAGTCGCTTCATGAGGGCATTGGCCACCAAAGTCTCGCCGGTTGCTTGTACGTCCTGCGAGGGTACAACAGAGTCGTTAATAACTTCTAAGAGATTAACCTCAGCGTCAAATATGTCAAACGTATGAATAGCGACTTCATCCCCGAATGGATTATTATCCACCACGGCGACTTCGTCAACTTCAGGAAAACGGAGCTCTTTAGACTCTATTAAATCCTGTATGATATTTCTAAAGGACAAACAGTCCTTGGTAGCATGGGTGAAAGACCCATGCCACTTGCAGTAATTCCTATTCTTTTCCCTCTCTGTCTGGGGAACTCGATGGCCGGGCTTAAGCCTAATCCTTTTCCTTTGATGAAGCCAGTCGAATATAGCGTCGACTTTATCTGTGTCGAAAGAATATTTTCTTTCTTCGGCATTCTTTTGGGATGCCTTAGCTTTGGAATTTTTCTTAGCCAGGGGGTCGCATATAGTCGACTCCCCCTTGACAAATTCCGCCACGTCGACTTCATAAGTGTCGACTTGGTAGGCTCGAGTCAGCTGGGCTTCCTCTGTAAGAAGCTGATAATACTCTGCGGCCCTCCTTGCTAAGTCATACAGGTCAGCAAAGCGCTCGCCCTGCAGCTTTTTCCGGAACGGAATAGTCAACGCATTTAATGCGAGAAGTAATTGATCCTTCTCCGGTATGGGGGGGCTACACCGTAGTAGGGCCTTCCTGAGTTTCATTAGAAACTGCCCTGGGTGTTCTCCGTTAGCCTGCTTAAGGCGCATTACCTCAAACATCGACATGGGGGCGTCCAGTCGAGCAAAGGTCTTAACGAACATAGATTGCATCTGAGTCCACGAGGCTATTGACCCTGGCGGCAAACTCGCATACCACGTAAAGGCATCCCCTGTTAACGAGTTAGGGAAGAGCTTCAGTTTCCAAAAGTCGTTCCCAGCCGCCTCACCAAGTTGGTGAGTGAAGCGAGCGACATGCTCGAGTGGGGTCATTTCATCTTCACCCGAAAAACGTGTAAAGTCGGGCACCTTATAACCTCTAGGTAAAGGGAAATCCCTGTCGACATACGTAGGATAGGGAGACCTGTACAAACAGGCGTCGTCTCGCCGAGCTATTCCGGGGACGACTTGCTCTATAACCTGAGTTATGGCCTCCCTCAGGTCTGGGGGTACACCGCCTACTGGGGCCTGCGCTGTAGGTCGAGTCGACCTTATCGGGCTGTACGGAGATCTTTCCCCCACTGTCTGACTCGCTGGATTCCTCGTGTAGGAAGAAGGCTCTTCCCGAAAGTTTCCACCTCGGGATCCAAGCCCATAGGGGTCTCCAGTTGCGTCGATTACAGGTTCTTTTCCAGGGCGATGAGACGGAATAAAATTCTCCCCTAGATCCGTTTCCTCTTGAAAGTCCTCTGCCTCATTCCAATACGTATTCGTCGGTTGATTACGTGAAGAAGAGGGTCGACTAGGGGGAACCAAATTCCCAGGTTCGAATAGAGTATTTGTCCTTATGTCGGATCGCTCAAAAGTCACGTTACGAGGCCCTTAAGTAGTCCGACGAGCGTCTGCCATGAACATAGACTCCCTAAATGGGGCCTCTCTCATACGAGGTCTTACTCTTTCCTCGTCTCTCGGGCCAGAAAGACGCCCTATTAGAGTTTGGACATCCATTAGGATGCCCTTCATATCGGTCAAATCCTGACGCACACTCCCCAATTCCTTGTGGAACTCCAGTCTCGAAATAAATTCAGACGGGGCATGTGAATCAAAAGCGGACTGGTTCGTAGCTGCCTGGCCTCCTAGGGCTGGCGCTTGGGCATGTGAATCAAAAGCGGACTGGTTCGTAGCTGCCTGGCCTCCTAGGGCTGGCGCTTCCAAGTTCATTCCCGGAGGAAGCTCCTGGTTTTCCCCATCTAAGGGATTCTGAGTAGTACTTCGAGTATTTCTCGGCATGTTCTCCCACTGTGGCCGCCAAAAACGTGTTCACGCACGAAACGGATCACGTTGGAAATATTTGGCAATGGACTCACGGTAGTTATATTGTGGTCGCCAGTAAGAAGATGCACAATTTTATTGAAATCAAATGCAAGTCTTACAATCTTAATGAATAAAGGAAACAGGGCTTACAGCCATTAAAAAATGGAAAAAGAGCGCAAGTATTGATGACGATGTGGAAATCCGTGACGGTGAAGAACTTGTGACAAAGGCCTTAGAAGCTCGCTCCGTCGGTGGTGGTCGCTGGCGGGAGGCTGTGACGAAGGCCCTACGAGCTCACTCCGTCGGTGGTGTCGCTGGAGGGGGTTGACGGCAAAGGCCCTACGAGCTCACTCTGCTGGCGGAGGGAGGTTGACCTACAAACTGGGTCGAGGTATCTAATTTCCTAAAGTTGACGAACAAACTTCAGTGTTTTGGCTGTGTGTGGTCGTCCCCTTTGTCTTGAAATACTCCTTTGCTATTTATAGAGGATTTGTACGTGTTTAACACGTAACAGATAGATCGTATTGCAGATCGTGATCCCTAACATCGTGGGAGTGTTTGAACAACCTCCTTGATCTTTGGGATCACGTTCCTGGATAATAGGATCAGTTACGATCCTTAACAAATGTGATAAATTTATTCCAACCCTGTCGACTTGACTGTACAGACTACGACCGACTTGGTCGACTTATCCAGAATTCCGTCGACTTGGCCCTACTAGTAGGCCTAGCTACTGTTGAGTCATCTTGGTTGACTTTGATCACCATACTCCTTCATTGTGAGTCGACCTAGTCGACTTCGTCATGAGTCGGCCTAGACGACTGTATCTTGGGCCGACTCGGAGTATGACTTGAGGGATTACTGGGTTTCTGTTCTAAACCCAGGCCCAGAATTAATTGCCATGTCAACAGAACTGTTAATAAGGCCCTCGATGCCATTCCGTGTTTCATCCCAGCTAATAGGATCGATGATGGTGATGTCGGGATCGTTACCTTGTACCCGACATTGTCATGCCAATATCGACTGGCGGTCATAACAGACTGCATCACATGCGGGGTGTAGGACAACCACTCAAATGCATCTTCTGTTACGACATCCCCCATTCCGACCAAACAGTTCACGGCCATTGCTTTGACTGCGATGTTTGTGGCAGCTACCGCAATGTATTCGTCTAGCAAAGGAGTGTACTTCTCACGGAACCAATTTGCTTCCGTGATGGAAGCCTTTGCGTGATCTTTCACCTGCGTGCCACAACAAAAATCTCACCGTTTGTAACCATTATTACTTGAGACTGAACAGAACAATCAAACAATCACCGATTGCTTGCCGTAGCTGAGGCGGTACGAGCCATCTCCTCTTCCATCTCGTTGTAAACATCTGTAAGTTTCCTGTAAACGAATTTCATGGGCTCTGACAACCCGTCCATAGAACTCACATCCCCCCTGGAGCGCGATGGAAATTTTCTGAGAAATGGAAGGTCGTGTGAATCCTATTAGTGAAGGACTTCGCCATCAAGTACAGCGATATAACCTATCAAGTGCTTTCGTGAAGAGCTCCAGTTCCTCTGGTTTGCCGTAAGCATCGAACATGTCGTCTGTAAGTGAAACCATGATGAGCACTTCCGTGACAAATCTTCTAGCTGCAGAGCACTCTGGCTCAAAGTACACCCCAAACACCCACAGGTAGCTCTCGACAATTCAGTTCCTCACAAATGGCAGATTGCCCATGAAGGCACAGTCCTTCCACCATCTGCATGGAAGTCGACCATCGTAAACTCCGATAGCTATCCCAGAGAGGTTATAAAGCAGGTGTCTTCTCTAGAACGGGAGTTTTGTCCTCCTTACCTCACGATATCGGAGATTTCCTTCTGGTTCAACTTCTGCAGAGTTTTGAAATCCAACTTGGCCAAGGCGAGCACATTTTCGTTGACAGAAGCATCATCCTGGCAGATACAGATGTAACGCCATGCCTTTTGTTAACTCTAAGAAATTAGAGTTATATGTCTCATTTAGGAGCCTAATTAATGATAGATATCCGACATTTATTGGCATATATAGTTAGTTGCATGTTATTTTCGGGTTAGTTGTTCTGTTTGGATATGTTTTGCACTTGTGAGGTTCTTTGCAGGAAAAGGGGTTGATACGACGGGAAATCTATGTCGAGGAAGACATCTTAAAGGAGGAGTGACAAGACGGTAGATGGTAGAGTTGCCGAGAGGGAAGCTGTGGACAGGAAGTTTCGGACAGCCACACGAGGATTTCGTGCAGCCACAAGACGAGAAGATCTTTTTATAATATTTCCAAATCTTTTGGGTATTTTGGGGAAGATTTACCCTACATATAAAAGGGTTTCAAAACGTCAAACCAGGGAGGAGGGAGGCGACCTAGACGACGGCTAAGGAAGAGATTGGAGAAGACGATGGAGATTATCCTTTCTTTTATTTTCTTGTTTCGTTTGTCTGCTAGGATGCTGAACTAAATCTTTTATCTAGGACGGTGATGAACCGACTCGTGTAGTGATTGTCTAAACTCTTTTCGGAATCAATTCATGAAGTGTCACGTTTGCTTATATTCTCTTGTGCTTAATGCTTGCATATTGGGTTGATCGCCGATTTGTTCGATTTCTTGTCCTTTAGTAGACTCGAGAGAGGAACTTAGGGTTAGAAGAGGGAGAATATAACTTAGGTTAAGTCTGAGAGATCAGATTAACTCAGAGGGGTATAGAGATATACGCTCGTAGGTAATCGAGATAACAATTGGCACTTAAAAGGATTATAGTTGTTCGTGCATCGCTATAGAGATATAGGTTTACGGATAATCTATAATTCATCGTTACAAACTCGAGAGAGGTCTAACGAACAATAAGAATTGTGGTTAGTAAACGGGAAACTGAGAGAATTGAGGAAGAGAGAGTGCCGATAATTCACGAACGATAGGGGATTCATAGTCCTAGGTTTTTTCTCATCCATTGATTTATTCTACACTTGCTTTTATTTAGTTATTACTTTCATTCTTGAATCAAATCTTTTAAACAATTAAATCTTCACTGACTAGATTAAGACTTGTTAGATTGATATTAGGCAAACTAATCTGAACAATCTCCGTGGGAACGACTTTTTCTCACTACTTTATTACTTGTGCGACCCGTATACTTGCGTGTGCGTTTCTGCGAACAAGTTTTTGGCGCCGCTGCCGGGGATTGTGCCAGAATATATTTTGTTACTATTTTTCATTTATCAAGTGCTTAAATTTAGCCACTAATTTTCGTTTGCATTTCGCAGGTGTATGCGACACTGTAGAAGTGAAAACGAGCTACTCTTTGACCCTGAGATTGAACGAACTTTTCGAATATTGAGAAGAGGTCAAAAGAAATCAATGGCGAACGCAGATAATCGTCTAAACGTTGTAGATCCGCCACAAAGAAGGACGATGCGGGAATATGCGCAACCAACTCCGCAAAATCATGCAGGATTCCTACGTCCAAAAATTCAAGCAGACACGTTTGAGATTAAACCATCTATTATTCATATGATTGAAAATTCTAATTTTGGTGGTTTGATTAATGAAGATCCACATTGGCACCTGACGCGTTTTGAAGATTTGTGTGCAACTTTCAGGTACAATGGAGTTTCCGCATAAGCAATCAAGTTGAGGTTATTTCCGTTCTCACTTCGGGATAAAGCTAGATCGTGGTTATATTCGCTGCCCGGTGAATCAGTTAGCTCGTGGGATGATCTCAGAAATCATTTTTTGTCCAAGTACTACCCACCGAGTAGGACTGTAAAAATAAGGAATGATATCACCTCATTTCGCCAACTGCCCAATGAGTCTATGTATGAAGCATGGGACAGATTCAAGGAATTGCAAAGGTTATGTCCCCACCACGACATACCTAAGTGGATGCTGGTCCAAAGCTTCTATGATGGGTTGGTGGAGCAACTTCAATCAACAATTGACTCAACTGCTGGGGGTACAATAATGAACAAAACTCCAGAAGATGCTTTGGAATTGTTCGAAGCAATGGCAACTAATGGCCAGAGAAGAACACCAGCAAGAGGAGGAGGCTGTCATCAACTTGACGCCATAACCGCTCTTAGTGCTCAATTGGAAACTCTCACGAAAGAAATGGCTGCATTACGCACCTCATCTCAGACATCTAATAATGCTCGTGCTAATTTGCAGGTTATGGAAATGCAAGAAGCGGACGAGGTGAATTATGTGGGTGCCAACAATAGGAACAACCCGTTCTCCAACGCATATAATCCAGGATGGCGGAATCACCCTAATTTCTCTTGGCGAAACAATCAAGACCATCAAGATCCAGGCCAACTGAGAACAAACCAACCACCGGGCTTTACAACTGTAAATGCAATGCGACAACCCATTGGTGAGCCTAAATCTAATGTTGAGGATTTGCTGAGACAGGTACTTGCAAGCAATGAAGAAGTCCGGAAGCAGCATGAGGAGACACGAAAGCAGCAAGAGTTGATGTTAAAGGACCATGCAACTTCAATCAAACAATTGGAGATGCAGATGGGTCAAATCGCAGGATCTTTGGTCATGAGACCGCCTGGAGCATTACCTAGCAACACGGAGCTCAACCCAAAAAATCGGGAGAATTGCAATGCTATCACTCTACGAAATGGAAAGGATCTTGAAGAAGAATTTGAGAGACAAGAGGCTGAAAAGGAACATGCTCGTGAAAGACGACGAGATAAGGTACGTGAGGAAGAATCTAGAAAGGACTCCGAACAGCTTGTTGCAGCTACACCGGTACGTACCAATCTTGTTCCTATAGTTCCAAAAATTCCTTTCCCACAAAGACTTAGAAAACACGCTGACGAGCAACAATTTAAGAAATTTCTTGAGGTCTTTAAAAAGCTGCAGATTAACATCCCATTTGCGGAGGCTCTTGAGCAAATGCCGAGCTACGTAAAGTTTATGAAGGATATTCTTTCAAAGAAAAGGAAGCTCGGTGGTCATGAAACAATCTCCTTAACAGAAGAATGCAGCGCAATCTTACAAAGGAAACTCCCTCCTAAGCTTAAGGATCCAGGTAAGTTTACCATCCCGTGTAACATTGGGAAGGAATTTTTTGGACATGCCTTATGTGACCTAGGAGCGAGTATCAACTTGATGCCGTTCTCTGTTTTTGAGAAATTGAATATCGGTGAGGTAAGACCTACATCACTCACTTTACAATTAGCCGATCGTTCTTATACTTATCCTAAGGGTATTGTGGAGGATGTTTTGGTGAAGGTTGACAAGTTCATATTTCCCGCTGATTTTGTGATTTTGGACTATGAAGAAGATCGTGAGATCCCCATCATCCTAGGACGACCGTTCCTAGCCACGGGGAGAACATTAATTGATGTCCAAAAGGGGGAATTGACGATGAGAGTTCATAACCAGGAGGTAACTTTCAATATCTATAATGCTTTGAAGATGCCTAATGAATCTGATGAGTGCAGTTACGTAGACATAATTGAAGAAGCCGCCTATGGAACGTTTCTAGAATCTTGTGAGTTGGAGTTAGAGGAAGAAATGCCACATGAAGATAAACCACATGACGAGGTAATTGAGAAAGAAGATTTGGCATATATACGTCAATTCCAAAGAGTGGAACCTCTTGATCGTCCCTCATCGATAGCAAAGCCATGCATTGAAGAGCCTCCAAAGTTAGAACTAAAACCGTTGCCCGAGCATTTGAGGTATTCTTATTTGGGTAGGGAAAACACTCTTCCAGTTATTATATCATCATCATTGACTAACAAGCAGGAGGAGATGTTGTTACAAGTGCTTCGAGAGCATAAGACAGCCATTGGATGGACAATCACAAACATCAAGGGGATTATTCCAATACTTTGCATGCACAAGATCGTGTTGGACAATGACAAAAATCCTACGGTGGAGCAACAACGAAGACTAAACCCGCACATGAAGGAAGTGGTAAGGAAAGAAATTATTAAGTGGCTTGATGCAGGTATTATTTATCCAATATCGGATAGTTCATGGGTGAGTCCAATACAATGTGTGCCGAAGAAAGGAGGCATGACGGTTGTTGAAAATAGCAAAAACGAACTCATCCCAACAAGGACAGTCACGGGCTGGAGAGTATGCGTGGACTATCGAAAACTCAATGCAGCCACATGCAAGGACCACTTCCCACTTCCCTTTATTGATCAGATGTTGGATCGACTTGCAGGTAAAAGTTATTATTGTTTTCTTGACGGTTATTCTGGTTATAACCAGATAGCAATTGCACCAGAGGATCAGGAAAATTCACTTGCCCGTTTGCTTTTCGCCGAATGCCGTTTGGTTTATGTAATGCACCTGCCACTTTTCAACGATGTATGACAGCAATCTTTTCTAACATGATTGAGAAGACCATTGAGGTATTTATGGATGATTTTTCCGTATTCGGATTAACATTTGAAAACTGGTTAAATAACCTTGAGGCTGTCCTAAATCGTTGTAAAGAAACAAATTTGATTTTAAATTGGGAAAAGTGTCATTTTATGGTGCAGGAAGGTATTGTCCTTGGCCACAGGATTTATGGGAGCGGTATTGAAGTTGATAAGGCTAAAGTGGAGACAATCGAGAAACTGCCGCCTCCAACATCGGTAAAGGGTGTACGAAGCTTCTTGGGCCATGCCGGATTCTATAGGCGATTCATAAAAGACTTTTCCAAGATTACCAAACCGTTATGTAACCTCTTGGAGAAGGATGCACCTTTTGTGTTTGACGGTAAGTGTATGGAAGCATTTCTTGAGTTGAAGGGAAGGTTAGTCTCCGCTCCGATCATCATAGCTCCTGATTGGACTCTCCCATTTGAACTTATGTGTGATGCTAGTGACACAGCCGTAGGAGCTGTTTTAGGGCAGAAAAAGGATAAGCATTTTCATGCAATCTACTATGCTAGCAAAACACTAGATTCAGCGCAAGTAAATTACAGCACAACTGAAAAAGAAATGTTAGCAATTGTGTTTGCTTTTGACAAGTTTAGATCGTATCTGATTGGCTCTGCAGTTGTTGTTCATGCCGATCATGCAGCTATACGATACTTAATTTCTAAAGCTGATGCAAAACCAAGATTAATTCGTTGGGTGTTATTGTTGCAAGAGTTCGACCTAACTATTGTGGACAGGAAAGGGACCGAGAACCTGGTGGCAGATCACTTGTCAAGATTGGAAGAAGGAAATGTGGCTGCACATTCAACAATGATTGACGATTTGTTTTCAGATGAACAACTTCTCACTATTGATGTAACTGCTCCGTGGTACGCCGACTATGTAAATTACATCGTAGCAAACGTTCTTCCTCCGGACATTACAAGTCAACAACGCAAAAGGTTTGTACATGAAGTTAAGTTTTATATGTGGGATGAACCTTTTCCTTTCAAGAAATGTGTAGACCAGGTCATTCGGCGATGCGTCCCTGAAGAGGAAATAATGCCGATTCTTGAGCAATGCCATGCGGCTCCATATGGTGGACACTTCGGCGGTCACAAAACCGCAACAAAAATTCTTCAGTCAGGTTTCTTTTGGCCTACAATTTTTAAAGATGCTCATAATTTTGTTGCCCATTGTGATCGTTGCCAACGTGTGGGAAATATTTCTCGTCGGGATGAGATGCCTCTACAAAACATATTAGAAGTGGAAATCTTTGATGTGTGGGGAATAGACTTCATGGGCCCTTTTGTTGACTCTTTTAAGAATAGATATATTTTAGTTGCGGTTGACTATGTATCTAAATGGATTGAAGCGGTTGCATTGCCAACTAATGATGCTCGTGGAGTGTTAAAGTTTCTCAAACAGATTTTCACGCGTTTTGGAGCACCAAGGGCCATTATTAGTGACGGCGGAGCACATTTTTGCAATGGGAAATTCACTGCACTCATGAAAAAGTACGGAGTCAAGCACAAGATAGCATTACCGTATCATCCGCAAACATGTGGCCAAGTGGAAGTGTCAAATAGAGAGATAAAGAGGATATTGGAAAAAACGGTGAGCACTAACAGGAAGGATTGGTCAATCAAATTGGATGATGCTCTTTGGGCATATCGGACAGCTTTCAAGACCCCAATTGGAACATCGCCATACAAGTTGGTCTTCGGAAAAGCATGCCATCTGCCAGTGGAACTAGAGCATAGAGCGTACTGGACGATTCGAAAGTTTAACATGGATCCAACAGCGGCAGGGGAACATAGACTTATGCAACTGAACGAAATGGAAGAATTCCGGACGGAAGCTTATGAGAATGCCCGAATTTATAAAGAGAAAACCAAAGCTTGGCATGATCGTCGAATCAAAGATCGAAAATTTTCTTCAGGTCAGCTCGTGCTTTTATTTAACTCACGTCTTAAGTTGTTTCCAGGAAAACTTAGATCTCGTTGGTCCGGACCATTCAACATCACTGAGGTATTACCTTACGGAGTTCTGGAGTTGATGGGAAATGATTATTCAAACAAGTTTAAGGTAAATACGAGCCGAGTGAAGCCCTATTTTGGTGGTGTTGTCAACCGGGACCCGACAACACTCATGATGGAAGACGTGACGTTAAATCAAGCGTCAAGCCGATGACGTTAAATCAAGCGCTTATTGGGAGGCAACCCAATATTTCATTTTAGTTCATCTATACATTTTATTTTATTTTATTATGTTTTTTTTTTTTAAGCAGGTAATAAACAAGCACAGAGAGTTATGTGCGGCTGCAAGAAATTTTCGTGTGGCCGCACGAATGGTGCCCACTAACCACAGAGAGTTCTGTGCGGCCACAAGACATTCTTGTGTGGCCGCACGAGTGGCAACCACAAATCCACAGAAGGTTTTGTGCGGCCGCAAGAAATTCTTGTGTGGCCACACAGACGATACCCTTACAACCACAGAATGTTCTGTGCGGGCGCACGACACTTTTGTGTGGCCACACGACTTTGCTTAAAAAAAAAATTAAATTAAATTAAATTAAATTAAAAAAATCACAAAATTGCCTCGTGACCTTTTCTTTCATTTGTCTTTGCCTTCTATTCTAATTTTTGTTTCGTTCTTTCTCTCCAGCAAGAAGAAACCCACGTCGACCACCTCCCTAATTCAACCCTCGCCGACATACCCTCGCGAGAGTGCCGTCCATCCATTGGGAACGACAAGGAAGAACACCCACGCCGGCCGTTAGGGTCCGCTGGAGTTTGTCGGAGGAAGCGGAGGCACGCTACCGTCAAGCATTGTCGAGTGCCATCGAAGGTTTAAGGCAGCCTTAAATGTGGACATCACCGATCTTGACGATCCGTTTGCACCCATCCCATCCAACAATGATGACGACATGAATGATGACTCCGAAGATGATGATTAAGGCACGTCTCATCTCCCCTTTTCCAATTGTTTCGTTTTTTTTTTAATTCCTTTACCATCGGGACGATGCTTCGTCTAGGTTTGGGGGGGAATTGCATTTGCATTGTCCTTAGGATAGATTAGCCGACACCATGAGATTAGTTTTGCATTTTCATTTTTAGGCAGTCGGAGTTGGTATAATTGTGTTCCATGATGTGATTAATTGGGTACGATCATAGTTGTGGAAAGATGAGAGCCCGAATTTTGACTTGTGTGAGGTGATAGTGTGTCCTTATCCAAAACTAGGAAGAAATTGTTTTTACGGCTGAAACAAGTCCAGATCTCCTAGAGTACATGGCAGTTATGGAGGAGTAGAGCCACCTTGATATCCTTGTGAAGCGAACCTTTAGGTGAAACAAATAAAAAAAAAATTTCTTGCCAAGGCTCTGAGTACCGCTGTTCAGGCGAAAAAAAAAACGATAGAGAAAAAAAGAAAAAAAAAGAAGAAGAAAGAAAGTTCGAAAAATCAACAAAATGCCTGAATAAGTACTTGTGGTGTGAGTCGTGATGGTGGTGGCTAGAGTATTAGATCCGAGGGGTGCGTTATCACCTAATGCCTTGGACCAACTGGTTCGGGAGTCATTGGTCGAAAGCTCGTTACATGAGTCTCCATTATTATCGATAAGACATTTAGAGTCGAGTAAGAGAAAGAAGAAAAAAAGAAAAAAAAAAGTTGAAAATGTTGTGATACCTGGAGTAAGCAGATTGAGGTGTTGGGGTGGTTTTGCAAATCATCTTTCTGAAGTGTGCTATTTGAGTGATGGACTTGTTTTAAGCTGCAAAAGGTGGTTGTTGAAAATGTTTTTTTTTATGAGATGCTGGTGGAGGATAGGGACATGAGGTTATCAAAACGCAAGTTGGGTAAGGACAGGAATCTGACTATGCTATTTGAGTAGCTGATATCTGAGAACAAAGAGTTTGGTTGACGACTCCGACGACCATGATTTGACTTGCATTAGAGTGTTTTAGGTGCATTGTTTTTCTTTTCATTTTGCTCGGGACTAGCAAAAATTAGGTTTGGGGGTGTGTTAACTCTAAGAAATTAGAGCTATATGTCTCATTTAGGAGCCTAATTAATGATAGATATCCGACATTTATTGGCATATATAGTTAGTTGCATGTTATTTTCGGGTTAGTTGTTTTGTTTGGATATGTTTTGCACTTGTGAGGTTCTTTGCAGGAAAAGGGGGTGATACGGCGGGAAATCTATGTCGAGGAAGACATCTTGAAGGAGGAGTGACAAGACGGTAGATGGTAGAGTTGCCGAGAGGGAAGCTATAGACGGGAAGTTTCGTGCAGCCACACGAGGATTTCGTGTAGCCACAAGACGAGAATATCTTTTTTATAATATTTCCAAATCTTTTGGGTATTTTGGGGAAGATTTACCCTACATATAAAAGGATTTTAAAACGTCAAACCAGAGGAGAGAGGCGACCTAGACGACGGCTAAGAAAGAGATTGGAGAAGACGATGGAGATTATCCTTTCTTTTATTTTCTTGTTTCGCTTGTCTGCTAGGACGCTGAACTAAATCTTTTATCTAGGACGGTGATGAACCGATTCGTGTAGTGATTGTCTAAACTCTTTTCGGAATCAATTCATGAAGTGTCACGTTTGCTTATATTCTCTTGTGCTTAATGCTTGCATATTGGGTTGATCGCCAATTTGTTCGATTTCTTGTCCTTTAGTAGACTCGAGAGAGGAACTTAGGGTTAGAAGATGGAGAATATAACCTAGGTTAAGTCTGAGAGATCAGATTAACTCAGAGGGGTATAGAGATATACGCTCGTAGGTAACCGAGATAACAATTGGCACTTAAAAGGATTATAGTTGTTCGTGCATCGCTATAGAGATATAGGTTTACGGATAATCTATAATTCATTGTTACAAACTCGAGAGAGGTCTAACGAACAATAAGAATTGTGGTTAGTAAACGGGAAACTGAGAGAATTGAGGAAGAGAGAGTGCCGATAATTCACGAACGATAGGGGATTCATAGTCCTAGGTTTTTTCTCATCCATTGATTTATTCTACACTTGCTTTTATTTAGTTATTACTTTCATTCTTTGAATCAAATCTTTTAAACAATTAAATCTTCACTGGCTAGATTAAGACTTGTTAGATTGATAAAAGGCAAACTATTCTGAACAATCTCCGTGGGAACGACTTTTACTCACTACTATATTACTTGTGCGACCCGTATACTTGCGTGTGCGTTTTTGCGAACACCTTTAATCTCAGATATCCACGTCGGATGGGTTGGATCAAGACATGCCTCGCAAGCTTCGCGATGAAAAGGCTTCCTGTTGTCTCGTCGACGGAATTGAGGTGAGCGGAAGTAAAGTCGAGCGCTTCTTGGAGGACGCGTTCTTCGTGGACTAGCATATAGCTCGCTTCAAGTAGGCTCAATACACCAAGGGCGTCCCCCGCAAGCGATTTACGAAACTTTCCCGTGGCAGGGTTCTTGAACTCTTTAAACACATCTACAATTTTGCAAGCCCAAGTTACAGAGAAAGAAGGGTCGCGTAAGGATAGCCGATGATGTACGTCCAATATTGTTTAACAGCAGCAAGATCACCATAACGCTTACGAACCGCTAGAGACGTAGTAACCGTGCTGATGGAGCAGCCGGAAGAGAAGGGAAACCATGTGGAGGTCATCGTTGTGACCTCTGCCCTCGACGAGGATGCAGTAGCTTCCGGACAACTAAGCGAGGCGCGAATGGATCACGTCCTGGAAATGGTAACCCACGCCGGAGCATTGCAATTGGTTGATCAACTCGAGCAATTCCAACGTGTCCGCCGATTCGTCGGCCAGCATGGTGTTGACTATGAAGATGAGATCCTTCTCACGCGTATCCTCTTAAACAAAATCGTGAGGCCATTCTTCGTTTAAATAAACGTCATTCTACTTAAAGGGCACGGTGACACTGTTAGTACTTTTCCATTTCAACATGCAGGCAGGACGCAGTCACGTTTTGTTCCAATACGACGTTATGTCCCAAACTATTTCGTCAAATAACCTCTTAAGTTTAGAAATTCATCAACTAACCCGATGAAATCGGCCTTACAAAGGTCGACGGTCGAAGTCGGCCTTTGTAAGGCCGATTTTTCTAGAGCGAAACTGAAGCTGGCCTTTCAAAGGCCGACTTCATGCAATTCGTCCCACCCGCATGAAGTCGGCCTTTATAAGGCCGACTTCGGAACACTTAAAGAAAAAAAAACATTTCATTGAAGTCGATCTTTATAAGGCCGACTTCCTTGAAGGGAATTGAAGTCAGCTTTACAAAGGTCGACTCCTTCCAAATTTAAAAAAAAAAATTCCCTTAAAAATTCCTTCCAAAAAAATTTCGGCATTGCGTGTCTTCTTCTTTTTCATTTTCTTCTACTTTCCTTCTTCTCCCCCCCTCCCACAATCTCCATCTCACCGTCATCCAGCGTCCTTTCCTTTCCTTTTCCTCGTGATTTTGCCTTATCAGCGTCGTTTTCTTTCATTTTTAATCATAGTCGTCCACTGACTTTCTTACAAAGGTATAAAGCCGATTTCATCAGGTTAGTTAAGAAATTTCAAAATTTAGAAGGTTATTTGACGAAATAGTTCGGAACCAGCGTCGTATTAAAACAAAACTATGATATATTAAGTCTGTTCAAGAACGTAAAGACGAATACAATGCCATGGAGTATGAGTTGGAGTCGGAACAGATCGGCCCAAATGATGGGACAATTGAAGTTGGCAACGTTGCGCGGCTGCTGCTCGCCACCTTCGCTCGAGGGCGGAGCAAGGGTTGAGTCTCAAGGAGACGCCATACCTTCTTCATTATAACGTCGGCCCTTGTGTCGGGTGTGTCTCTTAGGTGTGTATAAGCAGGAGGGGGGAGGAGGAGGAGTTGGGTCCATTCAAACACAAAGAAAGGGGGTCTTAAAAAGTCAAGGTACGTGTCAAATCAAAACTTAAGTGTGTACTGGGATCAAATCACACACGCCATACACGTATTTCGCTTGTAATTTTATCCTTTTTCCACGAGATTAATTCTTTTTCAATTTTATTATCACTTTTATTTTTATTATTTAATATCATGACTTTTAATTTTTATGAATTAATATTTAGAACAAATAATTTAGGATTTGTGGTTTGAACCTTTAGGGTATAATATTTTATTTAACTTTTAGAGTTTAAATTTTAACTTTTACAAGAATTTTGAAGTTAAATTTGTATGATTTATGAGTTAAAAATGAAAATATAAAGCTGATAATTCGCGCTTTTAGTATGGTGAAATATTTTTGTTCCTCTTTCGCTTTTAGGTTACTCGATTTCGCCGGTCGCGGCTATTCTACTGTAGGCGGTAAATAATGTGAGTACAAAACGGTAACCCACTGTTTCATACTTTTTTACGAAACAATAAGGTATTGTTTCATGAAAAATGGATATTCAACTTTAAGTACGAGATTAATTCTTTTTCAATTTTATTATCACTTTTATTTTTATTATTTAATATCATGACTTTTAATTTTTATGAATTAATATTTAGAGTTTAACACTGATAATTTACCGATCACCTGAGCCCCGCTCCGTGCTCGAAAATTGTATGACGCTACCAAACCACTTTTATCTTGCAATTACGGAAAATATTCTTTGAATTTGTGTTTAGAACCCATACAAGGTGAGATCGGTCGCGGCTATTCTACCGATAGATAACGTGGGTACAAAACACTAACTCACTGATTTCGTATATTTTTACGAAACAGTAGGGTACTGTTTCGTAACGAACTGATTTCGTAAAGTACGAAACACCCTTTACTTTCTTACGAAACGGTGTTATTGAGATTCATAAAATTGAACGGACTTTGATTCGTAAATTACGAACCACTTCGTACTTTTTTACGAAATGATTTCGTAAAATACAAACCAGTTCGTACCTTTTTACGAATCATTATCTTTGGGCCTCGTAAAATCGAACGAGCTTTGGTTCATAAAGTACAAACTAGTTTCGTAAAGTACGAACCACTTTATACTTTTTACGAACTAGTTTCGCAAAGTACGAAATAATAGCCTATTATTTCGTAAAAAAGTACGAAACAGTGGGTTACCGTTTTGTACTCACATTATTTACCGCCTACAGTAGAATAGCCGCGACCGGCGAAATCGAGTAACCTAAAAGCGAAAGAGGAACAAAAATATTTCACCATACTAAAAGCGCGAATTATCAGCTTTATATTTTCATTTTTAACTCATAAATCATACAAATTTAACTTCAAAATTCTTGTAAAAGTGTTTCGTACTTTACGAAATCAGTTCGTTACGAAACAGTACCCTACTGTTTCGTAAAAATATACGAAATCAGTGAGTTAGTGTTTTGTACCCACGTTATCTATCGGTAGAATAGCCGCGACCGATCTCACCTTGTATGGGTTCTAAACACAAATTCAAAGAATATTTTCCGTAATTGCAAGATAAAAGTGGTTTGGTAGCGTCATACAATTTTCGAGCACGGAGCGGGGCTCAGGTGATGGGCTAAGACAATCTGGAGCTGATGTGGTCCTTGATCCTGGGCTGGAACATGAAACTGGACTAAGGAAAAGAAGAGAAGCCCCACGTACTAGAGCCTATTAAAATTATATTCTGCAATTAGTTGAAAAGTGGCTGATAATAACACGGGATTGCATTAACAAATTTCTTTCAGAACATTATTCCTCTTCTCTTCCTCCTCTCTTTTTTCACCTTTTTCTTCGAAACTCTAATCTTCTTCATGGTATGCCAGCCCGATTTAATCTGGTAACGATGATTGGGACCCTCGCTTTTGTGGTCCGGCTTAACCTTACGCCATTATGTGGGTTTGGTTTGGGTTCAAAGAAAGGTCCCATATAAAAAAAAATGAGTCAAGTCTAGCCGCTAGATTCTATCACCAATTGGTTAGAATGAAAACTCGGGCTTGTATATTGAGTACGATATTTAGACCACTGAATAAAATTTTGTGAAATTTTCCCCAAGGTTCTCTATACTTTTTTTTTTGGGGGTAAGGAGGGACTAACTTAGCCGCCGACGAAGTGAAGTGATCAGGCTGTGATACGATGATTCTAAAAATTGTCATGTATCTGTGTTGCCTTGGAAAAATAATAGCCTGCATATTTCCGGCTCAAACCGGGTTTTGTAAAGAAATTCGACATGACATGACAGAAGAAACTCAAAGATCAACAGAAAAGGTGATTGGTAAGGTTACCGGCATCATCGTCCTGGAAATTGGGGCCAATTTTCAATGCCATGCAGAAGCAGACACAAGGAACCTGTCCTTCCAACCTAGGAGCAACGTCCCGTCTGTCTCCACGAGGGTGTAGTGTGGGGAGTAACACCCCAGTAGGCTCTTAATGACCGAGTTCACGTAACTGCTCAGTGGGTACTGCCTGAACCCTGCCATCGAGAACCTGGACTTCCACTTCCCCAGAAGCTCGTGCCTCTCTGCCCTATCCTTCCCCTCGCACGCGATGATGTTCACCATGTCCCTCGCCAAGCAGTGCTGCTCCACGTTTATCCTCTCCCTCTTGTCCCTCGGCATCAGCTCGTCGATCGACTCGAACATCGCCAGGTAATAGTTCAGGGTCTCGACAAACCGGGTGAGGAAGGGCGTCGTGTTCGTGTTCGACTCCTGCTCGACCAGGGTGACGAGCTTGGGGGACAATGACTTCACGAGCCTGAGGAGCCCGTCCCTCGGGTTGCTGATGTCGACGCTCTCGTCTGGAGTGTGATGGAGCTGCAACGGGAAGTTTACCACTAGGGTGTCCCCGGGCCGAACACCAAGCATCTCGACCGTGATTTCGGGGGCAAAGACAGGGACACCTTCGAACTCAACAGGTATGCCAAACTTCTTGGAGACTTCAGCCAGCCGCCTCCCTACTGCCTCTAACCCTGCCTCGCGGGCGTGCTTAGACACCGGGTCATCGATCCCTGTTATTCGCACATGAGGGGGCCCGCCTGGTCGAGCAGCAAGGGCCTGGAGCAGAGTCATCCACTGAGTCCCTTGAGCAATCATGAAGTCGACTATGTGAATCCGTTGCTCGGTCCTGCAGGCTTCCGCAATCGCCCCGTTTGCTGCCATGTACCCGAATTTCAAGTATGGGCAAATATCGTACAGGGTGTGCATATACGATAGCAGGTCTTTGCCTTCTGGCTCCCTGCATCTAAGAGTCCGATATATGTTCAACCCCGACCCCTCTCTACGAGCAACCAGTGCTTCCACCATGTAGGCACCGAGTCGCTCGATCGGCTCCCCCGTGATGGACACAACTCCCCTTGCCTCCTCGACCAATTTATCGAACTCCGCCAAGTTGTTCTCGGAAAGCGATCTTGCACAAGCGATCAGCAACTGCTTCAAATTCCCCAACGGAACATCATGAACCAATAATTCCTCTCGAACCACCATCCGACACTCCTCCAGGAATCGACTGTGTGGTGGATTAGGTTGCAAGCCACGGTACATGGGGTTGGTCTGCAAGTAGGGAGAAGGATTGACGACGGGAGGTGCTTTCCTCACTCCCCTCTTCAGACCCGCTGGGATGGTATCGAGTTCCTGAGAAGTAAATTTTATATCCCAGGGATCATCCTCAATCTGCGACCAAGAAGGTCCACCGGAAGAATCACGGTCAAGTGATGGGCTGGAATTGAATAATCCACCGCTATCAAGGGAGGAGTCACCGGAAGGGCTAACGGCAGCAGCAGAGCAGAGGCGGTCCTGACTATCGATGTCGAAAAGTGTCAAGAAGGGAGAATTCGGAGAGTCCCTGCTCCGAGCCTTGACGGGTTGGGACAACCGGCTGGGTATAGCGGGAAGAGGCTCGGCGAACGACAAGGCTGAGGCTGCGGTGGTTGGGGCGCTGGTGAACAAAGGATGAGAGTCCATACTACCACCGCCTTAGCATCGGGCCTTAACTAAGGTTTACACCCGGAGACCCGCAGAGATCAGGTCGCTCTAATCAAGACCACCATCATCATCGTCACGATTGCCTAGAACCTCCTAAGCTAAGCAGTGAAACTACTAAATCAACAAAAAGAAAAAGGGTCCGACTAACTCATAAACATCGGATATTAAAAACAAAAAAAGAAAGAAAGAAAGAAACAAAGGGGGGGGGGGGGCGGCTTGCCTGTGGCGAAGAGACACACTAACTGGGTCTGGGTCGAGAGACAGACTGGACAGAGACACGCCGGGGGTCTGTAGTTGAACCTGGGAATCTTTTCAAATGAGTTGGAGGAAGTGATCCTGAAGAGAAGGTCCTTTTATATCGAGACGTTACTCGGAGGGTCAAGCGAAGTTTGACGGGCGATACGACGTCGTCTCGTTTCTCCGACCAAATTTCCCAGGAGGAACATTCTCACCACTTTCCTCTTCTTCTTGGCGACGGTCGGTCATCGTTTGTTTGCCTTCGACGACCACGTCATCGGTTACAACACCAAACCTTATCCAAATAAATAAATAAATGATACGTCTGAGTTGTTCTATGCTTTTGTAAAAGCTAGGCGTAGGCGGAAAGAAGGAGAAGGATATATATTATATATATGCGTGTGTGTGTGTGTTTTGGAGGGAGGATCAAAGAAAGGTCGTCTTAAAGAAAAAGTATTATTCGTCCCACGTGGGATCATTATATTATATTACAACCGGGGTGTGTTTAATGAATGGGTAAATGAATAAATATCACATCCCAACCCAAAAAGAGACTTCTAAAAAGGAAGTGGAGTCTCTTTCGGATTTTTCCCCCTGAAAAAAGGAACAAATGAGAAAGCAAAAGTGGGGGGGGAAATGGGAAAGCGCCATCTCTCGTTCCCATCTTTGGTATGTTTTCTTTTATAAACAATTAACAATCCGGATGGTCTCTAGAGATTTCACGCGGGGGGATTCCGTGAGTGAGAAACACTAATAAGAAACGGTGTTGTGAGCTTCCCAAGCTCTTTTTTCGTATGGTACAAACTTTACAAAATGGTTCGATATCATAAGGTTCGTATTTTTATACGGATTATTTCGTAAAGTACGAATGATTTTCGTATTTTTGTACGAACTTTTCTTTTATAAAGTACGAAACACAACCGTAGGTTTCATGCTACACAGACAGAATTCATCGACCTTTTACGAAATAATTTTTAAAAATTGTATAAAACAACAATATGAAACTGTTTCGTAATCACGAAATCTCGACATTTTAGCGGAGGCCGGGGGGGTGGTCGGATCTCAACTCCGCTTTGTGGACTCAACAACATATGAAGCCTTCGTGGAGACACTAACCCCCCCCCCCCCCCCCGCCCCCCAACATGGGCTGGCTCTGGGCCGCCTTTTCATACAAACTTTCTGTCTTTTATGTTAGTTCGTCCTGGAGTTTGATCCTGACAAGGGGTCACGTGCATCCACGTGTTTGACCTTTCAAAAGCCTCTATGTACGTACGTTATTTAAGAAGATTGCACCTCCATCCAAAAAATCTAAACTTATAATTGAGGGAAATTAAGTCCGAGAGGTCCACAAAAAAAAAACACGTGATTCCCATAAATTTTTTTACCTTCTTTTTTTTTAACCAACATAAATTCTAAGGAATTAAACCCAAGGGCGGCGGCGGCGGCGGCTGCCGATTTCCCCTCCACCCCTTGCCAAGTGATTTAAATTTGGTCGAACTGTGTGAGACATGCATTCTCAACATTGTTTCGTCCCCCAGTTATTAGAAGATACCATTCCCTCCCCTCCTCCGACCAAACACACCCCATTATTACCTCCAATTTGGTGATTAGGTCCAATGATCCAATAGCCCAAAGTTTAAGACTCTTACCAACAACCACCCTCTTCAATTCCAATCCAGACTACTCATTCCTCCTATCAAAGATTAATTCCCCATATCAATCTCAGGGTACAAAGTTTTCGGGATTACGCGAATTACTCTGCTCATCTTCGGGAATAGATTTAGAGACCTAATCTTTAGAAATAAGATTTATTGGAATAACTTTCAAAATACAGGAGTAACAAACTTGACCCCACTAAAAAGTTAACATTGGACAATACACCCAACTAAATAATAATGACACGGGGGGGATGGGGACATGCTATGAATGAATTATAAAGGGACAATAAAATTATACAACCCCCCCCCCTCTTCCCCACTTCACACAAAAAATGATTATATTGCAACGTCGTACCTAATTCTGATCATAGTCACGAACAATAATAATTGGTCCGTAAATTTCATACTCTTAAAATCACGTTACATGTTCACAATCCAACTTCACCACTCAGACTGGAGGACTGGCCGAAAAGCCGCTTACTTTTTATCATCCACCCCAGAACCAGCACCACCAGCTCATCCCTTCCTCGTTACTGCATCCTGCGAATCCAAATCCTTCCTGCTTCCCCTGCGTACCTGCGGTTGCTGCTCTGTTCCTGCATTTATCCGGTAATATCTCCACTCAACCCCTTCCCCTTCTCCCCTATCAATTTCTCGCCTTTCCCATTGCTTTTATGCTGCCTTCCCTCCCATCTCTACTGGGTTTCCGTTATTTTACCCTCTTAAGTTTCCCGTTTTGCTTGTCCCTTTCTCTGTGATCCCAATTCTCATCGTCGAAGAAACGTTCTCTTGGAGGAGTTCTTTCTTATCCGCATTTCTTGTTTCTCGAGATTCACTCAAGTGTCAGTAGAGATCTAAGGGTAGATTTCTAGTGAAGGCGTGCGTTTGTTTGCAGGGTGAATAGAAGAGGGGATTGACCTCGGTCTCGGTGGTAAAAAGGGACAGGAAAACTGGGAAAAAGTTGCAGTTTTTGGACTTGTCTTCTTCTGGGTCGGCGGTGAATGGATTTCCATGGTTATGACGTTTGTTTTGTTTTTTCCTGTTCTGGGTGACTGGCTCGGTAATTATGGGTAGATTTCTGATTCGGCAGTTGACAACTGAATTTATCTGATATGGACGGCGTTGACACAGGTGTTGTTTTACGGGAGGTTTAAAGATGGAGGTTTCCTGTACTGAAGGGGATGGATTGGAGGAGTGAATGAGGGGAGATATCCGGGTATCAAGGCAAAAAGGAGGAGATGAAACTGGAGTCCTCAGGATTGATCATTGGTCTCTCTGTCGGGGTTGTGATTGGGGTGTTGTTGGCTATTTTGGCTCTCTTTTGTGTGAGGTATCTGAGGAAGAGGTCTCAGATAGCGAGCAGCAGTTCCAGGAGGGCTGCGACCCTTCCCATTCGTGCTAATGGCGCTGATTCCTGTACGATCTTGTCGGACTCGGCCATTGATCCGGAATCGCCAGTCAAGTCAGGAAAGAATGGCATTAACCTGTGGCTAGATGGTTTCAGGAGGAGTAACGTGGTCTCTGTCTCTGGAATTCCTGAATACTCTTACAAGTAAGTGATCTGTCTTCTAGCTTTTGGAAATATGACCCACGTCAGCTGACATTTAATGACTTCAGACGATGGTAGATTGTTAACTGAACCATGCGTGTACATCTGATTAAGGTTGTCGATTTTGTTGTTCCTTCATGAGTTGTGGATTACATAGCTTCTAGTTACTGACGAAACGCGTCATTGAAAGACTGATTGCTTGATTCGTGCATAATGCTACCGGTACCGATGGTTCTCTTTTTCCCTGCTTAGTGTGCCATTGGGTGAGTTGGAGTTATTACCTTTGTTGGTTGATTCCCAATCCACTTCTACTGCTGTTATAGGGACCTGCAGAAGGCAACCTGCAATTTTACAACACTCATAGGAAAAGGAGCATTTGGGCCAGTATACAAAGCTCAGATGTCAACCGGTGAAGTCGTTGCTGTTAAAGTGCTGGCCACAGATTCCAAACAAGGGGAGAAGGAATTTCAAACAGAGGTATGCGGATTGCGGCGAAACAGACGATACACGCTTCAACCATGTGGACCTCGTATGTACTTATCTTTTGATTTTCAGGTAATGTTACTTGGGAGGCTGCACCATCGGAATCTCGTAAATTTGGTCGGCTACTGTGCAGAGAAGGGACAGCATATGCTCATTTATGTCTACATGAGTAAAGGCAGCTTGGCTTCTCATTTGTACGGTAAGTGCAGCAACTAGTTTCTTGATTAAGAGGAAGCTACATATGCATTACTGGCTTAGTAGTGGAAGAAGAAAAATGATCTGCTCTTCAAAAGACCAGAAGTTTTCCTCATTGATCATTCGGTATTTTCAGGCGAAAACACTGAAACACTAAGCTGGGAGTTAAGAATACACGTCTCATTGGATGTGGCAAGGGGATTGGAGTATCTCCACGATGGGGTGAGACATCAACTGCCACATGATGTTGGCCAGGATTATTTCATATATGGTGCCTAAGTCATGGTGGCTGCTATTTCTGATTGTTTTGACTGGACAACTAGAGCATTGTGCTGATCGTCGAATTTAAATCTGCAGGCGGTTCCTCCCGTGATACATAGGGATATTAAGTCCTCTAATATCCTCCTGGACCAGTCCATGAGAGCAAGGGTGTGATTTCAATGTCCCTGCAGCTTTTCCCCATTACTTGTAGTTTTGGCTTGGAAATGGCTAACTTGGTAGATGGAGGATCAGGTTGCTGATTTTGGGCTCTCAAGGGAGGAGATGGTGGATAAACATGCTACTGACATCCGAGGGACATTTGGCTACCTCGACCCGGAGTATATATCCACAAGGGCTTTCACTAAGAAGAGCGATGTGTACAGTTTTGGAGTCCTGTTATTCGAACTGATTGCCGGCCGAAATCCCCAACATGGTCTCATGGAATACGTGAATCTTGTAAGCCTGACCTTCAATGAACCGACAGATAATCTATGATGATGAGTCCTTTCCTTGTCCGTGTTAACCGTGAATGAGCTTACCAATTTCAGGCAGCTATGGACGTGGAAGGAAACGTAGGCTGGGGGGAAATAGCGGACTCCCGCCTGGCAGGGCAGTTCGATGCGGAAGAACTCAACGAAGTGGCATCCATTGCATACAAATGCGTCAACCAGGTAGCGAGGAGACGTCCTTCGATGAGAGACACTGTGCAAGTACTATCCCGCATAGTTAAGTTGAGGCACAGCAAGAGACACTGCCGTCAGAAGAATCTCTCTGCAGCCACGGACGAAGTCGCGCTCGACGTCGATCAGTCGGGAAACAGAACATCAACTACTGACTGCCACCGGAGGGAAGAATCTGTGGGCAGCGCGGCGGAGCCATACTAAATGTAGTCAAGGACTGCGACCCTTTGTAATTTGTTGATTTGTTGGTCACTTTATTACTGGTACAGCCTAAACAAAATCAATGTGTCCTAAGAGTGTAAAATGAATCAATCCAAATATTTGGTTCTACGTGGGTTAATATGGAAACGATTATTCCACGTGCTCATACACAGAACTACATCATATGTTCGGTATTTCCACAAAAGACAGACAGACAGTACTGCATCAAAGAGAGAAGCAAGAAACAGGAAACTAGAAAGATGAAGGTTAGGGGCTTTTCTTAACTTTGCTAAACATGAAAAAACCTGTGTAGTAAAAGGGCTCGACTGGGTACCTAGGTTCTTACCTGGTGGAGTGTCTCCTCGAGAGGGGACATTCGGTTCATGCCACTGTCAGGAATCCTGGTAGGTGAGATCGGTATTGAGTTGTGTAGAACAGCTTGGTGTCTTCTGTGTTAGGATGATATGATGCAAGGCTCTCTCTCTCTTGTGGTGGGGGGAATCTTAAGATAAGTGTTCTGATATACAGGTGGAATGGGGGTGACCGGGTCAAGTTGTTCAGGGTCGATCAGCAGGACGAGGGAGCACGATGCAGTTTGGGTCCCCTAGTTGGTGAAGGTAATGGTGATATACTCTCGAGACCCCATGGCAGTCAAACGAGTTACGACGATGCTGTTCTGATTATATGAAGATGATTATGTGCAGACAAACATCATCGCCCTGTTGTCCGAGGAATCGTCAACCTCCTGAAATCGTGCTCCAAGTCCAAATCTGCCGAGAGGGTTGTTCTAACATCCTCGATCAGCACAATTACAGCAAAAGACAATTCTGGTAAATGGAAATCGTTTGTGGATAAGTCTTGCAGGATTTCCTTCGATCATGTGGGAGGACAAAACAAGCAGATGGTATGCTGCATCGCCTTTATGACATGGCCAAACCATTCCTCAAGAAATAGAGATCGGGGATGCTAACATCTTCATGCTCTGGGCAGGTATATACTCTATTGAAGCCTCTGACCGAGGAAGCAGCTTTCAAATGTGCTCAGCAGAACAGTTTATACCTCGTGTCTGTAATATCTCCCACGATCGCCTGTCCCTTCCCAACATTGACCGTTCCATCCGGCATTCAATTCTTTTTATCGCCCATCACAGATAACATTGCCATATTGTTTTTTACACCGGGCTCAAATACTCTGATTCGGAGATGACCCGAACATCAGGTCTTATGCCTACTGCTGCAGGATTCTGTCAGGGGTAAATGCCAGGATCAATCTCTCTGGCCCGCGTCGAGGATATATGCAATGACCACATTTTCCTGATGGAGCAGCCTTAACCGGAAGGGAAATACATGGGCTGTGCAAAGAGCTGCGCCTTGTCCGAATTAGAGAAAAACCTTCAAGAACTCTACCTTTGGTCCTCTTCAAGATCAAGAGGCAGCATCAGTATGATTTTCAGCATGATGAATTCGTCGCACAAACATCAACCACACGATTGATATATGCTCCCCTCGGGGTTGAGGACGGGACTAACACCACCCGTGATTTCTTCCGAGAAACTAAGGAACCTTGGGTTTCAGTTCAAGCAGGGATTGCGGTTTTCTTCCTCCATTAGGACAATCACGAGAAGCAGACACCCGAGTGCTGCCTCTCTGTCCCCATCTCTATAACCAAAGACGGTTTACTCCCGGCATCAAGTCCAACCATTCTCAGAACTGAAAACTCAATTTTGCTCTCTGCATTCTTCTTTCCTTCTTCTTCTGTCAGAAATATGCAGACTTCATAATAGGACCGCAGTAAGAAGCAAAAATGAAGCATTCCCATTACGAAAACCCCCACAGAAAGATGGACTCAAACGCCTCTCCTTCTGGCTAACTCAAGAAACGTGAAAAAGCCAAAGTTTCTCCCTTGTTTAGGGACACCCCCTCGCCTCGTAATCCCCTGTTTCTCAGGATTCTGATCGTCTAGGACGAGGGAGACACCGGCCCGGAGGAGCATGCTGTTGCAGAAAAAACCAGGAACGGAGTTGATGATGGTGCTGGAAGCTGAGGAAGAAGAAAAGAGGGCAACTGATGGAGTTGATTGAAATGGAACTAGTGGGGTTGAAGTTGTTGCTGTCGGAATTCACGAGGCAAACATTAGAGGAAAGTCAATTGAGACAATATGGGGTGGGCTGGAGTTTAATGAATTGGAGAAGACTTAGAAGATGGCTCGGGAAGACAACCCGCGACCCGACCCGCAGACTAAGGACGAATCTGAAAAGGGAAAAAGGAGATGGGTTGGAGCAAGGCGTGGTTTCAACAGAAGTTGGCAACGGCATCCACTCCCACCTGTAACAGACACATCGTGGATGAGAGGTGGATTAGGATGGGGGGTTGGTGTGAATAGGGTTGGGAATGGACATGTAAGATTTACTCCGGCCGATGCTTTAATTTCCTTTACTTTTGTTTAAATTGCTTCCGGAGTTGGTGTGACCCGAGAGCTATGACGTGGCGACGTCGTAATTTGTTTAGTTGGCGACGTCGTAATTTGTTTAGTTTAACCTTCGGGCTTCTTGTCTTGTCAGAGATTATCTGGGTATCAAATTTTACCGTCGGAAATGATGACGACAGAATGGGCCGTTTATATTCTGGCCCGCTACGTCTGCCCATACCGAGCGCCGCCGCAGGTTGTCCGTCCGATCGCTGCCTTTGTTCCATATTTAATACCTTTCTATCCGGTCTTGCCCGTTGATTGGTCTGCCCTGCGAGCGTTCTCGTCTTACTCCCGGAACCTTGAGTGATGGCTACGTGGGTGATCTCCCGGCGGCTCTCTTCTTCCTCGTGCGGTTCTGCCTGGCGGAGTGCTTCCGCTGCTGCCTACGGCAGGTGGTATTCGACTTCCTTTAGGGAGGAGAAGGACACCTTCGGCCCCATCCTCGTCCCCAATGACAAGTAAGCGAGGCCTTTTTCTTCTTCTCGATGGATTCCTGGTCTCTTGTTTCGTTCAGATTGATCTTGGGAACTCAACATTCGGGGGTCCAAGAGTTTATAAAACGTGTTGGTGGGGTTGGTTGAGCTTGCCGTTTGTGGGGATGATTCAGGTTGTGGGGAGCTCAGACGCAGCGATCGTTGCAGAACTTTGATATCGGCGGAGAGAGGGAGAGGATGCCTCTCCCCATCATTCGTGCCTTTGGCATACTCAAGAAGTGTGCCGCCAAGGTTTGTTTTTGTCATACTATAACCGTTGGCATTTCTTGTTGTGTTACGCCGTCGTTTGTTGTTGGATCATGCAGCACTCAGGTTACAGTCTTACTCTGTCTTTAGTTGCATTGAACGGCATATGAGAATCTTTCGGGTTGATTGCTGGCTCCGTAGGTAGATAAAAATTGAAAAATTGACATGTTCAAGGGCTTCGAACATTTTTAATAGTGGGCGATATTTGGGATAGAGTGGGTTTTAGATGTTTTTGGACCACGAACAGTTACGGTTAATGCAGTCGAAGTCGGAAAAATTTGTTGTACATCCATAAATTGATCACGGAGAGCTTGTCAAATTGCAGGTGAATATGGAGTATGGTCTTGATCCAACCATAGGGAAGGCTATAATGCAAGCGGCTCAAGAAGTTGCCGAGGGAAAGTTGGACGATCATTTTCCACTAGTCATATGGCAAACTGGCAGCGGCACCCAGAGTAACATGAATGCTAACGAGGTACATGCCTTAACTACTACTTTATACACTTCCTGGAGGGTTTCTTTTCTGCACCAATATTGACTAACCTCTTGACCTTCTCCGTAATAAATCTGAAACAGAGTTTAGTTAAGCAAGTCTGGAATCTAGATTCACAACACTGTACTGTCCTGAAATAATTTAGTCTTGAATTGTTCCTCTCTTTCTTCATTGTGACTAGCTTGATTCAACCAATAAGTAACCTGTTTATTGGATTCACAACACTGTACGGTTTTAGTGAAAACAGTGCCTCCCTTCGGGGAGCTGGACCGTTTCATGTTGCCAAACATTTCAAAGTAACGTAGAACCAGACAGTTGTTAATTTTAGTCAGCTCTTCCTTGTTTAAGTAATATGCATGGATAATTGGTTTTGTGCTGCGATTTCTTTTACTCATTGTTCTCATCACTAGATCTGATTTTCGAGTTATTAATCTGTTGGTTTATGTAGGTCATTGCTAACAGAGCTACTGAAATCTTGGGACATAAGCGTGGAGAAAAGTTTGTGCACCCAAATGACCATGTGAACCGGTCTCAATCCTCGAATGACACCTTCCCAACTGTATGAAACTATTCCTGTAAAATTTTGATCAGCTGACTTATTTAAGGAATCTTGTAGGTCAGAAATGATCATGTTTTAATCCCATCTTAATTGTCAATATACATTTAACTCTTACAGGTGATGCATATCGCTGCTGCGACCGAAGTGAATTCTAGGTTGCTCCCTAGTTTGAAGACTTTGCTTGCTTCTCTTGAATCAAAGGTTCATCTATAGAATTCTTAGTTACCTGACTGATTCACGTCAGTTGACTATGCTGTGGCTTGATGTCTCAATTTCCTCGAAATTCCCGTGTCAATTCACTCCGATATGGCTTGAGTAGTATTTTTTTTTTGTCTTTCATCTGTGCAGTCTGTGGAATTCAAGGATATTGTCAAAATTGGGAGAACTCACACTCAAGATGCTACCCCTTTGACGCTCGGACAAGAGTTCAGTGGTTATTCCACACAGGTATGAATATCTGGTTAGCAGGTGACGGGCTTAAGGATATTTATATCGAGGAAACTACAACTCTGCTGAAATGTAAGTCTTCGTGCCAAAGTCAAGGGCGTTTTGTTTATTAGATTCATCTTCTCATGTAGGTGAAGTACGGAATCGAGCGTGTCAATTGCACTTTCCCTCGAATGTATCAGGTTTGCGTGATATGCATATCTTTTCAATCAATTTCTTAGCTTTCTGAGGTGCGGAGAGAAGCCAGGTTTGACAGCTTGCGCAAGGAGGTACAGCTGTTGGCACCGGTCTGAACACTAAAAAGGGGTGTGTCTTTTTCCATTGAACTGCCTTTGAAAAGTAACTCGTGGCTTCTTTCAATCTTAATTTCTGGTACAAACAATTGATAGGCACAGTTTGACGGTGGAAACTCCTGTGTTTGTAGGTTTGATGTAAAAATAGCCGCGGCTGTCGCAGAGGAAACAAGTTTACCATTTGTAACTGCAGAGAACAAGTTTGAGGCCCTGGTAAATTATGATTGATGGTCTATGATCTTCTTGATTAGAGATAATGATTATATTTATCACAAGAAGAATTGATTTCTGTAACCCAATAACTCTTCTTCTGTTTACCACCAGAAAGAAAAGACTTGTTTTCTTATGAGTTGATTCTTCTTTTTTAAAAGAAATAGGAAATCTTAACTTTTGCATTCATATGTGCTGGACCAGGCTGCGCATGATGCATTTGTAGAAACAAGTGGTGCTCTCAATACTGTGGCGGTGTCTCTCATGAAGATAGCTAATGACATTCGGTTACTTGGAAGGTCTGTTTAGCAGCCATTGAATAATCTTCCTACATATCACTACACAAATCTCTTTTTCACTTCCTTTTCTTGTTTAACGAATCAGTGGTCCGCGTTGTGGACTTGGGGAGCTCATTCTTCCTGAAAATGAGCCAGGAAGCAGTATCATGCCTGTAATATTCTTATTCTCCCTAAATGATTTTCTCTGTAAAATAATATTAAAAGAGATAAAAGGAAAGAAAGAAAAAGATTCATTGTTAGTGATGGACTATGTAAAAGGCTCATACATTGTTGATGGACTATATTTCAGGGCAAGGTCAATCCTACCCAATGTGAGGCTCTTACCATGGTTTGCGCAAAGGTAAACTTTCCCGTCCTTTTGTCACAGTTTCTACTTAATGTTATGATATGAGAGCATATTTCCCGGAATGACTCGGAAGTATCTCGCATGTTAATACTAGAAACTTTAAAAGTTGACTAAGCTTGTCATACTATCAGGTAATGGGCAACCATGTTGCTGTGACGGTGGGTTGTTCAAATGGTCACTTTGAGCTCAATGTATTCAAGCCAATGATTGCAAGTGGTCTGCTACAAGTACGTTTTTCTTGTACATTGTGTTTAAAGTTATCCGTTCTTATGCATGGTTGCACAATGTTTATGTGGTTCTTCTCTTAGTCTATAACAGGAGTCATGTACAGTATGAGGGGATTATTTTATTGTTATTACTTTTATTATATAGTATTCTATTCATTGTAGCTTGAACTGAATTAAAACTTTTCCGCATTATAAACAGTCAGCGAGATTATTGGGTGATGCATCTGATTCCTTTGAGAAGAATTGTGTTAGAGGGATCCAAGCTAACCGGGAAAGAATATCTAAATTATTGCACGAGGTCAGTTTCGCTATTTTGAGTATTGGAATATATTCATATAACATTTTGACTGCAATTTGTGTCTGTTGGTCGTGACGAATTTGTGCCATGCTGCAGTCATTGATGCTTGTCACTTCGTTGAATCCTGTAAGTATTGACCTAGACAAACTTGTATTATTTTTTTTTAAAGTTTCATTTTGAATGTATCATCAACATTTTGTTCTCTTTACCATTTTCAGAAAATTGGGTATGACAATGCTGCTGCTGTTGCGAAGAAAGCCCACAAAGAGGGAAGTACATTAAAGGTGTGGAGTTTCTTGTGTGTTTCATTCTTAATAATTTTCCATGCTATGCATTAATCCTGATACTTTGTGTACTCTGTGTTTCGAGAATTTAGGAAACACTGTTCCATGTGTTGCTCTGTCAGATGTAACATCGTTATAAATTTCTCGTTGCAGGAAGCGGCACTCAAGCTCGGAGTTCTTAACAGTGAGGAGTTTGATGCCCTTGTCGTCCCGGAGAAGATGCTCGGACCTTCAGACTGAAATACTCACAAGAATCCTCAACGGAGCTTTGCCCTCCCCTCCCCCCCCCCCCAACCCGCGCTTTTTCGTCCAATTGCTTCCCCCCGCAGTAGGACAGGAACGTGGAGGGTCTACTAGAATGATTATTCAAATTTAATAGGGAAGAGTTTGTCGATTCTTCCGCGATTGATGGATCGTTTCTGGATGGATTGGTTCCACGAGCATTGAATCGGGATGTAATAAAGGCTTCCTGTGATTGGGGCAAGCATACTGTACGCAAGGAACTTTAAAGCTATAATGAAGGAAAAAGTCTGGGGATGAATAATCAGGGATCTTTCCCAGGGTACTGACTGAGAAGACACACCTTGGTTTAAATTAAAAAGAAATCTTTTACGAGTGATAAGATATCATAATACCTCCAGAGTTTTAGTAAATTGATCTCGAGTTGTTCACAATAATTAGTTTTAAAGTCGAGTTCGACGGTCAAGAGAAGTACCTTATGATGATGTCTTTGGTGAGTCTAGATCATGATGTTCTCCGATGTGAGTCTGACGAGGATTGTACGGTTTTGCTATTCATTTAAGAAAAAATGTTAAAATACGATTGCAATTTGAGAAATTTCCCATTGCCGTGATGTCACGGTTTAGAACCACAAATTTGATTTGGTCGAGAACAGCGACATTCGATCAATCAGCATAAAAATATTTTTAAATAATCTAAAATCGCGGCGTAACTTTCTTTAATTATCGCGATTTCAAATCACTATTTAAAAAAAATTACTAAAATCGCGATTTGAAACCGCAATAATTAAAAAAAGTCTCGCTTCTAAATCGCAATTTTGAAATTTAAAAATCAAAAGTCGCGATTTTCTCCCTAAAAAATCAAAGTCATGGTTCTCCCAAAATTAAAGGCGAGAATTTCCAAAATTATGACCGTATTTCTAAACTAACGATAAATTCATACAAACTTCTAAGTTTGATAACGAGAGCAAATCAATTCGAGAGTGTCTTCGATAAATCGATTTCAACCACGACGTTCAGCAAGTGGAGGTCGAGTTTGAAAGGTACCTCTTGCAAGTCGAGTTCAATCTTCCACCACAACTCAAATTGGAGAAATACCCATAACAAATTGAGCTTGAGCTTACGACGCGGTCGGTGAGTCGAGTTTGAGGATAAAGATACACGAAGACTCAGACGTCCACCAACAATCAATAGTGGCTTTCAATCTCTTCGTACGATCTCAGACAATTTTTTTCTGATTTCACCCGTGACCACTGACTTTTTCTCCCACGACCTGGCTTTTGGAGTTGTGATTTGTCTAGGTATTGTTTTCTCCTCTGTAACGAGTAATGGACCATCACAGATGTAATTTGTTGTCCTACGCATCCTTCCTCTCCGCAACACGTACAATCGGGTGATACTACGTGTTGGAAAATAATCCCATACCGAATAAATAAAAGCATGAATTAATACTATTTAGGACCCTTTACTTAATTATCAGTAGTAACCGAAGCACGATTTCTACAAACACCCTCGACCTCGCTTCTCAAGCAGCCTGAAAGAAGTAGAGCTGAAAATCCAGCAAGCACAGTAAGTTAATTCTCAGATTAAGTTTAATTTACCGACTTCTTGCAGCGAAACTATAGATCAAAGAAAAGACGGGCGTAAAAACACAAGAGTGTCTTCTTGTTCCTCTCCTCGATCACCGGGCAGACTGATAACATCTGATCCCCCTTCAATCGACGAGTCAACATCAGGAATCAATTCACTTCCCTGCAAAATCTTCCGCTCCACGCCCACTATAAATGCATGCCACCAATCCATAATCACTGCTAGGGACAATCCAAATACTAACCAAGATGATGATGACTCTGGTTTATCTTGTTCTTTCCTAGCTACATTTTGTGTCTGGACCTGACCACCAGCCTGCTGCTGTAAGAAGAAGAAAACCGTCTTGTTCTCGGCACAAGGAACACGTGGCTTGCGAGAGCTCTGTGGGCCTTGAAGCAGTGGAGGTGTTATAGATTTTCAGAGAACAAATGTATAGATTTTTACTCGTGAAGAAGAAGGACCCTTGTTTTGAACGTACTTTGGAACAATCAAAAGGATCCAAAAACTCAACCAACCCAGAATCAATCAATCGCTTGCAATCAGGAATGAACAAGAAACAAATGTCTTAGATACAATCATGACTTGCATATCACCACAAAGCAAGGAAGCAATGCTCTGGGATTGAGCAGGTAAAGCTCCTCGATGTGTGAATACAACCCCACTTTCCCAGCCAAGGAATCGAACCCGCTCTGCCCTGCCATCTCCCTGATGTTCTCGAGCGGCCGGTGCACCCTCCCAGCAATCACCCGGCATACGATCAGCACCTTACGGGCATTTGGCGGGTGGTCGTTCTCGTCCCCGGCTGCATCCATGCTGTCGAATGCCCTCCCGCTCGTCGACGTCGTGAACACCCCAATCCCTTCCCTCATCTCCCTCTTGGCTGAGAACCCATCCCGGATGATACGGCACAAGCGGCACCTCTCCAACGTGCACGGGCTTGTGGCGCCACAGAGGCCGAGGGAGCAGGAGACTGTTGTCCCATAGAATCGGAGGAGCTCGTTCCCGTCTGCGAGGCACCTCGGGTGTTTCTTAGGGAGTTTGCTTGCCCGGATCTTGATCGTCTCACGGTACTCCTCAAATCTCGCTAAAGTTTGCTGCATGTTGTGGACTTTGAGGACCTTATCGATCCTGCCGCGTTGCGTCTCCGACTTCGTCCACCCTGTCCGGCATATTATCTCCACTATCTTCCTCGACGAGTCTCCTTCCGCGAGTTCCGCCACTGTGTAGTTCCAACCCACATTCGCAATCAGTGAAACCAATGCCGCAGCTTAACCGGACTAGAAAACAAAGCGTAGATATTTCCATTTCTTACAGGCGTGCCTGGACAGATGATGCGCCTCGGCAGCGTCCAGTTTTCCAAACTGCTCTCCGCACCTGTGACACGTAATGCTCGAAATATTGTTCGCATCCGCATCGAGGGGCACTCGGTTGCTCGGGACCCGGCCTCTGGCGCCGCCACTGAGGACGGCGTGACCATCTACAACCCCACTTTCCCCTGCCTTCTCGTCGAGAACGGAGCTGCAGTTCTTCCTGGGAGGAGTCAAAGCCCAGGTGGCTCCGCAGCCTGCACCGGTGGTGATCTTGAGCCGGCAACCCGAGCTGCCCAAAACGACCTCGTGGGAGAGGGGGTTGTGGAACTCGCTGCTGCCGATGGATCTGGGGCTGCAACTGACGGGAGGGTCGGGAAGGTGGCGCTTGCTGCCATGGATGACGTCCCTGAGGTTGGAGATAGAGCGGGAACAGCCAGACCGTCCTCCTCCTGCGGCGGACTTCCTGGAGAGGAGGGAAGAAAGGTGCTTGGGGTGGTGGACTTCGGAGGGCTGGGACTTGCAGTACAGGGACTTCCTCAGGGAGGACAACCAAACCGTTGGCATTTACTTGGGAAAGAAACCAAAACACAAAACCCGAACACAGCAAACGAAGATAACAGGATGAAATGAAGGAATCGACGAACTGGGAAATCAACAACAGCAATTAACAAAGACGATGAAGATGATGGATGACAATGACAAAAAATCCAGGGTGGGGGTGGTGGGGAGATGGAAGAAAAGGAAACGACTCTGATTCCAGCGTCTTTTTGTATCTACTTTCAACTCAAGCTTTGTTTAATCCTTGCTCTGTCGTAATATGTATACGTATGTAATGCTATGGCTTTTCTTGGCTTTCAGCTTTATTCTGCGATGTGCAGCCAAATCCCAATTTTTAACCCGGGGTAAGGCAAAAGGCAACCCGACAACAAAGGATTATGACTTTTTTTGTTTCTGACAACATACGATTTGAAATCGTATTCCGCTCAATGGGATTATAATCATTTGAAGCTTTCTTAAGGAAAAAAAAACATATCATTATCAATCCACACATGTCCTGAAAAGAAAAAAAAAAAAGCTAATACGAACCTTTTGTTATTTATTCCGTAAGATAATTTATCTAAAATTTTAAAATTTTTAAAATACGTAGAAAATTCGTAATTAAAAACATAATTAAAAACTCCTAATATAATTTAAAACTCCTAATAACTCGCATTTTTAACCTTTGTTCCTCAATCAGTGCAAAGGCAACATAATTACACGTGTCTCGAGTAACATGATGATTCTAACAATTTCAATTGCTACATTATTTTTGCTCATTATTATTACAGATTTAATTGACCGGCGGGGGTGGTGGGTGTGGATGGATTGGGGGACCTCCATCCTCCTCTTCTCATCTTAATATTTATTAACTTTAAAAGTACAATCATTTTTTTTTTCTTTTATCCAAATTTCCTGAGATTTTTTTGTAGTTTCCCTCCTATTTTTTGTTCCTTAAATTTTGGTGGGTGGAATTGTATGAAAAGAAGTGCACATCATTTCTGAATGTGAGTGAGAAAATATAAATAATTCCCATTCACGTTCTCAAAAAGAACCACTGCTAAAATCACGGCGAAGCGAAGGCCACAACCGAGGCCCAAGTATCAGGCCCAATAACATTCCCAACCGGGCCCAGCAATTCGCGTGCTCGATCTACCGATCCATGCCCACCCTCCGTTTCTATTCGATCAGACGGTCATCACCCTCAATCCGCGTACTCCAACCCCATTGGCCCAATCTCATCCCCAATCCGCTATTTAATTCCGGAACAAAGGATTCACCAGCGGGCAGCTGCGATTTATTTCTTCCTGTTTGACAATCGTCGTCGTCGGCCGACTGAAGGGCCAGAGTTTTTTTTTTTTTTCTCTCGGTTCAGCGTCGTCCGGATTCGCCGTTTGATTCCGGAGAGTGGAAGGTACATGGCGGGACGTGGTAAGACCCTCGGATCAGGCGCTTCCAAGAAGGCCACCTCCAGGAGCAGCAAGGCCGGCCTCCAGTTCCCCGTCGGCCGTATTGCCCGTTTCCTCAAGGCCGGAAAGTATGCCGAGCGCGTCGGCGCCGGTGCTCCCGTCTACCTCGCCGCTGTCCTTGAGTACCTCGCTGCCGAGGTACGAGTGTGTGTCCTGATGCTTGCTTGCCCTTGCGCATCTTCTTCTGGACTGTCCAAAATTAGATATAGGGTTTCCGAATCAGGAATCGCCCTGCGCAATTCCCAACTCATAGTAACCTTTCAATTTGGAGGCTCGATTTCAGGTTCTGGAATTGGCGGGGAACGCAGCGAGAGACAACAAGAAGACAAGGATCGTGCCGAGACACATCCAGCTTGCGGTGAGGAACGATGAGGAGCTGAGCAAGCTCCTTGGGGACGTGACCATCGCAAACGGAGGCGTGATGCCCAACATCCACAACCTCCTCCTGCCAAAGAAAACTGGCACCTCCAAGGCCTCCGCCGGGGACGAGGACTGAGCATTAGGGACCGATCCTCGGTGCCTTAAGGATCCTTGGAAATTTGTCAAAAACCTCCTCCTCCTCCTCCTGTAGCATTAGGTTTCTGCAGCTTAGTTTGATTTTGTTTATATTCTCCTGTAACGTTGGGTTCGGAGAAGCAACAGCAGCTTGAGCAGATACTCCTTTTGTGGGTCGGTTGGGTTAGCTGTGTTCCATACTTAAAATTAATGATCTAAAAATTTCGTAAAATATTGTCGGAACGTTATTTTCGAACAAATGGTGGGGATCCGGGGGGATGGGCTATGGGCCGGGGGCGTTTGGACAGGCTTCTAAGGTTGTCGTTAGGGCCCAGAAGACATCTCGGGGCTGGAGAAAGGCTACGAGGTTGTCGGGTTTTGATTATGGGCTGAAAACATCGGATACCCCCTCGTTTGGCAGTTGGGTTGACTGGATAAGGGAATTAAATTTGGATGATCGATCTAAAAAATGAATTCAAAGAAAAGCAGATCTAGGGGGGTTTAGGGGTTGAGGCGTCACGTGAATGGTCCACAGTCGCTTTTTTGTTTTGGAGTGTGCTTAAGATTAGATCTGATCTGATATTTTTATGGATAATCCCTTGTCGTCGTTCTTGTTTTAGTAGGGCGGGTGGATTACAAAAGAGTGTGTATCTGAAAGTGGGGGAGTTGACTAGAAGGAGTAGACACAGAGAGCAAAGTAAAACACGGGCATCCATCCAACGAAACATTGTGAGCACGTTAATGGCTGCAGGCCGGTTCATACAAATTCCTTTTTTTTTTTTAAATCTTCTGGGGTTGAATGGCGTTGTCTTCGAAATTGGATGGTCCGCCAGGTTTGTTGTTTTGGTCCATTCCCCCCCCCCCCCGGGTCCCTCCCTCCTCCCTGGGGAGAACCCTCCATATGGGAAGGATACAGAGGACGACGACGACGTGTCTTTTGATTTACCAAACACTCGCGACAACAACCCCCTCTCCTTCTTACATCATCAGCGAAAGTGTACCCATAATCCCACCATTACTAGTGAATGAAGTCGTACCTGTTTTAAGACGGAAGGGCGAGCAAGCGTGACGCCGATGAAGGAAAGGGAGTGACCTTCACGTTCCATTCTATCTTTCTGCCTTTTTTGTTTTGGGAGAGAGGTGCGTTTTCAATGTATAAGGAAAGGTTCACCGACAGAAAAAGTGGGGGATTCGACACACCCACAATCGACTCCGGTTGCGTATTACCTATGAAACCCACCTTTAATTTTTAAGGTGGCCGGTCCTTATTCACCCCCCCCACCCCCCCCCAAGTCCCGGTTAGGTAAAGAGGGACATAGATGTGCCAACGACTCGTGTGAATGTGATGTCATTGCGCCCCCCCCCCCCCCCCCCCAACCCAAAAAAAAAACACTTTCTTCCACCTCCTACTACCACTACTACTACTGACTGGCTGAGTCTCACTTTCCCCTTTTATGATTAACTTCCTTTTTGGTTAGGGTAAAAAATTGTTACCCTTCATCCCAAGCAACGCGCATAAAAATAATTACTCTTCTTCTTCTGCTGGCCTTTTGGATATAAACTTCACGTCACGAAGGGCACAGTTGATCTGACTCCTTTTCTCTCTCTCTCTATCTCGCTCTAAAATTATAATAAAAAAATAATTTCAGTTGCCGCATCTCAAAGCAACGGTTAATATTCCTTCGGACTCAATCGACGGTCCAGTTTGAACCCCCGACACACTTAATCTCTATCTCTCTCTTCTTAGGAATAGTGTTCGAAAAACCCAAAGGGGATTAGAAAAAAAAAAAAAAAATAATTTTGACTCGGTGTTTCTCCGGCTTTTTGAAAATTTTAGGGTGGGAATGAGTACAAAAGAGACGACCCACGACCCACCTTCCTCAAAGACGTTGTCTTTGAGCGTTAGTATGAAGTGGGTTTTTGGAGGAAAGGTTGAGGGAAGATAGATAGATAGATAGATAGAGAGAGAGAGAGAGATCTGAGGGAGGAGAAGGAAGATGGTTGGGACGGCAATGGTGAAGGGGAGTCATCCTGCCGGCGTTAATGGGGTTGTTAAGCTGCGTCAGGCGTTCTCAGTCGTCAACGGCGGCGGAGGGGCCCAAGATCCGAGCTCCAATGGCAGCGCCCCGGCGAGCAATGCCGGGTCGGAGTGCGGCGGGGTCGAGTTTTCGAGGGAGGACGTCGCCGCCCTTCTCAACGAGAAGCCCAAGGCCAAGAACAAGTTCAACTACAAGGTCCCTGTTTTGTCCTGATCTTCTTCTCGTTGTTTGTCTCTGTTGGATTGGGTTCTCTTAGAGAGTGAGCGAACGTGTGCGTGCGTGTGTTGGGGGCGGGGGGATTTCCATGGTGTTTGAATGGGTTTGGGTGGTGTATTGATTCTGGCTTTGTTTCCATCAGGAGAGATGCGAGAATATGTCCGATTATGTGAAGAGGCTGCGCCAATGCGTCAAGTGGTTTCAAGAAGTCGAAGCCGGCTATGCGCAGGAGCAAAGCCGACTGCGTCTTGCGCTGGATTCGGCTGAGCGACGGCTCGAAGAGATTGGTAACAATTTTCCCAGGCGACCATCTCTACATCTTGATGATAGTAGGAAGAAATTTTGAATGGGCCGTCTGTTTCTGTTGTTTGCAGAATTGTGCTCCAAGAATAAGGAGGAGGAGCTGCGTTGTGTCATCGTTGAGCTTAGGAAAAACCTCGCTTCTGCCCAAGAAAAGCTCGCCAGAGAAGAGGCTGAGAGATTGGTGAGACTTGTTGACGCTGCATTTTGCTTATAGAAAGATGATCGAATATTGTCCTGATAGACTGTCAGCGAGCCAGGCTGCCGTGGATTCCCTTGTCAAAGAGAGGGAGGCTAGACTGACCAGCGAAAAGGCCCTTGCTTCTGTCTCAGAAGATCTTGCGAAAGCTCAGCAAGAACTATCCAGTTCTAACCAGAGGGTATGTGGCTGAAACTGCTTCTATGGTATAGTCGAGTGATCTTTCTTGTCAAGCATTCATCTACGAGATAAAGCACCCCGGTAATAATAAATCATCTCGTGTGTTCCTCAGCTTGCAGCGGTTAATGACATGTACAAGAGATTGCAAGAGTACAACACAAGTTTGCAGGAATATAACTGCAGTCTCCAGTTGGACCTGAACACGACCAGTGAGAATATCAAGCGGAGTGAAAAGGAAAAGGCAGCTGTCATGGAGGAACTGAGTGGTGTTAGGGTTCATTACAATTCGATTCATGAGCAATTTACAACGCTTAAAGTGAGACATATTCGATGAATTTACCACATTTTGTTCATTTTGCTTTTATATTGGGGTTATATATCCTATCTTCTGCCAAATGTAGGCTTCACATGACGAGGCTTTGAAGCAAAAGGAGGCTTTGGCTAGTGAAGCAGCCTGCTTGAGGGGAGATTTGCACCAGGTGAGAGACGAGCGAGATAGGCATCGTGGTCAAGCAGAAGTTCTGACTGAAGAAGTTTCGAAATACAAGGAATATACGGGGAGATCTGCGGCTGAGTTGGGCACCCTCACAATAAAATCCAACGAACTTGAGGTCGTACCTTGCACTTTGTTCCAACTTGATGGAAGTAGATGAAACTCATTGCTGAGACTCAACCCTGTTTGCAGGCAAAATGCTTGTCTCAGAGTGAGGAAATAAAAGAGTTGCTCGAAAAGTTAACAAGTGCTGAAAGGAAGTTAGAGGTAATGTCATAGTTTGATAATCAAAACTCACATATTAAGCCTCCAAAATTGCATGACCTGTTATCAGTGCTGGCGCTACCTGAAGTTAAATTCATCTATATTTTACTTAGGCATGTGATCTATCGGCTGTGGAACTGAGAGCCGAAACCGTAGAGCAGAAAGAACTCATTGTTCAATTGCAGACTCGTCTTTCCGAAGCAGAATTCAAGGTCGTCGAGGGGGAGAAGTTGCGCAAGAAGCTTCACAACACTATTTTGGTATTGCGCTCATAGGCATAACGACATTTGCATAACAAATAGCTCTATTTACAGTTCTTTTATTAGGGATGATTGCATGATGTTATAGGAGTTGAAGGGGAATATACGTGTGTTTTGCCGAGTACGGCCCTTATTACCTGAAGATAGTCGTTCGGAAGGAAAGATCTTGTCTTATCCTACTTCATTGGACGCTCAAGGGCGCGGCATCGATATATTACAGAACGGTATGTTCCGAATCAATGCCTTTTTTACTGTATCTTCGCCAGATCGCATCGGAACATGAGAAAATGATATGCTTCTTTGTAATGCCAACAGGACAAAAGCATTCGTTCCAGTTCGACAAAGTATTCACTCCTGAAGCCTCGCAAGAGGATGTTTTTGTTGAAATATCGCAGCTTGTGCAGAGTGCTCTTGACGGTTATAAGGTAAATAAATACATTGGCATTCGCCGACACCTTATATCCTTGCACAAACACGAGTGAAACTGACACTCTGGGACTTGGCTTCTAGGTTTGCATTTTTGCTTACGGTCAAACAGGTTCCGGCAAAACATACACCATGATGGGGAGGCCAGGGTATGCTGACGAGAAAGGCCTCATCCCTCGTTCACTTGAGCAAATATTTCAAACGAAGCAATCTCTAAAATCCCAAGGATGGTCATACGACATGCAGGTGAAAACATATGCATATTCTTCGGTCGTTCAATTCATTGGGGTGATTTCTTTATGTTTGACTTAGTTAACCTTTGAAATGTGCTCATAGGTGTCCATGTTGGAAATTTACAACGAAACAATACGCGATTTGCTACCCTCAAACCGGTCAAACCAGGATTTGTCTCGAACGGAAAACAGCGCTTCGAAGCAATATGCTATCAAGCATGATCCAAATGGAAATACCCATGTTTCCGATTTGACGATCGTTGATGTTCGCAGTAGCAAGGAGGTTTCTTACCTACTGAACCATGCCGCACATAGCAGGTAATGCTTCGAATTATATTTTGATGTCAGTTATTACAACATCAAAATGTTAGTTCGCCATTTAATGTATATACGGCTTTTATAACTTCCTTGCAGGTCTGTGGGGAAAACTCAGATGAATGAACAATCATCGAGAAGCCACTTCGTTTTCACTTTGCGGATTTCTGGGGTCAATGAGGTACTTGTAACAGCTGAAAATACATCTCCTCAATATATCTCGGAGGTAGTGGTTTGATATGTTTGCTGACTTTTGTATTCCATAGAGCACTGAACAACAAGTACAAGGTGTGCTAAACCTGATTGATCTAGCGGGAAGTGAGCGGCTTTCGAAGAGCGGATCAACTGGAGACCGTTTGAAGGAAACTCAGGTAAGCACTAGGTTTTTGTTTTTGGAGGTAGTCTGTAGCATCTTTCAAGTACCAATTTTTGCTTTGGTTTATACTTAGGCCATCAATAAGAGTTTGTCATCGCTGAGCGACGTCTTTTTCGCATTGGCGAAGAAGGAGGATCACGTTCCATTTAGGAACTCGAAACTCACGTACCTCCTCCAGGTAAACAAGATCCGCTCTAGTTTAGTTTCTCCACATTACTGGCCATTTAGCTGTCAAAATGTAATACTATCCATGCTACTCGACAGCCTTGTCTCGGAGGGGATGCAAAGACGCTGATGTTCGTGAATGTCTCCCCGGATTCAACATCGGGGGGAGAGTCCCTCTGCTCGCTACGTTTCGCCGCGCGGGTAAACGCATGCGAAATCGGGGTCCCTCGACGACAAACCGGTGCACGTGCCCCGGATCCTCGCCTGAGCATTGGCTAACCTTTGTTTATTCGCGAAAAACGGACCAAAGGCTGGCCGACTCGCCAAAAGCGATCTCATCACCCCCCCACACTACCACCACACCACTACTGACGACATAGGGACGTTTGCTTTGCTTCTGTATCCTGTATAGACAACGGATGATGATGATATTGAGGTGAACAATCGACAATACTGATCGACCAAAAGAAGAATGGAAATTTTATTTCTTGCGCCCCGAGTTTTAAATTCATTTATGGGACAGAGAATCATCGAATCGTCCTCATTCTAAAATGTCGTTTTGCAGCCACTGGTGGTGGGGGTGGGGGGATGCTGTTTCTGAGTCAGATGTGCTGCACGTGAGACCGAAAACGATTGGACATGGTAAGTCGAGAAGCCGGAACAACCAATTCGATACAATTTTTTTAAGGGAAAGAAATCGTTGTTAGAAAGGTTTTTACAAAGCTCGTGAAAATAATTAAATTGTTATTTCAAGCATTTGTCAAATTTTATGAGAATTCGCCACTTTATTTTAAAATTAGAGAATTGCGACTTATAAAAAAAGTCTAAAAAATTAGATAAAATGGTTACTTAATTTGCCGACTTTAATATGTTATTTCACTTTTTGCTCAACTTTTTTTTAAAGGTAGTGTATTTCGGTGCAAAACTCCTCGGGTTAGGGTAGGAATCTTGGGCCAACACTTGAACCTTGGTTCTTATAAAGAGCAATCCTTCCTGACTCATCAAACACAAATGCACCGAATGCCAACAACCATCACATATTTCAAATAAAGGATTTTTATATTTCTTGCTCTTCCCGATGATTATTACAAGATGATTTCTTTTTGTTATAATATTATGTTGTAAGATGGCGTGCGCCCATAGAGTTTAGTAGAAGAAACAAAGAGAGTGGTTAGGAAAAGAAACAGCTTTTCTTCCCCGAAAAACCGCTTCTTTGAGCCTCGCCATTTCGGTGGTTACTTGGCCGGGCTTCATCGAGGGCCGAGCGATGGTGTCGCCGGAGAGCTCAAGCTGGATATTCGACTACGGGTTGATCGACGACGGCGACTTCCCCAACGTGTCCGCTTCCGGCGGGTTCTCCTGGCCTTCCAGCGCTTCCTCCCTCTTCAGGTTTGGTGTTCGTCAAATTAGGTGTTTGATGATAGAAAAGCCTGGGAATTGGGGAGGGATTTGGTAGGGGAATTGAGGGTCGTCCTTATGTTCTGGTTGGGTTGTTGTTTCGCTGCTCCTCTCTGGAGCTTTGTGATGTGTTTCTTGGTAGAAGGAAAATGACTTCGCCTGAGGAATCTTCTTCTTTGGTAGTGAGCAAATCGACTGCTCCCTCGGGGATTCAGAAGGGATGAAGGAAAATGCGTCCAAGAAGAGGTGAGGGGATTGATCATCTTTTTTCTCCCCTGTTCCTGGACTTGATGCCAAAATTTAGAAGCTGTGATTTGAGGTCACTTGCTATAGGGGAGTCCCGGGATCTGCTTTTTATGAGAATTATTCAAACCGAGCCTTCCGAGCTATGACTGGATGGGATGGTGTTGATCTCGTCCTGGAATTCTCACCCTGCCCATGTGTTCTTCTTTTCCAGTGTTAGAGCTGAATCGTGCGCTCCTTCCAGCTCGAAAGCATGCCGGGAGAAGTTGCGGAGAGATAGACTCAATGACAAGTTAACTTCTCTTTCTGTCTCTCCCTTTTGGCTTGTTTTCACAGAACTGCTGCTAAGCGGGCATATGTGGCTGTTATTTCAGGTTTGTTGAACTAGGATCCATATTGGAACCCGGAAGGCCTCTCCGGACAGACAAGGCTGCTATATTGGTAGATGCTGTGCGGATGATAACCCAGTTGAGGACCGAAGCCCAGAAGCTCAAGGACTCCAATCAGAGCCTACATGATAAAATCAAAGAGGTGAAGGTGAGCGAATTTTACATGTTTTCGAAACGTTTTCGTTGGCTTGAACAACGCCTAGATTTATAAATCTCGCCGGCGTACTTAGTTTCTGGGGGTTGCTGGACTCTTACATTTTGAATTTCTAGGTGGAGAAGAACGAACTCCGCGATGAGAAGCAAAGGTTGAAATCAGAGAAGGAGAGGTTGGAAGACCGGCTCAAAGCTCTCACAACTCAAACCAGCTTCATGCCTCCGCCATCCGCAATCCCGGCCATGTTTGCCCCTCAAGCCCAAGCTCCAGGAAACAAACTGGTGCCGCTAATCAGGTACCCAGGAGTAGCCATGTGGCAATTCATGCCTCCCGCTACTGTGGATACTTCGCAGGATCACATGCTCCGTCCACCGGTTGCTTAAGCGGAGTACGAACAGATGAATCGGGTTGATTTCCATCTGACCCTCTCTTGTATTTTTAAGTACTTTTGCCCAGAGATCCCTTTAAGAGGCCTTCGTGCTGGAACAACTATCTGTAGACTGAGAACAATCATTACTTAATGATGGTGTACTTTTAATGTTATGTAAACTCTCGGGAGTGATGCCTATCGTCCCAACAAGGAATTGTACTTCAATAGTCTGCGTGTGAACCGTCATAGTTTGGACATAACCATTGCATCATACATAGGACACACATGAAAAATGTAATGAATGAGGAAATAAAAACATTAGAAGCAATTAGCCTATACATAATTCATAGGGAACACATGTATGTTCAGTTATGTACAGAATCTACTTCACTGGTAGAACACCCAACAACATGGTATTTACAATTTCCTTGTCACTATTAAAATGGCTGCTGAATTGCCCCAATCTCTGCAATTCAAGCCACAATATTAGCACTGTGTTAAATGGAGGGAATGATATTTAATGACAGGATTTGGAATGCGGGTTGATTTTGAAATTATGACCAGAAACAACAGACTGTGGGACACTGATGATTTTCTTCACTAAGTTACAAAGTTGAAGACCTCCCCAACAATCACAGAAAGAAAGCAATGGAAATCGCAAGATGATTTTGTACCTCTCAGTTCATCAGTGGAGCCGCCTCCAAATCCGAGCTTTCTCTATTATTTACAGTGTTGGCCGTAGTATTTACAAACATGTTGTCGTTACCATTTACAGAACTGTTATCTTCTGAGTACATCAAGGGGCCATTGAAGCTTTTGCCACTATGGTGGGGTTCAGAGGCTTTCAAGGGACTTCCCGCATCTGAATCAAGATCAAGGCCATTCCTGAGGCTACGAGAAAGGCCCTCTTCCGACATCAAGAAATTCTGATGAGGAGCTGGTCCAGAACCACTGATATTTTTGTTAGGAAGCCTACACGGGAAACATGGGTCAATAACGACATTCTAAAAACAGCACAGTTCCACAAGAAACAAGAAAGGTTGCAAATCTCATATGTGGGATTATTGTGGGTAAACTTGATGGACCTTGGTGTTTGATGCTTGAACGTTGGAAGATAGTCAAAAACCGGAACTAAGTCCTTTGATCTTCTTTCAACTGTACGGGTGGAGATTCTTTCGATCTCTATCTCCCCTCCTAAAGAAGACTCCTCATTTGTCTTATTTACGTCATTGACCATCAGGGACTGGAAATGGATCTGCAAATTAAATCACATTTGAAAGACAAGGAAAAGGGATTGAATCAAAGACATAACTTGCTAGAAGTATAATTTCCATTCAAAGCCGGAAAAAGCATACCCCAGATTTAGCCCACAATGGCAACTTGGCTGGATGCATCCAAAGTTCGACTTCGGAAATATAAAGAGGATGCTTATCTTCTGGATTAGTCCTCGTTTTCGTCTCCGATTCCATATCCCCACTAAGGCTATAAGTGCCCATTATCATTCCTTCAGGATATATCTTCTTAATATCAGCGGTCCCATTCTCGCCATAGATGTCAAGAGCATCCTCTCTATCTCTTCTATTATGTTTCTGGCATATATTCCATTTCTGGACAGCCTCAACCACCAGTCTTCCATCCCAGTCCCCTGTCGAGTCATATCCATCACCAACTCCAGTCACAGACGACACAGATTCAAGCCCGACCGGAATTTGCAATGCGTACTGAATCATACTCCCAGACGGGGAGAAAACTAACAAATGATGCTTTGCCTTGTCAGAGCTTCTATCTAGCAAAGCATTGCTGCATTTACAGTTGTGGAATGATGAAGCTATGGCCCCACCAAGGGAGTTCAGCCTACCGGTTGCTGCTGCTGCAGCCCCGCTTACAGTGTCTCTCCAACCATTAGTCCCACTCCTTATCCTGCTTATAGCAGAAAGTGTAACTGGATTTCCGATAGCAGAGAGACTCGATTGAGTAGGCAAACCTATGTCTACATTAGGTGCATAATGGGCTGCCGACTTAACAGGAGCTCCAGTTCCACCAGCTTGAGCGGAGAAACTCGCTTCGCTAGATAAGAAAACAGAGGAACCTTCCAGTAGATTGAGGGAGAAGAGATGGCTCGTACCCCTTGTAGAACTAACCATAATCCATGAACAGTCATCACTAAAACTTATATCCTGGATAACCTGTAAATCAGTAAATCATACAACTAGAAATGCAAATACCAGTTGAAACAAAGAAGCCACGAAAGACATCCTCTCAAATGGATAAAGAATTCAAGGTGGAGATGAGAATAAACGATATGCAGGACATATACACCTTAACATAAGGGAAAATGAAATCCTTTGGAAAAAAAAACTTCTGGAAATGGAAAATGCCTCCACTTACTGCATTAGTCAAACCACGTTGCAGACGGAAAAGATGTACACAAGACGAGCTCAGGTCAGCTGCACCAGAATAATTGGGATTTACAGCCATTATTTTAAAAACATTAATGTTGTGACCCATAACTGAAGCGGTGACCAAGAGTGTGCCGCTAGGATCAAAGCACAATGCAGAGATGGGACTCTTGTGCGCCTTGAACTGGGCCACCACAGATTTACTTACAATATCTCTGACGACAACCTGTAATCATGATCAACACTGTAAAGCGCATTCTACAAAGATAACACAGAAAAGAGCATAATAGAAGCAGCAAGATGAAAATAAAAAATAAATAATCCTGCAGCATAATCTACTCCCCTTATAATAAAATGAAACAGAAATAAGAAAAGCGAAAGAAAAGTGCATACCACTCCAACATCATCAGCATCATGTACATGTCCATTTGCCATGCCAGCTCCTTTTCTGGCAGAATATGCAGTATGAAGTGTTGTCCCATCAGGAATCAGCTCAGAACAGTACCGAGACAGCTTTTTATATCCCATGTCCCCCAGTGTTACGATCCCAGCAGCGAGTTGCTTACTGGATTCCTTTGCATAATGTGCAACTATGCTACCATTTGAAGAAAAACCAGAAAAACTAGCAGAAGAAGTGAGATGTTGTGGCGTCACACGCCCTCTGGTTGAGGCAAAGACTGGGTTTCCACTGTAAGCCACCCACCTAGGACCTACTGCAAGAGGCCCGTAGCCAGCACCAACAGAGCCATGCAATCCGGAAGTAATAGGATGGGTAAGAATAGTGTAGGCTCTCTCTAGTGTCGTGGAATCAAAACAATGTATCTGCAATAGATAAAAAAAAAGACTCACATTATAATGCCGATATTCGTGAGATTATAACTTCCTAAGAAATATTGGTAAAGACAGCACACACCTGAGTCGCTTGAGAAACGGCAACAACTCGGGAGCTGCATCTCACAGAGTAAACAGCTGATCTAAACTTTAGGACATGCACATAAGACTGAGATCTTATGGAATAAAACCGAACTGTGGTTGGCACAAAACCATTATCGTGGCCATTAGGCATGGTCCCATTGTAGTGAGTGGTGAAACCATCCAGGGAATTAGTACCCCCAGAATTATCACCACAGACGACCAACAGGGGACGACTATCTGAGAATTTATCTTCCATTTTATCTGATGGAATTGGATTCGGTAGCATTTGCATGAAGGATACAGGACCATCATGTCTTGAAAATAAGTCACGCACATTATCAGCCTCTTCGACATCCCATACCTGGAAACCAGATCGGTATCCAAGAAGCAGGACCCTTCTAACGACATGTCCATCACCCTCTAACTTGTCAAATCCAGCCCAGAGAATCTTCATTGAGACAAAACCATTTAATATCAAAATTAATACCATCCAATCTAAATATTGTTTGTAGATATAAGAGATGAAAATGAAATAGACGGTGGGTCAAAACAATTGAAAACCGCCATAGCTGAGGGTAAAGGTAGCAACCATATGTCCACCATACATTCTAAGGCATTTAACTTCCCAGACATAAAGACGTGAGCCAGCTTGGCTGGGGATAGAACAAAGTTACCTACTTCAATCTTCGAAACACAGGTGACAAATAAACGGTCCATTGTGGTTAAAGCACTCGTAATTACTCAAAAAGAAAGTATCATGAATTGAATCCTCGGAAGAAAAAAAAATGTTTTACATGCATAAGATCCAACAAGTAAAATTAGCCAAAATCCTAAAACCTTATTGGTTATGTTCATATATGATCATGGTTCTAGAGCAGTTAGTAATGGTAATTCAACAACAACTCTGGGTCACCAATTTCATCTCTATACTACTTTTAGGATCATGTTCAGACACTTTGCAATTAATGAACTAATCCAATAGACAACTCCCATTAAATACAAGCAGCGACAAACTCTAACAGCAGTGCATCGCAAAAAGTGAAAATTTGCCAAGTAATCAAAACCAATGCTGGATCAGATACCTGGTCATTACTAGGATCCTCCTCCCTGTCTACGATGGAAGAAGCCACGTTTGCAGCAGAACGAGCAACAGTGGATGCCCCAGATGAAACTATCGTCCAATAGCTCGAAATCGCACGAAAAGAACTAGGAATCAGACCATTTGTCCGACCAGCCGATCGCGGCATATGGCTGGTGCCGCCTCCTCGGCCATTAGAAATACTCTGCCTCTGCCCATCATTATTCCTCATCCCCAAACCCTCCCAAGTTCGCGATTTTCCAGACACCCACTTCTGCAAAACCTCGGATTCTCCTAATCCCGCTATTATCATAACCCCAGGCCGTTCCTTTATTTATTTTATTCTCGAAACAACAACTATACGAAAGCATCCCCCGAATCCAATCTCAGGAGATAACAAATGCTTCCATCTTCTAATCAGAAATCAATCCCCGGAGGAAACACACAATTACGTCGACCCCCCCCCCCAAAAAAAAAAAAACGCCCCCAAGATACAACAGAATTGAATCAGATCATCGACAGAAGCTTCAAAAAGAAACTTCCATCCACCGTTGAAGGACAAATGAATAACCACCGGAAGGCAGCAGCGCGTCCCCTCAAAACAAACAAAATCCCCCGAACCAAAACATAAATTACGATTCTGGGTTTTCCTTCTTTTAAAGGCAAACCACGAGGGAAGATCGAAAGTCAGGATCTTTACACACAAAGTACAAGAAAACAAAGAACCCAAATCGGACCCAGGATTCAAAGTAAGGTGCAATCAATGAAAGAAAAAAAAAATTAAAAGCGGGATTTGTACAGGCGCGGGGGGTAGTCAGAGGGGATTTTCCTTCCCGGAGTTGAATGAATGATTGACGACGCAATTAAAATATCCCCTGTTCTTTCTTCCAATCAAGGATGAAACAGGACATCTTTTTTCTTTCTTGCTTTTTCTGAGGGAGGACGATGGGGGAAGGAGGGGATGAAGAACAATACTAAAATGTTATAATGATTAATTCAATTGGGGGGTTGGGGGTACAGGAGAAGGATGAAAGAGGGAAGAAAACAAAGGGGAAGATGGGAGGAGATGACGATGATCCGAGGGAGAGACAAGAAAACAAGAAAGGCCAGAAGCCAACAGGCAGGCAATTATAACAAGACTCAATTTCATTTTTAACTTTTCCTTTCGGGACGTTGGATGATTTGGAATACGATAATGTCTTAAATGCCCTGTTGTTTTTTTAGAAAGATTTAAGCAGAGGGAGGAGGGCATTTGATCCTCCTTTTACGTGTCTCAGGCGACATTTTATTCATTACAATTCACTCATAATTTATTTTTATTTTTTTTTATTTTCAAACAACTACCTCGAAAATATTTTACAAAATAAAATATTTAACCTAAAAATTTTCAAAATAGACCAGATCGGAGTTAAAAACAATAATTTCTTTAAAAAACGAAAACATAAAAATTTTTTGAAACTACTTGCCCAACAAACTCATAAAACAATCCCTGGATTTGGAACTTGAATTTTCTTTCTTCGGGAAAAAGCATTGGATCTACTATTTACAATTTTATTACTCAACAAAGAATTTCTCCAGTTCCTTGCCCCGCACGCCTGTCCAAGTCTAAGATATTAAATATTACTGAACGATTAACCCATCAGCAAAGCCTATTTGGGTTATATCTTAAACAAAAAAAGCAAATTAGACATAGCGGAATCAGAAATAAAACAGATCGAATCGATAGTTATTTTAACTTAACACGAACATCGGCATATCCCAGACACGCGGGAGTCAAGACATGGATATTCTTTTGCCCTTTGGACAGATCAACGAACTCCTCTTGTATTCACATTCGTTTTTCCTCGGGTCGTCTTCATCTAACCCAAAGACGTCCCTATTCTCGCGGACCAGGTTGGTTTCAGCTTTTCTTTGTCTCGGTCCCACCTGATTGATGATCATGAGAGGCACATTCTTCAGCATATACCATGTGCTTAAAATATACCCACCATCTTGATTTGATGTTTTACTACAACACCACAAATGAAAATAAATTCTACCGCCTTGCCTCTAACCAGAGGCCATGAGACGGCCGATGGTCGGGTTAAGGCCACCGCTACTCCAATTCAGATAACCTGTGCAACTTGATAGAGGTTCTGATCATCCTTGTATTTCTCCCCAGAGTAAAATGCTAATTTGGGGGGGGGGGGGGGGGGGAGAGGATTACCGCTGATGATGAAGCGATTGCGGAGAATGCCACGCGTGTCGTCAGTTAGTCGTCGGGGTATAACTTGTATTCCTGTCCTCGTCTACGTCGTATCTCCTACATGCTGCTCTGATCATGGAACTCAGTCATGTTAATAAGAGGTCCCTCTCCCTCGTTCATTTTTCTGTAACAGCCGGGTCACACCGAGGATTGAATCTGGAGCTGCCGAAAAATTGCATTGACCGGAAGATTTCTCCTTGATTCAATCATGCTTTACGCTTCTTTTTCTTCTCCTTTGTTTTCTTTTTACCCGATGTTCTTGTTGCAGGGAGTTCTTGTCGCAGGGACGGCGGATGGATACACCTCTTTACACTTATTAATCACGAGGCAAACATGCACATCATCTCTCGGAATCTTTTTCAGCAGCTCCCTCGCCGATTTATGATCGCCTGACGCCAGGAGGGCCTGATACATGCTGTGAATTTATCCAAAGACAAGACAGGAAGAAACTGAGCAAACCGACAAAGACAATGAGATGCTTTGATGTAAGCCACAAACAATATTTTTTCTCTCCATCCATACTGCTTTGAACAGCAGCGGTTTAGTGAAATATTTTGAGTAGTAGGGATGAGTTTTCTAACCGCAGATAAGTTAGGACATTGTAGGGAAGGCCTGATGCCTGATAGTTCTGCCAGATTAACTGGCATTTAGAGGCGTTTCTAGCCTTCATACATGCTGTCAGGAGAAAATCAAGGACTTTTCGTGGTGGTAAGACACCGAAATCATCCTTGATTGCTTCAAGTAGAGCGAAACCGATCTCTAAATAGGTGGCATCAGATTTGGCGATGAGGCAAAACACCTGTATAGTTTAGAGAAAGACAGGGTATGAGTGGCGTCCAAAAAGTTTAAGATGAGCTAACCCCCATATCGTATATGCATGCACCACAAATATTTCCAAAAGAAGTGTTTAAACTTATAGGGAACTTCAAGAATGGAGTCTCAAGCAAGGCAGGGGTATTGACATCAAGTAAAGCGGCTTCGAACGTGAATTCATTGTCGCCGACTTGGTCCTTCAGTCGTTTGAGAAAATCCACGCCAACACTTGATCAAAAAACAATTCCAATAAGAAGATGTTTTAACAAACATGTAAAGCATATAAAGACTCAAAATAAACATTACAAACAGGTCATGGAAATACCTTACATGTTTTTCCCGGACACACCATACAACAGCCTTCCGACATCCATGAATCCAGTAGCTTGAATCAGTTATTTCTTCGATCAGCAGGTACAAAGTTTTTATGTCTCCATCCGGTGGAAAGTGCTCCTTAGAGAGGACAAAGTATTTGGAAATATCAAGCACCAAGATTTATGACAAGATTTAACGAGCCAGTATAATTCACTAGACGTATTCAAGTGCTTACAATAAGACTTTTAATAGCTTTGGCCTCAATATTCCCACCATTCTGCTTGATTTCTCTGTAGACATCAAGGGCATCAGACATCTGGTTATTTTTTGCTAGAGCAGAGACAAGAACACTCTTGATCTCATTCCAGTTTTTCGACGAGATTCCCTCCTCTTGCATTACCTACAACAGAAGTCCCACGCAGTCGATCATGTTGAAATTACATAATGTCAAAAACCAATATTACGGATGGAGAGTCACAATACAAAAAATTTCAAGATAATAGTTAGTCAAAGCCAGTCATAGAGCTTGTTGCATCATAGGTTCATCTCAGTCACTTCCTCTTGCAAATCGTATGATATGTTTCTTGTTATGCCACATTACAAAGGAAAGGGACAGAAAAGAATCTTCTATTTCAGAAAAAAGACTCATAAATAGGTCAGTCATAACTTGTTAATAGGTATATCACACAACAGCATTGGTTTGACAGGAATTTACCTGCTTTGCCTTCTCAAACTCCCCACATGATGCATGTGCATTAATGAGGGCCATAAACACTTGCTTTGTTTTAAGCACTCCCAGTAGTTTAAATTCTTCGCAGTACTGCAAAACAAATCAATGTAGTAATCATTCACTAAACTGAAGCAGTACAACCATCGATCAGTATAACCAACTGAATTCCCAACTCAAGTCATTAGATAATTACGCGCGCACACAGACACAAATGGCTACATTTCGGATATAATGTAGCGTAGACCACACAATTGTTAGGAATAAACATTGCCCTTGATAGTAAATAATACAAAGATGCTAGCATCATCCTTAAAAGAAATCTCAATGCTATGCTAAGGCTGGTATTAGAGAACAGGGAAAAAGTTCAACATGTCTTCTTGAACATAGAGGTCTCAAAGTTACATCTCTATAATTTTGCACAAGTTCTGAAGCCATTCAAGTTCAACCAAACCAGACCACAAAACACAGCATTCTATACTTCCTTGAGCTTTTCCCGGCAGAATCTCCAGTGAAATTTCTTCCTACATATGTCCAAGGAGGATAAAGATAAACATGATTTGGACGATTAAGAAAATAAACATGATGACAATACTTCAGATAGATGACTGTAGAGAGCTAACTGGACCTAGCAGGCAAGACAGAGAAATATCATATTATCTCGTAGGCTATATTAACAATTCCCATGAAAAAAAAATTGAGAATTAGCTGATGTATTATTCAATCACCTTTACAATATCTTGTTCTGAACTGCAACTGATGATAAGGTGGCTAAAGGTCTGCGAGTCCGGATTAACCCCCGCAAGTTTCATTTCATGAAGACCTCTAATCCTCTCTCAATGTTTTTCTGCACAGCAACACAAAAGAGATTAGAAACGCATGTACTGCAACTATACACGAGACTTTCCAACTATGCAGTCTGGGATGCTATAAAATTAATTTCGGGCACGGTAATATGAAGCTATTGTAAAGTCCTTCATGTAAATAATTGAAGAAGCGTTCTAAAATCCCAAATAGTTGACCAACAGTTTGATTAAGGCCCAGTTCCTTAGGCTAGCATAATTTTATGAGGCTGCATTCCCCGTCCACCACCCAACTCTCGGATAAGTTGATGATTGTAGACGCACGAATACAACTAAAGTTTCCCGAGAAAACAGCAACCATTCTTCCTGTATGGAAATAAAATACAAAAGGCTACTCCTATATCATAATTAGCATAGCCACTAAACTTTCAAGGGGCATACCTCACGAAAATATCCTGCCATTATTACATTGTACATGCCAGACGTTGGAAATAGATTAATTTTCTTCAAACCTCCCAGCATGCTGTATGCAGCAGCGAACTGCCACCATTGAAATCAATAACGCATGCATAAGCCTAAACCAATAGTCAATCGAGACAATAATCAATAGAATGTCAAATCAAGGAACTCTGAAAGTTCTGCCAACATACTTACATCTTTCATTTTTACAGCTAAATTAATCATAACCTTGAAGGTCTCCGCATTGGCCTTCAATTCGTGTTGTAAAATCATTGAGTAGATTCGATGCACCTTGAGATTCAAGCAAACATAAAGTGATAGGCAAGAGATGAAGACGAAGCTTAATGCTGAAACACATCCAAAATAAAGAGATGAAGTTCACAGTCTAATTTTGGCAACACAGATAAGTACGAAGTTGCAAGTTGAGAAATCAAGGAAACGGTATAATGAAGCCAGAAGTGAAGACAACTGACTCTTTCCATGGAAAACTTCTTTTATCCTTTACTAGGAAAAGCTTTTACTATCACTCATGTTCCATCTTTGGACTACTATATCCCAGTTTTACATAGATAACTTCTTAGATGGTCATTAAGCACTGTTATCACTGTAGAAGGCTGGGAAAGAAAGCGCACCAGATAGTAGTCATAATTGTCATCACATGCTTGCAATAATGAATGTATTGTTTCCATAGAAACAGGTACACCTGACTCGCACATTTCGTCAACTAAATCAAGAGCTCTGTGCACCTACATTACACACAAAAAGAAAGGCCAAGACTGAATTACACGCTCTGAGCCATTTGCACATCTATCGAGACAGAAATAATACATTATTGAAGTACAGCCTACATAACCATCAAATTTATACCTTTAGTGTGGTGCAGCAATAAGTTACTAAATTATTATATGAGCTCGATGAAGGTTCTATGTCCAGCATATTGTGAAGAGCTTTATATTTGGAAATAACACCCTCAACCTGAGACAATGTCACAATTCAAACCCGAAAATGAAGCGGTCAAACAAAGACCAAGAAATACATGGCTGTGCATGGCGTACCTTTAACCACTCCACCACTCTCGAGATTTAATTTTATAACAAGCTCGTCTATTAAATTTAAGCTTATCGTAGAAGGGGGACAAACAAGAGAAATAACACAAATTGGAGACTTTAGTGAATGGTTCCCCGCATTACCCCCTAGAGAATAAGCGTAAATTTTTCTATCAAGTACCACCCATATATTATTGATATCCTATGCATCACCAAGTCAGGCAAATGACATCTAAACAAGATGTATCTAGTAGATCGTGCCCATGAGGAAATTATCAGCATTTCTAGTCATGAGAGATGCTCACCACTAAGTTTGGCAAGCTAGCAGCAAAATTGCAAATGAAATTAGATACATTATCTGGTTCATCACCTGCAGTACATGAGGAAATGAGGTCAAAAAGACATTCCATATATACTGTTCATGCATAAAATTTCAAAACAGGGACATGCATTTAATTGAATTTTTTTTGTGTGGACATAAATTGGCGGATTAACCAGGAAAAGGAAAAAAAACTGGAGGTTTCAACAGGCAAAATCAATATTTAAAACTTCTCCCCCCCAAAACCTATAGAAAGTACTTAAGCTTAATTATTTATGGTAGTTGCAATATAAATAACTATACCAAACATAGACAAGGTTTTCTCAAATCACTAATCTTGATTTTATGTACTATTTCAGATAGGTTCAGATAAGAAGGTATTGTATTATGCCCAATGATGACCACACAGTTTGTATCCATTTCCAACAGTAATTTTGATAATAATTCTTCCATTACATTTCCCGGTAGTTGGTAAGTGATTTACAAAAAAATTTAGTAAATTACAACATAAAGCTGAGTCAAGAAGCATTGACCAACCGGAAGTATAAAGTTCCAGGAGAAATTTCTCTGCCACCCAAGGAGCCAAAGACCCTTTTCACACATTCTACTGACTGAATTTTTGTCATATCTACTGATTCCAACAATTGCAAGAGCTCCTTTCTATCGCTCTAATGCAAGTATACAGTTACCTGTGGGAAGGTTCAAATAAAAAAACATCGTCAAAGAACAAACATCTTGTCATTCAAGGAAAGAGTAGTCAACAAGACCAGTACATTAAATAGAGAAGCATTAATAAGAAAATGAATTTCATGGGATGGGACTAAATAGTAGCCATATTACTGGAAGGACCTAATTCTTAATTCTCCAGCATCAATATGAATGTCGATTATACACACATACATACTTAATTATTGCACTCTGTTTACAAGTAGAATAGCAACAAAAGACAAGTTGGCAAAAATACCGTTGTTTTTGCCATTTCCACATCAAGAGCATAATCCACTAGAATTATATTGTTTACCAGGGAAAATATCAATTTCATTCAGCAAGTAGGATGTTCCATTTCACAGCCCAGTAAGGCTCAATAATATACAAATGACAGCATGCTATTCAACTTATTTAATCACCAATAACATTGGGATCTCATGATTCAAATTGATAAAGAAATGAAAACAAATGCGGATGAATCTACACTACAAATCAGGACATTTACTTCAGAATTTTGCCAAGCAATGGAGGCGATGTGAGTTTTAAATGAATTGTGAAGAAGGAAGCGGAGTAGAGACAAAATAAGCATCCTCTAGAACCAAAATGCATACCTAAAAAGTCATAATTTCCATCTTCTGCATGATGCAAGGCTTGTTCAAAAAGATTCTGTATCTTTTAGTCATCACCAATCCTCAGGTATAGTAGCATCTCATAATAACAAAGCCTTGAGGCTGAATTTTGATGATCTCCTTTGATTAACCCAGCAACGTAATGGAATTCCTTTACCATACACATATCGATCAGGTAACTGAAGAACGGAACACAAGTCCCCTCGGTTACCTGGAATCCTTGCTCCTTCATTGTCTTAAGAAGCCGAAAGGCCTTCGAGATTTCTTCTGATGCGACGTCCTCATCATCGGTAGACCTAGCCATATCTATGCAAAAGCTGATTAAGGCGTCGTACTCTTTCACCCCAGTTTCTCGTCCCAATCTATCGAACACTTCCAAGGTCACTTCGGCACCAACCTTTGTCGCAAACATAGTAATTGCGTAATTAAACCGACGTCCTTGTGTGATCTTGGCGGTCCACTTTTCTTTTCTCAAGCGTGAAACCAACTTCCTCTTTTCAGGTACACCATCCAGGGACGTTGACATTATCTCCAACCATGGAATAGTTAAAGTAGAATATACAGGGTTCAGGGTGTGGTCTTCCTCTCCTTCAACGAACGAAACATCGCATAGTTAATCTAATCAATATGATGAGTGATTGTGAGTAAGCCGATTTTCATTTCTCTATGTAAAAAAATATCAACAAACAAACACCAACCATGCAATTCGGAAGTACGGCAGGCAAAGGAACTCACCAGAAGGACGGGTTTCAGATTTCTTGTTATTTTTCCTCTTCGAAGAAGGATTTCTAGAATTGGAGGGGGATGATCTCGTCGCGGGGTCAGCGGAGGCCCTTAGACGGCCGGGGAAAACATCGGAAAGGGCGGCGGAAGATGAGCCTCCAATGGCGGAACGGAAGATGGAGCTGAGGCTCTTGGACGAGGGCATTTGAGGTGAAGACGAAGAATGGAGGGCCGGCGCCGTCGCTCGCTCCGGCGCTGTCCCAGAACAAGTCCCAATCCAGTGAGCCCACACTTAAAAGCCCATATTGATTTCAATGGGCCTACCAATAATATATATTTATTTATTTATTTAAAAAAATTGTAATTAAATTCGTCCATTCATCGATGGCAATTAATAGAATAATTGAAGGTGGGGCCGCGGGGGGGGCGCACCTCCGACGGGAAATTTCCTTCCGCCCACCACCACCTAAAAAGTAATAAATATACAAATATTTTTAGATGTTAAAAGAAATCGAGAAAAAGGACAAAAGTGGACGTATATTAAATAATAATATAAGGAATAATTGCTAAAAAGTAAAAACAAGGACCCCCCAAGGTTAACTACGACAGACAGGAGGGGCCCCCGGCGACGAAAACGACGTCGCAATCATTGAAGCGCGTGCATCCCCAACTAACCGAGCCAACCGGAGGGCCGTCCGATTTTACTTGAAACCTGCCTTGTGCTTATCCTGGGGGGGTGCGAGGGTCGAGGTCCACGTGTCGGATTACCATTGGAGGATACCCCGTGAGGGAGACGGCATCTCCGGCTATAAATCGAATGCCAATTCCGCCCTTTGTTCTTCGCTAAACACGATCGAACATTCCGTTTAGGCAAAGCAACCAACTGCGAGCTTCACGGTTTGCGATCCTCTCCCGTTTCCCCTCTCTTCTGTGATTCTGCCGGTGCCCGGGTCGGATCTGTTTGTTTCTTTATCCCTTTTTTGTCTGTATTTCTGGAGTTTTGATAACTAGGTTTTCGTCAGA